>OX387242.1:172905431-173505431 GCA_947561735.1 Cenchrus americanus | reverse complement strand
AGCAATTCGAGAGATCGAGATTTGGATTTGGGGGAGTTGACCCGCGGGTGCTGTTCATCCCGAGCTGCCCAGGCTACACCGGTCTGACCAGTGCTCTTGACCGGTCTGACCGGTGCGAGCCCTAGTGGGTTTTTGCTCAGGTGAACGTCTTGGTGTGTTCTTTGTTGTCCAGTGTTGCTGCAGTTTCGAGTTTGGGTCAGTTTGGTGGTCGGTTGGCCTGTTTGGTGCCTTGGGGGCTTTCAGGCTGCGATCGGTCTGACCGGTGTCTCACCGGTCTGACCGGTGTAGAGCCACTTAGTGAAAGTTGCTCAGTTTCACCAGCATGGACCGGTCTGATCGGTGGTGCTCACTGGTCTGACCGGTGTGTGTCTGTAGACTCGAGGTTTGGTTTTCCGCTGCGTTCTCGGGTCGGAAGGTTGTGTGTTGGTTCCTAGGTCTAGTGGCACTCCAGTGGCTACGTGGGCTTGACCAACCTTGGTAGTGAGTCGGAGACGTGTGTTGGAAGCCGTGTTCATCTTGTTGGAGTTTCCATCTCCTTCGAGAAGAATTTTTATCGGCTCCCATTCACTCCCCCCTCTCTGGTTCGCCGTATCGGTCCTTCAAGTGGTATCAGAGCCGGTTCGGGTCTTTGTTGACTCTAACCAGTCTAAGATCCAAGGATGGCGTACCAGGAACGGGGTTCGGGTCCTCCACACTTCGATTTCAAGAACTACCAGATGTGGAGCAAGCGGATGGGTGCTTTTCTTCGCGGAAAGGGTCAGATCCTTTGGGATGTCACGGTGGACATAGGCTATGTCCAGCCGATGGACTTCCTCGCTCTAGGATCGAGGGACAGATTCGACACCAACAATAAGGCGGTCGACTACTTGTTTCGTGCTTTGTATCAGCCTGAGTTCGATCGGGTGCACACCGAGCACTTGGCTTGTAGGATTTGGGAGGTGTTGAAGGAGGCTCATGTTGGGAACGCCCTGGTTCAGGCACGGATGTATGCGACCTACCGGAGAGAGTACGAGAACTTCACTCATCTCCCCGGTGAGTCCATCGATGCCTGGTTTCAGAGGTTCACGGTGGTTGTGAACAACATGAGGGCCAATGTGGACGTGCTCCCGTACGATGATCATGATAGAGCGGTCAAGCTCTTACACTCTTTGGATCGTACGATTTGGGGTGGAAAGTTCGAGGCCATTGTGGAGTCGGAGAAGTATGACACTCTAACGGTGAATGAGCTGTTCTCGAAGCTCAAGTCGGCTGAGGTGGATAGGGGCATGACTGCCAAGCTCGAGGGACCGACTGATTCCCATAGTCTTGCCCTCGTTGGTGGTTCCAAAGGAAAGGCTAACTCTAACCCATCCACCAGGATGTTCTTTTTTTCCTCTTTGATGTCCATGCCAGATAAGGAGTTTGATGACCTTGGAGAGGACGAGCTGGCGCTGTTGACGAGGAGGTTCGAGATGCTGCACGAGAACTGGGTGAACATGAGGAGGAACACGAGGACGTGCTTCCAGTGCGGCAAGCCGGGACACTTCGTCGCCGACTGCCCGGAGAAGGTCGAGAACAAGGACAGCTACAAGCACAAGTCTAGGACAGATGGCAAGTACCGGTCGAGGCGCGACCACAAGAGCAAGCACAAGAACAAGTACAAGGACGAGCGACGATCGAGGAAGAAGGAGAGCCTAGGCAAGGCCCGAGCGATGGTGGGAGCGAGCGACGTCGACTCCAGTTCCGCGTACTCCACCTCAAGCTCGAGCAGCAGTGAAGATGAGGGTGATCATCGCAAGAACAAGAAGTCGTCCAAAAACCTGAGCGGGCTGAGCTGCTTCGCGAGAGATGGCTTCTGCACCATGGCGCTGAGCTCCGGCAGCAAGAAGAGCACACTGAGCGACTCGGACTCTGAGTCTGACGACGAGGTGCGTGATGAACTTCCCTTCTTGCGCCAGGAGAATGAGAGGCTTGGCTCTTTGCTTGATAACCGTGATGACATGCTTAGAGAGGCCAAGAAAATGAGAAAAGAGCTTAGGGCTTCACTCGAGGATGCTAGGACTAGAGTGGCTGAGCTAGAGACACAGTTGCTTGATAGCAAGCTTGAGATTGATTCGCTTAAGCCTAGCCCTGTTGTTTCGGATGAGAATAATTGTGCTGATTGCTCCATATTCCTTGCTGATCTTGCTTTGTTTAAGGAGAAGCATGCCTCCAAGTGTGAGGAACTAGATGTGCTTAGGGTTGAAGTGGCTGAGCTTAAGTCTAGACCTGCTTTTCTAGGTGCTTGCACTTCTTGCCCTGTTTTGCATGCTAAGATTGATGAGATGCATGCTTACACTAGTTCTCTTGAGGCTAAATTGAAGGAACCCATGCCTACATCTTGCTCGCTCTACCTGTGAAATGCATGCATTGAAAAATTTGGAACTTGCACATTATGTTGAACGTTTGCAGGATGAGAATGATGACTTGAGGAAGTTGATGGGTTGGTTGTCCGGTCATGAGCCTCAGTTGAGGATGATGATCAAGGCCTTTAAGAGGCAAGATGGTGAGAAACTTGGGGAAAACAAGGTTGGTGAAGGAAGTGGAGAGAATATCCCGGAGCCACCAAAAACCCACCAAAAAATGATTTCCCCCCAAAACCTAACCATCTTAAGAACCGACTAGACACAACCCCAGCTCCACCCGTGTTTCCTACACCCACAAACGATCTCCGTAAGCCTATCAAGTTTGTGAGCACTTCGGGGAAAGTGTTCTTTCGGAAGGAGAGTGAGAAGGATAGTGGTGAGAAACCGGTGGAGGATTTGAGTGGAGAGAAACCAAGTGAGCAGCCACATCCCAAGCCTAAGCCTAAGCTTGTGTGGTTCCATTGTGGCTATTGTGGGAGAGATGGTCATAAGGAGGAGTTTTGCTTCAAGAGGAAGCGTGAGGAGAGAATGGCAAAGGAGTGGGCTAACAAGGACAAGTACCACCCTTCCGATGGTGTACTTGAGCCTCGTGTGCAGATGCCCAGGGCTAAGGCGAATGTGAGGACAGTTCGGGCTTGGGGTGTTCGGAAGGCTGTTGGAGGCGCTGCTGCCCAGGTCACACCGGTCGGACCGGTGTGGGGCACCGGTCAGAACGGTGCAGGCCTAGACAGGCAGCGTTTTGGGTTTCGGGATCGTACAGCTGCGAGGGTTGTTTCTGGAGGTCGTGGTTCTGGTGGCTGGGCTGGAGAGTTTGCAGGTGGTCAGTTTGCTAGGCGTTCTCCTCCTCGTGCTCAATACGGGGATCAGAGGAGTCGTAGCTTTGAGTTGGAGAGGAAGGATGTTCCACGGGCTTTCTTGCGTGGATTTGGTCCTCCTCCAGGCAGAGAGGGGTGGTTTCCTCAGGGTGGTTACCGTGGTGGTATTCGTTGAAGGATCAGATGGCGACTAGAGAGGGGGGAGTGAATAGGAGCCGGTAAAAATTCTTCCGAAAGAACCCGGCCTATGCCCTAGTCAATCCCCGGTCACACACGAGCAATGGATCGAATCACACTCCAATCGCCAAGACCACGAGGTTATGGATCAACCTCTAGCCTTAGGAACGATTCCTTAAAGCACACGCGGAAGCATGAAAGAAGAAGGAGAGGAATCGAACCAAGAAGCAAACTGCGCAGCCTCAGGCGGACCGTCCGGCCAGACAAGGCGGACCATCCGCGATGAGAAGACAAGAAAAACTGTCGACAGGAAGGGTTAGATTTGCCCTTTGATCCGCCCACAAGAGCAAGACTATGGTCAGTCGAGCCCTCATGCTTGGATTGCAACTTCCTGTCAACCTCGGCCCGACTTGAGCTTAGAAAAGAGGTCATCCAACTCAATAGTCAAGTACCGCCGGACTACTTGATGGCCTCAACCTTAGCACCCCAAACATTTGGGTCCAAGACATGCAAGAGCTTCAAAGCCCGATCATGCTCGGTGTAGGGAAAATCCTCAACATTAGCTTTCATGTTGTTCACGATGGCGGTGAACCTCTGAAACATCGCATCAATGTCCTCACCGGGAAGTGGAGTGAAATTCTCATATTGCATCCGGTAGGAGACAAAGAGGCGAGCCTTCACATGGTTATCACCACTGTGAGCAACCAACAACTTCTCCCAAATTTGCCAAGCAAGATTCAAATGGCGAACACACTCAAACTCCGGATCACACAAGCTCGGACCAAGTGATCAACGGCTTTTGCATTAGCCTCATACTTGGCCTTAGCACCGCATCGGTCACCATAAGAGTATGGATGTTGACCGGAATAGCATAGGTCTTGTCAAGCACAATGAAATCCAACAACTTCCCACGAAGAAAGATCATCATACGAGCCGCCCACTTGTGGTAACCCTTGCCATCAAAGTGCGGCGGACCGCCCCGCTCAACGTACGCCATCTTAGGATTCAAGACTTGTCAAAGTCGCAAAGAATCCGACACCAAGCTCTGATACCAATTGAAGGATCAGATGGCGACTAGAGAGGGGGGGAGTGAATAGGAGCCGGTAAAAATTCTTTCGAAAGAACCCGACCTATGCCCTAGTCAAACCCCGGTCACACACAAGCGATGGATCGAATCACACTCCAATCGCCAAGACCACGAGGTTATGGATCAACCTCTAGCCTTAGGAACGATTCCTTAAAGCACACGCAGAAGCACGAAAGAAGAAGGAGAGGAATCGAACCAAGAAGCAAACGCGCAGCCTCGGGCGGACCGTCCCGGCCGGACAGGCGGACCATCCGCGATGAGCCGCGCGGACGATCCTGGCCGGGTACCACGGACTGTCCGCACCCGACCCGCGGACCGTCCGCCCGAGCCGCGGACCGTCCGTTAAAGCCAACAGAACCACCAGTGGCACACCGCGAACCACGGACCGTCCGCCAGGCACCCGCGGACCGTCCGCCCAACACCGCGGACCGTCCGAAACTCCGTCCAACCGAAAACCAAAATTGCGACGGATCGAAACGAAAGACGAGCAAGAACACGAAGAACACGGGACGAACCCTAGCCTCGCGGACCGTCCGCCAGCACCCCGCGGACTGTCCGCCAGGTGCGGACAGAGCAGAAAACGCCCGACCCCGAAAGTGAACTCCCCCAAATCATCATCGGATTTCCCAAACGGTTGAAGCTATGGAGACAAGGGTTTGGGCACTTGAAAAGCGTCACACAAGGATGCTATAACCCAAAAATCTTGCCTCCTAACTCCCTAAATCACCGGGAATCGCGAATCCTTTGAGCACCACCAAAAGCTAGAGCACCGAACGAAAAACTTCGAATCCAAGTGATTTCCCGGCGCTTGAGGGCACAAGATCAATCACAAAGATGCACAAGACATCTATCCATGTTTTCCACAAAGAAATGCGGGGGAGAAACCCACTCAAATCCGCGGAATCGAACCTGGAACAAAGGCACGAAAACAAGCACAAAAAGGCCACGAAAACACAACCCCGAATCTTCTATACAAACCAGGAAAGATTCACAAGGTCTAGCATGCCGCCCTAGCATCCATCCCTCTCAACAAATCTCTCATGAAGCTCTCATGCTAGCCAAGAGAAAATGGAAGGAAAAATGGCTACGAAAATGAGAAATGGGAGGGAGGAAATGAAACCCTAAGTCGCGGAGAGAGAGAGCCATCCACACACACTCATGGCTTATATATCAGGTCCCGCCGGAGTGGTAAATGACTCGACTACCCCTAACTAAACTACTGGCGATACAACCCACGTAGGGGCATTTAGGTAATGTTTATGGGTCTTGCCATTGGACGGCCACGCCTTTGCCGCACCCCGCGTCCTCCCGACGCAAGCCATGCGATCCCGCCGCGTGTCCTCCGCTTCGAAGCTTCCCGACACGCCCGGATCCCGTCTCCGTCGTGTTGGGCCCTCAGACTTGGTTTTGAGGCCTAAACCAAGAAACCGTCCGCTGATGGTTTTGTGGGCAAACCACTAAACCCCGCGTGCCGGGTCCGGCCTCCCGCCAAACCACTCGACTCGGCCGCCACCGTGCACTGGCTCGTCTGTCCATGACTTCGTCTTGCTCGTGTCGCCACCATGTGGCCCGCACCCAGTCCCGCTGTCCACCGGGTCCCTCGAACCGAGCCTACTTGACTCTCCATCTCCCGGAGGCCCCTCAAGGCTGAAGACCTTTCGCGCCCGTTCTTCACCTGCAACAACACGAACTAGGCCGCGGCCTACACCGCGCACTAAGCCAAGAGTCGGTCCAACACCCGTTGTCAATCACTCATCACCGAGGAGCGGTCATCCATCGGCCCGGGACGCTCCCCGGTCCTCAATCTCCCCCTTGATGAGTGCATTGACAACACACAACGCGAAATGAAATTCAGAGAAAGAAAGGAAGGAAGAAGAAAGAAAAACAAAGAAGCTCAACCCATAACCAAAACCAAAGAAAGGCGAAGAAAGGTCACAAGCCAAGCAAAGCACAAACTCCACACCGAAAACAGAAAGAAAGCTCCCCCTGAACAAATGCAAGATCCCCCTGAACATGTGGATGCAAATTTCCAAATTTCAGCTCACCTCTTCTGAATTTTCATTAAGCTCACCTCTTCTCCCCCTTGTTGACAATGTATGGTGAAAATGCAGAAATGCACGGCAAAGCATATAAACATCTACATGAGCTTCTCAAATAGGCCAAATCTAGTGTCAAAGGCTAAAAATTAGACAACGATCACACATATGAATCATAGCATAGTCAAAGCATTGCCACAAGTAATATTTGAAAATACAAGCATGTGACAAAGCAAAATTTTCAGATTTAAGCAGTTTTACCAAAAGAAGGCTCGCTTCACATGTAAACGCCTATCCATGTCACACTTGAGCCACAAACATGCATATCATTCAAAGATCATACGAGGATAGCAAATTCTCAGCAAAAGATCATGGCAAACACCCATAAAGCAAAGCATGTTATGTCAAAGCTCATGAGCCATGTGTCCACTTCGGGGAGACTTCTCCATTGGTGAACATCATGCAACATGTTTTGCACCCATATGTGAAATATAAGACATTTTAAGCATAGACATGATGGATGGAGCATTTTTCAAGCATACACACTTCTTTTCAAGATTAATGCATTTTATGGTACATGAAGTGCCTTTGCGGCCAAAAGAAGCTTATGTTCCCCCATGAATGCAACATAGGCTAAACATTCACAATGATATTCAGCCTTTGGCCCAAATGCAAGAACAAGGCATCCAAGCACAATCTAAGCATGAAAAGCACATTTAGACCAAACTGTGACATGGATACACAACTACACACGAGTAGAGCACATTTCATCAAAGATTAGTCAAGATTAGCATTTATTTCAAAAGGGGCTATCTCACCACACATATATCTCAAATATTCCAAGAGCATAGCCTCACATCACCATTTCTCCACATGTATGACCAATATCTCACAAATAGCCAAAGAGACTCAAAAATGGCATATGAAAGAAGCTCATCATCTAAAATGCAATATGATACAAATGCAACATGATATATGACAAGATGGCTATCCTACCATGGTTTATACATCAAGCCAAGCATGTATATACATCAAAGTAAAACATGGTATGATGCATATGATACAGGATAAAATCCCCCAAGAATCAACTAGAAAGGGCAACAAACCCCAAGTTCCCCCCACAAGCGCACAAATGTAGCTTGGTCGAGAGGCTTTGTGAAAATGTCTGCAAGCTGATCTTGGGTAGGGACATGGCTCAACACAATGGTTCCTTGAGGACCATGTGTGGTTCGAGGACCGGTGGATGGTCGCTTCCTTGTGTGATGAGTGATTGACAACGTTGTGTGGACTGATTCTTGGCTAAGTATTGCAGGTGCAGGTTGCGGCTTGACTCGTGTTGGTGCAGGTGAAGAACAAGCGTGAAAGGTCGTTGCGGTGAGGCCTCCAAGTGTGGAGAAGACAAGTAGGCTTCGTTCGAGGGACCCGGTGGCCGGCCGGGGTCAAGTGCGGGCCGCATGGTGGCATGAACAGCAAGATGAAGTCATGGACGGTTTCTTGGTAGAGCCTCAAAACCAAGGTCGAGCCGGGACTACGTGGGAGCCGAGTCATGAGTGGAGATTGGCGGAGGCTACACCGAGTTCGCGGGGTTTGCAGTGGTTCACCGGGGAATACCACCGGGTTACTCGGTTGAGCCACAAAACCGAGGCCGAAGACTCGACGAGGAGGTGCGGCCACCCAGGCCGGTTCAACCGCCCGGGAGGGGCGGTCGACCGCCCGGGGCCGGTCGGATCCACCGGGCCGGCCTAACCGCCCGTGGGGGGCGGTCTGACCGCCCTGGCCGCCGGCGCCGAGAAGCTTCGAAGCATAGGACACGCGTCGGGATCGCAAGGCTTGCGTCGAGGCTACGCAGGGTGCGGTCGCCGGGCATCCGTCCGATGGTGAAGACATCAAGAATTCCAAATTCGCCCTTGAGGGGCATGTATCCCTAGTTATTAGTGAAGGGCGTTTTAGTCTTTTGGGTGCCTCCATATATACTCATTAGAGGGGTGGATGGCAGCCAACTCTTGGAACCCTAGCTCATTTGTTTTTCCATTTTCGTTCTCCTTTTTTCCTTAGGTTTTTAGAGGACTAGCTTGAGAGCTTCATGTGAGATCTATAGAGAGGGATGGATGTTTGGGTGGCAAGCTAGACCATGTACGAACCTTTCATGGCATGTATAGATGGTTCGGCGTTGTTCATCACGGTGGTTTTCCCGTCTCTTTTGTGTTGATTTTCGGAGCTCTTTGTTGGCGGTGTTTTGAGGACGATTTCTTGGGGTTTTTGGTGGGTGTCACGTATGAGGTTTTTGTGCCTCTTTGGCTGGTGACTTTGCCCCCAAATCTTCTTTGAATCGGACTCGATTTGGTGGTTTTCGTTGGAACTCGAGTTCTTGAGGTTTGGTCACGAGATTTGCGATTCCCCATGATTGAGAGCGTTTCGGTGCAATTCCTTTGAGGGAGAGGTCGTCCATGAGGTGACCCGGTGCATCCCCAAAGTTTCGCTGCAATCCGTTGGGTGAATCGGGAGATCGGGTGATGCAAAGTTGAGGTTTGACCCGCGGTTCCCCTTTTTCCCGTTCGTTCGGGGAGGGCGGTCTAACCGCGTAGGAGGGGCGGTCTAACCGCCCCCGGCTCGTCCGGAGAAAGTTTTGATTTTGGCCGAGATCTTCGGTAGCATGTTGGCCTTGACCAGGGGATTGTATGGTTGAAATCTTGGAGCGTTTCGAGTCCGTTTGCTTGGTTTTTCACTCGGATCTTTGTGCTCGGGGAGGGAGGTCTAACCGCCCCCGGCACCAGGTTTAACCGCCCTAGGCCTTTCCGAAGAAAGTTTGATTTTGCTGGACCTTTCTCTCGTGAGTTTGTTCACCTTGATCGAGGAGCGTTCGGTGAAATCTTGGCTCGTTTTAGTGTAGTTTGCTAGGTGTTCTTGGTCGGGGTTCGTTGCTTGGGTACGGGAGGTTAGACCGCCCTGTAGCCGGTCTAACCACCCCTAGGCCCTTGGGTGAAGTTTTGGTTTTCGCCAAGATTTTCCGGTAGCTAGCATGGCCTTGACCGAGATCTCTCGTTGGTGAAACCGTGGTGTGTTTTGGTGCTCGGAAGAGGCGTTTCGGAGGATTTCTTGGTTGCCGAGTGGAGGCGGTCTAACCGCCCCCTATACCCGGTCTAACCGCCCCCTCCGGTTAGCCGGCTTTCGAGTTGTTTCCGCTGTCGGTGCTGCGTGTGTGTTGTGGTTGCTGGTAGAGTTTGTTCCTAGGACCAGTAGCACTCCAGTGGCTACGTGGTTTTGGCAAACGGGAGGTAGAAGTGCGGAGCGTGTGATTTCGGGGGTTCGACCGAGCTAGTTCGTCTTGTCGGAGTTTCAATCTCCCTCTTGAAGAATCTTTATCGGCTCCCATTCACTCCCCCCCTCTCTGGTCGCCTTATCGGTCCTTCATTCCTTTCTCCACATTGTCCCTCAAGAAATGATACCTCACTTCTATGTGTTTGGTTCTGGAGTGAAGCACTGGGTTTTTGGCTATGCTTATGGAACTGGTGCTATCACAAAGAAGTGGGATCTGGGTGCACTCCTCATCAAAGTCTCTCAAAGTGTATGAAATCCACAACAGCTGGAAGCAACAACTCGCGGCAGCAACATACTCCGCCTCGGTGGTAGACTGAGCTACACTAGACCGCTATGGGGAAGACCATGAGACCAACGAAGACCCAAGAAAGCGGCAAGTACCGGAAGTAGACTTCCTCTCGACTCGACAACCGGCAAAATCCGCATCGGAAAAACCATGAAGAGAAAGGGTCGAGGAGGAAGAATACCAAAGGCCAAGACCAGGGGCAGACTGTAGGTACCTGAAGATCCTCTTGACGGCCTGTCGATGTGATGTCCTCGGCGAAGCTCGAAAACGAGCGCACGGACACACGCCGAACCGTATGTCCGGCCTCGTCGCCGTCAAGTAGAGGAGGGAGCCGATCATGCTCCCGTACTCCCGCCGGTCCACCGGTTCTCCGTCCTCGTCCGCATCCAAAGTGGCCGTACTCCCCATGGGAGTCGACATCGGCTTCACATCTTGCATCTGGAACTTCTTCAGCATATCTTTCGTGTACTTGGTCTGGTGCACGAATGTTCCATCCTTCACTTGCTTGATTTGCAGCCTGAGAAAATACTGCAACTCGCCCATCATGCTCATCTCGAACTCCCTGCTCATCTCATCTGCAAACTTGGCAACAAGGTTATGTGACGAGCCACCAAAGACAATATCATCCACGTATATCTGAACAATCAACAAGTCATTTCCATGCTTGAGGAAAAACAAGGTCCTATCCACGGTACCCATCACAAACCCTCTGCTCAACAGAAAACCTCTCAATCTCCCATACCAAGCACGGGGCACCTGTTTCAACCCATACAGAGCCCTTTTCATCCTGTATACCCTGTGTGGGTACAACTCGCTCTCAAACCCGGTGGTCGCTTCACATACACCTCCTCCTCTATGACCCCATTCGAAAGGCACTCTTCACATCCATCTGAAACAACTTGAACCCTTTAGCCACGGCAAAGGCTAGAAGGATCCGAATTGCCTCAAGACGGGCCACAGGAGCAAAGGTCTCCTCATAGTCGATCCCCTCCTTCTGACTAAACCCCTGAGCAACAAGTCTGGACTTGTTCCTCACAACCATCCCATTCTCTCCCTCTTTGTTCTTCCAAACCACTTGGTTCCTATGGGATGGCAATTTGGAGGTGGTTCAACTAACTCCCACACCTGGTTCCTCTCAAAGTTTTCTAACTCCTCATGCATAGAATTAACCCAGTTTGCATCAGATAAAGCATGTCCAATGTCCTTGGGCTCAAAAGTAGCAACAAAAGCAGCATGAGCAAAATGAGAGGAATTCCTGGACCTCGACCGTGTAGTGCGTTCGTCGATGTTCCCAATGATCTTCGACAGGGGATGCACTTCTTGAATCCGCCGGGGAGCCTCACGCCTCGAGACTACCTCCCCCTCAACTTCAGCTTCTCTCGCCTGGTCCTCTTGTTGCACCGTCGTTGTCCATGAAGTAGACGATCCATGCTCCATAGTGGTCGTAGGGGAAGTAGTGGGTACACACTCAGCTTCAGGCGCATGGTTCTCCCCATCATGATCTCCAGCTTCGTCCTTCTCCTCTTCAAAGAGGTCCTCGGCCATCTCTTCATCACCTGCACATTCAAAGCCAAGAGAGGTACATGGCATTGTCTCGTCGAAGGTTACCTCGCAAGTCTCCATGATTTTGTTAGTCTCAAGGTTAAGCACCCTATAGGCTCTAGAGTGGTTAGCATATCCAAAGAAAATACCATCACTAGACCTGGCCTCAAACTTGTCGAGTTTTCCCTTCTTAAGAATAAAGCATTTGCAGCCAAAGACTCGGAAATGACTCACCTTGGGTGCCCGACCATGCATAAGCTCATAACAGGTCTTCTTCTTGAAAGCTCGCAATAAAATCCTGTTGGAAACATGACAAGCCGTATTGACCGCCTCAACCCAATACCTCCTAGGAGTCCTGTGCTCATCGAGCATTGTCCTAGCCATCTCACAAAGAGTCCGATTTTTCCTTTCCACGACTCCATCTTGAGGGGGCACATAAGGGGTCGAATACTGGTGTTCAAGACCTAGATCACGCCAAAAGGCATCAAAACGAGAGTTCTTGAACTCTGAGCCATTATCACTGCGGATAGCTCGAATAGCATTGCCATGCCTCTCGTTTTTCAGCCTCACGATCAGATCTCGAACAAAACCAAAAGTCTCACTCTTATCTTCCAAGAAAAACACCCAAGCATAGCGAGAGTAATCGTCCACCACAACAAGGACATACCACTTCCCACCCACCGAGCGAACTCGAGCTGGCCCAACAAGGTCCATATGCAACAGCTCTGTCGGACGCTCGGTCATGACATTGGTCAGGGGTGGATGGGGAGTGGCTACCATCTTGCCATGCCTACGAGGAGCACAAACCAAATCCTTCTCAAGCTTCAACCTCGGCAATCCTCGGACAAGGTCAAGACCACTCAAGCGGGAAACCAAATCAAAGTTCAAGTGTCCCAACCGCCTATGCCATTTCCACAAATCAGAAGAAGGACCGGCCATCAAACAGCGAGCGAGGACCCAAAGAACGAGAGAAATCAGCCACGAAAATCTGACCCTCGGGGATGATCATACAGACAAGATCACCTCGAGAATCAAGCAAACGAGACTCGCCAGACTTGAAACGCACCTCAAAACCCTCATCAAGCAACTGAGAAACCGAAAGCAAATTGAAACCCAAAGACTTCACAAGAGCCACTCTCTTCAATGTTACCTTATCACTCACATGCACAACACCCTCTGAAAGCACCCTTCCTCGTCCATTGTCCCCAAATGTGATGTACAGCTTTTCCTTCACTGGGGTGAGGCTGGAGAACCATTTTTTATCTCCGGTCATGTGTCGAGAACACCCGGAGTCGATTAGCCAAATGTTCTCCAAGCCTCCTGCCTGCAGTCAGAAACAAGAACGAGAATGAGCTAGCGACTCAACACTGGGGTTAGCACAAAGAAAGTTAAACCAGTGTCGAGCCATCTGCTCAAAAGAGGGGTTAGCAAACATCATTCCCTTGCCACCAAACTTCCCATGTCCCATGAGAGGAGTACGAGCACCACGAGGGGGAAAACGTGGTCCGTAGTTCCTCTAGAACCCAAAGCTGCGATCATCTCCATTGAACCCGTACTGAGAACGAGTAGGAGGACGTCCAGCAAAACCACCACGAGCCCGACCAAACCTCTCACCAGCATGCACACCATCATCTCTCCTAGCAAACCTCTCACCACCACCTCTCTGTGGGAACCTGCCAACACTCCTCACACTTCCCACACCCCGTGGAAGTGGCACTCTAGGCTCAGGAATACCATGAGACTGGCGATACCTGTCCTGGTTCGCTTGCTCCCTAGCAAGCCTCTCATCTCTCTTCCTCTTGTAGCAAAACTCTGCAAGATGCCTCTCCTTGCCACAATACTCACACTTGAAGGGGATGGGTTTTGGTTTTGGCTCTGGCTTCTCTCTAGGCTTCTCACCCTTTTCACCCACAAAATTAACCGGTTTCTGGAAGTCATTTGTCTTAGGTGGGAATTTGGGCGGATCTTGGGTTGTGTCAAGCTTGTTGCAAAGGTGGTTGGGTTTTGGTGTGAAAGAGTTCTTGGGTGCTTTTGGAAGTTGGACTTGGATATCTCCAATCACCTCAAACTCGGGGTTAGACTCAACACACTTCTCATACACACTCTCCCCACTGTTCTCTCCCACTTTCTCACCCAACTTCTCAAAACCCAAACCACGACCATCAGCTCTCTTGAACTCCTCAATCATGATTTTCAATTGAGGTTCCTGCCCAGACAACTAACCCAACACCTTCCTCAAATAGTCATTCTCCTCATAGATGACATCCAAACGTGAAGTATGTTCAAGATTGCGCAAAGTAACTTCATCACAGCTAGTGCATGCATTTACAACAGGAGATTTCAAAGATGCTTCCAAAGAACTAATGGTAGAACGAGCATCAACAAGCTTAGCATGCATAGTAGGACATGATTTACAAGCACCAAGCAAAGTAGGTCTAGCCTTAAGCTCATCATACTCAGTCATAAGAGCATCTAGTTTAGCCAAAGTAGAAGCATTCTTCTCATTAAGCAGTTTGATCTCATTCAACCAAGCATCACACTCAACACATTCAACATCATCAGGAGCAGTAGGAGCAAGTTTCAAGGAGTCATTCTCAAGTTTCAATTCAAGCAATTTTGACTCTAACTCTCCTACTTTCTCGCTAGCATTCTCAAGCTGAGCCCTAAGATTTTTCCTCATCTTTTTGGCATCCCTAAGCACACTATCGTGATTGTCAAGCAAGCCATTCAACCTGGCAATCTCAGCAAGCAAAGAGTCGGGGTCACGGTTTACCTCATCCTCCGAGTCGGAGTCGCTGTCTTCCTTCTCGCTCTTCTTGCTGCTTGAGCTATGGGCCATGCCACAAAAGCCCTCAAGCGCCACACAGCTCAACCCGCTCAGGTTCCGGCTTGCACTCTTCTTGCCCTTGCGCCTCCCGGCGTCTTCATCTTCGGCGCTTGAGCTTGACTGCTCCTCGCTTGAGCTTGAGTCAACGTCGCTCGCACCGGCCACCATCGCTCTTGCCTTGTTCTTCTTGTAGCCGCTCTTGCTCGGTCGCCGCTTTTCCTTGTCCTTGCTCTTGGACTTGTTGAAGTGCTTGCCCTTGGAGGAGTACTTGTCTTCACACCTCGAGTGCGCCTTGTACTCGTTCACCTTGTACTTGTTCTCCTCCGCTTCCGGGCACTCGGCGATGAAGTGGCCACGCTTGCCACACTTGTAGCATGTCCCTGAGCTCCGCCTTGCATTCCACCGACTCTCGTGTAGTCGTTCAAACCTTCTTGAGAGCAAGGCCAGCTCCTCCTCGCCCAGCACATCAAACTCCTCATCTGGAATGGACATAAGAGAAGACAAGGAAAAGCGTCGACGGGAAGGGTTAGATTTGCCCTTTGATCCGCCCACAAGAGCAAGACTATGGTCGGTCGAGCCCTCATGCTTGGACCGCAACTTCCTGTCAACCTCGGCCGACTTGAGCTTAGAAAAGAGGTCATCCAACTCAATAGTCAAGTACTTGCCGGACTCCTTGATGGCCTCAACCTTAGCACCCCAAACATTTGGGTCCAAGACATGCAAGAGCTTCAAAGCTCGATCATGCTCGGTGTAGGGAAAATCCTCAACATTAGCTTTCATGTTGTTCACGATGGCGGTGAACCTCGCGAAACATCGCATCAATGTCCTCACCGGGAAGTGGAGTGAAATTCTCATATTGCATCCGGTAGGAGACAAAGAGGCGAGCCTTCACATGGTTATCACCACCGTGAGCAACCAACAACTTCTCCCAAATTTGCCAAGCAAGATTCAAATGGCGAACACACTCAAACTGCGGATCACACAAGCTCGGACCAAGTGATCAACGGCTTTTGCATTAGCCTCATACTTGGCCTTAGCACCGGCATCGGTCACCATAAGAGTATGGATGTTGACCGGAATAGCATAGGTCTTGTCAAGCACAATGAAATCCAACAACTTCCCACGAAGAAAGATCATCATACGAGCCGCCCACTTGTGGTAACCCTTGCCATCAAAGTGCGGCGGACCGCCCCGCTCAACGTACGCCATCTTAGGATTCAAGACTTGTCAAAGTCGCAAAGAATCCGGCACCAAGCTCTGATACCAATTGAAGGATCAGATGGCGACTAGAGAGGGGGGGAGTGAATAGGAGCCGGTAAAAATTCTTTCGAAAGAACCCGACCTATGACCTAGTCAAACCCCGGTCACACACGAGCGATGGATCGAATCACACTCCAATCGCCAAGACCACGAGGTTATGGATCAACCTCTAGCCTTAGGAACGATTCCTTAAAGCACACGCGGAAGCACGAAAGAAGAAGGAGAGGAATCGAACCAAGAAGCAAGCCGCGCGCCCTCGGGCGGACCGTCCGGCCGGACGGGGGCGGACCATCCGCGATGAGCCGCGCGGACGGTCCCGGCCGGTACCGCGGACCGTCCGCACCCGACCCGCGGACCGTCCGGCCTCGAGCCGTGGACCGTCCGTTAAAGCCAACGGAACCACCGGTGGCACACCACGAACCACGGACCGTCCGCGGGGAGCACGCGGACCGTCCGCCAGGCACCCGCGGACCGTCCGCCCAACACCGCGGACCGTCCGAAACTCCGTCCAACCGAAAACCAAAATCGCGACGGATCGAAACGAAAGACGAGCAAGAACACGAAGAACACGGGACGAACCCTAGCCGCGCGGACCGTCCGCCAGCACCCCGCGGACTGTCCGCCAGGTGCGGACAGAGCAGAAAACGCCCGACCCCGAAAGTCAACTCCCCCAAATCATCATCGGATTTCCCAAACGGTTGAAGCTATGGAGACAAGGGTTTGGGCACTTGAAAAGCGTCACACAAGGATGCTATAACCCAAAAATCTTGCCTCCTAACTCCCTAAATCACCGGGAATCGCGAATCCTTTGAGCACCACCAAAAGCTAGAGCACCGAACGAAAAACTTCGAATCCAAGTGATTTCCCGGCGCTTGAGGGCACAAGATCAATCACAAAGATGCACAAGACATCTATCCATGTTTTCCACAAAGAAATCTGGGGAGAAACCCACTCAAATCCGCGGAATCGAACCTGGAACAAAGGCACGAAAACAAGCACAAAAAGGCCACGAAAACACAACCCCGAATCTTCTATACAAACCAGGAAAGATTCACAAGGTCTAGCATGCCGCCCTAGCATCCATCCCTCTCAACAAATCTCTCATGAAGCTCTCATGCTAGCCAAGAGAAAATGGAAGGAAAAATGGCTACGAAAATGAGAAATGGGAGGGAGGAAATGAAACCCTAAGTCGCGGAGAGAGAGAGAGCCATCCACACACACTCTTGGCTTATATATCAGGTCCCGCCGGAGTGGTAATGACTCGACTACCCCTAACTAAACTACTGGCGATACAACCCACGTAGGGGTATTTAGGTAATGTTTATGGGTCTTGCCATTGGACGGCCACGCCTTTGCCGCACCCCGCGTCCTCCCGACGCAAGCCATGCGATCCCGCCGCGTGTCCTCCGCCTCGAAGCTTCCCGACACGCCCGGATCCCGTCTCCGTCGTGTTGGGCCCTCGGACTTGGTTTTGAGGCCTAAACCAAGAAACCGTCCGCCGATGGTTTTGTGGGCAAACCACCAAACCCCCGCGTGCCGGTCCGACCTCCCGCCAAACCACTTGACTCGGCCGCCACCGTGCACCGCTCGTCCGTCCATGACTTCGTCTTGCTCGTGTCGCCACCATGTGGCCCGCACCCAGTCCCGCTGTCCACCGGGTCCCTCGAACCGAGCCTACTTGTCTCTCCATCTCCCGGAGGCCCCTCAAGGCTGAAGACCTTTCGCGCCCGTTCTTCACCTGCAACAACACGAACTAGGCCGCAGCCAACACCAGCGCACTATGCCAAGAGTCAGTCCAACACCCGTTGTCAATCACTCATCACTGAGGAGCGGTCATCCATCGACCACTGGGACGCTCCTGGTCCTAATTCGTGGAGGTAGCTTTGGTAGGAGAGATGCTTTGGTTGGTGCTAACCCCACTTTCGAGCAAATGGCTCGGCACTGGTTTTACTCTTTTGGTACTAACCCCAGTGCTGAATCATTTGTTCGCTCATGTGCTCGTTTTGAATTACAGGTGGAAGAATTGAAGAACATTTGGTTGATTGACTCCGGTTGCTCGAGGCATATGACCGGAGACAGGGGGTGGTTCTCAAGTCTCGTCCCGGTGGTGAAGAAGAGGTACATCACCTTTGGGGACAATGGGCGTGGGCGTGTGCTTTCAGAAGGTGAGATCAAAGTGAGTGACAAGATCACTCTGAGGCGTGTTGCTCTTGTTCAATCGTTGGGGTACAATTTGCTTTCATTGTCCCAGTTGTTGGATGAGGGCTTTGAGGTGTTATTTCGGCCAGGTGGTTCTCGGATTGTGGACTCTCGAGGGGACCCTGTCTGTATGGTCGTTCCCGAGGGTCAGGTGTTTCGTGCTGATTTTTCTCAGTCTTCGGGTGTGGAGCGTTGTTTCTTGGCTGGTTCTTCTAGTGAGTTGTGGAGTTGGCATAGGAAGTTGGGTCACTTGAGCTTTGACCTTCTATCTCGCTTGAGTAAACTCAATTTGGTCCGAGGATTGCCACGGTTGAGGCTTGAGAAAGATTTGTTTTGTGCTCCGTGTAAGCATGCCAAGATGGTGGTCTCTTCTCACCCGCCTCTCACCGATGTGATGACTAAGTGTCCATGCGAGCTGCTCCATATGGACCTTGTTGGCCCAGCTCGTGTGCGATCTGCGGGTGGGAAGTGGTATGTCCTTGTTGTGGTGGACGACTATTCTCGGTATGCTTGGGTGTTCTTTCTCGAGGATAAGGGGGAGACGTTTGGTTTTGTTCGAGATCTAGTCTTGAGGTTGAGGAACGAGAGGCACAGAGATGCCATACGAGCTATCCGCTGTGATAATGGCTCGGAATTCAGGAACTCTCATTTCGAAACCTTTTGCCATGACTTGGGTCTTGAGCACCAGTTTTTGAGTCCGTATACGCCTCCCCAGAATGGTGTTGTGGAAAGGAAGAACAGGACCTTGTGCGAGATGGCTCGGACGATGCTTGATGAGCATAGGACTCCGAGGAGGTATTGGGCTGAGGCGGTGAATACCGCATGCTATGTGTCGAATAGGATATACCTCAGAGTGCACAAGAAGAAGACATGCTATGAGTTGATGCATGGTCGCACACCCAAGGTGAATCACTTCCATGTCTTTGGTTGCAAGTGTTCCATTCTGAAGAAGGGCAGGAAGTTGGATAAGTTTGAGGCTAGGTCTGTCGATGGCATTTTTTTTGGTTATGGATCTCATTCTAGAGCATATCGTGTGCTCAATCTTGAAACTAACCAAATCGTGGAGACTTGCGAGGTAACCTTCGACGAGACAGAGCCACGTAGTCAGCTTGTCTTTGAGTGTGCAGGTGATGATGAGCTTGGCGAGGAAATCTTTCAGGAGGAGGAGCATGAACATGGTGATGATGAAGATGGCGGTGCGGTGCCCCCGGCTGAACATGTACCCACTACTTCGACTACAATGATGGATGGACCCTCTGCTACACCTACGACGACAAATCAAGAACGGGGAGAAGCTGATGTTGAGGGGGAGGTAGCATCAAGGCGAGAACCTCCCCGGCGAGTACAAGTGGATCACCCAGCTTCGAGGATCATCGGCGACATGGATGAACGCACTACACGGTCGAGGGTTCGGAACAACTCTCATTTCGCTCATGCTGCATTTGTTGCTTCTTTCGAGCCCAAAGACATTGGACACGCACTATCTGATCACAATTGGGTCAATTCGATGCATGAGGAGTTGGAGAATTTTGAGAGGAATCAGGTGTGGGAGTTGGTTGACCCCCCAAGGGTGTAAGCCGATTGGTACAAAATGGGTGTGGAAAAACAAAGAGGGAGAGAAGGGTGAGGTTGTGAGGAACAAGTCAAGGCTTGTTGCTCAAGGGTTCAGTCAGAAGGAGGGGATCGACTACGAGGAGACCTTTGCTCCCGTAGCCCGTTTGGAGGCGATTAGGATCCTTCTAGCCTTTTCCGTGGCTAAAGGGTTCAAGTTGCACCAAATGGATGTGAAGAGTGCTTTCTTGAATGGTGTGTTGGAGGAAGAAGTGTATGTGAGGCAGCCTCCGGGGTTTGAGAGTGAGAAGTACCCCCACCGGGTGTACAAGTTGAGGAAGGCGCCATATGGGTTGAAGCAGGCGCCTAGAGCTTGTTATGGCAGGTTGAGGGGATTCTTGTTTGACAGAGGTTTTGAGATGGGGAAGGTCGATTAGACCTTGTTTTTGCTGAGGCAGGGCAGAGATATCCTGATTGTGCAGGTGTACGTGGATGATATTGTCTTTGGTGGCTCGTCTAACTCTCTTGTTGCAAGGTTTGCAGATGATATGGAGCGGGGAGTTTGAGATGAGCATGATGGGTGAGTTGCAGTTCTTCCTCGGGCTACAAATCAAGCAATCAAAGGAAGGAACATTTGTGCACCGGGCTAAGTACACCAAGGACATTGTGAGGAAGTTCAAGATGGAGGACTCCAAGGCTATGACGACGCCGATGAGTACGACTACGGCTCTTGATGCGGACGAGGAAGGTGAACACGTGGACCGGAAGGAGTACCGGAGCATGATCGGGTCACTCCTCTACTTGACGGCGACGAGGCCGGACATACAGTTCTCGGTGTGTCTGTGCGCTCGTTTTCAAGCGTCTCCGAGGACTTCGCATCGGCAAGCAGTGAAGCGAATTTTCAGGTACTTGCGTTACACTCCCGACTTCGGCCTTTGGTACTCCGCGTCCTCTTCTTTGGCGCTTCATGGTTTTTGAGACGCGGATTTTGCCGGGTGTCGGTTGGATAGGAAGTCCACTTCTGGGACTTGCCAGTTTTTGGGTTCCTCTTTGGTCTCTTGGTCTTCCCGCAAGCAGTCGAGTGTTGCTCAATCCACGACCGAGGCCGAGTATGTTGTCACTGCTAGTTGTTGCTCTCAGCTCCTTTGGATCACCTACACCATGAGTGACTTTGGTGAGGAGTATACCCATGTCCCACTTCAATGTGATAGCACCAGTGCCATAAGCGTTGCAAAGAACCCAGTGCTCCATTCCAAAACCAAACACATGGAAGTGAGGTATCATTTCCTGAGAGACAACGTAGAGAAAGGGAAGATAGCCTTGATCCATGTACCCACAGATGACCAACTAGCCGATATTTTCACCAAACCCCTAGATCAAGCAACTTTCACTCGTTTGCGGGGGGGGGGGGGGGGGGGGGGAACTTGGTGTGTGTTTGATTTCTTGAGTTGGGTGTGTGGGAGCTCTCTTTCGTCGGTGGTGTCGAGCCCGTTTTGCCTCCCCTCGAGGAGCCGGTGGTTTTGTAAGTTTTGTGTGAGAGCTTCTTTGTAGCATATGTATAGCTTTCCTTTGTGCATTTCTTGCATTTTGCATGGTATATGTAACATGATGTATAGGCATCCTTGTATCTTAGATTGCATGCATTTTGTATCATATGCATTGGTTAGGAAAAGCTTCTCTCATATACATTGTTCACCATGGAATGAAATATATGTTTTTGTGAGCTTGTTTGATATGCTATGGTTAGTTTGGCTTAGCTCTTGATGATCTTGATGAATAATCCATGGTGATAGCTATGCTTTTGAAAAATGTCACATGTATGCTCTCTCATGTGTAAATGCCTTTACATGCTCTTGACATGTTTTTGTGGCTTTGCTATGCTTAATTTGTGATTGGTGTCGGGGACCGCCCTAGGGGTCCCCTTAAACAATGGGGGAACCCTCACTTAATTCCCCGCATCGAAATGAGCTGAGCCTAACCATGCAGGAAAACTAACCATGCAGGACTTGGCCTATGCGGCAGGACTCCGGAGGCCCACCAAGACGGCCCGTGGGGAAGACCCCTCGAGCGAGGGCTCCGCCTCGCCCGAGAGCACACTCCTCCTCGAACGGGCTCCCGCCCCGTTCGAGGGGCAACCCCCTCCTCGAACGAGCTCCGCTCCGTTCGAGGGGCGACCCCTCCCTCGAGCGGTTCCGCCCGCTCGAGGGCGCGCTCCCCCTCGAGCGAGTCCCGTCTCGCTCGAGGGTCCGCTCCGCCCGCGGCCGGGGCCCGCCACGCTCACGGGCGGCCCGCACGCGTGCGCCGGCCCCGCACTTGGGCATTTAACGCCCCGACGCCGCGGGCGGCGCCATCATGCGCCGGGGCTCACGCCCCGTGCCGCCGCACCAACTCCCCGGGGAGGAGCCCATCCCCACCACCGTGGGGTGGACTGTGCGGTACGGCCGGTGTCGGTCCCGTGACACCGCGCGCACGCTACCGTACGGCTAACGCGCCCGACCCTCGAACGGGGGCGGGGCGCACCCTCGACTCCACTTTCCCGTGACCCCGGAGTTAGGTGAGGGGCGCTAGGCCGGTGGGTGGCCATCCCGGCCACTGTAACAGCGCGACCGCCGTACCCACGCGTGCGGGCACACCCCCGACTCCGCGCAGCGCACGCCCGAGCACCTGCAAAGCAACCACTCCACCACCGCAGAGCTCATTGGGAAGGAACGCCGTTCTGCCCGCTCCTGTACCCCGTACCGATCATCATCAGCACCTCCCTCGAAGCCTATCAGAGAACGCCATCGCCATCTGCCGCCTCCTACCCTCGAACCGCCACTGTTCGGGTACGAGGTAGGCCATCATGACCGGATCGCAGCGAAGATCGACCGGACGGCCGCCCGCTCTACACCGTAGCACGACGTGCTCCCACACGTAGCTAGGAAGCGCGGCGTGCATGTAACTCGCCGCCCCCTTGGCCTATAAAAGGGGAAGCGAGCCCCCAGCCGCGGGGGGGACGAATTCAGAGGAACACAGCGCACCGTGCACTCACTCTCTTATTCTCCCACAACATCTCCAGCCACTCACCCAGGGACTTGGAAGCCACGATTCCTCTCCCGCCTTGCTTGTACTTGCCCCACTACAAGCACCCCCGGTGCTGAGCAATATAGTGCCACGAGCACGCCCCTGCTGGACGTACGGCCCCCTCGGCCGGAACCAGGATAAAATCTTGTGTCATTTGTTGCTTAGCATCAACCATTGAGGGATAGACCTAGGCGTTATCTACTGGTTAGTGTCGGGACCATATTCCGCACCGACAATTGGCGCCCACCGTGGGGCAAACGAGCGCCTAAGGTCATTTCACTAACTCCCTCCATGGTGATTCGCACTGAGTACCGTAGCTCCCGCTACAACATGGGTAGCTCGGACCCTCTTCCGGCCGGGTTCGAGATCCGCTTCGGGGACTTGAACTTCCAGGCCACGGGGAACGGCTATCTCATGCGCCTCACCAACCGTGAGGAGCTCGCGCGCGCGGCGCGAGGCCAGTCCGTTCGGTCTCCGCCGCACGCATGACACGCGCGGGCACCCGCAGGCACGGATGCCGCGGGCCCGTCGACGCCGCGACGCCGTCGTCGCTCCGGGCTACGCTCGCGTCCGGCGCGGTCCGAGCGGCGGCGGCCGAGCGCGCCGCGCGCTCGCCGCGATGCACCCACCGTCACGACGGCCGCCACCGCCCCAGCAGGACCGCGTGCGGTCTCCGGACCACGCATCCCCATCGGGCTACGTGGCGCCACTACGGCCCACAACGCCAACGTCAACACGACAATGCGCAGGGTTCCGCCTGGTCGGCACGTCTTCGTCGCCAGGGATCCTGGCACTTCAGCAGCGGACGAGTCGTCACTGGGCTCCGTCGACACGATGCCACCCGCCAACCGACACGGGTACGCGGAGTGGGACTTCTCCGGCGTGCCGGACCCAGTCGCGTTCAGGCGCTTCCTCGACTCCGTGGACTACCGGTTTGGCTGCTCCGACGACTCCAGCACCGGGAGCTACGACCCCACGCGGGAGTGTTGCGCCGTCATCACCAACGACCCGGCAAACGCCGCCGGGTGCGGCGGGCGCCGGGAGACGGGGGGGAAGTCACGCCCGCCCCAGGGGATCGCCACGCGCCCGGCCGCGGGGCCGAGCGCTCCCGCCGGGGCCGACGTCAACGCACGGCCGGCCCAAGCTCGCGAGCTCGAGGCCAAGCCGGCGAGGAGCACGGACAGGTGCGGCTACTCCGCGCCTCGATGGCGGGGGAGGCCCCCGCGCGCGCGGCGAACGCGCGCGGGAGCCGGGGCCGGCAGTCCGTGACCGCCTCAACCCCGTCCCCAACATCGACAACGCGGATACGCCACCAAGGGCGAGCCAAAAGCTCATCGCCGCCGCGACGTTGCTACGCGCCATGCCGGCACCCTCGACCCCCGAGGCTCGAGACATGCACCGCGAGGTGCAGACTCTCCTTGAGCAAGCGGCCGTCCGGCGGGCCGAGAGCTCGGCCTCACGCATCCGCCAACGGGGGGGATGCACGGGGCGATGATCCCCGCACCGGGAGGCGAACCCTCGGTGCACGTAGGTCAACTTGCTGACCAGGGACGCACGCCGGCCAAGGAACGGCTCCTCGACACGCGCAGGGCGCTGGATGGCGATGCCCGCAACGTCATCAACGCCGAGCGCACCGGCAAGAAGGCGGAGCGCGGGCGGCTAGGGGCTACCACCCTCGAAGGGGTGGACGCTACGACAGCGGTGAGGATCGCTCCCCAACACCGGAGCCCCCGGCACCCGTGTGTTCGGGCCGGGAGATCCGCACGGCGGCGTTCCCCGGCCGCTTCCGTCGGCCCTCGACGATCGTCAAATACAACGGGGAGACGGACCCTCGTGTCCGGCTCAACGATTACCGCCCGGCTCGTCGGGCGGGCGGGGCCACCAACGACGAAGTGATCATCCGCAACTTGCCCCTGCATCTGGGCGACGCGGCCCGGACATGGCTCGAGCACTTGCCCGCCAGCCAGATCCATAGCTGGGACGATCTGGTTCACACCTTCGTGGGAAACTTCCAGGGCACGTACGTGCGCCCTGGGAACTCCTGGGATCTGCGCTCCTGCACGCGTAGCCGGGCGAATCGCGGCGGGACTTCATACGGCGCTTCTCCAAGCGCCGCACGTAGCTCCCCGCCGTGGCACAATCCGAGATCGTGCACGCGTTCCTCGAGGGCACCACGTGCGGGACCTTGTGCGCGAGCCGGGACGCAGCCCGCCCACGGACTCGAACGAGCCGTTCGACATTGCCACTAGCTTCGCCTCGGAGAGGAGGCCGTGGGGGCAATCTTCGACGGCAAGAAGGGCAAGCGCTCCGAGGACACGCCCGCGGAGGGCGGCGGGTCCAAGGAGCCGCGCCGCAACGACAAGCGGGGCAAGAAGGGGGAAGAAGCCGCGCCGAGAGGCGCGCGAGCGAGGGCGCAACGGCGGCAACGCCGAGGCCCTCGGCCGTTGACCCGGCCCGACGGGGCCCTCGACCGGCTCCTCGAGGCCCGGGGGTGTTCGACGACATGATGAAGAAGCCATGCCCCTACCACAAGACCCCCGTAAACCACACTCTTGAGCAGTGCGACATGCTCAAGAAGTTCTATGGCCGTGCCGCCGCGAAGGAGGCGAAGCCAAGAAGGATGGGGGCGATGGCGACGCGGGTGGTTTCCCCGCCGTCGAAAATGTCTTCCTCATCTTTGGGGGACCTACTGTCGACATGTCGACCGGCGGCGCAAGAAGGAGCGGCACGAAGTCCTCGCCGCAGAGAGGGCACCTCCGGCCTTTCTCAAGGCGGTCGAAGGATGCCATCACCTTTAGCCGGGATGATCACCCAAATCGCATCCCGAACCCGGGCCGCATACCACCGGTGGTCGATCCCATCATTGGCAACGCCCGGTTTTCGAAGGTCCTTATGGACGGAGGCGTAGCCTCAATATCCTCTTCGCGCATACATTGCGCCCGATGGGGATTGGGCCGGGACCAGTCGCGGCCCAAAGCACGAAGCCGTTTCACGGCATCGCGCCCGGCAAGCAGGTTCAACCCCTCGGGCAGATCGATCTGCCCGTCTGGTTCGGGACCCCCAAGAATTTCCGCAAGGAAACCCTCACCTTCGAGGTGGTGGGATTCAAAGGGGCCTACCATGCCATCCTTGGGCGACCGTGCTATGCCAAGTTCATGGCGGTCCCCAACTAAACGTACCTGAAGATGAAGATGCCGGGTCCAAACGGCGTCATCACCGTCGGGTCGTCGATCGAGCACGCATTCGACTGCGATGTCGAGTGCGTGGAACATGCGGAGGCGCTAGCGCTGGACGAAGCGCTGGTGAACACACTGGAGAAGATGGTCAATGACGACCTCAGCTCCGCCGCCAAGCACGTCGGCACGTTCGAGGCCGCCGAGCAAACCAAAGGGGTCCCCCTCGACCCATCGGCCCCCGAGGGCAAAGCATTGAGGGTCAGCTCGACCCTCGATCCGAAATAGGAAGCAGTGCTCGTCGACTTCCTCCGCGCCAACGCCGACGTCTTCGCGTGGAGCCCCTCGGACATGCCAGGCATCCCGAGGGAGGTCGCCGAGCACTCCCTTGATATCTCGCCTAACGCTCGCGGCTGTTCGGCGGCGGGCTGCGCCGCGCCGACGAGGAACGGCGACGGGCGATCGGAGCGGAGCCGCGGAAGCTCCTCGAGGCCGGATTCATCAAGGAAGTGTTCCACCCTACGTGGCTAGCTAATCCTGTGCTTGTAAAAAAGAAAAACGGGAAGTGGAGGATGTGTATTGACTACACCAGTCTCAATAAAGCATGTCCAAAGGTTCCTTTTCCTTTGCCACGTATAGATCAAATCGTTGATTCAACAGGGCGGGTGCGAACTACTCGTTTCCTTGATGCCTATTCGGGATATCATCAAATAAAAATGAAGGAGTCCGACCAGCTCGCGACTTCGTTCATCACACCGTTCGGGACGTTCTGTTACGTCACGATGCCTTTTGGCCTCGAAACGCGGGCGCAACATATCGGCGCCGCATGCGAAAGCACGTTTTTTGGGGACCATATCGGGCGGACGGTCGAGGCTTACGTGGACGACATCGTCGTCAAGACCGAGAAGGCGGACGACCTGGTCGGCGATCTCGGCATTACGTTCGCCGCCTGCCGCGGGCCAAAGCGGGGTCAAGCTCAACCCCGAAAAATGTGTCTTCGGAGTGCCGCGGGGCATGCTCCTAGGATACATCGTCTCCCGCCGGGGAATCGAGGCCAACCCCGAAAAGGTCGTGGCCCTCGAGCGAATGGGTCCAATTCGGGACCTCAAAGGGGTGCGAAGGTGTTGGGGTGCCTTGCCGCCTTGAGCCGCTTCGTCTCGAGGCTCGGTGAGAAGGGTCTGCCCCTCTACCGGCTGCTCAAGAAGCACGAACGCTTCTCTTGGACCGCCGAGGCCCAGGAAGCGCTCGACAAGCTGAAGGCGTCTCTGACACACGCCCCAATCCTTACGCCGCCGCGAGACGGCGAACCCCTCCAACTCTACGTGGCCGCAACCACCCAGGTGGTCAGCGCCGTGATCGTTGTGGAGCGCACGGAGGAAAAGCATGCCTTGCCCGTGCAGAGGCCGGTCTACTACATCAGCGAAGTCCTGTCGGACACGAAGACGCGCTACCCCCAGGGTCCGAAGGCCGTTGTATGCGGTAGTCCTCGCGCGGCGCAAGCTCCGCCACTACTTCGAGGCCCACCCAGTTACGGTGGTCTCTTCCTTCCCGTTAGGAGAGATCATTCGCAACCCCGACGCGGCAGGCAGAATTGCCAAGTGGTCCGTGGAGTTGATGGGCGAGACGCTCGCCTACACTCCGCGCAAGGCCATCAAATCGCAAATCCTAGCCGATTTCGTCGCTGAGTGGACGGACACGCAGCTGCCCCCTCAGATTCAAGCAGAGTGCTGGACTCTGTTCTTCGACGGCTCGGTGATGAAGACGGGAGCGGGCGCGGGCTGCTCTTCGTGTCACCCCTCGGGGAGCACATGCGCTACGCAGTGCGTCTCCACTTCCCCGCGTCCAACAATATGGCGGAATACGAGGCCCTTCTCTGCGGCCTCAAAATCGCCATTGAGTTGGGCATCAAGCGCCTCGACGTGCGAGGGGATTCGCAGCTCGTGATCGACCAAGTCATGAAGAACGCGAGCTGCCACGATGACAAGATGGAGGCCTACTGTAAAGCCGTGCGGGCCCTCGAAGACAAGTTCTACGGCATCGAGCTTAATCATGTGCCCCGCCGGTACAACGAGGAAGCAGATGAACTTGCCAAGATCGCGTCCGGGCGGATCACCGTTCCCCCGAACGTTTTCGCGCGCGACATCGCGCAGCCCTCGGTCACCTTCGAGCCTTACCCCTCGAGCGACGACGGACCCTCGGGGGCTCCCTCGAACCCATCGGGTGCGGAACCCATGGAAGAGGACCCCTCGAACGAGGCGTACGTGCTCTCCCTTCTCGAGGGGTACGGCTCCCACGAGGCTGTCGCGATGGACATCGAGCCGGCTCCCGTCCAGGCGGACTGGCGGGAGAAGTACACCGCCCGGATTGCTCGAGGGGAACTCCCCCACGGAGGCCGGGGCCACGGCCCGGGCGCATCGCCGGGATGGCCAAGTCATTCACCCTCGTCGACGGCGAGGCGTACAAGCGCGCCGCGTCGGGCATCCTCCAGCGGTGTATACCCATTCCCGAGGGGCGCGAGCTCCTACGGGACATCCACGCGGGGATGCGTGGCCACCACGCCGCGCCGCGCACCCTCGTTGGCAACGCGTTCCGCCAAGGCTTCTGCGGCCTACCGCGGTCGCGGATGCCCGGCGAAATAGTGCGCACTGCGAAGGGTGCCGGTTCTACGCCCGCAAGACCAACTTGCCAGCTCATGCTCTGCAAACGATCCCCGTAACATGGCCGTTCGCCGTGTGGGGGTTGGACATCGTCGGCCCCCTGCGGAAGGCGCCGGGGGGCTTCACCCACCTCGCTTGTCGCGATTGACAAATTCTCCAAGTGGGTGGAGGTGCGCCCCATCACGAATTTGAAGGGCGAGCGGGCGGTCACGTTCTTCACCGACATCGTCTACCGCTTTGGGGTGCCAAACTCCATCATCACGGACAACGGGTCCCGGTTCACGGGCGGAAGTTCTTGGAGTTGCGACAAGTTCCACATCCGCGTGGATTGGGCGGTCGTGGCACACCCACGGACCAACGGCCAAGTGGAGCGCGCCAACGGCATGATTCTACGGGGCCTCAAGCCCCCGAATTTTTGACGATCGGCTCAACAAATCCGGCCGGAAATGGCTCCAAGAAGCGCCGGCGGTCGTGTGGAGCCTAAGGACTACCCCAAGCGAGCCACCAAGGTTCACCCCGTTTTTCCTAGTTCATGGCGCGGAGGCCGTCCTCCCCACGGATTTGGAATACGGGTCGCCCAAGGTTCGAGGCTACAACGAAGATGCTAACCAGCGAGCCCGCGAGGACTCACTGGACCAGCTAGACGAAGTACGCCTCGTGGCGTTGATGCACTCCGCGAGGTATCAACAGTCCCTACGACGCTACCAAGCACGCAAGATACGTCGGAGGGATTTCAGCGAGGGGGATTTGGTCCTAAGGCTACGCCAAGATAACCGAGGGGCGCCACAAGCTATCGCCCCCATGGGAGGGACCCTACGTCGTGGTGAAGGTGCTCAAGCCGGGCACGTACAAGGCGGCCAACGAAGACGGCGAAGAACTCACCAACGCTTGGAACATCCAACGGCTACGTCGCTTCTACCCTTAGCTAGGATTTCCAAGTATTTTCCGTTGTAAAAACACACGGCCAACGCCCCAGTTGGTGCCACCTATGTAAATACTCCAAATCTAATAAAAGGGCAACTCGGCTTTCCCCTGAAACCCAAGTTACCCTCGGGGGCTCGCGGGGGGGCACCCCCCCCCAAATGGTCCCATTTTTTCGCGCAAAAAACGTAACAACACGCGCTAAGTTTGTTTCTTACTTCAACCTCGAGCCACGATTCGAACAGGGCGTAGGCGGCACAGCGGAAGGAGCGCGCGAGCCAGAGACAGCCTACGCCGCGTGGCTATGGCCCGTCTCTCTCGCCTCCAACCCAGCGGGCCCCCTGCGAAAAACGAACTCCCCTAACTAGAATCTACTCAGGAGGAAGGAGAAACAAAAAAGCGTAATAAGAAAACGATTCCACTTACAAGCAACTATCCATGATTCATGAGATGACTTGTTTATTTACAAGAGGCCACGAGGCCAGAATTCTGATACACATAAACAAAAAACGGGCTCAGCGCCCAGGTGCTTTCAGGCGGATGGAGCGGCAGCATCGGCGGCGTCTGGGAAGAGAAATTCTTCGAAGGCCTCGGCAAGCGACCCGGCGGCGTCAGCAACAAGCGCGTCCGCGCGCTCCATGGCCACCTCGTCCTCGACGCCCTCGGGCACGATGTAGCCCTCCGCCACCGCCTCGAGGTTGACCTCGTAGTTGGATCGCACCACTCCGAGGGCCTTCTGCACGCCTAGGTGCAACGCCCGGTGCATCCGCTCCGTGACATGGCCGCCGAGGGCGCGTAGGCGGCGGCCGGCGAGGCGCCGGCACGGGCCTCGCCTTCCTCGACGACGCGACGGGTCTCGAGGGCCGCGTCCGCGGCTCCTGCGGCTCCTGCTCGGAGGGTTGTAGGAAGCTCGCGGGGCCTCGGCCCGCCCGGCGGCGTGTCCCGGGCGCGTGCGCAAGCCCGGAATCAACAAGATGACAAGAAATCGAGAAGGGGAAGCGAACCCTCTAAAGCAAAAACCAACAAACGGAGTCGAAAAGTCGCACCCTCGACTTGCTTCTTCTCCAAACCGAGGTCGCGGCGTGCGGACTCGAGCTCCGACTCGAGACGCCGGACGGCCTCGCCTTGCTCACGGAGGGCCGCGCTCCTGGGCGGCATTGCGATGCGAGCGTGAGCGCTTCATCCTCAACCTTGGAGAATGCGGCGTTCCGCTCCTCCCGGCGACTTCTCCGCCGTTTCGCGAGCAACACGCTCCCGTTCCGGCGCCGTTCGGGGCGTCGCCGAGGGCAGCTGCTCTTGCCGGGAGCCGCCCCTCGGCCCCCGGCGGGCGACGCGCTCCTGCCGAAGCCGCTCCTCGGCGACGACGAGGGCCGCAACCTTGGCATCGAGGGCGGCCTTCGGGTCATCGGCCTCCTTGGCGCGCCCCCGCTCCGGCCCGCGCGCCCGCTCCTCGGCCGGCGGCTGGCCGCGCCGCGCCCCCTCCGGCGACGTGCGGAGCTCCCGGGTCTCGGCGCGGGCGGTGGCCACCTCCGCCTCCCGGTGGCGGCCGGCGTCCGCGTCTTGTCCGAGTCCTCACGCGCGTTCCACGGCGCCTCGTCGCGATCGACGAGGGCCGCGCGGATCCGCTCGAGGCTCGCGTGATGCGCGGGTGCCCCCCGCCCGAGCTCTCGGGGAGCACGTCGCACCACGCCATCGCCCCGTACACCCGCCCGGTGTCCCGGCGTCCCGAGAGCTTCCGCAAGCGCGTCGAAAGCGCCGCATCGCTCCCGGAGGCCGGCGGGCCTCGGCGTTCACCCGGTCGAACGCGCCGCCCCACTTCTCATGGGCGCGGCGCTCGAGCTCCCGGCATCCACACATCGAGCCTCGTAAGCGCCAAGTCTTGAATGCGGCACGCGAAAATGAAGAAAGGAAGGGAGAAGAGCAACCGTGGCTCACACGGAAGACGATCCCGGGCGGGCCGCGCGTGGACCCGCGGCGCCTCGTTCAACGCGCGGTTGAGCGTGGCGCGCGTGGCTCCGGAGCTCTGCTCCCCCCGGCGTCGGCAAACGCGGGGGGGATCCTCCACGGCCCCCCCCCACGGGCGGGGCGGCGGCGTGGGAGGACGAGGCCCCGGCACGGGTGCCCTTGACCCCCCACGACGGGTGACCCTCGCGCGCGCCTCACGAGGGCCCCCTCACGGGGCTCGGGGGGAGGTCGTGGGCCGCCTCGCCCACTGGTTCCACCCAGGCGGCGGGGAGTCATCCGAGAGCTCCACCACCTCCGCACGGAGACCGCCGGCGGGAGGAGCCGCCTGCTCCACCTCCGCCGGCGCCTCCCCCGCGCCTCCGCGGCCACGGGCGCCGTCGTGGCGCCGTCGCCACCACCTCCGTCCGTGCCGCCGCATCCGCGGGCGCTCCCGCGAGGTTGCGCCCGCTCCGCCTCCTCCGCGGTGGACCGCCGCCGCGGGCGGCACCTCCCACCGCGGCAGCCACCGCCGCGCCCGCGCCTCCGTGGCGGCCGGCGCCGGCCGCCCCCGGCGACCCCCCCGGCCGCGCCGCGGCCGGCCGATCCGCCGGCCGAGGCCTCGAGGCCCCCGCCCGGGCCTTGCGAGCTCGTGCCCGCCGCCGCGCACTCCGTCCCCCGGGCGCGACCCCCTCGACGAACGCCGCCGGGGTGGGGATCGACGCGTCCGTCCTCAGCACCTTGGCCGGTGCAAGAGGAGGGACGGTTGGCACCGCCCTGCGCAAACACGAACGGAGGGTTAGAGCATCTAATAACCAACAAACTAAAGCCAAGCAAAGGAAGAACAGGTCCCTTACCTCGCGGAGGAAAAGGCCCGCTTCCTTTTCCTCGAGGCCTCTGACGAGGCCGGCGCGGCGGCCGCGCCCCGACGCGGCGCCTCCCACGATGGTGCCGCGGCGCACGCACGGGCACGCCCGCCCGATGCCGCACCCCCGACGACGCCGCCGTGCGCGGGGGGCACGCTCGCCCCGCGCGCGGGCACGCCTCCCCGACGCGCCCCTCGACGACGACGCCGCGCGCGCGGACGCGCTCCGCCGCGCGCGGGCACGCGCGCGCGCACGCGCGGGCACGTCCGTCGCGCGTGCCTCCGCGGCACGCGCCGGCACCTCCGCGGCGTGCCGCCCCCGACGATGATTGCCCGGCGGCGGGCGCCGGCGCGCCCGCCCCGGATGAAGCCACCCCCGACGCCGGCGCGGGTTCGGCGACGGGGGGCGCGGCCGCCACGTGCGAAGGGCCCTCCCCTTCGGACTCTTCCTCCCTCGTCTGCTCCGAGGACGAGGGCTCCTCGATGTCCGGGGAGGAGAGCCCCGGCTCCTCCCGCCGCCGGTACTCCGCGGACCGTGCGCGCGCGGCGCGCTTGGCGCCGCCTTGCGTGCTCCCTCCCCGCGCGCCGCCCGCTCCCCGCTTGCTCCCCGCCGCGCCGCGCGGCCGAGCGCACGGGAGTCGGGGGGTGGGTGGAACGGACTTGGCGGCGTTGAACCGCACCACGGTGCGCGCGCGAGAGCGGCAATGACGCATCGGGAAACGGAAGCAAGAACAAGGACCAAAAGCGGAATCAAAAACCACACTCACCAACGGGCCGAGCGGGGAGCATCTCGATGTCCCACGGGGTCCGACCCGCGGGGCCGGCGCCGGGTGTCGACGGCGCTCCGCGCCGGGTGAGCGCGTACGGCCGCTCCAGCGGCGTCGGGAGCATCCGCGACCTCGCCAGGTCGACGGGGTTGGCCGCCTCCGTCATCTCGAAGATACAGAGGGGCCTCTCCATCAACGGCACGACCCGCCGGTGGTGAAGGAAGGCGAGGACGCCCATCGCGTTGAGCCCCTCCTTCGCCAGCCGCTGCAGGGCGGCGAGGACGGATTCTTGCCGCGCCCGATGATTGGCCGTAGGCAACCCGTAGCCCCAGGAGTCCGGCCTCTCCTTGAACACCCGCCCGGTGTAGGGAGGGAGGCCGGGCTCGGCGTTGCGCAGATAAAACCATCCCCGCTCCCAGCCGGCGTTGTTCGTCGTCATGGTGCGGGGGGATGTAGAAGTTCTTGAGCTGCCCCCGCAGGGCAGCGACATCCCGCCGGCGCGCACCGCGCGGCGGGTCCTCGGCTCCGACGTGGGCTGCGTGATGAGCTCCCCGCGGAAGAGGTGTACCCAGAGCTCCCAATTGACTGGGATCCCCAGGTACCCTTCGCAGACGCCCACGAACGTGGCCGCCTGCGAGATAGCGTTGGGGGCGAAATTGTGCAGCTCCACTCCGTAGTGGTAGCACAATGCCCGCATGAATGTGCTCGCTGGCGCGTTGAAGCCGCGCTCGTGGTAGCGGAGGAAGCTCACCACGTAGCCCTCCGGCGGGTTGGGCTCAAGGTGCGTCGCCGGCGGCACGATCCACCCCGCCGGGCGCCCTTCTTCATTGGCCGACAAGCGGCCGGGCGGCGACCGCGCTCGCCCGGGCGAGCCGGTCACGGTCGACCTCTCCCGGGCGTACGGCTCCCGGGACCCCGATCGGAAGCCGAGGCGGCGCCATGAGGGGGGACGAACGAGTGCGAAGGCGAGAGGACAAGGAAACGAGGAAAAAGCTCTAGCGAGGGCGAGCCGCGCGACGGCAAGAGTGAGGCGAAGACGAAGGGGCGGAGGACTGAAACGGTGAGAAAGCCAAGGTAAAAAACCGCCGTCCCCTCCTCCCCGCAGTTTTATAGGCAACGGGCGAGTTCTCCGGAGCGGACGCCCCGCCAGCATTAACTGCAGGAATCTTTCCGTCGCGTCGGCTGGCGGACCCCACCACGACCGCAGCGGCTCTAACACTGCAGGCGGGTCATCATTACGGCGAGACCAGCAGCAACCGAGGCAAAACCGTCACGTCCGCCGGCCACACCGCCCACTACGCGCGCGCGCGCGGCCGCAACGCCTAAAAAGGCACGCCCGCGCGGCAAAACCGCGGCCACGACCGCAAGGCAATTAAATGCCCGGGCCCCTTGCCAAGCAAGGAGAGCCCTCGAGCGAGGCGAACCCTCGGCTCGAAACAAAGGCGACCCTCGATGGGATTTCCGCGTGAGAAGGCCGCCCGGGACCTGCTCGATGTAGAGCAGACCACCGCGGGCACCCATGCCACGTAGAACCCTCGAGCGGCATGACCCTCAACTCGAAACGAGGCGACCCTCGATGGGATATCAGTGTGAGAAGGCCGCCCGGGACCTGCTCGATGTAGATCAGACCACCGCGGGCACCCATGCCACGTAGGACCCTCGAGCGGCATGACCCCCAACTCGAGACGATGTCAACCCCCTAAAGAAGGCACGCGCGTAAGAGGATCGCCCAGGTCACGCTTGAAATAGAGCGACACCGAAAGCACTCATACCGCGCCGAGCTGCCAACAAGCACCTCGAGGGCTGGCACGTCCAGGCCCCTCGACGGCCGCAAACGAGAAAAGACGGGGCTAGCCAAGGCACGGCCCCGCACGGCCTTACTGATCAGAGGTTCGAAGCCTGACCCTCGACGGGTTCGAACAGGCGCCCCAGATCACAGAGTTAGGGACGACGAGGGCACGCGCATTCGAGCCGTTCCTCGAGCCTGTCGGCTCGAGGGTGCCCCACATGTCGTGTTCGAGAGCCAGCCGAGGGCGGCCAGCCGGGGGATCCCACCGAGGGAGAGCTTCCGCGCCCTCGGTCCCTAGCGAACGGGACCGAGCCCCACCTAGCAAACCCACGCAAGCGCTTCCATGGACGTGTCTCCGGACCGCGCGGCCTACCCTTATCGAACGGGGCATGGACGTCCACTTGAACCACCCGCTAGCGCTCGAAGAGGAATCCGCGATTCGCGACCCGCTCGATGGGAGTCGTGGAAACCCTCACCCTCCGACCCGCGGAGGGACGGCGAGGGCGCGATAAAAAACAAGTCGTCGGGCTCGACCCGATCGCCTCGAACAGGGCCAAGGCTCGGGGCTTGACGCACGGCTACACCTCCTTGAAATTGCACCCGCCGGGGAGACAAAGGAGTGGGGGAGCGTGCACCCCCGATGCGGGCCGAAACACCGCCGATGCCGGTTGGCATATGTGCCACGCCTTTCGACCGAATTGCTCGCGGTTAACCCCTGCCCAGGAGAACCCACACTCTGCGGGGCTTCGGGGGCTAGACCCGCCGGGCCGGCCCGACGCGGCCCCACGGAAAGCGTTCGCAAACAAGGAGGGAAGAACGTCCTATCGGTAGGTTCCAGGCACTGCGGGAGCCTCAATGGCAAACCCGCGGATGCTCGGGGGCTGCGTCGGGGACCGCCCTAGGGGTCCCCTTAAACAATGGGGGAACCCTCACTTAATTCCCCGCATCGAAATGAGGGCCGAGCCTAACCATGCGGGAAAACTAACCATGCGGGACTTGGCCTATGCGGCGGGGACCCTCCGGGAGGCCCACCAAGACGGCCCGTCCGGAAGACCCCTCGAGCGAGGCTCCGCCTCGCCGAGAGCACGCTCCTCCTCGAACGGGCTCCGCCCCGTTCGAGGGGCAACCCCCTCCTCGAACGAGCTCCGCTCCGTTCGAGGGGCGACCCCTCCCTCGAGCGGTTCCGCCCGCTCGAGGGCGCGCTCCCCCCCTCGAGCGAGTCCCGTCTCGCTCGAGGGTCCGCTCCGCCCTCGGCCGGGGCCCGCCACGCTCACGGGCGCCCCCGCACGCGTGCGCCGGCCCCGCACTTGGGCATTTAACGCCCCGACGCCGCGAGGGTGGCGCCATCATGCGCCGGGGCTCACGCCCGTGCCGCCGCACCAACTCCCCGGGGAGGAGCCCATCCCCGCCACCGTGGGGTGGAGCGTGCGGTACGGCCGGTGTCGGTCCCGTGACACCGCGCGCACGCACCGTACGGCTAACGCGCCCGAGCCCTCGAACGGGGGCCGGGCGCACCCTCGACTCCACTTTCCCGTGACCCCGCGGGTTGGGTGAGGGGCGCTAGGCGGTGGGTGGCCATCCCGCCATCGTAACGCGCGCGACCGCCGTACCCACGCGTGCGGGCACACCCCTGACTCCGCAGGCGCACGCCCGAGCATTGCAGCAACCACTCCACCACCGCAGAGCTCATTGGGAAGGAACGTCGTTCTGCCCGCTCCTGTACCCCGTACCGATCATCATCAGCACCTCCCTCGAAGCCTATCAGAGAACGCCATCGCCATCTGCCGCCTCCTACCCTCGAACCGCCACTGTTCGGGTACGAGGTAGGCCATCATGACCGGATCGCAGCGAAGATCGACCGGACGGCCGCCCGCTCTACTCCGTAGCACGACGTGCTCCCACACGTAGCTAGGAAGCGCGGCGTGCATGTAACTCGCCGCCCCCCTTGGCCTATAAAAGGGGAAGCGAGCCCCCCGGCCCGCGGGGGGACGAATTCGGAGGAACACGAGCGCGCACCGTGCACTCACTCTCTTATTCTCCCACAACATCTCCGCCCACTCACCCGGGGACTTGGAAGCCACGATTCCTCTCCCCGCCTTGCTTGTACTTGCCCCACTACAAGCACCCCTTGCCGAGCAATATAGTGCCACGAGCACGCCCTGGTCGGACGTACGGCCCCCTCGGCCGGAACCAGGATAAAATCTTGTGTCATTTGTTGCTTAGCATCGACCATTGAGGGATAGACCTAGGCGTTATCTACTGGTTAGTGTCGGGACCATATTCCGCACCGACAATTGGATAGCTAGTTTATTGATCATATGGGGCCAAAGACTCATTTGCCATCATGAATGTTTAGCCCTCTTGTTTTATCTTGTGGAGTTGCATAAGTTCCTTTTTGTCGCAAAGACGTTTCATGTACAATTTACAAATCTGAAAATGAAATGATAAATGCTTGGAAATATGCTCCCATGTCATATGTGCTGAATTTAATTCACTTTGGGTGCTAAACCGTTGCATGATGCCTACCAATGAGAAGTCTCATACATAGAAGTAGGCACATGGCTCGGTGGCTTTGACATGACATGAGGTGCTTGTGGGTGTTTGTGATGGTCTTATGATTAGAATGACTGTCCTAGCATGAAGTTTGTGTGGCTTTGCCATTTTGATATGCTTTGATCATGTTTAGGACTTTGCTCATGAGAGGCAAGTTTTTCGCAAAATTGCCAAAATCTATCTTAGCTTCGTCCAATGGTTGTGAAACTTGGTGATCATGTAGTTGAGATCGATACGAAGCCGTAGAGTATCTAACTTGCTCATTTGGACATGTGTAGCATTCTTTGTTGAATTTTGTCTATTTGAGAAGCTCTAGGTTGGAAGTTTTGTATTTTTGGCTTGATTCATGCCTTGCCAACAAGGGGGACAAGTTTGAGCTTGAAATGGCTTGCTGGACGTGTTTAGAAGGTTTTCAGGTGGTTTCAAGCCATTTCTGGGCTCTGTTGTGCACCGGTCTGACCGGTGTGAGTGCTGGCTCTGTTCACATGTTGCACACCGGTCTGACCGGTGGTGTTGACCGGTCTGACCGGTCAGGGCTGAGTTGTTGCAGCTGCCCTATTTCAAGTGGTGTCTTGCATGCATTCGTCCAGGGGGAGGTGCATTGGATCAGGGGGAGCTTGCATGTGTGTAGGGGGAGCTTTTTGTGGTTCTCTGAGCTTTGTTTCGGTGGTTTGCGCTCTTTGCTTGAGCTTTGCTTTTTCTCGGATGTGTCGAGCCGTTGCCCTTGCCTAAGGGGTCCGAGACTTGTCTTCTTCAAGTGATCTTGCTCTCTGCTGTTGTTTGTCTTTCGATCGCTTGTTGGAGTTTCTTTTTGTTCGTTTCTTTTCTTTTTCTTTTCTCTCTTGTTACTTTCGTGTGGGTGTTGTCAATGCACTCATCAAGGGGGAGATTGAGGACCATGTGTGGTTCGAGGACCGGTGGATGGTCGCTTCCTTGTGTGATGAGTGATTGACAACATTGTGTGGACTGATTCTTGGCTAAGTATTGCAGGTGCAGGTTGCGGCTTGACAGGTGTTGGTGCAGGTGAAGAACAAGCGCGAAAGGTCATCGCCGGTGAGGCCTCCAGGTGTGGAGAAGACTAGTAGGCTTCGTTCGATGGACCCGGTGGCTAGCGGGGTCAAGTGCGGGCCGCATGATGGCATGAACAGCAAGATGAAGTCATGGACGGTTTCTTGGTTGAGCCTCAAAACCAAGGTCGAGCCGGGACTACGTGGGAGCCAAGTCATGAGTGGAGATTGGCGGAGGCTACACCGAGTTCACGGGGTTTCCGGTGGTTCACCAGAAAACCACTGGGTTCCTTGGTTGATCCACAAAGCCAAGACCGGAGAACCGAAGACGGAGCTGCAACAGCGCCAGACCGGTCTGACCGGTGGGGACCGGTCTGACCGGTGAGGAGCACCGGTCTGACCGGTGTGCGACGACACAGTCCGGAATCTTCGAAGCGGAGGACACGCGTCGGGATCGCATGGCTTGCGTCGAGGCTACGCAGGGTGCGGTCGCCGGGCATCCGTCCGATGGTGAAGACATCAAGAATTCAAAATCCGCCCTTGAGGGGCTTGTATCCCTAGTTAGTAGAGAAGGGCGTTTTAGACATTCGGTTGCCTCCATATGACCCAAGAGGTGAGAGGATGGCAGCCAACTCTTGGAACCCTAGCTCATTAGTTTTCCTATTTTCCACCTATTTTCCTTAGGTTTTCTTGAGGACTAGCAAGAGAGCTTCACGGTGAGATCTTGTTGAGAGGGATGTATGATCGGGCGGCTTGCTAGACCTTGTACGAACCTTTGTTTCATGCATAGATGATTCGGCGTGGTTCCTCAAGGTTTGGATTTGTTTTCCCCAGTTGTTCTTGGTGGTGATTTTCGGAGCCCTCTCTCGGTGATTTCTTTGGGTTGTTTTCGGGACTTTTCTCTTGGGGATTTGATGGGGGAAATTTGTGGGAACCCTTCGTGGTTCTTTGGGTTGTGATTCCCCTCCCAAATCCGTGAGTAAAGGTGCTCGATTTTGGGGTTTCTTGAGTTCTTGGGTTGGAAGTGCTCTCGGCGGGATTTCTTCGATTCCTCCCTTTTGGACGAGTTTTGGTGGGATTAAACTTGGCTTGCCTCACTAGAAGTATGTCCTCGTGTTCCTCGTCATGTTCACCCGGTTCTCATGCAGCCTCTTGAACCGCCTCGTCAGCAACGCCAGCTCGTCCTCTCCAAGCACATCGAACTCCTCATCTGGCATAGACATCAAAAAGGACAAAGAGAACATCTTGGTGGATGGGTTAGTTTTTGTCACACCCGATTTTCCGTAGAAAACCGAATGCATCTCATATGTGTGCCAGGATCACAATTTCACACATATGATAGACTCATGAGTGTAATATCACAAGACATTGCTCAAAATGTACAGAAAAGGTTTATTAACTTTTATTACACTCACGAAAGTAGACACGAAGGTCTTTACACGAACAACGATAACTATGAAGACGCGACTCCATCTTCATCTTCCACAGGCATCTGACTGGTTGATCGCATCCTCAGAACTCCTCGTAGTCGGTGAAGTACTCCACTCCAGGGTTCTTCTCTGAACAGCGTAAGCAAGGATGAGTACACTTATGGTTGGTACTCGCAAGGCCACGTAAATAACCGAAAGCAATATTAATCCATCTTTAAGTTCAATTAATCATGTGAGGGTCCAGGCCGCTCTTGACCGTGAGCACGGCTGATCGATCAGTTTTACACTCTGCAGAGGTTGCACACTTTTCCCACAGTTCGCGTAAAAGTTCCAAAGAACTTTGAACCCAACCACGCATGTGCCGATCGTGCACAATACCACACTTCCGAGGTGTGATTGCATAGGGACGCTACGAAGCCTTTACAAAGATATGCAAAAGACTAACGACCCGCATAGTTACGGATCGGGGCGGACCATAACCCTCCCTAGTGGTCGCACCTTAGCAAAGGTCGCTACCCCAAAAGGACCGGGCTATACCCCCGCAACCCGGATCCCCCTCTCGCTCCTTTCGGAAAAGGGCCATCGGATCAATCGCACACCTAATTAATTGGCTAAGCCGGAGCCATATGGACCGTGGTTGCATCGTTTTCCTGGGTGGTTCTCCATCTTCCGATTAACTTATAGTGATCTTGATTAAAGCATAGGTAGAAGGGTGGTTAGGGTCACTTGCCTTTCTCCAACGATAAGCTACTTTCCTTATCAGCAAAGCTCTGCACTTGAACTTCCTCGAACAGCGTGTTGGCTACGATCATGCAAGAAAACATACAATAAATAAAACAATACATCAAACATTACCAAAAGACTAAAACAAGCTTTTAGAAATGACGGGCTCGGAGAGACGATCGCGTGGACACCAAGAACGCGTAAAACGGAGCTAGGATGGAAAAGTTATGGCTGAAACAAGGTTCAGGGACTAAATTGTAAAAGAACTGGAAGTTTAGGGGGTTTTCTGGAAGATTTCAGGGACCTAAACATAAATATGTGTGAAACTAGGAGGTCTAACATGTAAAAGGTTAAGGATAGGCTATTAAACATGAAAACTAAGGGTTGCGGGGGCCTAAGTGTAAAGAAAAGGACCTGATTGAAAGGCTTTTATATAGGTGGAAGGGTTTATTTGTGAATTCTGGAAATGGGAGGGGTTTATTTGCAAAGTTGCCTGGGCGGCTGGCGGGTGAACTGTGGCGGCGACACGTGGCGGCTTGTGGTTGGACGTGATGACGCGAGCAATGACGTAAGCATGACGTCAGCGGTGACGCAGGGCTGTGGACCGGCGCCCGTGGACCCGGTCCACCGGTCCACCGTGGACCAAACCAAGGGGTATGAGGTCTTTTAATCTGGGCCGTAGATTTAGATCGGACGGCCACAGTCGACTGCGGGCAAAGGGGCGGCGGCGGCGCTGTACAGGCGGCGGCGGTCTCGCCGGCCGGCTCGCCGGCGACGGCCAACTAGGCCTCCTAGCCACTAGACGCGATGGGAAAAATACTGAATTGAAGAGTAGGCCAAGGGAAAATCACCTGGGAGCTTGGAAGGGAGGGAAGGGCGCCGGTGGGGCGGATCCAGGCGCGGGCAGAACTCCGGCGGCGGTGCTCCGCGGTGGTGCGGTGGAGGAGTGGAGGGTCTCCGGGGGAGCGGTGTGAAATGGAGAGGGAGCTTGGGCTCGCCTTTTATAGGGCCGAGAGGGGAAGGGGAAGGGGCGGCCGAGGCGGTGGGGCGAGGTCGGTGGCCGGCGCCATTAATGGCCAGTGGAGCTCGGTGGGGAGGCCGGGTGGAGGCGTTTCGGGAGAGGGAAGGTGGCGGGGTGGGTGAGTGAATGCGCCGGCGCGCTATTGGAGGAGGGGAGGAGGCGCGGGAGGCCGGGGGAGGCGTCGGGGTGCGGTGGCCGGCCGCGGCCGGGGAGGATGGGGGCGGCGCGAGGTTGAAGGAAGGCCTGACAGGTGGGCCCCACCTGTCAGCCGGCGGGAGAGAAAGGAGAGGGAGGGAGGCGGCGGGGTGACGGGCCCCGTGGGCCTAATGCGGTGCTGGGCCGCGGCGGGAAGGAGAGGTGGGCCGCGGGTTAGGTTGGGTTGGGTTTCTTTTTTTTTCTTTTTCTTTTCTTTTCAAATCTATTTTCAAACCTATTTCAAATCTTTTAAATTCAAATTTTTTCATCTTTTCAAATTGAAATTTTAACACAAATTCACCAACTATTTTAAGACTTTTTAGAAAACATTTTAAACAAGTTTTCAAGCATTTTTAAATTCAAACTTTCATCATTTTCATTTTTTTTAATTCAAACCTTTATTCCAATCTTCACAATTAATTTAAGGACTTTTCACAAATATTTTTAAGACTTTTCACAAGTGTTTTTTTAAGACTTTTTTTAAAAATCACACCACAACCAAAACTCATGCATTTCAACATGATGCACAAACACTTGATTGTTTCTAATTATTAAATGATGTTTAATTTAATTAAAGGCAAATTTATTTATTCAAATTTATTAAATCCTTAGAAAATAAAACTAAACCATGTTGCTAACAATATTTTATTGTGATGGAATTTTCGGGTGTTACAAATCCTACCCCCTTAAAAAGAATCTCGTCCCGAGATTCGGAGGGATCGGGAAACAAGAGGAGATACAAGATGTCTTGAAAGATGACGGTTTACTATCACAGAGCTTGTTCACTTCTCCTTCTTCTTCGGGCTTGTAGCGGCAAACTCAATCCTATCTCCTTGCGGGGTAGTTAAGAGCACCGACTTCTTGGCACACAAAATGATTCCATCATGCTTGCTTAACCAATCCATACCAAGGATCACATCTATCCCACTTGATGTTAGAATCACTAAGTCTGCTTCAAAATCTATCTCTCCGATCTTAAGATTGACCTGTGGGCATACATATGTGGATTTCATTTCACCGTTTGGAGAATTAATTAGCAAATGTGTCTTCATGGAACTCTTGGGTACATCATGCTTTGTCACAAATCGTTCAGTAATAAATGAATGCGATGCCCCGGAATCAAATAAAACTGTTGCAGGTACAGAGTTGATAAGAAACGTACCAAGAACAACATCTTTGTCTCCTTGAGCTTCTTCAGCTGTCACATGGTTCACTCTACCATGCATATTGTTCTGTTGACCTCTGTTATCTCTCTGGGGTGTCTGCATATTACGCTGAGGGCAAATACTGGCATAGTGTCCTAGTTCTCCGCACTTGAAGCATCCACCGGGGTGAACCGGAGTAGTGTTCCTTCTTGGTGCACCCGAGCGATTCCGATGAGGATTTGGAGCCCGTGGTGTCATTGGGTTGGATTCTTCGGGTTCATCAAACGAACGATACCGCCGACTCGTCCATGGCCTCCGCCCGGTGTGCTAGAACGAAACTGAGAGTCTTGCGATGAGTTGTAACGAGGGCGGGTGTTACTGCTAGATTGACCTTGAGGTTGAAACTTGCGCTTCTGTTCACGGAGTTCCTTGCGTTTATTCTCCAAGCCTATAGCCTTATTGAGTAACATCTGAAAGTTAAGAAATGTGTGGCTCTGCAACTGATAGTTCAGTGGCCCTATCAATCCATCGAGAAAGCGTTCCTGTCTCTTTGCATCCGTGTTGACTTCATCTGGTGCATAGCGGGACAAATGAGTAAACTGATCCAGATACTCACTAACTGTCATGTTGCCTTGCTTTAGAGCTAGAAATTCCTTCTTCTTCGCCTTCTTCACACCCTCGCCGGGATGTGATGTGTACGAAAACTTTCCCGGAACTCCCGCCAGGTAATGGTGTCGGCAGCAAGATGCGCGACGGTGTAAGCATCCCACCAATCGGCGTAGGCCGCACCTTCCAGACGTCCTGAGGTATACAAAACCTTCTCACGATCATTGCATTGGGTGATATTCAGCATCTTGTTGATGGTCTTGAGCCAATCATCGGCATCGAGGGGATCTACAGAATGAGAGTAAGTGGGTGGGTTGTGGCTCATGAATTCTCTATGCTTGTTTACTGGTGGTGGAGGTGGTGGAGGTCCTTGTGGTGGTGGCTGGTTCTGCTGTGCTTGTAGATTCTGGACAGTGGCGGTGAGGTTCTGTATCAACTGCATCTGTTCCGTAAAGAACTGCTGCATCGCGGGATCCATTGCTAATTCTTGTGAAGGAGGGAACTAGATTCAACTGATTGACGACGAACAGAATATCCTGTCCAGCTCCTGACCTGATGTTTACCATTTGATTGTTAGAGAGAAAAGTTTTCCGATAGGAAGTTGAATTGATAAAGGTGAATCAGAGAAAAGGGGCTAAGATTCAAATTTTAACTTTAATTATTTTATTGATGTATTTGTGGCCATCACTCCACAAAAACATTTCAATCAAGTCAAAGATCCAAATCATGCATGTTTACAATCAACAAGCATTCACATCGCACGTCCTCACAAGAACGGCTCTATCGAAACGAAACTGGTAGAAGGGGTAGGCAACCTAAGAATCTATCCTATAAAACACGTGTGGTAGTTCAAGGTGGAAGAACAAGAATTAGTCTCAGTATAGAAGAAAACAAAAGATTTGATTTTGTTAAAGAATAAAGAATAAAATATTTTTTTAAGCGTAAGTAAGATGTTTTTGAATGCTGGAAAGGCTTTCTAGAAAGAGAGTCCTTAATCTCGACCATTTCTATCTGAGGCTGCGTCCTACAGTCAGCAATGCTCTGATACCACTCTGTCACACCCGATTTTCCGTAGAAAACCGAATGCATCTCATATGTGTGCCAGGATCACAATTTCACACATATGATAGACTCATGAGTGTAACATCACAAGACATTGCTCAAAATGTACAGAAAAGGTTTATTAACTTTTATTACACTCACGAAAGTAGACACGAAGGTCTTTACACGAACAACGATAACTATGAAGACGCGACTCCATCTTCATCTTCCACAGGCATCTGACTGGTTGATCGCATCCTCAGAACTCCTCGTAGTCGGTGAAGTACTCCACTCCAGGGTTCTTCTCTCGAACAACGTAAGCAAGGATGAGTACACTTATGGTTGGTACTCAGCAAGGCCACGAAATAACCGAAAGCAATATTAATCCATCTTTAAGTTCAATTAATCATGTGAGGGTCCGGCCGCTCTTGACCGTGAGCACGGCCGATCGATCGCCTTTACACTCTGCGCAGGTTGCACACTTTTCCCACAGTTCGCGTAAAAGTTCCAAAGAACTTTGAACCCAACCACGCATGTGCCGATCGTGCACAATACCACACTTCCGAGGTGTGATTGCATAGGGACGCTACGAAGCCTTTACAAAGATATGCAAAAGACTAACGACCCGCATAGTTACGGATCGTGCGGACCATAACCCTCCCTAGTGGTCGCACCTTAGCAAAGGTTGCTACCCCAAAAGGACCGGCTATACCCCCGCAACCCGGATCCCCCCTCTCGCTCCTTTCGGAAAAGGGCCATCAGATCAATCGCACACCTAATTAATTGGCTAAGCCAGAGCCATATGGACTGTGGTTGCACTGTTTTCCTGGGTGGTTCTCCATCTTCCGATTAACTTATAGTGTTCTTGATTAAAGCATAGGTAGAAGGGTGGTTAGGGTCACTTGCCTTTCTCCAACGATAAGCTACTTTCCTTTACTGCAAAGCTCTGCACTTGAACTTCCTCGAACAGCGTGTTGGCTACGATCATGCAAGAAAACATACAATAAATAAAACAATACATCAAACATTACCAAAAGACTAAAACAAGCTTTTAGAAATGACGGGCTCGGAGAGACGATCGCGTGGACACCAAGAACGCGTAAAACGGAGCTAGGATGGAAAAGTTATGGCTGAAACAAGGTTCAGGGACTAAATTGTAAAAGAACTGGAAGTTTAGGGGGTTTTCTGGAAGATTTCAGGGACCTAAACATAAATATGTGTGAAACTAGGAGGTCTAACATGTAAAAGGTTAAGGATAGGCTATTAAACATGAAAACTAAGGACTGCAGGGGCCTAAGTGTAAAGAAAAGGACCTGATTGAAAGGCTTTTATATAGGTGGAAGGGTTTATTTGTGAATTCTGGAAATGGGAGGGGTTTATTTGCAAAGTTGCCTGGGCGGCTGGCGGGTGAACTGTGGCGGCGACACGTGGCGGCTTGTGGTTGGACGTGATGACGCGAGCAATGACGTAAGCATGACGTCAGCGGTGACGCAGGGCTGTGGACCGGCGCCCGTGGACCCGGTCCACCGGTCCACCGTGGACCAAACCAAGGGGTATGAGGTCTTTTAATCTGGGCCGTAGATTTAGATCGGACGGCCACGGTCGACTGCGGGCAAAGGGGCGGCGGCGGCGCTGTACAGGCGGCGGCGGTCTCGCCGGCCGGCTCGCCGGCGACGGCCAACTAGGCCTCCTAGCCACTAGACGCGATGGGAAAAATACTGAATTGAAGAGTAGGCCAAAGGAAAATCACCTGGGAGCTTGGAAGGGAGGGAAGGGCGCCGGTGGGGCGGATCCAGGCGCGGGCAGAACTCCGGCGGCGGTGCTCCGGCGGTGGTGCGGTGGAGGAGTGGAGGGTCTCCAGGGAGCGGTGTGAAATGGAGAGGGAGCTTGGGCTCGCCTTTTATAGGGCCGAGAGGGGAAGGGGAAGGGGCGGCCGAGGCGGTGGGGCGAGGTCGGTGGGCGGCGCCATTAATGGCCGGTGGAGCTCGGTGGGGAGGCCGGTGGAGGCGTTTCGGGAGAGGGAAGGTGGCGGGGTGGGTGAGTGAATGCGCCGCGCGCTATTGGAGGAGGGGAGGAGGCGCGGGGAGGCCGGGGGAGGCGTCGGGGTGCGGTGGCCGGCCGCGGCCGGGGAGGATGGGGGCGGCGCGAGGTTGAAGGAAGGCCTGACAGGTGGGCCCCACCCGTCGGCCCGACGGAGAGAGAAAGGAGAGGGAGGGAGGCGGGCGGGGGTGACGGCCCCGTGGGCCTAATGCGGCAGGCCGGGCCGCGGCGGGAAGGAGAGGTGGGCCGCGGGTTAGGTTGGGTTGGGTTTCATTTTTTTTCTTTTTCTTTTCTTTTCAAATCTATTTTCAAACCTATTTCAAATCTTTTAAATTCAAATTTTTTCATCTCTTCAAATTGAAATTTTAACACAAATTCACCAACTATTTTAAGACTTTTTAGAAAACATTTTAAACAAGTTTTCAAGCATTTTTAAATTCAAACTTTCATCATTTTCATTTTTTTTAGTTCAAACCTTTATTCCAAATTTCACAATTAATTTAAGGACTTTTCACAAATATTTTTAAGACTTTTCACAAGTGTTTTTTTAAGACTTTTTTTAAAAATCACACCACAACCAAAACTCATGCATTTCGACATGATGCACAAACACTTGATTGTTTCTAATTATTAAATGATGTTTAATTTAATTAAAGGCAAATTTATTTATTCAAATTTATTAAATCCTTAGAAAATAAAACTAAACCATGTTGCTAACAATATTTTATTGTGATGGAATTTTCGGGTGTTACAGTTTTAGCCTTTCCTTTCGAACCACAGATGAGGCCGAGACTATGGGAATCAGTCAGGCCCTCAATCTTGGCTGTCATGCCCCTATCCACCTTAGCGGACTTGAGCTTCGAGAACAGCTCATTCATGGTCAGGGTATCATACTTCTCTAACTCAACTATGGCCTCGAACTTTCCGGCCCAAACCGTACGATCCAAAGAGTGTAAGAGCTTGACAGCCCTATCATGATCATCGTACAGAAGCACGTCCACATTGGCCCTCATGTTGTTCACCACAATAGTGAACCTCTGAAACAAGGCATCGATGGACTCACCGGGGAGATGAGTGAAGTGTTGACGCAAAATCGGCACCTCACGCCAAGCACACAGCAAGCCGAAAGGAGCTAGCTTAAATCACGTGCCCGATCCGAAAGCGTGCCAGTCAATTTTCCTGAAATTGACAAAGGATGAAAACAGTTAGATAAAAACATGGAACTTGCCGGGTGGTACTAGACCGTTCTGTATTTACGGCTAGAAAGCCAATTAAAATGACATATAGCTACGACAAGCTATCTGCCAGCAGTTTTAATATCATTCGGGAGCTTTAAAACATAAAACAGGACATAAACCTATCATTCCGTGGAGAAGGAACAAACATTGCCAAAGATGATAAACATATCAGATTGAATCAAAATCTAATCCACCGGATGATTAGCTCTAAAACAATCCAAAAACCTGCATCTACCGCATGATACCCAGTTCTTTCAAGATTCACGCAAGATTGGCAAGCTTGAACCCACAACACGTGACAACTTAGATTGATTCGGGTTCGGCTATTTAAAAACACATGATCCATGTGCCGTATTAAGCCAAAGATATTAACATGTAACATAAGGATCATCAAGAAGATAAAGCCGATTCAAACCAATCTAAATTGGGCAAAAGAGTGTTACATGAATTTAAACATAAAGTAAAAACTCAAAGCAACACATGGTAACTTAATGAATCTATTAGATCTTGCCAAATCTAATACAGCCGATAACTAGCTCCAAGCTAGATCTTAGCCCACCGCATGGCTCATGATCTAACAAGAAACCCTCTTGAACCAAGCTTAAATCTACCGCATGATACTAAGTAAGGTAACAAGACTACTTGCATCACGGTCTAAATCCACCGCATGATACTAGACATGATACAAGATTGCCGGTACTTACGGAGGTCGACGGATCGATGATTCCCCTCGAAGAACTCGACGACACGACTAAAGGACTCGAGAATTTAGCGTAAAGCCGGTTTGTTGTGAGATTGTTCGATCCTTATTACATACATCAAGGGCTTATATTTATACCCTTGTCCTAACACGACTCCTAGTCGACTACGAGTACAACATTAAAATTTCTAAATTAATGCTCCGACGCCAATGTCCGTCTCGTATACCCCATCAACTCGTTCTTTCCTTGCATCGGGCCACGTCACCATGCATTCCTGAAAACTTCCCCTTTAAAAGCGCAAACAGTCCCTTTGCCGAACGATGGCACACTGCCGACCGCAAGCGTCCTTTACCGATTCCTTTGAGGAGATTTTTCCAGCCGAATGGTATTCATCACCAAGCTCGGCCCACAAGTCAGCCTTTCTCCTGTACCATTTTTTGGTGTTAACATATGCCCCTTCAATTACGGGATAAAAGTGATTTTATTCCAGAATTGACTATAAATGCTCAACGTCTGCAAGTCAAATCTGTTCAACACCATTTTCTCCTCCTGTAATCCGTTGGAGTCTCCGCTCAGATCCAAACCCTAGATCATCGACCTTCAAGCTCAAACCTTCAATGGCGGACCAAGCTATCCAGATAAACTTCATCCCCTTAAGGTTCATTCGGTATTACCTTTCCGATTCCCATCTTAGATTTCTTTTTCCGCCTTTTCTTGATAGGAGCTATCCACCGAGCTTTTGATTCATACTGAGGACAACTCATCATCCTATTTCCTCGATCCTGTGGGAATCTCTGATCCCCACGAGTTTATTGAAGCTGAATCCAGGAGAATCCCCTTTAAAGTGGCTTTATCAGGGCCCCGGTTGTGGTAAGATGCTTTCAAGAACTGGCCTCTGCCCCCAATTGCAGGCTGGAGAAACTGGTACAAGAGGATACTCGCAGATAACAGTGCAAAAACCAACAATTGGGACACCCTTCATATTACCCAGTGTTTGGAGTTATCTCTGGCCGAGACCCCAAAAAACGAGAGCCTTTTGATTGCATCCTGCAATTTCTGGTCAAATGGTGTCAACGCCTTCCTCTTTGGTCACGGCCCAATGTCTCCTACCCTGGCCGATGTATACATGCTGACCGGCCTCGATATCACAGGACTTATGTATCCTTTCCAGTACAAAGGCTCCACCAGGCAGAAAGGAGTGAAGACAGGAAGTGGATACAAGTCATATATCCAGAATCATATGAAAGATGGCCTCCTGAGCGAAGTAGAATACAGGGTATTCTTGAATATGTGGCTATGCAGATGTATCTTCTGTGGCAAAGCCAATGAGCCAACCCTGAACCACATTGCAATGGCTGAAGATTTAGCTACTGGTCATCGTGTTCCCGTTGGAAAGTACCTCCTTGGGAGTGTGTATCATATGCTCCATCAGACCACCTCTCAAATGCACACCGGCCAGAAGATATCATGTGTCAACAGCCCTTGGTGGTTTGTACAGATGTGGCTGCAACTACACATGCACCAGATTGTTGGCATCAATCTCAACAATCGACATTTCCCTTCATCCAGTCACAAGGAAGGAGAAGTTCAGATTACCAGAGGATGCCAAACCTATGGAGAAGCTGCTTCAACCATATCCATTGAACAAAATATCAGTCAACTTTTTGAGCTCTTCTCCAGAGGTTTCACCAATCCCCTTTGGCTTCTTTATCTGAACAATGATAACTTGACCCTCCCTTTTGAATTCTCCTTTGAAACTAGATGCCATGATGCAAGATCCATAGAAATTTTTAATGTCTTTATCCATCCATACATCTTGCGCGGGGGGTTACACGTGAGGAAGGCTAAATCACAGCACCTATGAATATTATCAGCCAAACATAATGGCTCCACAGCTGGGATGTGGCCCAGTCCCCCAAGGCTATTTCTTCATGAATTTACAAGGCACACGGCAAGCTGAAAGGAGCTGGCTTAAATCACGTGCCCGATCCGAAAGCGTGCCAGTCAATTATCCTGAAACTGACAAAGGACGAAAACAGTTAGATAAAAACATGGAACTTGCCGGGTGGTACCAGACAGTTCCGTATTTACGGCTAGAAAGCCAATTAAAATGACATATAGCAACGACAAGCTATCTGCCAGCAGTTTTAATATCATTCGAGAGCTTTAAAACATAAAACAGGACATAGCCGAATGGATGACGTAAGCATGACAAAAGATCGGTCTTTGTTTAAATAACGTTGCTCACGCATGGTCATGACCGATTTTTGATGATAATCAACAAATAAAATAAATAAAGTAAAACATGATTATAAATATGAGATAAACAAACGTGCATAGGCCAAAAAGCACTAGTCTACCGCATGTCTAGGTACTTTCCAACCCATCAAGCATGAAACCAAACAAGTTAATCCACCGCATGATACAACTTGTTTGAAATCACACCACCAACCACAAAGAGATCAATCCACCGCATGATACAATCTAAATATGGAAGGCTAAAAGCACACATTATTTAAAACAAAACTTATGAACACGTTTTACTCATGGAAGCATAACGGAATACAGCGGTACAGCCGAATCAGGTTCCGCGGAGAAGGAACAAACATTGCCAAAGATGATAAACCTATCAGATTGAATCGAAATCTAATCCACCGGATGATTAGTTCTAAAACAATCCAAAAACCTGCATCTACCACATGATACCCAGTTCTTTCAAGTTTCACGCAAGATTGGCAATCTTGAACCCACAACACGTGACAACTTAGATTGATTGGGGTTTGGCTATTTAAAAACACGTGATCCATGTGCCGTATTAAGCCAAAGATATTGACATGTAACATAAGGATCATCAACAAGATAAAGCCGATTCAAACCAATCTAAATTGGGCAAAAGAGTGTTACATGAATTTAAACATAAAGTAAAAACTCAAAGCAACACATGGTAACTTAATGAATCTATTAGATCTTGCCAAATCTAATAGAGCCGAGAACTAGCTCCAAGCTAGATCTTAGCCCACCACATGGCTCATGATCTAACAAGAAACCCTCTTGAACCAAGCTTAAATCTACCGCATGATACTAAGCAAAGTAACAAGACTACTTTTATCACGGTCTAAATCCACTGCATGATACTAGACATGATACAAGGTTGCCGGTACTTACGGAGGTCGACGGATCGATGATTCCCCTCGAAGAACTCGACGACACGACTAAAGGACTCGAGAATTTGGCGTAAAGCCGGTTTGTTGTGAGATTGTTCGATCCCTATTACATACATCAAGGGCTTATATTTATACCCTTGTCCTAACACGACTCCTAGTCGACTACGAGTACAACATTAAAATGTCTAAATTAATGCTCCGACGCCAATGTCCGTCTCGTATACACCATCAACTCGTTCTTTCCTTGCATCGGGACAAGTCACCATGCATTCCTGAAAACTTCCCCTTTAAAAGCGCAAACAGTCCCTTTGCCGAACGATGGCACACTGCCGACCGCAAGAGTCCTTTACCGATTCCTTTAAGGAGATTTTTCCAGCCGAATGGTATTCATCACCAAGCTCGGCCCACAATTCAGCCTTTCTCCTGTACCATTTTTTGGTGTTAACATGAAGTTCTCGTACTCTCTTCGGTAGGTCTCATACATCCGAACCTGAACCTGGGCATTCCCAACATGAGCTTCTTTCAACACCGACCAGATTCTAAGCCAAGTGCTCGGTGTGCACCCGATCGAGTTCAGGCTGTCACAAAGCACGAAACAAGTAGTCGACCGCCTTGTTGTTGGCGTCAAACATGTCCCTCGATCCTGGAGCAAGGAAGTTCATCGCTGGACATAATCTGTGTCCACCGTGACATCCCAAACGATCTGACCCTTTCCGCGGAGGAATGTCTCCATCTGCTTACTCCACATCAGGTAGTTCTTCCCATCGAAGTGTGGAGGACCCGAACCCCATTCCTGGTACGCCGTCTTTGGATCTTAGACTGGCTAGTGTCAATAAAGACCTGAATCGACTCTGATACCAATTTAAGACAGATAAGGCGACTAGAGAGGGGGGGGGGGGGTGAATGGGAGCCGATAAAATTCTTCTCGAAGGAGATCGAAACTCCAACAAGATGAACCCGCTCGATCGGACACCCAAAATCACACGCTCCACACTTCTACCTTTCGTTTGCCAAAACCAATTAGCCACTAAAGTGCTACTGGTCCTAGGAACAAACACTACTAGCAGCCTCGACTCCTACACGAACACAACAGCGGAAACTGAGGACCATGTGTGGTTCGAGGACCGGTGGATGGTGAGGACCATGTGTGGTTCGAGGATAGGTGGATGGTCGCTTCCTTGTGTGATGAGTGATTGACAACGTTGTGTGCACTGATTCTTGGCTAAGTATTGCAGGTGCAGGTTGCGTCTTGACTGGTGTTGGTGCAGGTGAAGAACAAGTGCGAAAGGTCGTCGCCGATGAGGCCTCCAGGTGTGGAGAAGACAAGTAGGCTTCGTTCGAGGGACCCGGTGGCCAGCGGGGTCAAGTGCGGGCCGCATGGTGGCATCAACAGCAAGATGAAGTGGTGGACGGTTTCTTGGTTGAGCCTCAAAACCAAGGTCGAGCGGGACTACATGGGAGCCGAGTCATGAGTGGAGATTGGCGGAGGCTACACCGAGTTCGCGGGGTTTCCGGTGGTTCACCAGAAAACCATTGGGTTCCTTGGTTGATCCACAAAGCCAAGACCGAAGAACCAAAGACGGTCTTTGCGGCAACGGTGCCGGACCGGTTTGACCGGTGGGTACCGGTCTGACCGGTGAGGAGCACCGGTCTGACCGGTGTGCGACGACGCAGTCCGGAATCTTCGAAGCGGAGGACACGCGTCGGGATTGCAAGGCTTGCGTCGAGGCTACGCAGGGTGCGGTCGCCGGGCATCCGTCCGATAGAGAAGACATGAAGACTTCCAAATCCGCCCTTGAGGGGCTTGTATCCCTAGTTATTAGGAAAGGGCATTTTAGCCTTTCGGTTGCCTCCATATAACCCAAGAGGTGAGAGGATGGCAGCCAACACTTGGAACCCTAGCTCATTAGTTTTCCTATTTTTCCACCTATTTTCCTTAGGTTTTCTTTAGGACTAGCAAGAGAGCTTCACGGAGATATCTTGTTGAGAGGGATGGATGATCGGGCGGCTTGCTAGATCTTGTATGAACCTTTGTTTCATGTATAGATGATTCGGCGTGGTTCCTCAAGGTTTGGATGTGTTTTCCCCGGTTGTTCTTGGTGGTGATTTTCGGAGCCCTCTCTTAGTGATTTCTTTGGGTTGTTTTCGGGACTTTTCTCTTGGGGATTTGATGCGGGAAATTTGTGGGAACCCTTCGTGGTTCTTTGGGCTGTGATTCCCCTCCCAAATCCGTGAGTAAAGGTGCTCGATTTTGGGGTTCTTGAGTTCTTGGGTTGGGAGTGCTCTCGGCGGGATTTCTTCGATTCCTCCTTTTTGGACGAGTTTTGGTGGGATTAAACTTGGCTATGGACTCCTCATGAGGTGTCCATAATATCCCCAAAGTCTTGTTCATGTCCGTGGAGCGATTCGGGAGATCGAGATTTGAATTTGGGGGAGTTGACCCGCGGGTGCTGTTCATCCCGAGCTGCCCAGGCTACACCGGTCTGACCGGTGCTCTTGACCGGTCTGACTGGTGTGAGCCCTGGTGGGTTTTTGCTCGGGTGAATGTCTTGGTGTGTTCGTTGTTGTCCCGTGTTGCTGCTGTTTCGAGTTTGGGTCAATTTGGTGGTCGGTTGTCCTGTTTGGTGCCTTGGGGGCTTTCAGGCTGCGATCGGTCTGACCGGTATGTCTCACCGGTCTGACCGGTGTAGAGCCACTTAGTGAAAGTTGCTCAGCTTCACCAGCAGGGACCGGTCTGACCGGTGGTGCTCACCGGCCTGACCGGTGTGGGTCTGTAGACTCGAGGTTTGGTTTTTCGCTGTGTTTCTCGGGTCGGAAGGTTGTGTGTTGGTTCCTAGGTCCAGTGGCACTCCAGTGGCTATGTGGGCTTGGCCAACTTGGGTAGTGAGTCGGAGACGTGTGTTGGAAGCCGTGTTCATCTTGTTGGAGTTTCCATCTCCTTCGAGAAGAATTTTTATCGGCTCCCATTCACTCCCCCCCTCTCTGGTTCGCCGTATCGGTCCTTCGAGTGGTATCAGAGCCGGTTCGGGTCTTTATTGACTCTAACCAGTCTAAGTTCCAAGGATGGCGTACCAGGAACGGGGTTCGGGTCCTCCACACTTCGATGGCAAGAACTACCAGATGTGGAGCAAGCGGATGCGTGCGTTCCTCCGCGGAAAGGGTCAGATCCTTCGGGATGTCACGGTGGACACAGGCTATGTCCAGCCGATGGACTTCCTCGCTCCAGGATCGAGGGACAGATTTGACGCCAACAATAAGGCGGTCGACTACTTGTTTCATGCTTTGTGTCAGCCTGAGTTCGATCGGGTGCACACCGAGCACTTGGCTTGTAGGATTTGGGCGGTGTTGAAGGAGGCTCATGTTGGGAACGCCCAGGTTCAGGCACGGATGTATGCGACCTACCAGAGAGAGTACGAGAACTTCACTCATCTCTCCGGTGAGTCCATCGATGCCTTGTTTCAGAGGTTCACGGTGGTTGTGAACAACATGAGGGCCAATGTGGACGTGCTCCCGTACGATGATCATGATAGAGCGGTCAAGCTCTTACACTCTTTGGATCGTACGATTTGGGGCGGAAAGTTTGAGGCTATTGTGGAGTCGGAGAAGTATGACACTCTGACGGTGAACGAGCTGTTCTCGAAGCTCAAGTCGGCTGAGGTGGATAGGGGCATGACTGCCAAGCTCGAGGGACCGACTGATTCCCATAGTCTTGCCCTCGTTGGTGGTTCCAAAGGAAAGGCTAACTCTAACCCATCCACCAGGATGTTCTCTTTTTCCTCTTTGATGTCTATGCCAGATGAGGAGTTTGATGACCTTGGAGAGGACGAGCTCGCACTGTTGACGAGGAGGTTCGAGAGGCTGCACGAGAACTGGGTGAGCATGAGGAGGAACACGAGGACGTGCTTCCAGTGCGGCAAGCCGGGACACTTCGTCGCCGACTGCCCGGAGAAGGTCGAGAACAAGGACAACTACAAGCACAAGTCGAGGACAGATGGCAAGTACAGGTCGAGGCGCGACCACAAGAGCAAGCACAAGAATAAGTACAAGGAAGAGCGACGATCGAGGAAGGAGAGCCGAGGCAAGGCCCGAGCGATGGTGGGAGCGAGCGACGTCGACTCCAGTTCCGCGTACTCCACCTCGAGCTCGAGCAGCAGTGAAGATGAGGGTGATCATCGCAAGAACAAGAAGTCGTCCAAGAACCTGAGCGGGCTGAGCTGCTTCACGAGAGATGGCTTCTGCACCATGGTGCTGAGCTTCGGAAGCAAGAAGACCACACAGAGCGACTCGGACTCTAAGTCCGACGACGAGGTGCGTGATGAACTTCCCTTCTTGCGCTAGGAGAATGAGAGGCTTGGCACTTTGCTTGATAACCGTGATGACATGCTTAGAGAGGCCAAGAAAATGAGAAAAGAGCTTAGGGCTTCACTCGAGGATGCTAGGACTAGAGTGACTGAGCTAGAGACACAGGTGCTTGATAGCAAGCTTGAGATTGATTCCCTTAAGGCTAGCCCCGTTGTTTCGGATGAGGTTGATTGTGTTGATTGCTCCATCTTTCTTGCTGATCTTGCTTTGTTTAAGGAGAAGCATGCCTCCAAGTGTGAGGAACTAGATGTGCTTAGGGTTGAAGTGGCTGAGCTGAAGTCTAGACCTGCTTTGCTAGGTGCTTGCACTTCTTGTCCTGTTTTGCATGCTAAGATTGATGAGATGCATGCATACACTAGTTCTCTTGAGGCTAAATTGAAGGAACCCATGCCTACATCATGCTCTACCTGTGAAATGCATGCTTTGAAAAATCTGGAACTTGCACATTATGTTGATCGTTTGCAGGATGAGAATGATGACTTGAGGATGTTGATGGGTTGATTGTCTGGTCATGAGCCTCAGTTGAGGATGATGATCGAGGCGTTTAAGAGGCAGGATGGTGAGGGACTTGGGGCAAACAAGGTTGGTGAGGGAAGTGGAGAGAATATCCCAGAGCCACCAAAAACCCGCCACAAAAATGATTTCCCCCCAAAACCTAACCATCTTAGGAACCGACTAGACACAACCCCAGGTCCACCCGTGTTTCCTACACCCACAAATGATCTACAAAAGCCTATCAAGTTTGTGAGCACTTCGGGGAAAGTGTTCTTTGGGAAAGAAAGTGAGAAGGCTAGTGAAGGGAAACCGGTGGATGAGTTGAGTGGAGAGAAACCTAGTGAGCAGCCACATCCCAAGCCTAAGCCTAAGCTTGTGAGGTTCCATTGTGCCTATTGTGGGAGAGATGGCCATAAGGAGGAGTTTTGCTTCAAGAGGAAGCATGAGGAGAGAATGGCAGAGTGGGCTAATAAGGACAAGTACCACCCTTCCGATGGTGTACTTGAGCCTCGTGTGCAGTTGCCCAGGGCCAAGGCGAGTGTGAGGTCAGTTCGGGCTTGGGGAGAGCGGAAGGCTGTTGGAGGTGCTGCTGTCCAGGTCACACCGGTCAGACTGGTGTGGGGCACCGGTCAGACCGGTGCAGGCCTGGATAGGCAGCGTTTTGGGTTTCGTGCTCGTATAGGTGCGAGGGTTGTTTCTGAAGGTCGTGGTTCTGGTGGTTGGGCTGGAGAGTTTGCAGGTGGTCAGGTTGCTAGGCGTTCTCCCCCTCGAGTTCACTACGGGGATGGGAGGAGTCGTAGCTTTGAGAAGGAGAGGAGGGACGGTCCACAGGTTCTCTTTCGTGGTTTTGGTCCTCCTTCAGGCAGAGAGGGGTGGTTCCCTCAGGGTGGTTACCGTGGTGGTGTTCGTGGAGGTAGCTTTGGTAGGAGAGATGCTTTGGTTGGTGCTAACACCACTTTCGAGCAAATGGCTCGGCACTGGTTTTACTCTTTTGGTACTAACCCCAGTGCTGAGTCGTTTGTTCGCTCATGTGCTCGTTTTTGATTTTCAGGTGGGAGACTTGAAGAACATTTGGTTGATTGACTCCGGTTGCTCGAGGCATATGACCGGAGACAGCGGGTGGTTCTCAAGTCTCGTCCCGGTGGTGACGAAGAGGTACATCACCTTTGGGGACAATGGGCGTGGGCGTGTGCTTTCGAAGGTGAGATCAAAGTGAGTGACAAGATCACTGCGAGGCGTGTTGCTCTTGTTCAATCGCTGGGGTACAATTTTCTTTCGTGTCCCGAGTTGTTAGATGAGGGCTTTGAGGTGTTGTTTCGGCCGGGTGGTTCTCGGATTGTGGACTCTCGAGGGGACCTTGTACGTATGGTCGTTCCCGAGGGTCAGGTGTTCCGTGCTGATTTTTCTCAGTCTTCGGGTGTGGAGCGTTGTTTCTTGGCTGGTTCTTCAAGTGAGTTGTGGAGGTGGCATAGGAAGTTGGGTCACTTGAGCTTTGACCTTTTGTCTCGCTTGAGTAAACTCAATTTGGTCCGAGGATTGCCACGGTTGAGGCTTGAGAAAGAGTTGGTTTGTGCGCCGTGTGGGCATGTCAAGATGGTGGCCTCTTCTCACCCACCTCTCACCGATGTGATGACTGAGCGTCCATGCAAGCTGCTCCATATGGACCTTGTTGGCCCAGCTCGTGTGCGATCTGCGGGAGGGAAGTGGTATATCCTTGTTGTGGTGGACGACTATTCTCGGTATGCGTGGGTGTTCTTTCTCGAGGATAAGGGGGAGACGTTTGGTTTTGTTCGAGATCTAGTCTTGATGTTGAGGAACGAGAGGCACAGAGATGCCATATGAGCTATCCGCAGTGATAATGGCTCGGAATTTAGAAACTCTCGTTTTGAAACCTTTTGCCATAACTTGGGTCTTGAGCACCAGTTTTCGAGTCCGTATACGCCTCCCCAGAATGGTGTTGTGGAAAGGAAGAACAGGACCTTGTGTGAGATGGCTTGGACGATGCTTGATGAGCATAGGACTCCGAGGAGGTATTGGGCTGAGGCGGTGAATACCGCGTGCTATGTGTCGAACAGGATATACCTCAGAGTGCACAAGAAGAAGACATGCTATGAGTTGATGCATGGTCGCACACCCAAGGTGAGCCACTTCCATGTCTTTGGTTGCAAGTGTTTCATTCGAAGAAAGGCGGGAAGTTGGATAAGTTTGAGGCTAGGTACGTCGATGGCATTTTCTTTGGTTATGCATCTCATTCTAGAGCATATCGTGTGCTCAATCTTGAAACTAACCAAATCGTGGAGACTTGCGAGGTAACCTTCGACGAGACAGAGCCACGTAGTCAGCTTGTCTTTGAGTGTGCAGGTGATGATGAGCTTGGCGAGGAGATCTTTCAGGGGGAGGAGCATGAACATGGTGATGATGAAGATGGCGGTGTGGTGCCCCATCTGAACATGTACCCACTACTTCGACTACGGTGATGGACGGACCCTCTACTACACCTACGACGACAAATCAAGAACGAGGAGAAGCTGATGTTGAGGGGGAGGTAGCATCGAGGCGAGAACCTCCCCGGTGAGTTCAAGTGGATCACCCAGCTTCGAGGATCATCGGCGACATGAATGAACGCACTACACGGTCGAGGGTTCGGAACAATTCTCATTTCGCTCATGCTGCGTTTGTTGCTACTTTTGAGCCCAAAGACATTGGACACGCACTATCTGATCACAATTGGGTTAATTTGATGCATGAGGAGTTGGAGAACTTTGAGAGGAATCATGTGTGGGAATTGGTTGACCCTCCCCCAGGGTGTAAGCCGATTGGTACAAAGTGGGTGTGGAAAAACAAAGAGGGAGAGAAAGGTGAAGTTGTGAGGAACAAGTCGAGGCTTGTTGCTCAGGGGTTCAGTCAGAAGGAGGGGATCGACTACGAGGAGACCTTTGCTCCCGTAGCCCATTTGGAGGCGATTAGGATCCTTCTAGCCTGTTCCGTGGCTAAAGGGTTCAAGTTGCACCAAATGGATGTGAAGAGTGCTTTCTCGAATGGTGTGTTGGAGGAAGAAGTGTATGTGAGGCAGCCTCTGGGTTTTGAGAGTGAGAAGTACCCCCACCGGGTGTACAAGTTGAGGAAGGCGCTGTATGGGTTGAAGCAGGCGCCTAGTGCTTGGTATGGCAGGTTGAGGGGGTTCTTGTTTGAGAGAGGTTTTGAGATGGGGAAGGTCGATCAGACCTTGTTTTTGCTGAGGCAGGGCGGAGATATCCAGATTGTGCAGGTGTACATGGATGACATTGTCTTTGGTGGCTCGTCTAACTCTCTTGTTGCAAGGTTTGCAGATGATATGAGCAGGGAATTTGAGATGAGCATGATGGGCGAGTTGCAGTTCTCCCTCGGGATACAAATCAAACAATCAAAGGAAGGAACATTTGTGCACCAGGCTAAGTACACCAGGGACATTGTGCGGAAGTTAAAGATGGAGGACTCCAAGGCTATGACGACGCCGATGAGTACGACTACAGCTCTTGATGCGGGCGAGGAAGGTGAACACGTGGACCAGAAGGAGTACCGGAGCATGATCGGGTCACTCCTCTACTTGACAGCGAGGAGGCCGGACATACAGTTCTCGGTGTGTCTGTGCGCTCGTTTTCAAGCGTCTCCGAGGACTTCGCATCCGCAAGCGGTGAAGCGAATTTTCAGGTACTTGCGTCACACTCCCGACTTCGGCCTTTGGTACTCCGCGTCCTCTTGTTTGGCGCTTCATGGTATTTCAGACACGGATTTTGCCGGCTGTCGGTTGGATAGGAAGTCCACTTCTGGGACTTGCCAGTTTTTGGGTTCCTCTTTGGTCTCTTGGTCTTCCCGCAAACAATCGAGTGTTGCTCAATCCACTACCGAGGCCGAGTATGTTGCCGCTGCTAGTTGTTGCTCTCAGCTCCTTTGGATTTCATACACCATGAGTAACTTTGGTGAGGAGTATACCCATGTCCCACTTCAATGTGATAGCACCAATGCCATAAGCGTTGCAAAGAACCCAGTGCTTCATTCCAAAACCAAGCACATAGAAGTGAGGTACCATTTTCTGAGAGACAACGTAGAGAAAGGAAAGATAGTTTGATCCATGTACCCACACATGACCAACTAGCCGATATTTTCACCAAACCCCTAGATCAAGCAACTTTCACTCGTTTGCGGGGGGGGGGGGACTTGTTGTGTGTTTGATTTCTTGAGTTGGGTGTGTGGGAGCTCTCTTTTGTAGCATATGTATAGCATTCCTTTGTGCATTTCTTGCATTTGGCATGGCATATTTAACATGATGTATAGGCATCCTTGTATCTTAGATTGCATGCATTTTGTATCATATGCATTGGTTAGGAAAAGCTTCTCTCATATACATTGTTCACCATGGAATAAGATATATGTCTTTGTGAGCTTGTTTGGTGTGCTACGGTTAGTTTGGCTTAGCTCTTGATGATCTTGATGAAAAATCCATGGTTGATAGCTATGCTTTTGAAATATGTCACATGTATGCTCTCTCATGTGTAAATGCCTTTATATGATCTTGACATGTTTTAGTGGCTTGGTCATCCTTAATTTGTGGTTGGATAGCTAGTTTATTGATCATATGGGGCCAAAGGCTCATTTGCCATCATGAATGTTTAGCCCTCTTGTTTTATCTTGTGGAGGGGCATAAGTTCCTTTTTGTCGCAAAGACATTTCATGTACCATTTACAAATCTGAAAATGAAATTAAAAATGCTTGGAAATGTGCTCCCATGTCATATGTGCTAATTTTAATTTGCTTTGGGTGCTAAACCGTTGCATGATGCCTACCAATGAGAAGTCTCATACATAGAAGTAGGCACATGGCTCGGTGGCTTTGACATGACATGAGGTGCTTGTGGGTATTTGTGATGGTCTTATGATTAGAATGGCTGTCCTAGCATGAAGTTTGTGTGGCTTTGCCATTTTGATATGGTTTGATCATGTTTAGGACTTTGCTCACGAGAGGCAAGTTTTTCGCAAAATTGCCAAAATCCATCTTAGCTTCGTCCAATGGTTGTGCAACTTGGTGATCATGTAGTTGAGATCGATACGAAGCCGCAGAGTATCTAACTTGCTCATCTGGACATGTGTAGCATTCTTTGTTGAATTTTGTCTATTTGAGAAGCTCTAGGTTGAAATTTTTGCATTTTGGCTTGATTCATGCATTGCCAACAAGGGGGAGAAGTTTGAGCTTGAAATGGCTTAATGGACGCATTTAGAAGGTTTTCAGGTGGTTTCGAGCCATTTCTGGGCTCTGTTGTACACCGGTCTGACCGGTGAGGAGCACCGGTCTGACCGGTGTGAGTGCTGGTCCTGTGCACCTCTTAGGCACCGGTCTGACCGGTGGCGATGACCGGTCTGACCGGTGTGAGTGAGATTCTTTGCCGCAGGCCTGTCCTCGTTTTTGGTGGTTTGCATGCATTCGTCCAGGGGGAGATGCATTGGTTCAGGGGGAGCTTGGATGTGTGCAGGGGGAGCTCTTTGTGGTTTTTCGAGCTTTGCTTTGGTGGTTTGCGCTCTTTGCTTGAGTTTTGCTTTGTCTCGGATGTGTCGAGCCGTTGCCCTTGCCTAAGGGGTCCGAGACTTGTCTTCTTTAAGTGATCTTGTTCTTTGCCTTTGTTTGGCTTTCGATCGGTTGTCGGAGGTTCTTTTTGTTCGTTTCTTTTCTTTTTCTTTTCTCTCTTGTTACTTTTGTGTGGGTGTTGTCAATGCACTCATCAAGGGGGAGATTGAGGACCATGTGTGGTTCGAGGACCGGTGGATGGTCGCTTCGTTGTGTGATGAGTGATTGACAACGTTGTGTGGACTGATTCTTGGCTAAGTATTGCAGGTGCAGGTTGTGGCTTGACTGGTGTTGGTGCAGGTGAAGAACAAGCGCGAAAGGTCGTCACCGGTGAGGCCTCCAAGTGTGGAGAAGACAAGTAGGCTTCGTTCGAGGGACCCGGTGGCCAGCGGGGTCAAGTGCGGGCCGCATGGTGGCACGAACAGCAAGATGAAGTCGTGGACGGTTTCTTGGTTGAGCCTCAAAACCAAGGTCGAGCCGGGACTACGTGGGAGCCGAGTCATGAGTGGAGATTGGCGGAGGCTACACCGAGTTCGCGGGGTTTCCTGTGGTTCACCAGAAAACCATTGGGTTCTTTGGTTGATCCACAAAGCCAAGACCGAAGAACCGAAGATGGTGCTGCAACAGTGCCAGACCGGTCTGACCGGTGGGTCTGACCGGTGTGCGACGACGCAGTCCGGAATCTTCGAAGCGGAGGACACGCGTCGGGATCGCAAGGCTTGCGTCGAGGCTACGCAGGGTGCGGTCGCCGGGCATCCGTCCGATGGAGAAGACATGAAGACTTCCAAATCCTCCCTTGAGGGGCTTGTATCCCTAGTTATTAGGAAAGGGCATTTTAGACTTTCGGTTGCCTCCATATAACCCAAGAGGTGAGAGGATGGCAGCCAACACTTGGAACCCTAGCTCATTAGTTTTCCTATTTTTCCACCTATTTTCCTTAGGTTTTCTTTAGGACTAGCAAGAGAGCTTCACAGAGAGATCTTGTTGAGAGGGATGGATGATCGGGCGGCTTGCTAGACCTTGTATGAACCTTTGTTTCATGTATAGATGATTCGGCGTGGTTCCTCAAGGTTTGGATGTGTTTTCCCCGGTTGTTCTTGGTGGTGATTTTCGGAGCCCTCTCTTGGTGATTTCTTTGGGTTGTTTTCGGGACTTTTCTCTTGGGGATTTGATGGGGGAAATTTGTGGGAACCCTTCGTGGTTCTTTGGGCTGTGATTCCCCTCCCAAATCCGTGAGTAAAGGTGCTCGATTTTGGGGTTTCTTGAGTTCTTGGGTTGGGAGTGCTCTCGGCGGGATTTCTTCGATTCCTCCTTTTTGGACGAGTTTTGGTGGGATTAAACTTGGCTATGGACTCCTCATGAGGTGTTCATAATATCCCCAAAGTCTTGTTCAAGTCCGTGGAGCGATTCGGGAGATCAAGATTTGGATTTGGGGGAGTTGACCCGCAGTGCTTGTTCATCCCGAGTCGCCCCGAGCTACACCGGTACCGACCGGTGCTCTTGACCGGTCCGACCGGGTGCGAGCCCTGGTGGGTTTTTGCTCGGGTGAACGTCTTTGTGTGTTCGTTGTTGTCCCGTGTTGTTGCTTTGTTTCGAGTTTGGGTCAATTTGGTGGTCGGTTGGCTCGTTTGGTGCCTTGGGGGCTTTCGAGTTGCGCGATCGGTCTGACCGGTGTGTCTCACCGGTCTGACCGGTGTAGAGCCACTTAGTGAAAGTTGCTCAGCTTCACCAGCAGGGACCGGTCTGACCGGTGGTGCTCACCGGCCTGACCGGTGTGGGTCTGTAGACTCGAGGTTTGGTTTTCCGCTGTGTTTCTCGGGTCGGAAGGTTGTGTGTTGGTTCCTAGGTCCAGTGGCACTTCAGTGGCTACGTGGGCTTGGCCAACTTGGGTAGTGAGTCGGAGACGTGTGTTGGAAGCCGTGTTCATCTTGTTGGAGTTTCCATCTCCTTCAAGAAGAATTTTTATCGGCTCCCATTTACTCCCCCCCTCTCTGGTTCACCGTATCGGTCCTTCAGATGGTCGCTTCCTTGTGTGATGAGTGATTGACAACATTGTGTGGACTGATTCTTGGCTAAGTATTGCAGGTGCAGGCTGCGGCTTGACTCGTGTTAGTGCAGGTGAAGAACAAGCGCGAAAGGCCGTTCCCAGTGAGGCCTCTAGGTGTGGAGAAGAGAAGTAGGCTTCGTTCGAGGGACCCGGGGGCCAGTGGGGTCAAGTGCGGGCCGCATGGTGGCATGAACAGTAAGATGAAGTCGTGGACGGTTTCTTGGTAGAGCCTCAAAACCAAGGTCGAGCCGGGACTACGTGGGAGCCAAGTCATGAGTGGAGATTGGCGGAGGCTACACCGAGTTCGCGGGGTTTGCAGTGGTTCACCAGAAAACCACTGGGTTACTCGGTTGAGCCACAAAACTGAGGCCGAAGACTCGACGAGGAGGTGTGGCCAACCCAGGCCGGTTCAACCGCCCAGGAGGGGCGGTCAGACCGCCTGGGCCGGTCAGATTGCCCGGGCCGGTCTAACTGCCCAGGGGGGCCGGTCTGACAGCCCTGGTCGCTGGCGCTGAGATGATTCGAAACGGAGGACACACGTTGTGATCGCAAGGCTTGCGTCGAGGCTAAGCAGGTTGCAGTCGCCGGGCATCCGTCCGACGAAGAAAATCTGAAGACTCCCAAATTCGCACTTGAGGGGCTTGTATCCCTACTGTTAAGTAAGGGTAGTTTAGTCTTTTGGGTGCCTCCATATAAACTCATTGAGTGGATGGATGGCAGCCAACTCTTGGAACCCTAGCTCATTTGTTTTTCCATTTTCGTTCTCCTTTTTCCCTAGTTTTTCCTAGGACTAGCTTGAGAGCTTCATGTGAGATCTAGAGAGAGGGATGGATTTTTGGGTGGCAAGCTAGACCTTGTACGAACCTTCATGGTATGTATAGATGGTTTGGCGTTGTTCCTCAAGGTGGTAAAGTGTTTTTCCGTCCTTCTTTGTGGTGATTTTCGGAGCTCTTTGTTGGTGGTGTTTTGAGGACGTTTTCTTGGGGTTTTTGGTGGGTGTCACGTATGAGGATCTTGTGCCTCTTTGGCTGGTGACTTTGCCCCCAAATCCCTCTTGAATCGGACTCGATTTGGTGGTTTTTCGAGTTGGGCGAGTTCTTGACCTAGAGAGGTGATTTCTTCGATTCCTCTTGATTGTGAGCGATTCGGGTTGATTCCTTTGAGGTAGAGGTTGCCCAGGAGGTAACCCAGCTATTCCCAAAGTTTTGCTGCAATCCGTGGAGTGATTCGGGAGATCGGGCGCGAGGAAGTTGGGGTTTGACCCGCGGGTTGTTTTTCTGGGAGAGGCGGTCTAACCGCCTGGAGGGGGCGGTCTAACCACCCTGGGTCTTCCAAGTCAAAGTTTTGTTTTGCCGGATTTTCCTCTGTGAGTTTGTTCGCCTTGATCAGAAGAGCGTCTGGGTGAAATTTCGGGTCGTTCTCATGCCGGTTGCTAGGAGTTCTTGTTTGAAGTTCGTTGCTAGGTACAGGAGGTTAGACCGCCCCTGATAGCCAGTCTAACCGCCCCAAGGCCCCTGGGTGGAGTTTTGGTTTTCGCCAAGATTTTCTTGTAGCTAGCTTGGCCTTGACCAGAGATCTTTATTGGTGAAACCGTGATGCGTCTTGGTGCTCGGAAGAGGTGTTTCAAAGGATTTCTTGGTTGCCTGGTGTAGGCGGTCTAACCGCCCCCTATACCCTGTCTAACCACCCCCTGTGGACAGCCAGCTTTCGAGTTGTTTCCTTTGTCGTGGGTGCGTGTGCGTTGAGGTTGCTGGTAGTGTTTGTTCCTAGGACCAGTAGCACTCCAGTGGCTACGTGGTTTTGGCAAACAGAAGGTAGAAGTGCGGAGCTTGTGATTTCGGGGGTCCGACCGAGGAGTTCATCTTGTCGGAATTTCAATATCCTTTGAGAAGAATTTTTATCGGCTCCCATTCACTCCCCCCCCTCTGGTCGCCTAATCGGTCCTTCAAGTGGTATCAGAGCCGGTTCGGGTCTTTGTTGACTCTAACCAGTCTAAGATCCAAGGATGGTGTACTAGGAACGGGGTTCGGGTCCTCCACACTTCGATGGCAAGAACTTCCAGATGTGGAGTAAGCGGATGGGAGTGTTCCTCCGCGGAAAGGGTCAGATCCTTTGGGATGTCACGGTGGACGCAGGCTATGTCCAGCCGATGGACTTCCTCGCTCCAGGATCAAGGGACAGATTCGATGCCAACAATAAGGAGGTCGACTACTTGTTTTGTGCTTTGTGTCAGCCTGAGTTCGATCGGGTGCACACTGAGCACTTGGCTTGTAGAATTTGGACGGTGTTGAAGGAGGCTCATGTTGGGAATGCCCAGGTTCAAGCACGGATGTATGTGACCTACTGGAGAGAGTACGAGAACTTCACTCATCTCCCCGGTGATTCCATCGATGCCTTGTTTCAGAGGTTCACGGTGGTTGTGAACAACATGAGGGCCAATGTGGACGTGCTCCCGTACGATGATCATGATAGAGCCGTCAAGCTCTTACACTCTTTGGATCGTACAATATGGGGCGGAAAGTTCGAGGCCATTGTGGAGTCAGAGAAGTATGACACTCTGACGGTGAACGAGCTGTTCTCGAAGCTCAAGTCGGCTGAGGTGGATAGGTGCATGACTGCCAAGCTCGAGGGTTCAACTGATTCGCATAGTCTTGCCCTCGTTGGTGGTTCGAAGGGAAAGGCTAACACTAACCCATCCACTAGTATGTTCTCTTTGTCCTCTTTGATGTCTATGCCATATGAGGAGTTTGATGTGCTTGGAGAGGATGAGCTGGCGCTCCTGACGAGACGGTTCGAGAGGCTGCATGAGAACCGAGTGAACATGAGGAGGAACACGAGGACATGCTTCCAGTGCGGCAAGCCAGGACACTTCGTTGCCGACTGCCCAGAGAAGGTCGAGAAGAAGGACAGCTACAAGCACAAGTCAAGGAACAATGGCAAGTACCGGTCGAGGCGTGACCACAAGAGCAAGTACAAGAACAAGCACAAGGACGAGCGACGATCGAGGAAGAACGAGAGCCGAGGCAAGGCTCAAGCGATGGTTGGTGTGAGCGACGTCGACTCCAGTTCCGTGTACTCCACCTCGAGCTCGAGTAGCAGTGAAGACGAAGGTGATCGTCGCAAGGGCAAGAAGGCGTCCAAGAACCTGAGCGGGCTGAGCTACTTCGCTAGAGACGGCTTCTGCACCATGGCGCTGAGCTTCGGTAGCAAGAAGAGCACACAGAGCGACTCGGACTCTGAGTCCGACGATGAGGTGCATGATGAGCTTCCCTTCTTGCACCAGGAGAATGAACGTCTTGGTACTTTGCTTGATAATCGTGATGACATGCTTAGAGAGGCAAAGAAAATGAGAAAAGATCTTAGGGATTTACTCGAGGATGCTAGGACTAGAGTGGCTGAGCTAGAAAAATAGGTGCTTGATAGCATTCTTGAGATTGATTCCCTTAAGGCTAGCCCTGTTGTTTCCGATGAGGTTGATTGTGCTAATTGCTCCACCTTTCTTGCTGACCTTGCTTTGTTCAAGGAAAAGCATGCCTCCAAGTGCGAGGAACTAGATGTGCTTAGGGTTGAAGTGGATGAGCTTAAATCTAGATCTGCTTTGCTAGGTGCTTGCACTTCTTGCCCTGTTTTGCATGCTAAAATTGATGAGATGCATGTTTACACTAGTTCTCTTGAGGCTAAATTGAAGGAACCCATGCCTACATCATGCTCTACTTGTGAAATGCATGCTTTGAAAAATTTCGAACTTGCACATTATGTTGATCGTTTGCAGGATGAGAATGATGAGCTGAGAAAGTTGATGGGTTGGTTGTCTAGTCATGAGCCTCAGTTGAGAATGATTATTGAGGCATTTAAGAGGCAGGATGGTGAGGGACTTGGGGCAAACAAGGTTGGTGAGGGAAGTGGAGAGAATATCCCAGAGCCACCAAAAACCCAGCACAAGAATGATTTCCCTCCAAAACCTAACCATCTTAGGAACCGACTAGACACAACCCCAGCTCCACCCGTGTTTCCTACACTGTTGACGGATAGAACTCCTATCCACCTACGATCCGCAAGCGTACGGACCTACACCTTTTTCACCACGGGATTCCCAAGGTTCTTATCAATCCGCGAAGCAAGGGGATTACTAGCGCTTAACCAAGTACTAATCTAGTTGACTAAGGAAACCTTTAAAGAGAGTATTAATCTAAAAGGAAAGACAATCTAACCTAAGTTAATCTAAGTTAAGTTGATCAAACAAATCTATGGTTAAACTAGATGGTAAAGGGGTGAACACAAGAGAGTGAGTAAGAAAGATAAGCGTTCCCCCTCTAGGATCTAGGATAACATGGTATGCATCTACTATACGAAAGCGGTAAACCAATCTACCGGGGGTTGTGACCACGGTTTCGCCCTTTCCCTCCTCTCGTACTGTCACTACGCGAAGGTATTCGTGACTAGACCTATGATGGACACGATATGTTGATGGAATCTATGGGAGTAGCGGATATCATACGCCCGAAAAACACGGTGGCCCACCTTAATCATCAAAGCATCATCAACATGAAAACAATAGATTGAAACCACGAATCAAGTAGCGATCACATAGCATGTATCCATCTAATCCTAGGGATGAACGGAGACATTACCCCATCATCTTACACGGATTAAAGCACATAGGGGTGATGGAGACTCCGGAGAACGTCGTCGATGAAGATGGCGGCGATGGAGCTTGGGAACACCCCTAGGCCAGCGGCTTGGAGTCCTCCTCTTGCTTCCTTCTCTCCGCCGGCGTTGATCCTTGCGACGAGCTCATCTAACTCTCTCCCTCATCTTGCGGCGGCGGTTTTCTGGTGATTGGCGTCGGTAGGATGATTTGTTCGATGTGGCGGCCGACAGCGGCGGAGGAAATAAATAGACGAGCACCTAGGGCAAAGGGGGGACCGAACCGACCCCGGAGTGGGGGCTGGGCCGGTCGGCCCGGCCGGCCGGCCCGAGCCCATTTCGGCTCGGTTCGGCCCCGGTTTCCTCCCCGGTTGCTTATCGCGTGATCCCTTATTTGTGTGCACTTGCATGTGGGCCTTTGACGTCATTACCTTCACGGTTAAGGCTTGAATCCTTGCTATGCAAGCTTCGCTGTTTTTTGGTTGAGTCCCTGAAGACTTGCACGTTGACGCTTCGGTCCTCGGGTCATTTGGAGTCATGTTCATCGCGTGTCTTGACTCTTGTTGGGCTTCATGATCTTCCTCCAAAGTGCTTGGTGAACTTATCCCGAAAGTCTCCTCATTAGCGTAGATTTCCTGTGTAAACAACAAACTCCAAAATCGACATACAAGTGTGAACTTGTTATATCATTAGTATGCCTAGTGGCGGGTTAGTTGCAAATCATAATCGAAACCAATGTATAACAAGTACTCTAGGTTGATGGAAATTCACCATCAACATCTCCCCTATGCTTAAACCTTGCTCGTCCTCGAGTAAGTAATCCTTGCTTAAAAGGGAAATTAGTGTTGCCTTCCAACGTTGTCCCTGCACTTAGTCATTCATGACGAGACAAATTGCTCTCTCTTCAAAATTTATTTTTAAAGTTCAAGTTGTGACCGACTTCTTTTTCATTATGGAAGATAGACTAACAATAAAGAACAAGCTACATTTAACACAATGCTCTCAAACTTAAGTGAACTTCAAGCCATTACCTTGTCACATGGAAGATTTTCAAAAAGATGCATATCCAACATAAGTGAAAATCTCTTGCAAGAGCTCAGGGAACACTCATCTCATCAAGTCACTCAAGCCTATACTAGATTATTTTCAACCTACTCTACTCATATGTGATAGTGGAAGGCTTATGTGGAGCTTGGAAGGTTAAAAACAATCCTAGCAAAACATACATCCGAAATATTATCGAATTAAGAGAGAGATCTATTGGAATTATCGAGACTCGTCAAAAAGGCCATGGAAAGTAAATGTTGGAAAGAGAGAAGGATGAAACACACACATTTAGATAAGTGGACATGTGCAAGTGGCAAGTGGATGATCCCGAGGCACGAGTGAATTCTTCGTTATCGTATTGCACATGGTTGGAAAATTTGAGTATGGATTTGTCATCAAGGCAATTGAAAAGTTATGAAGCAAAAAGAACCGAGAAGCATCTTTATTTTTTTCTTTATTTTATTTCCTTCTCATTTTCTCTCTTTCTTTTTTTCACTTTATTCTTCCTATTTTTCTTACTTTTCTTTTCTTCTTATCACATTTTTTTTTTCATTTTTCATTTTTATTCTTTTTATTCTTTTGCTCCTCAAAACTTTTTGCAACATAATACTTACATAGCATTTGTGTCAGAGAATGACTCCTCCCCCATGCTTGAACGATGCTCGTCCTCGAGCATAAAAGGGAGGGGAAATGACTGCTAAAGTAAGTATAAATTCCATAATATTGCAGAATATTTGAATCTCCATCGAGAATTTTACTCCATACTCAAATTGGGTTGTGGACAAGGAGGTGATCACAAAAAGATGTTTTTGGTTTAGGGTGGATGCCCGGTGAAGTTTGTGAAATTTTCGATGTGAAAACCCACAATGCATGGACAAAAATTCTAGCATGAAAAAGTTACACAAAGGAATGACTAGCTTCTTAGTCTCTAACCATAGAAATCAATCCTAATCCAACTCATCAAAACATATGTTTGCAATCTACGAGTTTTGTTGTCATAAAACATATATGTATATGGCTTTGGTAGGTAGAACTTTGCAAGAGCATCACAAATATGTAGATAGCATAAAAGTTAAGTTTTCATAAAAACAACAAGTTATCCGGCTATCCATAAACTTAAATCAAAGAGCAAAGATATGTATGCGGGTCTAGAGCATAGTCATTTCACCTCCACAAATAAAAGAACCGGTATTTAAATTAATTTCAGATCATATTATAGAGAGCAATTAGCCAAGACATGTATAACTTCATGTAGGTAAAACAAAGCGGCAACTTTCATCATCTTTCCGTAAGCATAGGCAATGAAGAGCATCGAGGTGAACACATGGTCATGCTTATCTATTGAAAGTAAAAAGAAACCTAGGTTGTCCTCCTAGTAGACATGTTATTGTTTGAAGAGAAAAACAAAAGGTTGCACCCAGTTGAGGTTGAAGGCATACTTACAAGTATTTGTGTTTGGAAAAGAGAAGGTCCATGGAGATGTTACCATCCTTTGTAATTCTTTGTTGCCTTCTTCCGACATCTCCATGTATCGATGTGGCTTTTGCTTTTGTCTTAATTTATTAATGCTCCTAAACTTTTGAATTTGATCTTGTATGCTTAATGGAGTCATTGGTCACCCTTCTCTTCAATGTTGTCATCACCATCTCCTCTTTCTTGTTCTCATCATCTCCTTGCTGTCTCTTTTTCATGGATTTCCCCCTCTGTCCAGAACAGAACATATATTGAAATATAGCTCTATTGAAAAGTTTATGAAATAACCTTTCCAACGTGTGGTCATTCATCGAAAACGGAGTTCAAACAAGGGAGCTATGTCCGTTCTACTTCAGCGCAGCGTGCTGTCCAAAACTGATTTCAGGACGTGTTGCACTCGATGATTCGGGCATAACCGCTTGTAGGAACCTCCGATTGTCTTGATTCTTGATTTGTTGGAATCGTAACTTCATCTGGCTTCTAAATATCCAAAAATATCCAGTGTTTTCCCTTCGAGACCATACAGAATTTTGATGAGATTGGTGGCTTCTTGCGCATTGATCCGGAGATGTTAACGATCTTTATCATTCTATCTTCTAGAGTGTCATGTTGCACTTCCGTGTTGAAGATTCAGGGTCTCCCCCATGCTTAGCATTTTGCTAGTCATGGAAGAAAAAGACAAAACACTTCTTAGCCATCCTTCAATTTCCTTGTACTGAGAGTCTTTATCTTGCCTATAAGACGTTTTAAACGCACATTCTACCCCCAAGGTGACGGTTTGGAGTAGATAGAATTGCCAACAATCCAACAATGTCTCCTATGATTCTTAACTTGTGGCGTAATTAGTTTAATGAGGAATAAAAACCTAATGAGTGTACGTGGTGCAAGGTGTGTCTACACATGATAGGAAAGCATATAAACAAAGACAATGTTTTGACCTAGTTCTAAACACCATGTTTACAACTAGGTTGCCAAATTTCTCCATAGCCATAAAGGTTTATTTATCAAGGGTTAAAACACCATGTCTATCCCTAAATAAATAACTCTTATAGCACAAGAAAAATTAAGCGCATTGCAAATCTTATAAACTAACCAAAGCAACATGAAAGCATATGAAAAGCCAGCAAGGTTTATCGAACTTAACGATGATGGTCCGCAATCTTGTTTAAACACCACGTTTACACAAGATCACAAAAGAAAAACACCCATAGGTACCTATGAAGCATTAACATGGAAACTGAAGCATACATCATTAAGTATATAAAACAACCAAGCCAACTATGTGCAAAACATGTATACACAAAGAAACATCACATTGATAACAAAATGCAATGCATACAAATAAATATTATCATGAACATGATGGTGGTTCTAAAAAGGAAAACTGAACTTAGATTAATAACCACAAGTTGATCATCATAAGATAGTGCCATTCTTTATTTTCTCTAAGAAAGTAGTAAAAACATAAAGAAACGGGTTGCCTCCCGAAAAGCGCTTCATTTAAAGTCATAGAGCTGGACTTTCTCACATACCTTCTTTTTGTTGCATAGCCATGGTCCTTCATGCAAGAAGAAAAGGTACCAATGCAGCTTTAATTTACTTCCCATGTTGTGCTTGATCACTTATAGAAGACTTGCACAAAGCATCCTTTTGTTTAATCATTATCTCCTTCTTTATCATCCTTCGGTGTTGCCTTCACTCCATGAATTTTTTTAATGTCCAGAACAGAGAGTATACTCAAGCTCTACTCCATTGCATAGTGCACAAAATTTCCTTTCCAACGAGTCTTTATTTGCTCAAATCGGACTCCGGACAAGAGTGTTACATCCGTTTTACTTCGGCGATGAAATCTGTCCTGAAATTTCAGAACGCGCAACGCTCAATGTTTTCTCCATAACTCCTTGCACGGTGTCGGGGACAGCCCTGGGGGTCCCCTTAAACAACTGGGGAAGCCCCACTTAAAACCTGCAAAAAGCCAAGGCCAAACACGTCTCACTTAAACACACGTGGCATGGCCCACGCCACGGTGGCCCTGACGGCCCACCAAGGCGGCCCACTCGAAGATCCCCTCGAGCGGGCTCCGCCTCGCTCGAGGGAACACACCTCCCTCGGGTGGGCTCCACCCCGTTCGAGGGAGTACGCTTACCTCGAGCGGGCTCCACCTCGCTCGAGGGTCCGCGCCGCCCTCGAGCGGGCTCCGCCTCGCTCGAGGGGCGCTCCGCACGCGCACGCCCGTTCCCCGCACGCGGGTACGGGCATTTAATGCCCTGACAACGGCGGGGCGGCGCCATCATGCGCCTAGGACTCACGCCCCGGTCCTGTTGCACCAACTCCCTAGGAGGGAATCCATTCCCGCCACTGTGGGGGACTGTGCGACGTGGCCGATGCCAGCCCCGTGACGCCGCGCCGCCTACTCCAGTACGGCAAACGCGCCGAGCCCTCGAAGGGGGGCCGGCCGCACCCTCGATTTGCTTTCCCTTGACTTTGCAGGGTTAGGTCGAGATGTTAGGCCGGTGAGGCGCCATCCCTGCCACTGTTAACGGCATGGTGGCCGCCCCCGCGCGTACAACCCCACGCCGGGCACTGTGGTAACAGCTCCGGCGCTGTGGAGCGTGCGGGAACGGGACGCCGCCATGCCTGCCACTGCATCCTGTACGGATCGACGTCAGCAATCCCCTCGAACCCGCCTGGGGACATCACGGCCATCCGCTGCACCCCTACCCTCGAGGCTGCCACTGTTCGGGTACAAGATATGCCATGATGGCCAGATCGCGGCAAGGACCGTCAAGGTGGCCGCCTACTCTACGGCGCGGCACACCACACTTCCCCATGTAACTGAATAATGTGGCATACATGTAATTCGCTCTCTCCTTGGCCTATAAAAGGAAGACGAACTCCCCCGCCGCAGGAGAGATCACACGACAGAACGATAAGGAACAACCGCACACGGCACACCACACACCACACACCTGCTTCCCAATTCTCCCACAACATCTTCAGCTACTTCACCAGGGACTTGGAGGCCACGCTTCCTCTCCCGCCTTGCTTGTAGCAGCCCCACTACAGGCACCCCGGTGCTGAGCAATATAGTGCCCCGAGCACACCACTGCTGGACGTACGGCCCCTCGGCCGGAACCAGGATAAAATTCTGTCTCTGATTGCTTGGCATCGACCATTGAGGGACAAACCTTGGCGCTTATTCTGGTTAGTCTCGGGACCACATTCCGCACCGACAGTTGGCGCCCACCGTGGGGCTCGCGAGCGCCTAAGGTCAATCCACCGTCAACTCCCTCCATGGTGATCCGCACCGAGTACCGTGGTACGCGCTACTCCATGGGCAGCTCGGACCCCCTACCCGCCGGGTTCGAAATCCGGTTCGGGAGCCTGAACTTTCAGGCCACGGGGAACGGCTTCCTAATGCGCCTCACCAACCGTGAGGAGCTCCTGTCACACCCGGTTTTAGAAAAACAAACCAAGTGCATACCTATATGCATGCCAGGATCAAGTTTCATGCATATAGTAGACATAAGTGAATAACAATAACAGTATTCATATGAAAACATAAACAAACTTACTATTCTATCAGAGTTATGCAGCTCAATCCTGGAAACGGAGGCGCCAACTCCACAAGCAAACGACTGGGGGCTGCGTACGCCTAGCATCATCATCTTCAACAGCTTCACACCTTTTGCTTCTGAGCAGCAGTAAACAAGGATGAGTACACTTATGGTTGGTACTCAGCAAGGCCACAAGAACTAACCAGAAATGATTTAAAGTCCATCTTTAAGTTTATTAATCATGTGAGGGTCCAGGCCTCTCTTGACCGTGAGCACGGCTAATCGATTAATTTTACACTCTGCAGAGGTTGTACATCTTTACCCACAAGTCGCGTAAAAGCCCCGAAGAACTTTAGACCCAACCATGCGGTGTTTGCAAGACACCATACCACACTACCGAGGTGTGATTGCATAGGGACGCTACGAGGCCTTTACAAAGATCCCCCTGGTGCGGCATCGCTCGCTAGGTTACTTGACAGCGCAATGCATAAACCTCTCTCAGCTGCGAAGCTACCATAGAGCAGATCAGTCTGAGGGCCGGGCTATACACCAACTACCGGCAACCCCCAACCCCTATCGAGTAAAGCATACCTAACACCAGGTTTTCTAATTAATTGGCCAAGACAGAGCCATATGTCTTGTGGTAGAACTGTTTTCCTGGGTGGTCGCTCCATGTTCCAATTCATGCAAAAGTATTCTTGTAAATAAAGCATAGGAAGAAGGTGGTTAGGGACACTTGCCTTTCTCCAACGAAAAGCTACTCTTAATGCTCTTCAACACTTGCTCTCTTGAAACTCCTTATCTTCCAAGCAACGAACAACGATCCTTCTTCTACTCGAAGCAAACATCGGGCACAACATACAAAGAAACGAGTATAACTAAGAACAATGCACCAATCAAAAGAAAACTTTAAAAGAGCGCACTAAAGGATAGACTCGATTCTATGGTTACGCAAACGCAAGGAACGCGGAAAACGAAACTAAGGTCGAAGCTATCGAAAGATTATTATCAAACAACAAGATACTACGTGCTTCATATGTTTTAATTAGAAAAATAATGTGGCAAGAATATTACAAAACAGGTTATATTTAATTAAGAAAACACGCTAAGCCTAATCATATCTTATTTGCATATTTTTAAGTACAAGTTATGTCAGATTAGCATTTAACATTAGAAGGACAAAGCATGTGAAAGAATCTAATCGAATAACTTTATATTGCGTGTTCAACTAAACATATTAATATTGATAAGACATTTATAACATCATTAAGTAGGTTAACTTTATTATGAAAACCGATATGTAACACTAAGCTTCTTTTATTTATAAAAGCTAGTTATAAATAAAAATTTACCAAGTTACATCATGATAAAAGAAAGCCGGGATTGAACCTAATCACTTTTATTTAGAAACCAATGGAATAAGTATTAGTCTAGATAACATGCAACTTTGATGTTAAAACAAAAGTAACAGGTGATACACATAGTAACGCACAAGTTATGGTGAAACGAACTATACAACGGCACAAACGTATTATAACGGTACAAAACTAATCTACGTGTTAGGATGAACACGACATTGGAAGAATTACTGAGATTGGAATTGAATTGAATAAGGCATGGATTTTTAGAACAAAAGGATAGCTGATTGAACATGGTGTATATGGATGATGACCACGTAAGCAATAATCCACAAAAGAATTAAAGCCATAGATGAACAGGTTCCGACATGAGCAAGGATTTCATAGATAAATAAAAGATTAGTATAGGGGCAAAGATAGCCAAGGACAAAGGATTAATAGATTTTAATATACAGTTAGCAAGCATTCCAAATTTTTTTTTCTATGGAAGAAAAGCTCCTACTTACCGCATAGACATGACATCACCATGGCATCATCACTTGCATGCATGGTGGATGGATTTGCTTCGGTACGCACGTGGCTGGCTTGGTATCTCTTGTTCGAACTTCTCCCATGCATTTGCTTTGCACCACCGCTGCAAAGAGACCGGTACAGGTGGTGGCTTCATTGCAGCGGCGACGACGGCGAATCACGAGTGATACCACTGTGAGTCCCGGCGACGGCGATCATTGCCGGTGGCGGCGGCATGGTAGATCGAGATGAACATGATCGAGTCGCAGCAATGATCAGGATGGAGTAGATGGGCGGTAGCTCAGCCGACGGCAAACATCGAACGACGGAAACAACGAAACAGCAGAGATCGAACTTGTCAAGGACCATATGTGCATGCATGGACGATTGAAGACGCTGCAGCAGATTGAACTTGGAGATGGCACCTACTGTTCGACCTTGCCGTGGACAAGCTTCTACTCGTCTTGCAACAGCTCTGTCGCAGGGACAACGACTGTGAGAGGGGGTTCAGGGTCACCTCGCTAGTGCTCGTCATGGTGAAGTAGTGTCCTCGATCGACTGGTTGCCAGCGTACAAGGATGGTGGACGACGAGCTGCAGACAGCTTCATGGTGCCACGGTGCTGCTCGTGGTGGTGATGAGAAAGTTGCTCGTGCGGACGAGATGGACGGCGCCAGCCAGCGGCTTGATTTGGACAGCGCGCCGCAGCAGGAGGTCTTGGACGAAAGGTCGACGGCGGCGGCTCGCACAAGGTACCAGGGCACAAGATGGAACAAAGAGAGATTGATCGAGAAACCCTAGCTCGTTATTTATAATCCAAGCGTCTCGATCAGGTTCGGTCTAAGTTGTTGGAACATGCACACGTCTGGAGTCCGGCTTGGTTTGGGTTCATCATGGGTAGGATTTCAGCCAGGATAAACAAAATGCTGACCTGAAAATCCAGCTTTGTCTGTGTGTCTTCCGTTGATGCTTGTGCATGGCAAAAATCATCATAGCTTAAATTTTGGCCCGAGAGTGAAGTGAGGATAGGATGAAAAGAAAAGGAAAGGGAAACAAAAGATAATATATGTAGCCATGGATATATATATATATATATATATATATATATATATATATATATATATATATATATATATATATATATATATATATATATATATATATATATATATATATATTGTTTCATAGTAGGATCTTGAAAAGAAGACAGTTCAAAGAAGCTAGAAAATATGTTGAGATGATATAGAACATGGTAGAGCCAGAAATAATATTTGAGTTGGTGGAAAGAATTTTAGAGCTCTCTAGTAGATAGATTTAGGTTTGGGAAAAAAATGAGAATACATCCCAGTAAATTCTGGAAAATTCTCAGAGGAACTTGATCATCATCTAAACATTTTGCACTCAAGAAATATTAGGATGCATGGGCATGAATGCAACACTCATTGAACTAATTTATTTAATTCAGAAAATCAAACAATGACTTTTCCTATACTAGATTTCCTGTAAACAAAATGAATGTTGAGAAAATTTTTAAAATTATGAGAAAACTCTTGTTTAAATATTCTTTCTATTCACATCCTGAAATTGGGAAATTTCAGGGTGTGACAAATCTACCCCCTTAAACAGAATCTCGTCCCGAGATTTGAAGAAAGAAGAAACAAGGAGAAGGGAGATAAATAAGAATATTGCTATTGAGGTAGGTAGGCAGTCGTCCTCTTTTGTTGAACGATGTGAAACCTTTAATCTTTTTCTTTGTTGGTTGTTGGGGTCTTCATCGGAGTGAGTTAGGTGGGATAAAAGCAAGCACATGGTGGGAAGGAAGGTAGAGTGAAGTCTTCTTTTCTTCATCTTGCATCTGCCTCTAACTTCCTTCCGGTAATGCCTCTTGTGAGTTGAAATAAAGAAAGATGGCAAGGATGTGGGAGGTACGAAGAGAAACCCAACTAGGCAACTGATGTCATTGCAGATATAGGATCCACAATACACCAACACTCACTTCAAGGAACCAACTCAAACAAGGTCATAAAACCAAGCATCATCATGCAAACACACAATTGCACCAATCGATAGACAGAAACGGTGCTAAACATTGTTAACAGAGTCAGAGGGGATCCTCCTAAGCATGGACATAGCTTCTTCGGTCATGATCGCCCAGGGATGTTGAATAAGAAAGGACACTTTGGAATCAAAAGTCAAGGAAGGAGTCCAAAGTGGCATTGTTTGAAAAGCAAGGAGAGGTAGGATGGGAAAGATTACACCGTTACTAAAATCAAGTCATATTGGTTATTAAAGAATAAGAAGAGATATCAAGGGAGAATAAGAAGAGATATCAAGGGTATAAAACAATAAGGGATGCGAGAGTAACAATAGCACAGATAAATCAAGGAGGTGTATTGCATGAAACAAGTAAGGTCATTCAAATGAAAATGAATGCAAGATCAAGATCAAGGGGCAAAAAATATGTAGACAAGGGTAGAGAGTTTAACGTTTGCAAAACAATGAAGTGCAAATGAAAAGGAGTCAAGTCACAAAGGTGAGTTCTCAAGGGGGTTTAGGAAAAGGGAATGGTCAAGTAGTGAGAATACTCATCACAGAGCTCAAGTCAAGGTTAGTGATGAATTTTAGATCAAAAGAAGCATTAGGGAACGACCACTCTGTCCTACAGTCAATACCGCTCTGATACCACTCTGTCACACCCGGTTTTAGAAAAACAAACCAAGTGCATACCTATATGCATGCCAGGATCAAGTTTCATGCATATAGTAGACATAAGTGAATAACAGTAACAGTATCCGTATGAAAACATAAACAAACTTACTATTCTATCAGAGTTATACAGCTCAATCCTGGAAACGGAGGCGCCAACTCCACAAGCAATCGACTGGGGGCTGCGTACGCCTAGCATCATCATCTTCAACAGCTTCACACCTTTTGCTTCTGAGTAGCAGTAAACAAGGATGAGTACACTTATGGTTGGTACTCAGCAAGGCCACAAGAACTAACCAGAAATGATTTAAAGTCCATCTTTAAGTTTATTAATCATGTGAGGGTCCAGGCCGCTCTTGACCGTGAGCACGGCTAATCGATTAATTTTACACTGCGAGAGGTTGTACATCTTTACCCACAAGTCGCGTAAAAGTCCCGAAGAACTTTAGACCCAACCATGCGGTGTTTGCAAGACACCATACCACACTACCGAGGTGTGATTGCATAGGGACGCTACGAGGCCTTTACAAAGATCCCCGTGGTGCGATCGCTCGCTAGGTTACTTGACGGCGCAATGCATAAACCTCTCTCGGCGCGAAGCTACCATAGAAGCGGATCGGTCCCGAGGGCCGGGCTATACACCAACTACCGGGAACCCCCAACCCCTATCGGGTAAAGCATACCTAACACCAGGTTTTCTAGTTAATTGTCCAAGACAGAGCCATATGTCTTGTGGTAGTACTGTTTTCCTGGGTGGTCGCTCCATGTTCCAATTAATGCAAAAGTATTCTTGTAAATAAAGCATAGGAAGAAGGTGGTTAGGGACACTTGCCTTTCTCCAACGAAAAGCTACTCTTAATTCTCTTCAACACTTGCTCTCTTGAAACTCCTTATCTTCAAAGCAACGAACAACGATCCTTCTTCTACTCGAAGCAAACATCGGGCACAACATACAAAGAAACGAGTATAACTAAGAACAATGCACCAATCAAATGAAAACTTTAAAAGAGCGCACTAAAGGATAGACTCGATTCTATGGTTACGCAAACGCAAGGAACGCTGAAAACGAAACTAAGGTCGAAGCTATCGAAAGATTATTATAAAACAACAAGAGACTACGTGCTTCATATGTTTTAATTAGAAAATAATGTGGCAAGAATATTACAAAACAGGTTATATTTAATTAAGAGAACACGCTAAGCCTAATCATATCTTATTTGCATATTTTTAAGTACAAGTTAGGTCAGATTAGCATTTAACATTAAAAGGACAAAGCATGTGAAAGAATCTAATCGAATAACTTTATATTGCGTGTTCAACTAAACATATTAATATTGAAAAGACATTTATAACATCATTAAGCAGGTTAACTTTATTATGAAAACCGATATGTAACACTAAGCTTCTTTTATTTATAAAAGCTAGTTATAAATAAAAATATACCAAGTTACATCATGATAAAAGAAAGCCAGGATTGAACCTAATCACTTTTATTTAGAAACCAATGGAATATGTATTAGTCAAGATTAACATGCAACTTTGATGTTAAAACAAAAGTAACAGGTGATACACATACTAACGCACAAGTTATGGTGAAACGAACTATACAACGGCACAAACGTATTATAACGGTACAAAACTAATCTACGTGTTAGGATGAACACGACATTGGAAGAATTACTGAGATTGGAATTGAATTGAATAAGGCATGGATTTTTAGAACAAAAGGATAGCTGATTGAACATGGTGTATATGGATGATGACCACGTAAGCAATAATCCAGAAAAGAATTAAAGTTATAGATGAACAGGTTCCGACATGAGCATGGCACTACAAGGTTTTCCCCCTATTGCAACAAATCCCTTAGGCAACACCACTATTTCGGTTGCAATAGGGGGGTACTATTGCACCGAAACGGTGATTTGGTTGCAATTTGTGTGTATATTGCAACACAAAATTTGAGTTGCATTATTTATTTGTTCGGTTGCAACATGTTGACGCTAATGCGCCCTTTTTTAGGATTTTCGTTGCATTTGGTTGGAAATAATGCCACCCCAATTTTGTGTTGCATTAGCATTCTTTACGTTGCAACAGAAAGTTGCTATAGCCACCATACTATGGATGGTTGCGTTTGAACAAGTATGTCGCAACGTAGAATTTTGGTTGCTAATGCACCCATTATTCGGAATTGTGTTGCATTTGGTGGGAAATATTGCTACCCTATTTCTGCGTTGCACTAGAAATTCGGGTGTTGCAATATAAACTTGCTATGACTACCATACTAGGGTTGGTTGCGTTTGAACGGCCTTACGCAACATCTTATTTGGGTTGCAAATATCTCTTTGCGTTGTTGCAATACAAGGAAGGCTACTGCTTCGTTTGTAGCCTCAAGGAGGAATATTGTGTACGTATTGCCACAAAATTTGTTTTGATGAAAAAAATCTGCTATGGGGTTGTAGCGAAATTTAAAATGCGATTTAGTAACTAAATTTTATTATGAAAAATCTGAATTTTAACAATATGGTATAGACTATATGTACCATGAAAAAAGAGAGGATTTGTTTAGATGCAAAAATTGTGTGCTATGGGGATGTGGGCTAAGCCAGACCACAATAGGCTCAACCGGCGAGCGTAAAGCCCAGCGAGCGGGAGCCCGAGTGGACCGGCCAGCCCATTAAGCCCCATAGCGCAAGTAGCAAGCATTAGTTGATGATGGTAATACGGAGTTTGAAAACGCAGGCACGCCTCTCCTTTTAAGCTGGGATACCCCCTTCTCAGTTTACGGGGTGGCACTAAAGGTACTGGAGACTAGGATGTGAAAATGTCAAATGGGCCGATGAGAGTAATAAGAACAAGGATATGCCGGCCAAATCGTCTATAACTTTCAGCTCCCCCACCCCCAATACACTTTTGTTCCCAACCATCCCCCTCGTCGGCTTTGACCTTCGCGTCCACATCGAGATGCCCCGCATCGTGGTTTCCCCTGCGGCAAGCGGTGACAGCGGCCGGAGTGGCCGCATCGAGCCTTCCCAGACCAGTAGCGGGCGCGGACGAAGGGGCCGCAGCGCCGTAACACAGCCCGAGTAGCCGCCACGGCGAGGCGGGGCCGCATCGAGGGGATCCCGGAGAGCGGCGGCGGCGGACGGCGGGGCCGCACCGAGGGTTTTCAGGCGAGCGGCGGCGGCGTACGGAGGTGCCACTACTCCACCACGCTGAAGCGCGATGCACGCGGGCGGTTCAAGTGTTCCACACCACCTACCTCGTCGTCCTCCGGTATGGTCGGCGGCACCCCAACCCTGTCGTCGTCTGGTACGGATGACACCGCCACCTCGTCGTCATCGTCTGACGGCCCGCATCGCCAAGTCGATCCATGCGGTAAGGGTAAGCAGGCCCTAGTCGGATGCAAGCGTTCCAGAAGAGAAGTGAGGTACACTGCCCTACCCTCTTTGATTTTCCAGGAATCGTGTGACTCCTTTTGCAATTAGAAAAATGTTAGTAGTTCATAGTAATCAAAATTTCATACTAGATAATGATAAATGTGTTTTTGTGTGGATTCATCTCACCCCATACTAGATAATGATAATGATAATTGGCTTGATTTCTTGCCATCTTTTGCTGTGAATCTGACCTGTGTACATTTGATCACAATCCTGAAAACAAAGCCGCCCAAATGAACGCAGTTGTCCCATTTAGTAGGTTAGGCCTTTTTCGGGAAGGTAGTCGGGGGATCACGGGTAAATTGGTATACATTATGAGTCAAGAGATTGAATTGGCTGTTTTAAACTGAAAAACAGCAAATCGTTTTGTTTGGTCAGGCTAGTGAACACTGCTAATCAGGTGAGGATCATCATTCCAGACTCGGATGAAGAGCAGGACAATAGCAAGAAACCGTCTCCATTGAAAGCTTCGGGATCATCGAAAAAAAAGGTGCATTTTTTTGACTATTTTGCTGCATTGGCCACAGCTGTTGTAACACATTTCATGTTAGTAACTTGTGTTTGTTGTCTGCCATAGCAAATGCCCTTGCGCCAAATGGTTCAACGATTCGAAGGAGCGCTATGATGATTTGCGGGAGCGGATTGAGAACCTAAGCGTCGACATTGCCGGAACGCAGAAGACATGGAGATGACCCCGAAGGAATTCATGGAGAGCATTGCCGACAAGTTAGAAGTGATGGCGAAGAAGATCCGCAAGCTTCAGGATAAAGTCAATCGCAAGTAGTAGTAATCTAGCTTAGTACGTAACATAACCAGGTCCTAGGTGAATGTTATGCAGATGCTGGTGAATGGTCTAAGAATGGATGTGTATGTGGCAACATCTAAGTATGCCAACATCTAAGTAATAACTTTGAACCTTTATATATGCATCTTCGTATGTCTATGTGTTTGGATCTGGATGAGCCCTTGCAAAATATTTGAACTTATGAGTGACACAAATTGAAATCTGTTGGGTCCTGTCATGCATATTTGGACTAACCATCTATCTGTTTTCAGAATTGCGGCATGCTATTGTTTATGCTATTCATGTGTATATTCACAAAGCATTGTGATCAACAATTTGGTGACTCTTCACTAGAACTCCTGAATTTTATGTATTATTGTTAGCCTCTATAGTAGCCGATCAGAAAAGAAAAACAATGAATTATGCATATGTTGAAAACCCTGAGAAAAGTCATACTACGTACAACCTCAGAAATATTGAAACCAGGTATTCCTTGGTTGTACTAAAATTTTGTCTATCGTGTATGTATTGCCACGATCAGATAGGGGCTCTTCCGATCTGGACCATTCCAAAATTCTGTCTTCGACAACCTGGTTCTTGCTGCGGAGATCTCCACGAGGGCCTCTAGGGGATCGATCTCCACGGCGATCTCCACGTGATTCTTGTTGCGGAGATCTGAGCGGCGCTACGGCCACGGCCGGTACGTACCGATGTCTTGATCTCGTATATATATTCAATCGTTCGCTGCATATATATGCATATTGGTATATATATCGTGATCAAGGTCGATTGAAACATGAACAATGCAGATTAACTAATGGCATCAGATGAAGATCGAAGTTGGATGCGCTTGCCTCGACACTCAGCGGATTGGCAGAACAATTTTCGAATTTTTTTGCAAAAATTTACAGCCTCATCAGCGCGAGGTGGATCTATTGCGTGTCCATGTAATTTGTGTCAATGCATGATCAGACATTCCACCGTGGGTCCCATTCAAATTCATTTACTCAATAGAGGGTTTGCTGATTGTTTCATCGATGCTGGTAACATTCAAGACCAAAACAATACTTCTTCTGAGGGTCCTGTGAATCAAGATGTTACTACTGATCTCAATAATCATGATGCAGTACCTACAGCTGATGATACAACACATTTATTTGTAGAAGACGATTAAGAAGATGGTTTGGATGATAACCCTCGCCGCCACCAATACTCGATTAGAAACATTATCGGTGGCACTATACATCATGGACAAACCGAGAGATGAGGAAGAGGGGGAGATAAGCGAGCGAGAGATCTTTTTGAAACTATTAGAGCGAGGCAAAGAAGGAATTGTATCCAGGATGCAAAAATGCAACGAAGGTCTCTTTTATTGTGGAGCTTTTTCGAGATAAAGTGCATGTATGGCTTAAGTAACGCGTCATTGGAGGCCATACTTAAGCTCTTTGGAAAGGTTCTCCCTGACCGGCATTGTATTCCTGACTCCTTGGATAAAGTGCAAAGGGTGATTCGAGACCTGGGCTTGGACTATGTCAAGATACACGCATGCCAAAATGATTGTTTGTTATTTTTTGATAAATACGCAAATCTGGAAACATGTCCCATTTGTAGGGAGTCAAGGTGGAAAGTTGTAGATAAAACCTCTGATAAAAATTGCAGTGCAGTGGGTGCTACTTCTGTTAAGAAGCGGTTACCAGTTAAGATCCTACGCTACTTTCCTCTTATTCCTCGGCTTCAAAGAATGTATATGTCAAAGCAAATGTCAAAGGATATGCAGTGGCACAAGAATGAATTGGTGAATGATGGGAAAATGCGTCACCCCGTCGACTCAAAGGCATGGAAGCACGTGGATTCGAGTTTAAATGGTTTTCGAAGGAGGAGGTCGTAACGTTAGGCCGGGTCTTGCTTCGATGGGTTCAATCCCTTTGGCATGCAAAGTCTTACGTATTCCATTTTTCCTGTCATCCTGGTTCCTTACAATTTGCCTCCATGGATGTGTCAGAAACAATCTAACTGGATTTTGTCAATGTTGATTCCTGGTCCAAAATCTCCTGGAATGGATATTGATGTATATTTGAGGCCCCTGATACTAGAGCTCAAGGAGCTATGGAATAATGGTGTTAAAACAAGAGATGCAGGGACTAAGAAGAATTTTAGATTGCGTGCTATACTTCTTTGGACAATTAATGACTTCCCGGCCTATGCTATGTTGTCTGATTGGAGCACTAAAGGAAAGTTTGCATGTCCATATTGCCACAAACATACTGAGTATTTGTGGTTGAAACATGGGCGGAAGCACTGCTACATGGCACATCGACGTTTTTTGGCCCCTGACCATTCATGGCGCAACAATGCGGTCAGCTTCAACAACAAGGTCGAAACTAGGGAGGCACCAGAACCACTATCTGGTGCACAGGTACTTGAGCAGTATTCTACTTTTGAACAAGTAGAATTTGGAAAGACATTGTTATCAAAAAAAGGAAGCGTGACGAAGACAACAGATGGCACAACTGGAGGAAGAAGAGTATTTTTTTTGAGCTCCCTTAACTGTGGTCTTCTTTGCTCATCGGGCATAATTTGGACATGATGCACATTGAGAAAAATATATGCGAGAGCATACTAGGCACTCGCTTAAGTTGGATGGCAAATGTAAGGACGGGGAGAATGCTCGGCTTGACATGGAGCATCTACGGATACGACCGGATCGGCACCCCGTGATTAAAGATGATAAGTATACCTTGCCATCGGCCTTGTACGAGTTAGATAAGGATGCCGGGGAAAGTTTGTGTGAATTTCTATATGGAGTGAAGATGCCCGATGGGGTTTCCTCGAATATAAGAAGATGTGTTGATGTAAAGTCGCGTAAGGTGTCAGGCTTGAAAACGCATGACTACCATCTAATTCTACGAAACTTTTACCCTTAGTGGTGCGTAGGATTTTGCCGGGAAAGTCGTTGTCATTGGATTGATTCAGGCTTAGTAATTTCTTCGATGCACTATGTTCAAAGGAGTTGGTGGAATCGAATTGCACGAGCTTAGCCGTTCAATTAGGGAGGCCGTTTGTCGACTTGAGATGATATTCCCACCTGCATTTTTTGATATCATGATCTATTTGCCTGTTCATCTAGCTGAAGAAGCTAAACTTGGGGGGCCAGTGTGTTACAGATGGATGTACCCAGTGGAACGGTACCTACGCACTGTGAAAGGATATGTGAGGAACAAGGCTCACCCTGAAGGTTCAATTGCTAAGGGATACATAGTTGAGGAGTGCCTTACATTCTGCTCAAGATTCTTGGACGTGGACACCAAAGACAATCTTGTTGATCGACATGAAACGGTTACTATTAATGAGCCACCATCTGGTTTGAGCATTTTTTCAGAAATGGATTACAAGAGGAGAGGACAGACGGTTGAAGAAATACCACCAAATGAGTTTCGGAAGATGATGCACTACATAATTTGCAATTGTGATGAAGCTAGACCATATGTCGAGTAAGATGCACTACTCAACATCATTATTGCTTTTAATTTTAAATATCAAACTAACGGTAATATTCTTTTGTGTGCAGCGAGCATTTGGAAGAACTGAGGGCACATGGATCCAGAAATCTTGATAAGCGACAAGAGGCTCAACTCTTAAGATGGTTTGAAAGCAAGATCACAGGTTTACATGCTAGAGGGGAAGTAAGTTCAGATTTGTTTACACTTGCTCAAGGACCGGATCCCCGACCTCGTACATTGAATAGATGTCATATCAACAATTGGCTGTTTCGTACCGTTAGCATCGAGAGAACCCTTGTGACACAAAACAGTGGTGTGCTTGTCAAGGGTGAGGCAGAAGGCACAAATTGGTATGGGGTGATTAAAAGAATGATCTCACCGGAATTCCCTGGACAAAAAGAAGTTATTCGTTCCGCAGGTGATCGGTTTGATGTGCCTCTTGTCACAAGTACCAACGAGAGGCAAAGGATACGGTAAAGATAAATATGGGGTCATTGACATCGATACTACTCGACACAAGTTTAGCAATGAACCCTATATTCGGGAACACGAGCAGAACCGGTGTTTTATGTGAATCGGTGAACAAACTGGCCGGAGCAAGAGGTGTTATTTCAATAAAACCAAGGAACTTGTTTGCCATGCTCGAATTAGATCTCGAGGACTCACTTGCCGTGGGTATCGAAGGTATTAATTTGCTCGGTGAACACCAAGTTTTGACAAATTGGTCTAGATCGGACAAGGAAGGCACAACCGGCGATGTCTCGGTTATTAATGCGGTTCGGGCCGAGGCGGTTGATGAACCAGACGATGAAGTATTTGATGTTGATGATGAACATGATGCAGATGACACGTACATTGATGATGGAATTGTTGCACCAATAGTTCAAGATGCTCAAGATGATGAGTTTTTCAATTGATACTTACTCGACCGTAGTCATGACTTCTATGTTGCCATTATTTACTACTTCTGGAAGACTTTTGCATAAATCTTAATATTTAAAATATGAATCTAAAAATTGGTATGACAAACAAAAATAGGGAGCTGTCGGGCAGGCCAGGTCACCAATAGGCTCTACCGGCGAGCGTGAAGCCCAGCGAGCGGGAGCCCGATGGGCCGGCCAGCCCAACAAGCCCGGAGGTTAGTAGAGAGGAAGCAGTGTTCAGAGGAGTTCGGGATGGCATGCACACCGCGCCTTTTAAGTTGTGGTGCGCCCGCTTGAGGTAGCGGTGTGGCACTAAAGATTATGCTGATGTGCTGCTGTGCAGCGCTTCCCACACACCGGGAAGTAATAAGGACAAATGGGCCGGCCCAATCTCGGACTGCAATCCTTTTCTAACAAAAGGGCACATTGATAATTTGCATATGTGCTGTTGCTTTTAATATGTTGATATAGAAAATAAAAAATTGACTCACAAATGATACAAATTAATCTTTAGTAAATCAACAAATAATTAGAGTAATATGGAAATTATCTGTCAAAATTGCCCAAATAAACAAGGCCTCTTAGTTTCAATCCATCACTGAATTACTACTAATATGTACACAGATACTTGTTCCGGAAACCAAGAAATTCTACTTGCTACTTTTGGTTAGTACATTAGTTACATGATTCTACAAACTAGCATCTGGCAGAAATCGGTAACCATGCTTGATCTCAAGCTGATTAGCAATCTCAAAAGACGAAAATGCATCCTTGGAGGCGTATTTCACCTGCCATTCGTGCAACACCCTCAAACCCCAAAGCTTGTGGTTCACATTTCTGTCCTTGTACAGAGGTAGCTCCAGTACTCGATTTCCAATCTTCTCCAGTGACGACCTGTAACCATTTCGGTACAGATGGCTATACTTCTCATCAACGTCAGAAACAATCAGTTGAAGGTCTTTCCAATTAGAAATCTTGACGCCGCAGTCCTCCTGTAGGCGTTCAACATCGTTGGTGATATGCGCTCCGACAAAGACGTGGCCTTCCTCGCTGAGAAACTTGCTCAGGACATCAGGAAGCTTGTAGCCGGCATGGTGCACCTGGTAAATAAGACAGCATGAACCGACACACAATTGCAGCAATGCGAGCTTGTACCCGCCACTACGAAGCTCAATCCACTCGGTGTCCAATCCAACGAGCAAACATTCTGGAGGTGGGCTACCTTTGATTTCGTTGATGTACTCCGCTACTACTCCCGCGTCGCAAGTGACGGTGGTCTTGATGCTCGGGTACCGCTCCTTGAAGAATTCAACCTCGTGCATCGTAGTTGGGGGCGGTCCCTGCTCCTCCGAAAGTCGTAGACGGACGACGGCGGGGCGCCATTCGTCCCACTCCCAGCCGCTCCGATCTCGAACGTCGGGCCGGATCAACGGCGGCCTCCCACGGGTTCAGGGCGACACGCTTGCCACCCTGCAGTCCCAAACCAAGAAAACAAAGTTCTGAATCTTCAACCTCGTGACAAATCCACGACTAGAAACTCATTGTGCCTTGCAGGACTAACCTTCGAAGCGACGCTCTCTGCTGACGCGGCCGGGATTGCTCTGCCCGCATCACCTAGGTTACTGTAGAGGCCGGCGGCGACGGTTGCCTCTACGGCATCCCCCTTCATTTGTGGGGCGACGCGTCACCCGATGCGTCGCTTCGGGTCATCGCCGCCGTTTGGAGGTCGCTTGCGATGGCGGTTGCCGAGATTGCAAGCTTCGGGGGGGTCGCCGGCAATGGTGGCAGGCAAGAAAACCCCTTCTCCTTCGATGCGACAGTGGGAGGGGGTCGGGCGGGGTAGGGAAGAGGCTAAACTAGTATATTCTATGCTGTCGTTTCGGCTTCATATACAGGTCAAATCGACGTGGTGGTTGCCGAAGCAATGGGCATGGCAAGATTTGAAGACAACCGGCAAGACGAAGGGGCGGCGGTTCCTAATTAATCGCTACACGCACGCGCGCCGCGGGGAGTCGTCGTCTGGCCGCAACGCTTCACCTGCACCGGATAGTTGCATGCAAAATCACACTAAGGGTTTGATGTCTGGAAAGGTTTGCGAAAAGCTCTGTATCGCAAAGTAGATCCAAACTATGTATTTAGTTTTAGATTTCATCTACATTTACTACTCCATGAAGGTGCACCATTAATTACAAGTATTAAAGTAAGTTATTTTCAAAACTACTTTCAAAATCTGTAGCTAAATATGGATTAAGTAGGTTCATTAGATTCGTCACACAAAGTTACGCTTACACGTGAAAAGGTTTTACAAATAAATTATATTTAGTGTTCCATTTATGAAAGATTCTTGGGGCTAATTTTATTTAGATGCGAACGGAAGAAGGAACGCAGCGCTGCGCCTCGCGATCTCCCACGCGTTCAGTCCTACGTACACTACTCGAGTACCCTGGACGCCTGTTCAACGAAGCTCCTAGCCTCCTACTGAGCACATGTCAGGTGCTGTGACGGGTGACAAGACGGCACGGGGGGCCAGAGTTTGCTTCGTACACCCGACCACGCCCACCCCGAAGCAGTGAACAAAAATCGCAATGGCACAAACAATGAACAATGAGAAGTTCGATTTCCTCGGCCACGAGGGGACGGTACAGATTAATCTTAGAAAGGTGAGTTACAGGCCGCCGATGTCGGCGGCGGAGCCGTCGCGAAGCACGCCGTCGATGTCAACCCCCGCGGCGGCGGCATCGACTGCAATGGGGAAGTGCAGCGCGTAGTGCCGGTGCTGATCCTGCGGTAACGGCCACTCCGCCGCATCGGCCAAGGGAAAGTCGACTTGAATGTCCGCCGTCGCGAGCGCGCGGGGCGGCTCCCCCGGCGCGCACCGGCACGCACCGCCTCCTGGACACGCCTTGGGAGCGCGTGAAGACGGTCGGGCAACAGTTGGAGCCCCGGGCCGACCACCACGACGGCGACCTCCGCCGCGCACGTAAGTTCATCGTGGCGATCCTCCAGATCGTTCAGGCGGCGGCACAGCTCCTCCGCCTGCTCGCGGCGGAAAGACGCCTCCGCCTCCTCGGTTGACGCAAGAAACAATGGCGACGAGTCAAACAAGAGCCTAGTGGGCGGCGTGCACTGACGGAATACAGGAACTCACCAAAACAGCGGGCCTCCACATCGGCCTTGGCGCTGCGAACTTCGGCTGTCTCCGTCTCAGCCGCCTGAAGGGCGGTATGCATCGCACCCCGGGTCCCCTCCAGGTCCCGTACCTTGCGTAGCGCGACGTGTAGACGACGCCGCGTCCTCGCCAGTTCCTCTGCCGAGTCCCGGGCCTCTTGACGAACGGGGGCGTCGCCCCGAGACGAGGAAGAAGACAAGCTCCAGGATTCCGACGACGAAGATCCACCGGACGGAGGCGCCGCGCCGGCTGAAGGACCCGGGCCATATGTCACACTAGGAAACAGAAGAAGAATGACAGCATCAGATCCTCGGCGAGCACATGAAATTACGGAGACAGGAAGACACTCACCCCCGGCGAGAAATCAACCGACGGAGACGCGGCGGGACCGATGGCGACGAACCCCCAGGGGCCTCTTCTGCGGGGCGCTTCTCTCCGGCCATAGCTGCGCGCAGGGAGTCGAGGGGGGAGACGAGCAGCTACTCAAGATCGACGAGAGCGGCGCGATGCAAAGGAGCGGTATTGGAAAACACAGCGAGGCCCCGCGGTTAGATAACTCGCGTCGGGGCAACTGCATTCGTACCACTGCCGTGTGGAGCCGACAGATCAATGACTAAAAGGCAGAATATCCCATTGCAGGGACGCGACCCCACTCACTCGGCGGGGTGGGGCGGTTACCAAGGGTCAATGACGGGTCTACCCAGCCACTTGTTGGCCCACAAATCAGTCTTTAACGGAAATTTGACTCTGCGTGACCCCATCTGTGGACAGAGTTGCGGGACCCACTTGTCGGTAGGATTGTTGCGCCAAACTGTCGGCCTGAACCCGCGAGAGATTTCCCCATTTGACAGAGTTATGGGTCCCACCTGTCAGCGCCCAGATTGGGATGTGTTCTTGAGTTGTTTATGTTCATAATGAACTTGATCATTTGTATCGTTTAATCATAACTTCAATGTTGTTTATATTTGTCAAATGACGTCCAAATCAGGAAAATTTTTTCCTACATTCTTATGACAACATAATCTAGATCATGGTGTCCACTACATATCGTGTCACAGCGTCTGAGCAATCATAATTTAAAAATAGAACATTTCATAACTAGATTCAAGATTTTCAATCAGTACACGACGTCAATTTGAAATGAGATGAATACCAAAGTTTCATAGCTCGTCGAGATGAACAATCTTTATATTGGTAGGATTCTCATTTGAAGAAGTGGTCCTACACATTGTTCGTTAATCCTAGGTTCACTCTCATTGTTTAAGAAACTTGGTCGGAGACATGTCATTTTTGTTCTACGTGATCGTACCCCTTCTTCAAATGAGAATCCAACCAATATAAAGATTGTTCATCTCGACGAGCTATGAAACTTTGGTATTCATCTCATTTCAAATGGACGTCGTCTACTGATTGAAAATCATGAATCTAGTTATGAAATGTTCTATTTTTAAATTATTATTGCTCAGACGCTGTGACACAATATGGAGTGGACACCATGATCTAGATTATGTTGTCATAAGAATGTAGGAAAAAAATTTCCTGATTTGGACATCATTTGACAAATATAAACAACTTTGAAGTTATGATTAAACGATACAAATGATCAAGTTCATTATGAACATGAACAACTCAAGAACACATCCCAATCTGGGCGCCGATAGGTGGGGCCCACAACTCTGTCCAATGGGGAAATCTCTTGCGGGTTCAGGCCGACAGTTTGGCGCAACAATCCTACAGGTGGGTCCCGCAACTCCGTCCACAGATGGGGTCACCCAGAGTCAAATTTCCGTAAAGACTGATTTGTGGGCCAACAAGTGCCTGGGTACACCCGTCATTGACCCTGTGATTCCGTGTCCTCCCTATGAAAGCGCAGTTTCCTTAAAACCCAATGAACCCTGCGACCCCCCAAATTCAATCTACAACATGATCTGGAGGCGGCGGTTCTTTTCCATCTCCCCTCATCCTCGCCGGGGATAACAGCGCCGCACATCCAATTACCCACCGCGCATGACGAACTGCAACCACTCCATGGAAAAGATTTCCGTGGCTCGCTACGAGGCGTCATCGAGGCTGCTGGAACTGCCGACGGAGCTGACGATTGACATCGTCTCCCGCGTCGCTGCGCAGTCAGAGGATGCCATTGTGGATCTCCGCAACCTGCGCGCAACATGCAAGGCAATGTGCGTGGTGGGCGGCACCGCCACGGTCGGACGACGCCTAGCCCTGAAACGCGTCCTGCGGCGTCGATTCTACCTCGGCCACGAGTATCGCGCGGCGCTCGTCAACACACTGGCCAACGTCGGCAACCCGTGGCCTTGTTCCAGAGCGGCTTGCACCGCGCAGTACTGGGGAACACATGTGGCGTCATCACGCCGTGCCTCGACCAGCTTCGGCGCGCTGCGGAGGCGGGTCACAAGGAATCGATGTACGCCCTCTCCCTCTTCCTCTACAGACCCAACAGCGGCGAGGCCGACGACGACGAGGCCAGGAGGCTCCTGCGCTTGGTCGAGGCACCCCAAGAGGGGGCGACGGTGCTTCCTTGGATAAATTTGACTTGCACAAAACGCCGCTCCAGGATCATTGCGTCGACGTGGGACTACCTGCTTACAGATGCGAATGCGATTGCCGTGTCGCCGGTGCCGGCGCCACGACGATTTGTAGTGTGTGGGTCGCGGGTGTGGCGACCACGCAGGATGGCATGCTTGGTACTCGTGATGTAGGTTCTGCAGTGAGGAGTGTAGGATTCGAAACGAGAGTGATTGGTTCTTCTACACACTCAAGGAAGCGTTAATGATCTGAAAGAAGGTATAAAAGTTGTGACTGCTGATATTTCTTGATAAATTTGTTCCACACATGATGCACCCTAAAACACATTCTGGATTTCAGTGTACATGTTTGCGTTCTTTCTTGTGTTTTACAAGTTCGTGGTCGATTGCTAAACATTGTTTCAAGGTGCACGGGATTTCAGTTATCATTTGTTACGACGAGTTCGTTTAATGCTTTCTTCATTTTCGAGGAAATTTATCTGCCACTGACGAGCGACCTTGCAGAGAGGCTCTGGCGTCATTTCAGTCACATCTTTGAAGAAATCCAGCTAATAAACACAAAGCATGTCTCTCAAGTTGTGTCTTTCGACTATGTATGTGTTTTTACAATTGTGTCCTTGTAGAGCATGTTTTTGATGATCCTTAGTTGGTGTGGTGTCAACGTGACTCGGGTAGCTAGCCTGTGTAAACTCAGTTGTCATAAATCTTACCCATTTCTACCCGATCTTTATGTTTGTTACACATATTTGTGTGATGCATTTTACTCTGGTACAAATTTGATAAAGGGTTTATGGTAGTCTGCTAAAGTTTATACAAATATGACATTCGTAAATTTACTCTGACCACATCAGAAAATGTGTAACCAATATACAATAACTTTGTGGTAAACAAGAAGTAAACTTTGTGGGACCCACCCGTCAGCTGGCCACACCAAAACGCATCCCTCAAATACGCCAACCGTTGAGAAAAAATGGGTAGCCAGCGATTTGGAATGTGGCGCCAGTTTTTTCCCATCCGAATTATTTAACTTTCGCCCAAACTACCGCGCAACCATGACTGGGGCCACCACGCCGGGTTACAAGAGTAAAAAGTCGCGCGTCTTTACTTTCCCTCCTGAATCCCCTCGCAAAACAAATCTACAACTCGGTCAGTTAGGGGCCGGGTAGACGATACGACTACCGCCGCCGCCGCCAAGCTGCTTCTCGCCGCGCGTACACGAGGATGCCGTCGTCGAGGGAGCCGGCAAGGGTGACCCCTACGTCCTCTAAAGCGCAGCGGACACCGTCGTCAGCCATGCTACCTAGAATGTTCACAACCCCTTGTGCGGCGATTGAAGAACCTACCGCCACCATGGCCCTAGGCCTAGGGCGACGGGGGCTCTCTTTGGGTCATCATCACCTTCGGGCGACGATGAAGCACGCGTCGACGTGGACATAGATGCAGACCCTGATGTTTTACCTTCATCTCAGGACGAGACGACCGAGGCCAGGTACGCTGTATCGTGGTTCCATCTTTCCCCTCGTTCGTACTGCATCCAACATCTCATGCATCTGTGCACGCACTGGTACCCTAGATTTCATGCATTTGATCACACGATTTGCACACCAAATTTCTTCACATGTTATTGATATGACATCGAAATGAATGCGCAGATCGTTAGATGATCAGTCTTGGACCATATATATGATTGAGAAGGGTATAGATGGGGAGCCAGATACAACACATACTTGTCACCCTCGTGGTTCACAAATCACCCTACAAACCATAAACAACCTGAAACAAAAACTGGGGTATAGGATGAGGGACATTGTTTACTACAAGACTAGAATTTCGACTCTCTCCCGCGGAAGCAACACTCACTGAGATCGACTACGACGTCGACGTAGAAAGAATGAAACAGATTCACGAGGAGGAGATGGTGATCAGATTAGTTATCTCCAGAGAGCCAATACCTATAAACCATACCATGGCCATAACACCTTTGAAATCCAAAAGTGCTTACATACATGCTGATGATGAAGAAGAAGTAGAAGAACGTGACTTAGATGAATACAAACTTTGGCTAGCTGATTTGCATCAAGAGAAGAAAGCCTTGGGTTAGATATGCTTCAGCCAAATATTTGTGTACTTATACTCCTGAATTTGCATGTTCAATCACATGAATGAAATTAATTATGGATTATATTTCAGAATTAAAAGACATTTTCAGGGATGACACAATCGATACATACAGAGAATACCTGGATGTTGCAGGACTACTTGAAGACATCGGTAATATCCCTCTCCTAATTTACAAGTAAATTACCATTTTTTGTCAGACTACAAAATATGATCGGTCATCATATGCCACTAAATTCTCTGCAGAACGGTACGTGGACCCCACCTTCATTTTGCAACACAGGAATGAAATGAACCCAACACCTGCAGTGCAGCCTCCATCTCATGCTCGGCGTTGGAAACAACAGGAGCAAGGATCTGGTAACATGTGTTCCATAGAAATTACCTGTCTGTGCATACAATTATTTTTTGGGTATTATCACATGCATGTTGTTCGCATGGAATAGGCTCACAAAAAGTTAAGAAAAGAGGACGCGGTCCCGTAAGAGCATTGACGGTAATCGCCAAGAGAATCAAGGCGGGCAAGCAGTAGTTAGACATTCAATTATCTAAACATGGAGGACCGGTAGGTGATAACTACCGCTCATTCGTTGACGAAGTGGTCATGTATACAAGGAAAAGGGCTCCTATCATTGGAGTGAAATCATGGAAAAATGTTAGGGAAGAAGTCAAAAACGCAATAGCAACTGATGTATTGGTAATAATAGACTTTGCTTTTCAGTACAATTCAAATAAAAACTAACATATCAACTCACACAATATTTGAATGCTATTGTGATTATATAACAGGCAAAGTGGGACATGGAGGATAATGCTGAATCAAGGGAAAAGATATGGGCCATTTCTAGGGAGCGTTACAAAGGATGGCGTTCAACTTTCAGTGCTACGACCAAGACATACAACGGCTACCACCAGAGAATGTTACATAAGCCTACGAATTAGATATTGTTGAATGGCACTATCTCGTTGAAGTATTTCGAGATCGCTAAATTCAAGGTTTGTTCCACATTGTTAATTACGATTTCTGACCACTACATTTTTCATTCAAATGGTGATGTCTGAGTCTTTAAGATTTTTGTTCATAACTTTACATTGTATAGGAAAGGAGCACAGAAAATTCTGCGATTCGATGCCAACAAATGACAAGACATTTGTCAGGCGCTAAGCCTTATTCTCAGCGCAGCTATGAGAAGGTAATAACTGGACAAGCACATCTCCAATATGTCTTGCAGGATGAAGAACATTAATTTGTTATTTTCTTGGCATAACAGAGAGACCCAGACTCTGGTGAAGAGCCCGATGATATGGAACTTTGGTGGATAACTCACACTAACCAGGGGTCTTGGACAGACGAACAATCTAAAAATGTCTATGTGAGTTCTCAATGAATTAGTACATACATTACTATACATAGGCTTATGCAACTATAGAATGCAACCAATCTCTTGTTCAACTAACTCCTCCACCTGTGCCTTGCAAATGTTAGGACACCGAAAGCAGCGTTATTGCTGAGGCGGAATCAAATGCAGACAACAACTTTGTTTCCCAAAAGGAAAAAACAAGATGTTCCAAAAAGCCTACAAAGAAGTCACGAAGTGTAAATCAACCAAGTTGCATGGAAACGGGTACCTGGCAAAAAACCCAACTAGAAGGCAGTTGCTCAATGCGGATCGCGAGGAACAAATTCGTAGGGAAGAGCTACAGCATGAGGAACACGTCGAGCTCATGGACGCATTTGGGCAGCTACAAGAAAAAATGTCAGGATGGGAAGAAGAAAGGGAAGCAGAAAGGAGAGAACATGCACGCCAACTTGAAGAAAGTGAAAAGAGAAGGCGGAGCAGATCTACAACGGCTTAGGCAAGAGTTCCTATCAATGCCGCAAGCATCAAATGGACAATCACAAGTTCCACAGTGCTGGTCAAGCTATTTGCATGAATGGGTTTCTTTCCTTGGGTTCTATATATGAATGTTTGTATCCTTTGGTAGGTTGACCGGCCAATATACGTGCAACCAAGCCCAAGCAACAATGTCACCGAATCCGCCGACGTGGCGGCGGTTGCATCAATCACCCGGCAAAACAACCTTGTCGGCGAATCCGCGGACAACGTGGCGGCGGAACCATCAATTCCTACATCTGGGAATGTACAACCAAACTCTAGGAATGTGCTCTCGTGTACTCAGGTTGTTCTCGAATTCACAACTTTTTACTAGTACATATCATCGATTCTTCGATGAAATTACGCCTAATCTTGTCCTTCCAAAAGATTGGTTCATAGGAGAAGGAATCTGAAGAAGTTCGAAAACAAGTATTTCGCAAAACCGAAGCACTAAAGGTGGTGTTAACAATCCCGAAACACAATCCACCGTTAGACAAATTTCTTCTCAACACTACGGGTACAAGTTGCACAAAGGAGACGACAAAGCACCAAAAAGACATGAGGTGAAGCTTTTTTCAACAACTCTTACCGTTGTGAATGTAATTCATGTTTCAATTTGTCAAAGTGTGTTTATGGTTGTGGTAATTATTTGATGTCATTATGCTATTTTTACGAATCACAATCAATCTTTGGTTTGCTATATGTTGTTGTTTCACAAATACCAATATTAAAGATTAATTGATGCTAGCTTAAAAATTTTGTTGATTCTTTACAGGTGATGCGACCTCCTTGCATTGAATCCCCCTTTGCTGATCAAGTGTTGGGATCATCTCCAAGTCACAATTGGCAGACCAAGTTCTTCATGTCCTAGCAAATTTGTCTACTATGTGTTGAAACAATGTCCTGTGCCAAACTTTTCATTATTTAAGTACTTCATGAGTCATGTAATTAACTCAGTGGATGGTTCAATGTTGGTTAATTAACTATAAATGCATTGTTATATTTATCTGCTGATGTTAATTAATGTTGCAATTACTGCTGCTACATAAATGAGCGTGGCAGAATACACCATACATTGCAAATGATAAATCATGATATCACAACCAGTGTTTTTCGTTGCCAAAAAGTAGCATGGCAATAGTAAGGTGCACTTGTAGCACCCCTAATACGAACGTGGTAATAAGAAATTCAACTTGTAGCGACACAAAAGGAACGTGGCAATAGTATGGTGTACTTGTAGCAACCCTTAATAGGAACGTGGTAATAAGAAGTTCAACTTGTAGCAACACAAAATGAGCGTGGCAATAGATAGTGCACTTGTAACGACCCTAATAGAAACGTTGTAATAAAGACTTTAACTTATGGCAACCAACCAAATTTCGAAGCAATAATAGAGGACCACATATTACAACCAATCAAATTACGTGGCAATAGAGGATACCACCTAAAGCAACGTAACCAATATCGTGGCATCAGACAATGCTACCGATCACATCGAAATCAACTTTTGTGGCAATAGAGGAACCACCTATAGCAACTAACCAATTCCGTGGCATCAGACAATACTACATATTGCAACCAAATTACTTTCGTGGTAATAGACGAGGTTCAACCAATAGCAACCAAAGTCAGTGCGTAGCAATACTATAACTTGCAACGAAATAGTAACGTTGCAATTGCACCTTTGGCAACACCACAGATGTGTCACAATAGTACACTTTGCAACCAGAACAAGCATTGTAAAAAAACCTAATTGCAACGTTGCGTTACGTTGCAACAAAAAAACTTTGGCAACCACTAGATGGACAACGATGCAATACCCTAATGCAACGCGGCCTTTCGCATCCCATGGCCCACGGAATAATTTGGTTGCAATTGTGTCTATTGCAACCAAATATGGCATATTGCAACACATTTTGTGCGTTGCATTAGGGGGAAAATCTAGTAGTGAGGATTTCATAGATAAATAAAAGATTAGTATAGGGGCAAAGATAGCCGAGGACAAAGGATTAATAGATTTTAATATACAGTTAGCAAGCATTCCAAATATTTTTTTTCTTTGGAAGAAAAGCTCCTATTTACCGCATAGACATGACATCACCATGACATCATCACTTGCATGCATGGTGGATGGATTTGCTTCGGTACGTACATGGCTGGCTTGGTATGTCTTGTTCGAACTTCTCCCATGCATTTGCTTTGCACCACCGCTGCAAAGAGACCGGTACAGGTGGTGGCTTCATTGCAGCGGCGACGAGGGCGAATCACAAGTGATACCACCGTGAGTCCCGGCGACGGCGATCGTTGCCGGTGGCGGCGGCATGGTTGATCGAGATGAACATGATCGAGTCGCAGCAATGATCAGGATGGAGTAGATGGGCGGTAGCTCAGCCGACGGCAAACATGGAACGATGGAAACAACAAAACAGCGGAGATCGAACTTGTCAAGGACCATATGTGCATGCATGGACGATTGAAGACGCTGCAGCAGATTGAACTTGGAGATGGCACCTACTGTTCGACCTTGCCGTGGACAAGCATCTACTCGTCTTGCAACAGCTCGGTCGCGGGGACGACGACTGTGAGAGGGGATTCAGGGTCACCTCGCTAGTGCTCGTCATGGTGAAGTAGTGTCCTCGATCGACTGGTTGCCAGCGTACAAGGATGGTGGACGACGAGCTGCAGACAGCTTCATGGTGCCACGGTGCTGCTCGTGGTGGTGATGAGAAAGTTGCTCGTGCGGACGAGATGGACGGCGCCAGCCTGCGTCTTGATTTGGACAGCGCGCCGCAGCAGGAGGTCTTGGACGAAAGGTCGACGGCGGCGGCTTGCACAAGGTACCAGGGCACAAGATGGAACAAAGAGAGATTGATCGAGAAACCCTAGCTCGTTATTTATAATCCAAGCGTCTGGGTCAGGTTCGGTCTAACTTGTTGGAACATGCACACGTCTGGAGTCCGGCTTGGTTTGGGTTCATCATGGGTAGGATTTCAGCCAGGATAAACAAAATGCTGACCTGAAAATCCAGCTTTGTCTGTGTGTCTTCCGTTGATGCTTGTGCATGGCAAAAATCATCATAGCTTAAATTTTGGCCCGAGAGTGAAGTGACGATAGGATGAAAAGAAAAGGAAAGGGAAACGAAAGATAATATATGTAGCCATGGAGATATATATATTGTTTCATAGTAGGATCTTGAAAAGAAGACAGTTCAAAGAAGCTAGAAAATATGTTGAGATGATATAGAACACGGTAGAGCCAGAAATAATATTTGAGTTGGTGGAAAGAATCTTAGAGCTCCCTAGTAGATAGATTTAGGTTTGGGAAAAAAAATGAGAATACATCCCAGTAAATTCTAGAAAATTCTCAGAGGAACTTGATCATCATCTAAACATTTTGCACTCAAGAAATATTAGGATGCATCGGCATGAATGCAACACTCATTGAACCAATTTATTTAATTCATAAAATCAAACAATGACTTTTTCCTACACTAGATTTCCTGTAAACAAAATAAATGTTGAGAAAATTTTTAAAATTATGAGAAAACTCTTGTTTAAATATTCTTTCTATTCACATCCTGAAATTGGGAAATTTCAGGGTGTGACAGCTCCGTGCGCGGCGCTTGGCCGGGTCCGCCCCGGTCGCCGCTGCGCGCGTCGCCACGACTCGGACACCCGCAGGCACGGATGCTGCGGGCCCGCTGCGTCACGGCGTCGTCGCCGCTCTGTCGGCTTTCACGCCAGGCGCGGTCGGAACGGCAGCAAGCTGAACGCGTCGCCTACCAACGCGGCGCGCCCGTCGGCACAACGACCACCGCCTCGGTGAGGGAGCGCACGGTCTCCGGGCAGCGCTTCCCCATCGGTTTGCGCGGCGCCACGACAGCCTACAACGCCAACGTCAACACCACGATGCGCAGGGTTCCCCCTGGCCGTCACGTCTTCGTCGCCAGGGACCCCGGCGCCTCCGCAGGCAACGAGTCGTCCCTAGGTTCCCTCGACGCATTGCCACCCGCCAACCAGCATGGGTACGCGGAATGGGACTTCTCCGGCGTACCGGACCCAGTGATGTTCAGGCGTTTTCTTGACGCCACGGACTACTGGTTCGGCTGCTCCGACGACTCCAGCACCGGGAGCTACAACCCCGCGCGGGAATGCTGTGTCGTCATCGCCAACGACCCAGCAAACGCCACCGGTGCAGAGGGTGCCGGCGACGGGGAGGTCACGCCCGCCCCAGGGATCGTTCCGCGCCTGGCTGCGGGGCCGAGCACCCCCGCGGGGGCCGACATCGACGCGCAGCTAGCCCAAGCTCGCGAACTCGAAGCCAAGCTGGCAGAGGAGTATCGGACGGTGCGACTGGTCTGCGCCTCCATGGCAGGAGAAGCCTCCGAGCGTGGGGAACGCGTGCGGGAGTTGGGCATACAAGCCCGCAACCGCATCAACGCCGACTTCAACGTCGACAACCCGGACCCGCCTCCGCGGGCGAGCCAGAAGCTTATCGCCGCCGCAACGCTGCTGCGGGCCATGCCGGCCCCCTCGACGCCTGAGGTGCGAAACCTGCACCATGAGGTGCAGGCACTCATCGAGCAGGCGGCCGTCCATCAGGCCGAGAGCTCGGCGTCACGCATCCGCCAACAGGGAGACACACGAGGCGACGGGGCCGCGCAGGGGGCGAACCCTCGGTCCATGCAGGTGAAGCGACGGAGCGACCCGCCAACCCGGGATGCACACCGTCCAAAGAGAGGCTCCTCGATACGCGCAGGGCGCGGGACGGCGACGCCCGTAACGTCATCAACGCTCGGCGGACGAGCAAGGCGGACGCGCGAGCGGCGGCTTTGACACCCTAAAATTCCATCACTAAAATTACTTAGCAACTTAAATTAGTCTTAAGGATTTAAGGAGATTAAATTGCTATTTAAATTGAGCTCTAAAAATATTAAAGATAATTTAATAAACTTAGAGACAACAAGTGTATGTGCATCATCAGTTGGCTTGCATGGTTTTTGGTTGCTTGTGTGGTTTCTAAAAAGTCTATAAAATTCTTGAGGAAAAGTTTGAAAAAGTTTGAATTGAATTTGAGATGAAAAATGATTTGAAAATGAAGTTTGAAAAAGGAAAAGAAAAAAAGAAAAACAGCCCGGCTCCCTTTCGGCCCAAGCAGCCCAACCCGCCTCCCGCGCCGGCCCACCTCTCCCCTCCCTTTTTCTTTTTCCACCGAGACGCCGCCCGGCACCGGGCCCCCGCCGCCCCGGCCTCCCCTCTCCCCCCCCTTTCCTTTTCTCCTTCACCCTCGTCGCCGGCCGCCGCCGCAGCCGCGCGGAATCCGCCGCGCCCCCGCCTTCTCCCCTTCCTTTCTCTCCCCTGTGAGCACGCCAATTAAGGCAATTAATCCCCCACTCAAATCCCCGGCCGTTTCCCATTTTCCCCTTGCCTTCTTTACGCCGGGCCCCCCGCCGCCCCCCGGGGGGGGCCCGGCGGGCCGCCCGCCGGGGTCCCCTTCCCACTTCGCCTACCTCCCTGCTGAGGACCATGTGTGGTTCGAAGACCGGTGGATGGTCGCTTCCTTGTGTGATGAGTGATTGACAACGTTGTGTGGACTGATTCTTGGCTAAGTATTGCAGGTGCAGGTTGCGGCTTGACTCGTGTTGGTGCAGGTGAAGAACAAGCGCGAAAGGTCGTCGCGGTGAGGCCTCCGGGTGTGGAGAAGACAAGTAGGCTTTGTTCGAGGGACCGGTGGCCGGCGGGGGTCAAGTGCGGACCGCATGGTGGCATGAACGAGCAAGATGAAGTCGTGGACGGTTTCTTGGTTGAGCCACAAAACCAAGGTCGAGCCGGGACTTCATGGGAGCCAAGTCATGAGTGGTGATTGGCGGAGGCTACATCAAGTTCGCGGGGTTTGCGGTGGTTCACCGAGAAAATCACCGGTCACTCGGGCCGAGCCACAAAGCCGAGGCCGAAGATCGGGTGTGGTGTGTCGGCCAAAACCGGTCGACCGGTTTGGAGAACCGGTCTGACCGGTTTGGGGTCGCGAGGCGCGGAAGCTTCGAGGCGGAGGACACGCGTCGGGATCGCAAGGTTTGCGTTGAGACTACGCAGGGTGCGGTCACTGGGCATCCGTCCGATGGTGAATACATCAAGAATTCCGAATCCGCCCTTGAGGGGCTTGTATCCCTAGTTAGTAGAGAGGGGCATTTTAGACATTTGGTTGCCGCCTATATAACCCAAGAGGTGAGAGGTTGGCAGCCAACTCTTGGAACCCTAGCTCATTAGTTTTCCTATTTTCCACCTATTTTCTCTAGGTTTTCCTTAGGACTAGCAAGAGAGCTTCACGGAGAAATCTTGTAGAGAGGGATGGATGATCGGGCGGCTTGCTAGACCTTGTACGAATCCTTGTTTCATGTATAGATGATTCGGCGTGATTCCTCAAGGTTTGAATGTGTTTTTCCCGATTGTTCTTGGTGGTGATTTTCGGAGCCCTCTCCCGGTGATTTCTTTGCGGTGTTTTCGGGACCTTTCCTTTGGGGATTTGATGGGGGAAATTTGTGGGAACCCTTCGTGGTTCTTTGGGCCGTGATTCCCCTCCCAAATCCGTGAGGAAAAGTGCTCGATTTTGGGGTTTCTTGAGTTCTTGGGTTGGTAGTGCCTTTGGCGGGATTTCTTCGATTCCTCCTTTTTGGACGAGATTTGGTGGGATTAAACTTGGCTATGGACTCCTCATGAGGTGTTCCTGATATCCCCAAAGTCTTGTTCAAGTCCGTGGAGCGATTCGGGAGATCGAGATTTGGTTTTGGGGGGAGTTGACCCGCGGGCCGTGTTCTTCTCGGACCGTTCGAGGCTAAAACCGCCCGACCGGTTTTCCCAAACCGGTCGACCGGTTTCGCCCGGGTGGGCTGTCGAGAAAGATCTTTGAACAAGGAAGTCTTTACTGCTCCATGGCTTCGTTTGTTCAGATGGTGAAAGGCTTTTGAAGTGTTTGGAGGTCTTGGGGAGTTTACGGACGGGAATCGGTCGACCGGTTTGCCTAACCGGTCTGACCGGTTTTTCCCTGCCCTCGTGAGGCTAAGTCCAACAGGGAGCGGTCCGACCGGTTTCGAAACCGGCCCGACCGGTTTGTCTTTGCCGCCAGCCTTGTCGTGTGAGTTTCCGCCGCGTGTGTGTTGAGGTCGTTGTTCGGGTCTTGTTCCTAGGTTCAGTAGCACCCCAGTGGCTACGTGAACTTGGCAAGAGAAGCTTGCGGAGGTGCACGAGTGAATTTGGGTTCATAGGCCGAATTCTTGAATAGAATTTTTATCGGCTCCAATTCACTCCCCCCCCCCCCTCTCTGGTTCGCCGTTTCGGTCCTTCAAGTGGTATCGAGCCGGTTCGGGTCTTTGTTGACTCTAACCGTCTAAGATCCAAGGATGGCGTACCGAGAACGGGGTTCGGGTCCTCCACACTTCGATGGCAAGAACTACCGGATGTGGAGCAAGCGGATGGGTGCGTTCCTCCGCGGAAAGGGTCGGCCTGCTTTGGGATGTCACGGTGGACACGGACTATGTCCGGCCGATGGATTTCCTTGCTCCGGGGTCGAGGGGACGGATTCGACGCCAACAATAAGGCGGTCGACTACTTGTTTCGTGCTTTGTGTCGGCCGAGTTCGATCGGGTGCACACCGAGCACTTGGCTTGTAGGATTTGGGCGGTGTTGAAGGAGGCTCATGTTGGGAACGCCCGGGTTCGGGCACGGTTGTATGCGACCTACCGGAGAGAGTACGAGAACTTCACTCATCTCCCGGTGAGTCCATCGATGCCTTGTTTCGAGAGGTTCACGGTGGTGGTGAACAACATGAGGGCCAATGTGGACGTGCTCCCGTACGATGATCATGATAGAGCGGTCAAGCTCTTACACTCTTTGGATCGTACGATATGGGGCGGAAAGTTCGAGGCCACAATCGAGTCGGAGAGGTATGATACTCTGACGGTGAACGAGCTGTTCTCGAAGCTCAAGTCGGCTGAGGTGGATAGGGGCATGACTGCCAAGCTCGAGGGACCGACTGATTCCCATAGTCTTGCCCTCGTTGGTGGTTCCAAAGAAAAGACTAACTCTAACCCATCCACCAGGATGTTCTCGTTTTCCTCTTTGATGTCTATGCCAGATGAGGAGTTTGATGACCTTGGAGAGGACGAGCTGGCGCTGTTGACGAGGCGGTTCGAGAAGCTGCACGAGAACCGCGTGAACATGAGGAGGAACACGAGGACTTGCTTCCAAGTGCGGCAAGCCGGGACACTTCGTCGCCGACCGCCCGGGAGAAGGCCGAGAACAAGGACGGCTACAAGCACAAGCCGAGGAAGAACGATGACAAGTACCGTTCGAGGCGCGACCACAAGAGCAAGCACAAGAACAAGTACAAGGACGAGCGACGATCGAAGAAGAAGGAGGGCCGAGGCAAGGCCCGAGCGATGGTTGGAGCGAGCGACGTCGACTCCGGGTCCGCGTACTCCACCTCGAGCTCGAGCGGCGGCGACGACGAGGGAGATCGCCGCAAGAACAAGAAGTCGTCCAAGAACCCGAGCGGGGCCGAGGCGCTCCGCGAGAGACGGCTCCTCGCACCATGGCGTTGAGCTCCGGCAGCAAGAAGAGCACACGGAGCGACTCGGACTGCGAGTCCGACGACGAGGTGCGTGATGAGCTTCCCTTCTTGCGCCGGGAGAATGAGAGGCTTGGCTCTTTGCTTGATAACCGTGATGACATGCTTAGAGAGGCCAAGAAAATGAGGAAAGAGCTTAGGGCTTCACTCGAGGATGCTAGGACTAGAGTGGCCGAGCTAGAGACACGGGTGCTTGATAGCAAGCTTGAGATTGATTCGCTTAAGGCTAGCCCCGTTGTTTCGATGAGAATGATTGTGCTTGATTGCTCTATTTTCCTTGCCGATCTTGCTTTGTTCAAGGAGAAGCATGCCTCCAAGTGTGAGGAACTAGATGTGCTTAGGGTTGAAGTGGCCGAGCTTAAGTCTAGACCCGCTTTGCTAGGTGCTTGCACTTCTTGCCCCGTTTTGCATGCTAAGATTGATGAGATGCATGCTTACACTAGTTCGCTCGAGGCTAAATTGAAGGAACCCATGCCTACATCTTGCTCTACCTGTGAAATGCATGCATTGAAAAATTTGGAGCTTGCACATTATGTTGATCGCTTGCAGGATGAGAATGATGATTTGAGGAAGTTGATGGGTTGGTTGTCCGGTCACGAGCCTCAGTTGAGGATGATGATCGAGGCCTTTAAGAGGCAAGATGGTGAGGGGCTTGGAGCAAACAAGGTTGGTGAGGGAAGTGGAGAGAATATCCCGGAGCCACCAAAAACCCACCACAAAAATGATTTCCCACCAAAACCCAACCATCTAAGAAACCGACTAGACACAACCCCAGCTCCACCCGTGTTTCCTACACCCACAAATGACCTACAAAAGCCTATCAAGTTTGTGAGCACTTCGAGGAAAGTGTTCTTTGGGAAGGAGAGTGAGAAGGCTAGTGGTGAGAAACCGGTGGAGGATTTGAGTGGAGAGAAACCGAGTGAGCAGCCACATCCTAAGCCTAAGCTTGTGAGGTTCCATTGTGGCTATTGTGGAAGAGATGGCCACAAGGAGGAGTTTTGCTTCAAGAGGAAGCGAGAGGAGAAAATGGCGAAGGAGTGGGCTAACGGGGACAAGTTTCACCCCTCCAGCGGTGTACTTAAGCCTCGTGTGTAGATGCCCAGGGCCAAGGCGAGTGTGAGGATAGTTCGGCTTGGGGTGATCGAAAGAGTGCGGGGAGGTGTTCTTTGGAGAAGTGAAACCGGTCAGACCGGTTTTGGAACCGGTCAGACCGGTTTGGGGTCTGCGGAATGACAAGCTTGGTGTCCGTGCTCATACAGGTGCGAGGGTTGTTTCTGGAGGTCGTGGTTCTGGTGGATGGGCTGGAGAGTTTGCAGGTGGTCAGGTTGCTAGGCGTTCTCTCCCTCGAGCTCACTACGGGGATGGGAGGAGTCGTAGCTTTGAGAAGGAAAGGAGGGACGGTCCACGAGTCCTCTTTCGTGGTTTTGGTCCTCCTCCGGGCGAGAGAGGGGTGGTTCCCTCGGGGTGGTTACCGTGGTGGTGTTCGTGGAGGTAGTTTTGGTAGGAGAGATGCTTTGGTTGGTGCTAACCCCACTTTCGAGCAAATGGCTCGGCAAGACCGGTTTTCCTCCTTTGGTACTAACCCTAGTCTTGCCGAGTCGTTTGTTCGCTCACGTGCCTATTTTTGATTTTCAGGTGGGAGACTTGAAGAACATTTGGTTGATTGACTCCGGTTGTTCGAGGCATATGACCGGAGACAGGGGGTGGTTCTCAAGTCTCGTCCCGGTGGTGACGAAGAGGTACATCACCTTAGGGGACAATGGGCGTGGGCGTGTACTTTCAGAAGGTGAGATAAAAGTGAGTGACAAGATCACTCTGAGGCGTGTCGCTCTTGTTCAATCGCTGGGGTACAATTTGCTTTCTGTGTCTCAGTTGTTGGATGAGGGTTTTGAGGTGTTGTTTCGGCCTGGTGGTTCTCGGATTGTGGACTCTCGAGGGGACCTTGTTTGTATGGTCGTTCCCGAGGGTCAGGTGTTTCGTGCTGATTTTTCTCAGTCTTCGGGTGTTGATCGTTGTTTCTTGGCTGGTTCTTCGAGTGAGTTGTGGAAGTGGCATAGGAAGTTGGGTCACTTGAGCTTTGACCTTTTGTCTCTCTTGAGTAAACTCAATTTGGTCCGAGGATTGCCACGGTTGAAGCTTGAGAAAGAGTTGGTTTGTGCTCCGTGTAGGCATGCCAAGATGGTGGCCTCTTCTCACCTGCCTCTCACCGATGTGATGACTGAGCGTCCATGCGAGCTGCTCCATATGGACCTTGTTGGCCCGGCTCGTGTGCGATCCGCGGGTGGGAAGTGGTATGTCCTTGTTGTGGTGGATGACTATTCTCGGTATGCGTGGGTGTTCTTTACGGAGGATAAGGGGGAGACGTTTGGTTTTGTTCGAGATCTAGTCTTGAGGTTGAGGAACGAGAGGCACGGAGATGCCATACGAGCTATCCGCGGTGATAATGGCTCGGAATTCGGGAACTCTCGTTTTGAAACCTTTTGTCATGACTTGGGTCTTGAGCACCGGTTTTCGAGTCCGTATACGCCTCCCCGTAATGGTGTTGTGGAAAGGAAGAACAGGACCTTGTGCGAGATGGCTCGGACGATGCTTGATGAGCATAGGACTCCGAGGAGGTATTGGGCTGAGGCGGTGAATACCGCATGCTATGTGTCGAACAGAATATATCTCAGAGTGCACAAGAAGAAGACATGCTATGAGTTGATGCATGGTCGCACACCCAAGGTAAGTCACTTCCATGTCTTTGGTTGCAAGTGCTTTATTCTGAAGAAAGGCAGGAAGTTGGATAAGTTTGAGGCTAGGTCTGTCGATGGCATTTTCTTTGGTTATGCATCTCATTCTAGAGCATATCGTGTGCTCAATCTTGAAACTAACCAAATCGTGGAGACTTGCGAGGTAACCTTCGACGAGACAGAGCCACGTAGTCAGCTTGTCTTTGAGTGTGCAGGTGATGATGAGCTTGGCAAGGAGATCTTTCAGGAGGAGGAGCATGAACATGGTGATGATGAGGATGGCGGTGCGGTGCCCCCGGCTGAACATGTACCCACTACTTCGACTACGATGATGGATGGACCCTCTGCTACACCTACGACGACAAATCAAGAATGAGGAGAAGGCGATGTTGAGGGGGAGGTAGCTTCGAGGCGAGAACCCTCCCCGGCGAGTTCGGGTGGATCACCCGGCTTCGAGGATCATCGGCGACATGAATGAACGCACTACACGGTCGAGGGTTCGGAACAACTCTCATTTCGCTCATGCTGCATTTGTTGCTTCTTTCGAGCCCAAAGACATTGGACACGCACTATCTGATCACAATTGGGTTAACTCGATGCATGAGGAGTTGGAGAACTTTGAGAGGAATCAGGTGTGGGAGTTGGTTGACCCTCCCCCGGGGTGTAAGCCGATTGGTACAAAGTGGGTGTGGAAAAACAAAGAGGGAGAGAAGGGTGAGGTTGTGAGGAACAAGTCGAGACTTGTTGCTCGGGGGTTCGATACGAAGGAGGGGATCGACTACGAGGAGACCTTTGCTCCCGTAGCCCGTTTGGAGGCGATTAGGATCCTTCTAGCCTTTTACGTGGCTAAAGGGTTCAAGTTGCACCAAATGGATGTGAAGAGTGCTTTTCGAATGGAGTGTTGGAGGAAGAAGTGTATGTGAGACAGCCTCCGGGTTTGAGAGTGAGAAGTACCCCCACCGGGTGTACAAGTTGAGGAAGGCGTTGTATGGGTTGAAGCGGGCGCCTAGAGCTTGGTATGGCGAGGTTGAGGGGGTTCTTGTTTGAGAGAGGCTTTGAGATGGGGAAGGTCGATCGGACCTTGTTTTTGCCGAGGCAGGGGCGGAGAGATATCCCGATTGTGCGGGTGTACGTGGATGATATTGTCTTTGGTGGCTCGTCTAACTCTCTTGTTGCGAGGTTTGCAGATGATATGAGCAGGGAGTTCGAGATGAGCATGATGGGTGAGTTGCAGTTCTTCCTCGGGCTACAAATCAAGCAATCAAAGGAAGGAACGTTTGTGCACCAGGCTAAGTACACCAAGGACATTGTGAGAAAGTTTAAGATGGAGGACTCCAAGGCTATGACGACGCCGATGAGTACGACTACAGCTCTTGATGCGGACGAGGAAGGTGAACACGTGGATCAGAAGGAGTACCGGAGCATGATTGGGTCACTCCTCTACTTGACGGCGACGAGGCCGGACATACAGTTCTGTCACACCCGATTTTACAAGTAAAACCGAGTGCATCTCATATGTGCGCCAGGATCATTTACACACACATGATAGACAAAACGAGAGTAATACCATTGCTGTAATAAAACGTACAAGAGTTTAAACCAGTATAACATCCTTTATTACATCCATGAGGGTGGACTCGAAGGTCCAAACAAAACGATAACTAAACGACGACGAGCAACTCCATCGCTGACATCCACAGGCATGATGACTGGGGGATCCGCATGCCTAGAACTCCTCGAAGTCACTCAAGTACTCGTCCTCGCCTCCGACGTTCTCCTCTGAACAGCGGTTAGCAAGGGTGAGCACACTTATGGTTGGAGCTCAGCAAGTGGGGGGAAATGCAAGGCTTGTCAAGGATAGGTTATGGTTCACAGCGGTAAGCATTTTATAAGTTGGTCAAGTTTTATTAGCAAGCACCTAGTTACTAGATGTAAGTGTATACCAACCCACTTAACCTTTAAAAGAAACCTCAAACCAAACCTCCAACCCATGATTTGCATTAATCTTCCAGTTTGTTAATCATGTGAGGGTCCAAGCCGCTCGTGACCGTGAGCACGGCTGATCGATCAGTTTTACACTCTGCAGAGGTTGTACACTTTACCCACAGTTCGTGTTTCCCCATCTTGCCCGGGTTAGCCAGACCCTTAAACACTTCCAAGGTGAGTGGCTAGGGGTCCACTACGAAGCCTTTACAAAGGAAAGAAGAGAAACCAACAAGACGCAACGATTACGGCGGCGGAGCGGCCATAACCCTCCCTAGTGGTCAACACCTTAGCCAAGGTCGCTACCCCAAAAGGACCGGGCTATACCCCTTCAACTCCGGCCCCCCGTGCCCCTCTCGGAAAAGAGCTATCAGCTACCCCACTCTCCTAATTAATTGGCTAAGCCAGAGCCATGTGGACTGTGGTTGTACTGTTATCTTGGGTGGTTCTCCATGTTCCGATTATAACAAGTTATCTTGTTTAAAGCACAAACGTATACATAAACATAACTGAGATGTATAACATAAACAAAGCATAACCATACTTATGTTGAGCAAACTAAGCATTTATCTACCCCAAGCATTTGTTTAAACAGGGTTGATCAAGGTAAAGTGGTAAAGCATCTAGTCAAGTCCTTAGCTAGGTGTTTGCCCATCGATTTATGCATTTCAACGAGAATAGTAAACATTGTTTAGCATGCAATGTCATAGGTTCAAAAAGATTATGCAGGGGGGGAAATCCACTTGCCTTCCTCTACAAGCTGGGTGAATTCCTCTTCAAAGACAAGGTTCTTCCGGATCACTTCCGACGGGGAGCTCGGACGAAACAGGCACGATATCTACGACTCAAACATGGATAACAATCAATAAACAAAACAGTACACCAAACAGTAATAAAACTGGTAAATTTACTGTTTAAAAGATTCTACTCGTCGAGACGATCATTTCGGTATATAGAACGCTAAAAACGGAGTTAAAATGAGAAAGATATGGTTAAAACAGTTTTCAGGGGCCTATTTGCAAGAAAACTATGTCTACAGGGTTGTTTATGAACAAATTCAGGGGCTAAAACATTTTTATAAATTAATTCAGAGGGTTTATATGCAAAAAGTAGTGAAAAGGGCTTAAAACAGAATTAAACAGGGTAGATAGGGGCTAGTTTGCAAAAATCAGGACCTAACTGTGATTATTTTCAAAGGTGGAAGGACCGGGTTGCTAATATTTGCAAATCCAGGGACTCTTAATCAAATCTGCCACTCCGCACCGTGGATCTCAGATCCAACGGTGGATGGCGCACGGGTGCACCGTGGACCCGGCCGTGGGCGCGGTCCATGGGTCCACCGTGGACCATCCCCCTTTAAACGAAAGGGTACGCGATCCCATCCGTTTGCTCGCGATCTAACGGCCCTGATCAAATACATGCGGCGGGCGGCGGCGACGACGCCGAGGGCGGCGCGCGCGCGGCGGGAGCTCGCCGGCGTGAGCTCTGGACGGCGTTCCCGGCCGTTTCTTCGACCACGTGCTAGGGCAAAACGATGCGGAGACGCTTGCGCACTCGATAGCAGGCTCTACAGGCACGATTGGGCCTCACCGGCGGCCAACACCGTAAGGGGGCGGCGCGGTCACTCCGGTGAGCTCGCGGGGGAGGCGCTGGGCGCGATAGGAAGGCGATTTGGGCAGGGGGGGTTGCTTACCACGCACAGGCGAAGAGGACGGGCCGAAAGGTGGAAAGGAGGTGGCAGCGGGACGGCTTGGTGACGACGGCGGCTCGGGCGGCGCTCCGGCGAGCACGGGGCGCGGCGCCACGGGCGTCGGGGGCGTGTACCGCAGCGCACGAGCGTGTCAAGTCCCCCGCGAACCTAATGATCAACGAGAAACGGGTAGGAGACCAAGCCCTTCACCGGCGGCGACGAGACGACGGCGGCGGCGGAAAGCAAAGCGGCGCGCGTGGGAAATTGGGCTCGGTTCGGGCGCGTGTGTGCGGAGAGGCGAAAGGGAAGCCGGGGAGGGCGCGTGCGCGAGCTTAAATAGGGCACGAGGATGGGAGATGAAGCGGCTAGGGGCCGGGGCGGCGGCGGGTTGCCATTGATGGCCGGCGGGCCGTCCGGGCTTAAAGTTGGAAAGGGAAACGGCCGTGGGGTTTAGGGGAAGAGTAATTGCCTTAATTGGCATGCTCGCAGTGCAGGGAAAGGAAGGGGAGAGGGCGGGGCGTGGCGGAATCAGCGGCATGCGGCGGCGGCCGGCGCGGGCGCGAGGAAGAAGAAAAGGAAGGGAAGGGGTAGAGGCTGACAGGTGGGGCCCACCTGTCGGCGCCGCGCCGCCGAAAAGAAAAAGGAAAAGGGAAGGGGGGGAGCAAAGCGGGGCCGGCGGGGAGTCGGGCTGGGCCGCCTGGGCCAAAAGGTAAGGGTGCGGGTTCTTTTGTTTTTTTTTTCTTTTCTTTTTCAAACCTCGTTTTCAAATCAAATTTCAATTCAAATCTATTTCAAACTTTTGCAAACTTTTCTCAAATATTTTATAGGCTTTTAGAGACTACTCAAGCAACCAAAATCATGCAAGCCAAATGATGATGCACATACACTTGTTGTTTCTAACTTTATTATATTATCTTTAATATTTTTAGAGCTCAATTTTATTTAGCATTTTAATCTCCTTAAATCCTTAAGACATTTTAAGTTGCTAAGTGATTTCAGTGATGGAATTTTTAGGGTGTCACAAGTTCTCAGTGTGTCTGTGCGCTCGTTTTCAAGCGTCTCCGAGGACTTCGCATCGGCAAGCGGTGAAGAGAATTTTCAGGTACTTGCGTCACACTCCCGACTTCGGCCTTTGGTACTCCGCGTCCTCTTCTTTGGCGCTTCATGGCTTTTCAGACGCGGATTTTGCCGTGTGTCGGTTGGATAGGAAGTCCACTTCTGGGACTTGCCGTTTTTGGGTTCTTCGTTGGTGTCTTGGTCTTCTCGTAAGCGGCCGAGTGTTGCTCAATCCACGACCGAAGCCGAGTATGTTGCCGCCGCTAGTTGTTGCTCTCGGCTCCTTTGGATCACCTACACCATGAGTGACTTTGGTGAGGAGTATACCCATGTCCCACTTCAATGTGATAGCACCAGTGCCATAAGCGTTGCAAAGAACCCAGTGCTCCATTCCAAAACCAAACACATAGAAGTGAGGTATCATTTTCTGAGAGACAACGTCGAGAAAGGGAAGATAGCTTTGATCCATGTACCCACACATGACCAACTAGCCGATATTTTCACCAAACCCCTAGATTAAGCAACTTTTACTCGTTTGCGGGGGGAAGTTGGTGTGTGTTTGATTTCCTGAGTTGGGTGTGTGGGAGCTTTCTTTTGCCGGTGGTGTCGAGCCCGTTTTGCCTCCCCTCGAGGAGCCGGTTTGTAGCATATGTATAGCTTTCCTTTGTGCATTTCTTGCATTTGGCATGGCATATGTAACATGATGTATAGGCATCCTTGTATCTTAGATTGCATGCATTTTGTATCATATGCATTGGTTAGGAAAAGCTTCTCTCATATACATTGTTCACCATGGAATGAGATATATGTCTTTGTGAGCTTGTTTGGTATGCTACGGTTAGTTTGGCTTAGCTCTTGATGATCTTGATGAATAATCCATGGTTGCTAGCTATGCTTTTGAAAAATGTCACATGTATGCTCTCTCATGTGTAAATGCCTTTACATGCTCTTGACATGTTTTTGTGGCTTTGCTATGCTTAATTTGTGGTTGGTTAGCTAGCTTATTGATCATATGGGGCCAAAGGCTCATTTGCCATCATGAATGTTTAGCCCTCTTGATTTATCTTGTGGAGGAGCATAAGTTCCTTTTTGTCGCAAAGACATTTCATGTACCATTTACAAATCTGAAAATGAAATGAAAAATGCTTGGAAATGTGCTCCCATGTCATATGTGCTGAATTTAATTTGCTTTGGGTGCTAAACCGTTGCATGATGCCTACCAATGAGAAGTCTCATACATAGAAGTAGGCACATGGCTCGGTGGCTTTGACATGACATGAGGTGCTTGTGGGTGTTTGTGATGGTCTTATGATTAGAATGGCTGTCCTAGCATGAAGTTTGTGTGGCTTTGCCATTTTGGCATGTTTTGCTCATGTCTAGGTTTTTGCGTGTGAGAGAGTAACTTTTCGAAAAATTGCTCAAATCCTTGCTAGCCTTGTCCAATGGTTGTGAAACTTGGTGATCATGTAGTTGAGGTCCATACAAACCTGTAGAGTAGCTAACTTGCTCATTTGGACATGTGTAGCATCTTGTGATGAATTTTGTATACTTGAGAAGCTCTAGATTGCATTTGTGCCTTGATTCATGCATTGGCAACAAGGGGGAGAAAGGAAGGTGGAGAAAAGTTGTTTTGTATCCCTGGAACCTATCCCAAGTGTCAAGGGGGAGCTTGTGCATTTCTTTTGCATTTTTGGCTTTTGGGGTGTGGTCTCGTTGTGTGAAATCGGCCTGACCGGTTGTGGAAACCGGTCTGACCGGTTTTGGTGGAACCGGCCCGATCCGGTTATGGGAACCGGTCTGACCGGTTTGTGCCCTGAGTTGGCACTTGATCAGGGGGAGCTTGCTTCTGTGCAGGGGGAGCTCTTGTGTGCTTTGGTGGTTGGTGCTCTTTGCTTGAACATGGTTTTTGTCTCGGATGTGTCGAGCCGTTGCCCTTGCCTAAGGGGTCCGAGACTTGCTTTCTTCAAGTGATCTTGATCTTTGCCTTTGTTTGGCTTTCGATCGCTTGTTGGAGTTTCTTTTTGTTTGTTTCTTTTCTTTTTCTTTTCTCACTTGTTACTTTCATGTGGGTGTTGTCAATGCACTCATCAAGGGGGAGATTGAGGACCATGTGTGGTTCGAAGACCGGTGGATGGTCGCTTCCTTGTGTGATGAGTGATTGACAACGTTGTGTGGACTGATTCTTGGCTAAGTATTGCAGCTGCAGGTTGCGGCTTGACTCGTGTTGGTGCAGGTGAAGAACAAGCGCGAAAGGTCGTCGCGGTGAGGCCTCCGGTGTGGAGAAGACAAGTAGGCTTTGTTCGAGGGACCCGGTGGCCAGCGGGGTCAAGTGCGGACCGCATGGTGGCATGAACAGCAAGATGAAGTCGTGGACGGTTTCTTGGTTGAGCCACAAAACCAAGGTCGAGCCGGGACTTCATGGGAGCCAAGTCATGAGTGGTGATTGGCGGAGGCTACATCAAGTTCGCGGGGTTTGCGGTGGTTCACCAGAAAATCACCGGGTCACTCGGCTGAGCCACAAAGCCGAGGCCGAAGATCGGGTGTGGTGTCTGGCCAAAACTGGTCTGACCGGTTTGGAGAACCGGTCTGACCCGTTTGGGGTCGCAGGGCGCCGGAAGCTTCGAGGCGGAGGACACGCGTCGGGATCGCAAGGTTTGCGTTGAGACTACGCAGGGTGCGGTCACTGGGCATCCGTCCGATGGTGAATACATCAAGAATTCCGAATCCGCCCTTGAGGGGCTTGTATCCCTAGTTAGTAGAGAGGGGCATTTTAGACATTTGGTTGCCGCCTATATAACCCAAGAGGTGAGAGGTTGGCAACCAACTCTTGGAACCCTAGCTCATTAGTTTTCCTATTTTCCACCTATTTTCTCTAGGTTTTCCTTAGGACTAGCAAGAGAGCTTCACGGAGAAATCTTGTAGAGAGGGATGGATGATCGGGCGGCTTGCTAGACCTTGTACGAATCCTTGTTTCATGTATAGATGATTCGGCGTGATTCCTCAAGGTTTGAATGTGTTTTTCCCGATTGTTCTTGGTGGTGATTTTCGGAGCCCTCTCCGGTGATTTCTTTGCGGTGTTTTCGGGACCTTTCCTTTGGGGATTTGATGGGGGAAATTTGTGGGAACCCTTCGTGGTTCTTTGGGCCGTGATTCCCCTCCCAAATCCGTGAGGAAAAGTGCTCGATTTTGGGGTTTCTTGAGTTCTTGGGTTGGTAGTGCCTTTGGCGGGATTTCTTCGATTCCTCCTTTTTGGACGAGATTTGGTGGGATTAAACTTGGCTATGGACTCCTCATGAGGTGTTCCTGATATCCCCAAAGTCTTGTTCAAGTCCGTGGAGCGATTCGGGAGATCGAGATTTGGTTTTGGGGGAGTTGACTCGCGGGCTGTGTTCTTCTCGACTGTTCAGGCTAAAACCGGCCTGACCGGTTTCCCAAACCGGTCTGACCGGTTTCGCCCGTGGGTCGTCGAGAAAGATCTTTGAACAAGGAAGTCTTTCTCGCTCCATGGCTTCGTTTGTTCGGATGGTGAAAGGCTTTTGAAGTGTTTGGAGGTCTTGGGGAGTTTACGGGACGAATCGGTCCGACCGGTTTGCGTAACTCTGGGCCCGACCGGTTTTTCCCTCGCCCTCGTGAGGCTAAGTCCAACGAGAGCGGTCCGACCGGTTTCGAAACCGGCCCGACCGGCCCGGTTTGTCTCGCCCGCAGCCTTGTCGTGTGAGTTTCCGCTGCGTGTGTGTTGAGGCTGTTGTTCGGGTCTTGTTCCTAGGTTCAGTAGCACCCCAGTGGCTACGTGAACTTGGCAAGAGAAGCTTGCGGAGGTGCACGAGTGAATTTGGGTTCATAGGCTGAATTCTTGAATAGAATTTTTATCGGCTCCCATTCACTCCCCCCCCCCTCTCTGGTTCGCCGTTTCGGTCCTTCACCTGCGCCCCTACTTAAGCCCGTGCACGAGCTCCTGCGCCTCCCTTTGCACCCGCAGCACACCTACGCACGCAACAGAGCCCCAATTCCCCAGCGCCGCCGCCTCGGGTCCCCGCCGCCGCCGTGCAAGCGTCACCGTCGGTGAAGGACCACCTTCGCCGCCTCCCTTATCTTCTCTTGGGGTTCACCAGGGGCTCATCAAGCTCAATTGGCTGCAGGTTCACGTCCTCGGAGCCCGTGGGCGCCGCGCCTCGTCCACGCCGGAGCGCCGCCCAAGCCGCCGCCGTCGTTGAGCCCCTCTGCTGCTGCCTCCTCTCCGCCCGTTAGCTCGCAGTCGTCCTCTGTGCGCGGTAAGCGTTTTCCCTCGCCCAATTCCTCCTTGTATCGCGCACGGCATCAACTCCCCCGGCTCGCCGGAGTAGCCGCGCCGCCCCCTTACGGTGCCGGCCGCCGGTGAGGCCCGATTGCTCCCATAGACCCCACGAGCACGTGCGCAAGCATCTCCGCGCCATTTTGCCCCAACCCGTGGTCGAAGAGATGGCCGGGAGCGCCGTCCAGAGCTAGCGCCGGCGAGCTCCCGCCGCGCGCGCGCCGCTCTCCGGCGACGCCGCCGCCGCCCTCGCGTGCACATGTCCGGGGCCATCGGATCATGCGTGGACGGCCCGGATCGCGTACCCCTTCGGGTTATGCGGCCGGTCCACCGTGGACCCGTGCGCCGGGCGCACGGCACGGTCCACTGGACGCGCGCGCATCGGTGGCCGTTGGATCTGAGATCCACGGTGCCGCTTTGGCGATTTTGATTAAGAGCTCCTGTGTTTTTACAATTTCACAAGCCGGTCCTTCCACCTTTAAGAATCTTTATGGTTAGGTCCTGATTTTTACAATCTAGCCCCTGTCTACCCTAGATATTATTGTTAAAGGCCCTTTTCACTCCTTTTTACACCTAGACCCCTCTGATTTAATTTATAAATATGTTTTAGCCCCTGATTTTATTTATAAACAGCCCTGTAAACTTAGTTTTCTTGCAGATAGGCCCACGTAAATCGTTTTAATTATATCTTTCTCATTTTAACTCCGTTTTAAGCGTTCTATATACCGAAATGATCGTCTCGACGAGTAGAATCTTTTAAACAGTAAATTTATCAGTTTTGTTACTGTTTGGTGTACTGTTTTATTTATTGTTTGTTGTTCATGTTTGATTCGTAGATATCGTGCCAATTTCGTCTGAGCTCCCTGTCGGAGGTGATCAGGAAGAGCCTGTCTTCGAGGAGGATTTCACTCAGCACATAGAGGAAGGCAAGTTGCTTTCCCCCTCTGCATAATCTTTTTGAACCTATGACACTGCATGCTAAACAATGTTTACTATTCATGTTGTTATGCATAAACCTGATGGGCAAACACCTAACTAAGGACTTGACTAGATGCTTTACCACTTTACCTTGATCAACCCTGTTTAAACAAATGTTTGGGGTAGATAAATGCTTAGTTTGCTCTACATGAGTTTGGTTATGCTTTGTTTATGTTATACATCTCAGTTTTGCTTATAAATGTGTTTGTGCTTAAAACAAGATAACTTGATTCATAATCGGAACATGGAGAACCACCCAAGATAACAGTACAACCACAGTCCACATGGCTCTGGCTTAGCCAATTAATTAGGAGAGTGGGTTAGCTGATAGCTCTTTTCGGAGAGGGGCACGGGGGCCGGAGTTGAAGGGGTATAGCCCGGTCCTTTTGGGGTAGCGACCTTGGCTAAGGTGCTGACCATTAGGGAGGGTTATGGTCCGCCCTGAGAATTGTTGTGGGCTGTTGGTTTCTCTTCTTTCCTTTGTAAAGGCTTCGTAGTGGACCCCTAGCCACTCACCTTGGAAGTGTTTAAGGGTCTAGCTAACCCGGGCAAGATGGGGAACACGAGCTGTGGGTAAAGTGTACAACCTCTGCAGAGTGTAAAACTGATCGATCAGCCGTGCTCACGGTCATGAGCGGCTTGGACCCTCACATGATTAATAAACTTGAAGATTAATGCAAATCATGGGTTGGTGGTTTGGTTTGAGGTTTCTTTTAAGGTTAAGTGGGTTGGTATACACTTACACCTAGTAATTAGGTGCTTGCTAATAAAACTTGAGCAACTTATAAAATGCTTACCGCTGTGAACCATAGCCTATCCTTGATAGCCTTGCATTGTTTCCCCCACTTGCTGAGCTCCAACCATAAGTGTGCTCACCCTTGCTTACCGCTGTTCAGAGGAGAACGTCGGAGGCGAGGACGAGTACTGGAGTGACTACGAGGAGTTCTAGGGCATGCGGATCCCCCAGTCATCATGCCTGTGGAAGACAACGATGGAGTTGCTCGTCGTCGTTTAGTTATCGTCGTGTTCGGACCTTCGAGTCCACCCCTTTGGATGTAATAATGGTTATCATACTGGTTTAAACTCTTGAACGTTATATTACTGCAATGGTATTACTCTCGTTTTGTCTATCATGTGTGTGTAAAATGATCCTGGCGCACACGTGAGATGCATTCGGTTTCGTTGTAAAATCGGGTGTGACAGCGACAGGCTACCACCCTCGGTGGGGTGGACACTACGACAGCGATGAAGACCGTTCTCCGACGCCGGAGCCCCCGGGGACCCATATGTTCAGTCGGGAGATCCGCGCGGCGGCCTTCCCCCAGCGCTTCCTCCAGCCACGACCATCGTCAAGTATAATGGGGAAACGGATCCCCACGTATGGCTCAACGATTACCGCCTAGCATGCCAGCTGGGCGGGGCCACCGGCGATGAGGTCATCATCCGCAACCTCCCCCTGCACCTCGGCGATTCAGCTCGGACGTGGCTCGAGCATCTGCTGGCCAGCCAGATCCACAACTGGGATGATCTGGTCTGCACGTTCGTGGGCAACTTCCAGGGCACGTACGTCCGTGAGGAACCAAGTTGAGAAGTACCTTGGTTCGTGTGTGATGAGTGATTGACCGGATGGTTTTAAGCTTTGTGTGTGTAGTGTTGAGTTGTGTTGTGTGTGTTTTATTTTGTGTATTTACCTTATTGTTTATGTGGTGTGTTGTCAATGCACTCGTGAGGAGTGGTTGACAACGTTGTGTGGACTGACTCTTGGCCTAGTATTGCAGGTGTTGGTTGCGGCTTGGTTTGCGTTGGTGCGGGTGAAGAACGAGCGCGAAAGGTCTTAGCCTTGCGGGGCCTCCGAGGAGTGGAGAGACAAGTAGGCTTGGTTCGAGGGACCCGGTGGCCGACGGGATCAAGTGCGAGCCGCATGGTGCAAGAAGAGCAAGACGAAGTCGTGGACATGGAGCCGGTGCATCGGTGGTGGCCAAGTCAAGGAACGAGGCAAGACTGAGTAGACCGTCCGGGCGCCGGAGGTGAAAGGCATGGCGGGCTCGACGCTTGGCGTGGTGAGGCCGGGCCGTGTACGCGGGGTTTGGTGGTTTGGCCACAAAACCATCGGAGGAGGGTTTCTCGGTTTGGGCCTCAAAACCGAGCCCGAGGGCCTGGCGTGACGGAGACGGTATCCGGGTGCGTCGGGAAGCTTCGAGGCGGGCGACACGCGGCATGATCTAGGTGCTTGCGTCGGGAGGACGTGAAGGCCTGATGGATGCGCGGCCGTCCGATGGTGAACTTCATGTGTTGACCAAAACGCCCCTGTGAGGGCTTGTGTTGTACTCCTAGTGTAGGGGCACTTCGGTCTTTTCCGGAGGGCCTATATATAGGAGGAGGGGGCTAAATTTTCAGCCAACTCTTGGGCTAGAGGCTGCTATACTCTTTCATTTTGGAGTGCTTTGGGAGAGAGGGAGAGAGGGGAGAGTGGATCTTTGATTGGAGCTTTTTGCCATCTTAGATTTGGTTTCTAGGAGTGGCTTGTAATCGATTGGACAAGATATTCATAGCGATTTCATCCTCTAAATCTTGTGCCAATCTTTCTATTCCCGGATTTCTTTTATTGCTTTTTCAGAGCTCTTTTTGTGCTATTTTCGTGCTTGTTTTTGGTGCCTTTGTTCTTGGTGTGATTCTGCGGATTTGAGTGGGTTCCTCCCCGGATTTCTTTGAGGGAAATATGGATGGATGTCTAGTGCATCTTTGTGACTGATCTTGTGCCCTCAAACGCCGGGAAACCACTTCGATTCAAGGATTTTCGTTCGGTGCTCTAGCTTTTGGTGGTGTTCAAAGGATCCGCGATTCCCGATGATTTAGGGAGTTAGGAGACGAAATTTTTGGGGTATAGCATCCTTGGTTGACGCTTTACATGTCCCCAAACTCTTGTCTCCAACGGCTTCTATCGTTAGGGAGATCCGGTGATGGATTGGGAGTGTTGACTTTCGGGGTCGAGCAGTTTTCAGTTCTGTTCGTGCTTGGCGGACGGTCCGCGAGGGCCAGGCGGACGGTCCGCGTGTACAGTGTTCTTCGCGTGTTCTTCGTGTTCTTCCTCGGCTTTGCTTTCGATCCGATTTGGTTTTGGTTTTTCGTTGCAGCCGGACGGTCCGAGCTTCAGTACCGAACAGTCCGTGACCCGCGCGGACGGTCCGCCCGGTCTTCGCGGACGGTCCGTTTTTCTCGGGTCGGTTCTGGTGGTTCTGTTCGCTTTAACGGACGGTCCGCGGCTCGGGCGGACGGTCCCGCCGCAAGGGGTGCGGACGGTCCGCGGGACCCCGCCGGACGGTCCGCGCGGCCATCGCGGACGGTCCGCCCGCCTGGGGCCGGACGGTCCGCCGAGCACTCGGCGCTTTGCTCTTTGGTTCGATTCCTCCCTCCTTCATTCGTGCTTCCGCGTGTGTTTCAAGAACTCATTGTTTTGGCGATTGGTGTGTGATTCGTTCCAACGCTTGTGTGTGACCGGGTTTTGACTAGGGTATAGGCCGGGTTCTTTGAGAAGAATTTTTACCGGCTCCTATTCACTCCCCCCCCTCTCTAGTCGCCATCCGATCCTTCAATTGGTATCAGAGCCGGTTGTGGATTCTTTTGGCTCTAACAAGTCTTGAATCCATAGGGTGACTAGAGGAAAGAGGTGCTTTTGCTTGCGACCTTGGTTTGCGCGTTTTGAGTCCGACGATTTGGAGTTGTGCCCTTGGAAAACCATAACTTGAGATACCTTCAGTAAAACGGGCATAACTTTTCGCTCGGTGCTCCGTTTTGGCTCAAATTTTTACAGCGGTTTCGTGACTCCATTTGTAGGTGATCCAAAATCATCTAAAGATCATTTTGTGGTCTTCAAAAATTCAGAAAAAATCAACAAGATAATTGAAAAATCCTCATTTATGTCTCTTGCGGCTTTGTCTTGTTTCTTCTGGATTTTCTCTAGGCTTCATTTCACCTTATCTTGAGCTGAATTTTTTTTGTGCCCCTATCTTTGGTGCTCCTTGTTCAGTGGTAAAATTTTGGGAAAAAGATAAGATCCTTTGCTATTGAACTCGTCAGTAGTTGTTAGAGAATTGAGGCTTTTTGAGTGCTTTCTTTGCATCGTTGCTTGTTCCTTGAGCTTGGTTTCGGCTAATCCTAACCGGTACTTTGTTTATGGCACCAAGTTCTTCTCCTTGTGGTTCTTTGAGCAGGAGGAGTATGGAGGTTGAGGCGGAAGCCGAAGTGGAGGAGATGATATCTCTCATCGAGGACTATCGAGATGGTGACATCAAGAAAGGCAAGCTCTACCACAAGCTAGGAGGCATGAACCAAGGTACACTTGCCAAAGCTATCTTGATCCTATGCAATAGGTTGGATGATTGTGAGTGTGATTGTGGAGACTTGCATAGGAGAAACATAGATTTGTGTGATGCCTTGCGTAGGAAGAATGAGAAGATGAAATGCTCTCTTACTAGGTTGAAATGTGGTATGGCTCATTGGAGGTCTCGTGCTTTGAATTCTTGCAGTTCTTGTAACACCATACATGCTGAAAATGATGCTTTGATTGCTTCCATTGCATGGTTGAAATCTGAAATTAAGGTGTTAAATTTTAAAGCTTCTTTGCCTTGCAAATCATGCGATGCCTTGTGCGCTGAAAATGAGAAATTAAAATATGAAGTTAGTTGGCGCAAAATGCATGTTGAAGCTTTTAGAAGAGCATGCGACAATCTTGATTTTGAGAATGATGAATTGAGATCATCTCTTGCTAACTTGCAATCTGAAATTGACTTGTTGAAATCCAATGCTTCTATGCCTTGCAAATCTTGTGGTGTTTTGAATGATGAGCTTGATATGGCTAGGAGTAAGATTGCTTTGTTAGAGACAAGTGCTTCTTTACCATGTGTTTCTTGTGAGTCTTTGCATGCTGAAATTAATGAATTAAAATTGACTCACACCACATGTGTAGATGATCTTGAGCATGCTAGGGCTGAAATTTGTGATATAAAATCCATGCCTTGTAGCAAGTGCTCTTTGTCTGGTTGAGGATGCTTGCCATACTTCTTGCAATGATGATAGTGCTTTGCGAGATGTAAATGATGTTGCTTGTTCATGTGATTTCGTTTGCATCTCATGCATTGATTTGGAAAGTGAAGTTTTGGCTTTGAAAAAGATGCGCGAGGATATGAGCGCTAAGTTGGTTGAGCATGATGAGATGAGTGCCAACCTTGAGAAAGAAAATGAACTCTTGCGTACCACATATGCTAAATGCATTGAAGAAGAAATCAATAATTTGAGAAATATGACATGTGGTACTTGTGAGCGCCTCAAGTCTCAAAATGAGGTTTTGCGCACAAGGTGCAAGAGTCTTTGTGCCAAAGGTTTGGATTCTCACTTCTCTTGTCACTCCGATGTTGATGCTTCTAAATTTGCTTCTTCTAAACCGGAGTCGACTTCTTCTCTTGAGTGTGAGTCTTTGGATGCTAGTAAGTGTGCTAGTGCTTTGGATAGCTCTCCCATAGCTACTCCTAAGCTTGTTGCTTCTTCCGGTGTTGCCCAAGGTGATTTGAATGGAAAGGGTGCCTCCCACATATTTGGAACTCATACTCCCAAGCCGAGGTTCCAATGCACCTTTTGCAAGAAGGATGGGCATACCGTTGAGTTTTGCTTTCGCCGTGTCAAGCACGAGCGACGTGTGCGTGCTAAAGCTTTTAAGAAGCCACGTAGCCTGTCTCATGGCACGTGTGATTCTAATGTGGGCACCAAGTTGGATGTTGGGGTTGATGCTTCATGCTCTAAGTCCCAAGGGACTTCCCACTTACAAGAGAATGGTAATTCATCTACTCAGACCGTGCCTCTCGATAGGCCTTTGTAACATTGCTCTCCTTGTGGGAAGGATGGGCATCAAGAGAGCTTTTGCTACCGCCGGGCAAGGAGAATACGGCGAGGAGGTGCCTCTAGGCCTTTGGTTGTTCATAGCCCTTCTCATGGCATGAACACTTGTGAGCCTAAGAAGGCGCGATTTGTGGACGGGTTTTATGACACTCTTTCTAGTGAGTTAGGCCATGCTCGTGGACATGCTTCTAGTGTTTCTTGTGTTGGTCCACGACATGCTTCCAGTGGTGCTTGTGTTGGTTCTTCTCCTACTACCCCGAAGGATCTTTGCCTTTTTGCTTGTGGTAGCACTCGACTTTCTTCGCGAGTGACTTCTTTGAGGCATGGTTCCAAGGGTGTTCGAAAGACTTTTCATTCCAACCGGCATTTGCATCATGCTAACCCACATGATAATTTGTGTGCACCACTTACCCGTGTGACCAAATCTTGGATTCCCAAGTACGTGCTTGCTAACCCTTTGGGATCCAAGGCTCGGTCTTTCTTGTCTCCTTGTGTGTAGGTATGGAGACGTGGTTGGAGAACATGAGCTCAATGGAGACATGATGGTTCTCCACACCGTTTTGGATGGCTCTTGAAAGCCTTTGTACACATGTATAGTGAGTTTTCTTTTCCCCTTGTACTCTCTTGTATATACTTGTGTCTTGCTTGTGTGAAAACCATGGTAGGCTAGCCACCTTGTTCATGATAGCTTTGTGATCTTGAATATCTATATTGCTATCTTTGTATGATTTTATGGTGGATGTTATTTATGAACATCATGTCATGCTTTATGGTTGATTGCTCGGATATGTCATGTTGTTCATCTATATCATTTTTTGTCTAGCTCGATGGTACCTTTCTTGTTAGCATGTTTGTCCCCCATGTATATCTTGTCATGCTAGCTTTGTAATATATGTTGGTGGATGATCCATGTGATCTTGTATCATGCCTTTGTTCGGTTCTTGTATATTGTTTGGCATGTTGTTCTTTGGTATCATGTTGGTTTAGTGTTGTACCTTGTTGACATACTTGCTTGCCCATGCTTATTCATATTTGTGGAATCATGTTACAATGCTCTATTTATGTTATTTGATATTATCAATGCATTGTGTAGCATGTTGTGAGCTTTCCTTGGAGTTTTGGGCTTGCCTTGTCTTCGAGTTGTGTTGTTGTTCCTCTTTTCGGTTGGTTTTAGAGTTTTTCCTTGCTCTTCCTTTTCCTAGCTTTTGCTTTGTTAGTTGCCCTTGGTTGAGGGGGAGCTTGGCTTCTTTTGATAGGGAATTTGATTCCAAGAAGGGTTGTGGCTTTTTGGGCAGTCTTTGTGATCCTCCAATTGATATTCCTTCTATGGTATTCAATTGGGATCTTTGCGGTTTTGCAATTGGTACTTTTTCTATGGTACTCAATTGGGAACTTTGGTGGCTCTTCTCTCGCTTGGAGCGATTCTTGGTTGGTGTGTTCCCTCGTGAGCTTTATTGGTGTTAAGTCAAGTTCCTTGTCTCCCTATGCATTCTGCATTGCATTTGTATCATATATCATGATGTATAGACTTTGGTAGGTTTGACATTTGTGTCTCGCATCCTGTCATATATCATGTTCCTTTTGATGTACATATCTACCTATGTTGCATTTGTATCATATTGCATTTTAGGATGATGAGCTTCTTCCATATGCCTCATTTGAGTTTCTTTGGCTACTTGTGAGAAATTGGTCATGTGTGTGGAGAAATAGCTATGTGAGGCTATGCTCTTGGAATATTTGAGATATATGTGTTGTGAGATAGCCTTTTTGAATCAAATGCTAATCTTGACTAAATTTGATGAAATGTGCTCCACTCATGTGTAGTAGTATATCCATGTCACTTTTTGGTCTAAATGTGCCTTTCATGCTTAGATTGTGCTTGGATGTCTCTTTCTTGCATTTGGGCCAAAGGTCAATATCATTGTGAATGTTTAGCCTATGTTGCATTCATGGAGGAGCATAAGCTTCTTTTTGCCGCAAAGGCACTTCATGTACCATGAAATGAATTAATCTTGAAAAGAAGTGTGCATGCTTGAAAAATGCTCCATCCATCATGTTTATGATTAAAATGTATTATCTTTCACATATGGGTGCTAAACATGTTGCATGATGTTCACCAGTGGAGAAGTCTCTCCTTAGTGGACACATGGCTCATGAGCTTTGACATGACATGCTTTGCTTTATGGGTGTTTGCCATGATCTTTTGCTGAGAATTTGATATCCTTGTATGATCTTTGAATGGTATGCATGTGTTGTGGCTCAAGTGTGACATGGATAGGCTTTTACATTTGAAGTGAGCCATCTTTTGATATAATTATTCAAATCTGAAAATTTTGCTTTGTCACATGCTTGTATTTTTCATATATTACTTGTGGCAATGCTTTGACTATGTTATGATCCATATATGTGCTCTTTGTCTCATTTCTAGCCTTTGTCACTAAATTTGGCCTATTTGAGAAGCTCATGTAGATGTTTATATGCTTTGTTTTGCATTTCTGCATTTTCACCTTGCTTCATACTTTGTCAACAAGGGGGAGAAGAGGTGAGCTTAATGAAAAATTCAGAAAACTGCATTTAAAATTTGGGAGTTTGCTCCACTTGTTCAGGGGGAGCTTGCATTTGTGTAGGGGAAGCTTTGGTGAGTCTCCTTTGTTTGCCTGAGTTTTGCTTTGGTGGTTGCTTTTTGCTCTATCACGTGTGTTTAGGGTGAGCTTTGTATGCTCTTTGTCCCTAGTGCATGTGTTTAGGGGGAGCTTGTGAGCTTGGTGTGCTCTTTTCTCTATCTCATGAGTTTAGGGTGAGCTTTGTATGCTCTTTGGTCCTAGTTCATGTGTTTAGGGGGAGCTTGTGATTTTTGTGCTCTTGTGCCGGTGGTGTTGAGCCCCTTTGCCTCTTCTTGAGGAGCCGACGGTTGACTTATGTTTTCGATTATCACATGATTGGTGTTGAGCCCTTTGTGCCTCTTCTTGAGGGATCATGCATTCTTGTCTCGGTTGTGTCGAGCCGTTGCCCATGTCTTTGGGGACCGAGACATTGAGTTGGCCTTTGTGGTTTCTCTCATGCCAAGTGACCTTGTTCTTTGCTCTTGTGTGGTTTTCTTTCACTTGGATGAGGTGTTCGGTCTTTGCCCTCTCAAACCATTTCTTTGTGCTCACATGTTGTCAATCCGCTCCTCAAGGGGGAGAAATTTGGAAAATCAAGTTAATATGAACCTTGATTTGATGGTGATGAGCGGTTGACAAATGTTTTGGTAAGAGTTTTATGGCACTTTGGGTTGAACATTTTGGTTTGATGGCTTTTAGGGATTGCATGTTGGTAGTGTGTCTCTTTGATTGCGCTTAGCCTTTGTGCTTGCTTTGGTTTCGAGAGGAATTTGTTGGAGCATGCTTTTATCCCTTCTCACTTCAAGTGGCCTTTTGTTTGCTTTTTATAGGCTTTGTGGCGCTTGACTGAGTTCTTATTTGCTTTTTGACCTTCTTTTGTCAATGCACTCATCAAGGGGGAGATTGAGGAACCAAGTTGAGAAGTACCTTGGTTCGTGTGTGATGAGTGATTGACCGGATGGTTTGAAGCTTTGTGTGTGTAGTGTTGAGTTGTGTTGTGTGTGTTTTATTTTGTGTATTTACTTTATTGTTTATGTGGTGTGTTGTCAATGCACTCGTGAGGAGTGGTTGACAACGTTGTGTGGACTGACTCTTGGCCTAGTATTGCAGGTGTTGGTTGCGGCTTGGTTTGCGTTGGTGCGGGTGAAGAACGAGGCGCGAAAGGTCTTAGCCTTGCGGGGCCTCCGAGGAGTGGAGAGACAAGTAGGCTTGGTTCGAGGGACCCGGTGGCCAACGGGATCAAGTGCGAGCCGCATGGTGCAAGAAGAGCAAGACGAAGTCGTGGACATGGAGCCGGTGCATCGGTGGTGGCCAAGTCAAGGAACGAGGCAAGACTGAGTAGACCGTCCGGCGCCGGGAGGTGAAAGGCTTGGCGGGCTCGACGCTTGGCGTGGTGAGGCCGGGCCGTGTACGCGGGGTTTGGTGGTTTGGCCACAAAACCATCGGAGGAGGGTTTCTCGGTTTGGGCCTCAAAGCCGAGCCCGAGGGCCGGCGTGACGGAGACGGTATCCGGGTGCGTCGGGAAGCTTCGAGGCGGGCGACACGCGGCATGATCTAGGTGCTTGCGTCGGGAGGACGTGAAGGCTCGATGGATGCGCGGCCGTCCGATGGTGAACTTCATGTGTTGACCAAAACGCCCCGTGAGGGCTTGTGTTGTACTCCTAGTGTAGGGGCACTTCGGTCTTTTCCGGAGGGCCTATATATAGGAGGAGGGGGCTGAATTTTCAGCCAACTCTTGGGCTAGAGGCTCGTTGTACTCTTTCATTTTGGAGTGCTTTGGGAGAGAGGGAGAGAGGGGAGAGTGGCTCTTTGATTGGAGCTTTTTGCCATCTTAGATTTGGTTTCTAGGAGTGGCTTGTAATCGATTGGACAAGATATTCATAGCGATTTCATCCTCTAAATCTTGTGCCAATCTTACTATTCCCGGATTTCTTTTATTGCTTTTTCAGAGCTCTTTTTGTGCTATTTTCGTGCTTGTTTTTGGTGCCTTTGTTCTTGGTGTGATTCTGCGGATTTGAGTGGGTTCCTCCCCGGATTTCTTTGAGGGAAATATGGATGGATGTCTAGTGCATCTTTGTGACTGATCTTGTGCCCTCAAACGCCGGGAAACCACTTCGATTCAAGGATTTTCGTTCGGTGCTCTAGCTTTTGGTGGTGTTCAAAGGATCCGCGATTCCCGATGATTTAGGGAGTTAGGAGACGAAATTTTTGGGGTATAGCATCCTTGGTTGACGCTTTACATGTCCCCAAACTCTTGTCTCAACAGCTTCTATCGTTAGGGAGATCCGGTGATGGATTGGGAGTGTTGACTTTCGGGGTCGAGCAGTTTTCAGTTCTGTTCGTGCCTGGCGGACGGTCCGCGAGGGCCAGGCGGACGGTCCGCGTGTACAGTGTTCTTCGCGTGTTCTTCGTGTTCTTCCCCGGCTTTGCTTTCGATCCGATTTGGTTTTGGTTTTTCGTTGCAGCCGGTTTGCGGACGGTCCGAGCTTCGGTAGCGGACGGTCCGTGACCCGCGCGGACGGTCCGCCGGTCTTCGCGGACGGTCCGTTTTTCTCGGGTCGGTTCTCGGTGGTTCGTTCGTTCGCTTTAACGGACGGTCCGCGGCTCGGGCCGGACGGTCCGCCGCAAGGGTGCGGACGGTCCACGGGACCCGCCGGACGGTCCGCGCGGCCATCGCGGACGGTCCGCCTCTGCCCGGCCGGACGGTCCGCGAGCTCCGGCTGCTTTGCTCTTTGATTCGATTCCTCCCTCCATCATTCGTGCTTCCGCGTGTGTTTCAAGAACTCATTGTTTTGGCGATTGGTGTGTGATTCGTTCCAACGCTTGTGTGTGACCGGGTTTTGACTAGGGTATAGGCCGGGTTCTTTGAGAAGAATTTTTACCGGCTCCTATTCACTCCCCCCCCTCTCTAGTCGCCATCCGATCCTTCAGTCCGCCCTAGGAATTCCTGGGACCTGCGCTCCTGCACCCAGAAGCCGGCGAGTCGCTCCGGGACTTCATACGACTCTTCTCCAAGCGCTGCATGGAGCTCCCAAGCGTGGCGCAATCCGAGATTGTGCATGCCTTCCTCGAGGGCACCACGTGCCGGGACCTCGTGCGAGAGCTGGGGCGCAGCCCGCCTGCGGACTCAAATGAGCTGTTCGACATCGCCACTAGCTTCGCCTCAGGAGAAGAGGCCGTGGGGGCGATCTTCGATGGCAAGAAGGGTAAGCGCTCGGACGACGCGCCCACGGAGGGCAGCAAGTCCAGGGAGCCCCACCGGAAGGACAAGCGGGGCAAGAAAGGGAAGAAGCCGCGCCGCGAGGTGCGCGAGCAGGGACGTGACGGCGATGACGCCGAGGCCCTTGCTGTTGACCCGGCTCGACGAGGCCCGCGACCGTCCCCTCGAGGTCCGGGGGTGTTCGATGACATGCTGAAAAAGCCATGTCCATACCACAAGACCCTGGTGAACCACACCCTCGAGCAATGCGACATGCTCAAGAAGTTCTACGGTCGCGCCGCCGCGAAGGTCGCGGAGGCCAAGAAGGACGGAGGAGATGGCGACGCCGGCGGCTTCGCCGTCGTAGAGAACGTGTTCCTCATCTTCGGGGGACCGTCCGTCGACATGTCGAGCCGCCAGCGCAAGCGGGAGCGGCACGAGGTCCTCGCTGCGGAGAAGGCGCCTCCCTCCTTCCCTGATTAGTCGGAGGATGCCATCACCTTCAGTCGCGAAGACCACCCGAACCGCATCCCCAACCCGGGCCAATACCCGCTGGTGGTCGACCCGGTCATTGGGAACGCATGGTTCTCAAAGGTCCTGATGGACGGAGGCAGCAGCCTCAACATCCTCTACGCGCACACGCTGCGCCTGCTGGGAATCGGGTTGGACCAGCTGCGGCCCAGCACGACGCCGTTCCATGGCGTCGCGCCAGGTAAGCGCGTCCAGCCCCTCGGGCAGATCGACCTGCCGGTTTGGTTTGGCACTCCGAGCAATTTCCGCAAGGAAATGCTCACCTTCGAGGTGGTGGGGTTCCGGGGCGCCTACCACGCCATACTTGGGCGGCCCTGCTACGCCAAGTTCATGGCCGTCCCCAACTACACCTACCTCAAAATGAAGATGCCGGGACCAAACGGTGTCATCACCGTGGGCTCGTCCATTGAGCACGCGTTCGACTACGACGTCGAATGCGTGGAGCATGCAGAAGCACTAGCGCTGGACGAAGCGCTGGTGACCACCTTGGAGAAGATGGTTAACGAAGACCTCGACTCCACCGCCAAGCACGCTGGCAATTTCGAGGCCGCGGAGCAGACCAAGGAGGTGCCCCTCGACCCCGCTGCCCCCGAGGGCAAGGCGCTGAGGGTCAGCTCCACCCTCGACCCGAAATAGGAAGTGGTGCTCGTCGACTTCCTCCGCGCCAACGCCGACATCTTCGTATGGAGCCCCTCGGACATGCCAGGCATCCCGAGGGAGGTCGCTGAGCACTCCCTTGACATCCTGCCTCACTCTCGCGCCGTGCAGCAACGGCTCCGCCGCTTCGACGAGGAGCGGCGGCGGGCGACCGGAGCGGAGCTGCGAAAGCTTCTCGAGGTCGAGTTCATCAAGGAAGTGTTCCACCCTACGTGGCTAGCGAATCCTGTACTAGTAAAGAAAAAGAACGGGAAATGGCGGATGTGTATAGACTACACTAGTCTTAATAAAGCATGTCCTAAAGTTTCCTTTCCTTTGCCACGCATCGATCAAATTGTTGATTCAATAGCCGGGTGTGAGCTACTTTGCTTCCTTGATGCCTACTCCGGGTATCACCAAATAAAAATGAAGGAGTCCGACCAGCTCGCGACTTCATTCATCACGCCGTTCGGGATGTTTTGCTACGTCACAATGCCGTTCGGCATGCGGAACACGGGTGCAACGTATCAACGCTGCATGCAACACGTTTTCAGAGATCACATTAGGCGAACGGTTGAGGCGTATGTAGACGACATCGTCGTAAAAACCAGGAAGGCGGACGACTTGATTGGCGACCTCAACATCGCGTTCGGCTGCCTATGGGCCAACGGGGTAAAATTGAACCCCGAAAAATGTGTCTTTGGTGTGCCGCGGGGCATGCTCCTAGGATACATCATCTCCCAACGAGGCATTGAGGCCAACCCCGAAAAGGTTGCAGCCCTCGACCGAATGGGTCCAATTCGGGACCTCAAAGGGGTGCAAAAGGTGCTAGGGTGCCTTACTGCCTTGAGCCGCTTCATCTCGCTGCTCGGCGAAAAGGGCTTGCCCCTCTACCGCCTCCTCAAAAAGCACGAGCGCTTCTCCTGGACCGCCGAGGCCCAAGACGCGCTCGACAAGCTGAAGGAATCCTTGACCCACGCCCCGATCCTCACGCCGCCGCAGGACGGCGAACCTCTGCAGCTCTACGTGGCCGCGACCACCCAGGTGGTCAGCGCCGTAATCGTAGTAGAGCGCACGGAGGAAGGGCACGCCCTGCTGGTCCAACGGCCGGTGTACTACATCAGCGAAGTCTTGTCCGACACCAAGACACGCTACCCTCAAGTCCAAAAGCTGCTGTACGCGGTGGTCCTCGCGCGGCGCAAGCTTCGCCACTACTTCGAGGCCCACCCTGTCACGGTGGTCTCCTCCTTCCTGCTGGGGGAGATCATCCGCAATCCGGATGCGGCGGGCAGGATCGCCAAGTGGTCGGTGGAACTGATGGGCGAGACGCTCGCCTATGCCCCGCGCAAGGCCATCAGTCCCAGATCCTGGTGGATTTCGTCGCTGAATGGACAGACACGCAACTACCGCCGCCACAGATCCAAGCAGAGTGCTGGACTCTGTATTTCGACGGCTCGGTGATGAAAATAGGGGCGGGCGCGGGCCTGCTCTTCGTGTCACCCCTCGGGGAGCACATGCGGTACGCAGTACGTCTCCACTTCCCCGCATCAAACAACATGGCTGAGTACGAGGCCCTCCTTTGCGGCCTCAAGATCGCCATCGAGATAGACGTCAAGCGCCTCGACGTGCGGGGTGATTCGCAGCTCGTGATTGACCAAGTCATGAAAAATGCGAGCTGCCACAACGACAAGATGGAAGCATACTGCAAGGCCGTGCGAGCCCTCGAGGGCAAGTTCTACGGCATCGAGCTCAATCACGTGCCCCGCCGGTACAACGAGGAGGCGGACGAGCTGGCCAAGATCGCGTCCGGGCGGATCACCGTCCCCCCGAACGTTTTCGCCCGAGATATCGCCCAGACCTCAGTCCCCCTCGAGCCACACCCCTCGAGCCACGCAGAACCCTCGGGGGCTCCCTCGAATCCAGCAGGCGCGGAGCCCATGGATGAGGACCCCTCGAACGAGGCGTACGTGCTCTCCCTCCTCGAGGGGTATGGCGCCTACGAGGCCGATGTGATGGATGTCGAGCCAGCCCCCATCAAGGCAGATTGGCGCGCAAGTATGTCGCCTGGATGGCTCGAGGGGAACTCCCCTCGGACCGAGCCGAGGCTAGGCACATCGCCAGGATGGCCAAGTCCTTCGCCCTCGTCGACGGCGAGCTGTACAAACGTGCCGCCTCCGGCATCCTGCAGCGATGCGTGCCCATCCCCGAGGGGCGCGAGCTCCTCCGGGACATTCACGCGGGGATCTGCGGCCATCACGCCGCACCCCGCACCCTCATGGGCAATGTGTTCCGTCAAGGCTTTTACTGGCCTACCGCGGTCGCGGATGCCAGCGAGATCGTGCGCACCTGGGAAGGGTGCCAGTTCTACGCCCGCAAATCCAACCTTCCTGCTCACGTCCTGCAGACCATCCCCATAACATGGCCTTTCGCCGTGTGGGGGCTGGATATCGTCGGGCCCCTACGGAAGGCACCTTGGGGCTTCACCCACTTGTTGGTCGCAATCGACAAATTTTCCAAGTGGGTAGAAGTACGCCCCATTACGAATCTCAAGGCAGAGCAAGCGGTGACGTTCTTCACCGACATCGTCCATCGTTTTGGAGTACCAAACTCCATCATCACCGACAACGAGTCCCAGTTCACGGGCAGGAAATTCCTGGAGTTCTGCGACAAATTCCACATCCGTGTTGATTGGGCAGCTGTGGCACACCCACAGACTAACGGCCAAGTAGAGCGTGCCAATGGCATGATCCTACAAGGCCTTAAGCCCAGAATTTTCGACCACTGAATAAGTACGGTCGGAAATGGCTCCAGGAGTTACCAGCGGTCGTGTGGAGCCTAAGGACCACCCCAAGCAGAGCCACTGGGTTCACCCCATTTTTTCTAGTCCATGGCGCAGAGGCCGTCCTCCCCACGGACTTAGAGTATGGGTCACCCAGGGTACGAGGCTACGACGAGGATGCCAACCAGTGAGCCCGCGAAGACTCACTGGACCAGCTGGACGAAGCGCGCCTCGTGGCCTTGATGCACTCCGCAAGATATCAACAGTCCCTTAGGCGCTACCAGGCACGGAAGATACGCCGGCGGGACTTCGGCGAAGGGGATTTGGTCCTAAGGCTACGCCAAGACAACCGAGGACGCCACAAGCTATCACCCCCGTGGGAGGGGCCCTACGTCGTAGTGAAAATGCTCAAGCCCGGCACGTACAAGCTGGCCAACGAGGACGTCGAAGAACTCACCAACGCTTGGAACATCCAACAGCTACGTCGCTTCTATCCCTAGCTAGGATTTCCAAGTCTTTTGTTGTAAATCACGTGCCCAACACCCCAGTTGGCAACAACCATGTAAACATCACCAGTTCAATAAAAAGGACAACTCGGCTTTCCCCTGAGACCCAAGTTACCCTCAGGGGCTACTACGGGGGGCATCCCCCCCCCCCAAAAAAATGGTCCCATTTCCTCGCAAAAAAGAAAAAACCCATGCGCGCTAAGCATGTTTCTACTTCGGCCTCGAGCAAAATTCGAACAGGGCGCAAGCAGCCTAGCGAAAAGGACACGCAAGTCTGAGATAGCCTACGCCTCCGCGAGGATACGGCCCTTCTCTCTTGCCTCCGACCCAGCAGGCCGCTCGCGAAAATCGAACTCCCCTAACTAGAATTTACTCAGGAAGAAGGGGAAACAAAAAAGCGCAACAAAGTAAAGGACATCATTTCACTTTGACAAACGTTTGAAGCAAAGTAATCTGTTTATTTACACGGCCACATGGCCAGCACACTAACACATAAACAAAAAAGGGCCTAGCGCCCGGCAATCTTCAGGCTGGTGGAGCGGCAGCGTCAGCGGCATCCGGGAACAGAAACTCCTCGAAGGCCTCGGCGAGCGCCCCGACGGCGTCGACGGCTAACGCGTCCACACGCTCCATCGCCACCTCGTCCTCGACGCCCTCACGGACGATGTAACCCTCCGCCACTGCCTCGAAGTTGATCTCATAATGAGATCGCACCACCCCGAGGGCCTTCTGCACGCCGAGGTGCAGCGCCTGGAGCATGCGCCCGGTGACGTGCCCGCCAAGGGCGCTCGGGCGGGCGGCCGGCCGAGCTCCCAGCCTGCACCTCGCCCTCCTCCACGGCCTGGCAGGTCTTAGAGGCCGCGGAGCGCAACTCCAGCAGCTCCTGCTCAGAGGAGTTGTAGGAGGTCTACAGCGCCTCGGCCCGCTCGGCCGCGTGCCCCAGCGCGGTGCGCAAGCATGAAGTTGCCAAGCAAGAGGGGGGTCAGAAAAGGGGGCGAACCCTCTAAGGGGAAATCAGCGAAACGAGAGACAAACAGCAACTTACCCTCAACCTGCTTCTTCTCCACCTCGAGGGCGCGGCGCCCGGCCTCGACCGCCTGCTCAAGGCCCTTGAGGGTCTCGCCTTGCTCCTGGAGGGCCAGCTCCTGGCTCGCGCTCGTGCTGCTGAGCACCATCAGTTCGCCCTCGAGCTTCGAGAACTCCATGTTTCGCCCCTCCAGCGATTTCTGTGCCGCCTCGCGAGCGATGCGCTCGTGCTCTAGCGCCGACCGGGCGTCGGCAAGGGCAGCCCGCTCCTGCTGGAGCTGCCCCTCAGCCCCCCGGCGGGCGCATGCTCTGCGGGGAGCCGGTCCTCCGCGACGGCGAGCGCCGCAACCTTGGCGTCGAGGGCGGCCTTCGGATCATCGGCCTCCTTGGCCTTCGCTCGAGCGCGCGCGCGCCCGCTCCTCGGCCCCCGGCTCTGCCGAGCTCCGCGCCCCCGAGCAACGAGTGGAGCTCCAGGTTGTCGTTGCGGACGCCGGCAACCTCCGTCTCCCAGTTGGCCGCCAGGGTGCGCATCTTCTCCAGGTCCGCCCGTGCCTGGCGCAGCGCCTCATCCCGGTCGATGAGGGCCGTGCAAAACCGCTCGAGGGTGGAGGGGCACGCCGCGTCTTGCCTCTCACACTCCTCGAGCTGATCGCGTAGGGCCACAGCTCGGTACGACAGCCAACTGTCAGGAGTCCTCAAGGCGTCGACGAGCGCGTCGAAGGTGTCGCACCGCTCTCGGAGCTGGCGGAGCTTGGCGCTCATCTGATCGAAGGCGCCGTACTTGTCACGGGCGCGGTGCTCGATCTCCTGTCACCAACAAGCCGTGACCTGTGAGTGTCATGCTGCAAATATCCCGCGCGAAGACGAGAAAAACAAAGAAAACAGGCGACGGCGCCCCACATGGAAGACGCGCCACGCGGGGCCGCCATGGATCCGCAGCGCCTCGTTCAATGCTCGGTCGAGCGCGGCGCCGTGGTTGCGGAGCTCTCCCCACAGCTCCTGCTCCCCCTGGGCGTCGGCGAAAGCAGGCGGATCACCAACGAGCCCCTCTCCCGGGGCGGAGCGGCCGGCGCGGGAAGAAGAGGCCTCGGCACCGCGCCCTCGGCCTCCTGCCACCATGTGACCCTCCCGCCGCCTCACAAGAGCCCCCTCCTGGGACTCGGGGGACGGTGTGAGGAAACTCACCCACTGGTCCCACCCGGGCGGCGGGGAGTCGTCGTCCGGGATCTCCACCACCACCGCCCGGGAGCCGCCGGGGGTGCCGGCCCCTCGCGTCGCCTCCATCGACGCCTCCGCCCGCGCCTCCGTAACCGCGGGTTCTCGCCATGGCGCCGCGGCCACCGCTTCGGCCGCGTCTCCGCAACCGCGGGCGCCGCCCTCACCCTCCTCGGCAGCGCCGCCGGCCGCGCCTCCACCACGGCCCGGCGCCGCCGGGCCGCGCCTCCACAACGACCGGCGCCGCCGGCCGCGCCTCCACCACGACCGGCGCCGCCGGCTGCTCCTCCGCCACGACCGGCGCCCGCCGCTCCTCGACGGCCGCCGGGCCGCGCGCGGCGGGGTAGATCCACCGGCCGTGGCCTCGGGGGCCTCGGCCCGCGCCCCTACGAGCTCTCGCCCGCCGCGGCCGCCGCACTCACCCCGCCCGCGGCGCCCTCGACGAGCACCGCCGGGTGGGAACGGATGCGTCTGCCCTCAACACCTTGGCCGCTGCGAGGGGAGGCACGGTCGGCACCACCCTGCGCAAACACGAATAAACAGTCAGGTTCTTGGTTGTTAGATATGCAACCCCGCAAAAGAGCAAGCCCCTCACCTCGAAGAAGAGAAGGCGCGCTTCCTCTTCTTCGAGGTCCCAGCAGATGACGCCGGCGGCGGCCGGCCGCGGCCGCCGCCGCACCTCCGGCCGTCTCCGCCGCGCGCGCGGACCCCGCCCCACGCGCGGGCGCGCGCCGGTGCCTCCGCGGCCCGCGCCGCCCCCGTCGTCGATTGCCGGCGGCGGGCACCTCCACACCCGCCCCAGGCGATGCTACTCTTGCCGCCGGAGCCGGCCCCGGCGGTGGGGGCGCAGGCTCCCACCTATCAGGGAGGCCCTGCCCCCCGGTCTCTTCCTCCTCTTCCTCCTCCGAGGACGAGTACTCCTCGGTCCCCGGAGAAGAGAGCCCCTGCTGCTCGCGCAGCCGGTACTCCTCGTTCCGCTGCTCGCGACGCTCGCGGTGTCGCTTCGCTCGCTCCTTCTTGCGTGCCGCCGTTCCCTCTCCCGTTGCTGCGACGCTCGACCGAGCGCGCGAGAGCGGGGAGTGGGCGGATCAGACTTCGCGGCGCTCAGGCTCACCAGCTGCGAGCGAAACATCTGTTGACGGTGAAAATCCGTCAACCTAGCCATGAGTTTACCTTCGGTGTTGGCATGAGTTTTATACCTTATCCATTGGTACTAACCCCCGTGGTATAACAAGTTCACGTGTGCATGTCGGTTTTGGAGTTTAATGTTTATGCAGGGTTTTAGTGTTGAATGCAAGACTTTCGGGATAAGTTCATCAAGCACCTCATGACAAGACCTTGAAGTCCTGAACAAGTCATGCAATGAAGCAAACTTAACTCCAAGAAGCCGGGGACTTGATCCGAGAAGGCAACAGACTCCAGGGACCTGACCAGAAAAGTGCTGAATCTTGCAAGACAAGGAGTTGAGTCCAATTCGGAGAGAAACCGACGACATGGACCTACATGCAGAAGGGGGAAACATCCAGGAAGCAAGGGAACCGACGTGGGGCAAAGGAGCCCACGGGGCCGGGCCTAAATGGGCCCGGCCGGCCGGCCCGATCCGGTCGGCCCGGGCCCATTTTGGGCCCAAACGTGCTCTCTTTTGCCCTAGCCGCCAATCGGGCTATTTATAGCCCCCCCGACCGAGAGCCACGGAGAGAAGATTTCGTCTTCGGCCGCCGAGGAGCGAGAGAAGAGAGGGACACCATGTCGGAGAGGAGAGGGTCGAGCTAGTTGACTAGGGTTTCCCTAGCCGACGTGGGAACCTTGCATGGAAGACCACGTCGGAGTTCCGGAGCTAGAAGCAAGATCAAGGAAGGATCCCGGTGGTGATCTTGTGTATGTATCATTGTCATAGTTGAATTATCAAGTTGAATCTTTTCTTAGCGATCAAGTGTTTCCTCGAAGATTTCGTTTTTCGATCGGCTTTGCTTATTCCAATTCTATTCGTACGATAGATTACATAGGGTGTTCTTGTAGCCGCGGTGGCTAGAGGTACACGCCGGATCTTCCGAAAGAATCTCGACTTGTCTTTTGACTCGCCCTAAGCTCCCCGCATGAATAGGGATACGTTGTGACAGAACGGGGGTCTCGAAAGGCGGATGTTTTCGGATTTGGACGGGAAACCACGATTTAAAGAGGCTTCTATTAAGATTCGATTTGCTACTTCTTCTTTTGCTTGGAACTTCAACAAAAGGCTTACCCCGATCCCTCTAGATCGGTTTATCTACCCAATCTTACTTTGTTTTCTCCGGTTTTTAGTAGATTAGATTCGTTTTGTGTCTTTTACTTAGATGCATTAGGTTCTTTATTGAAGATTGCAGTTATTTGGCTTTAATAGATTAAGTCTTGCGTCACACATTTGTTCCACGGATTCGATACCTTGGGTTCACCACTCGAGGGAAGAAGGGTCCCTTGACTACGACGGGAGACTTGTACGCTTGCGAGTCACGAACGAACTTCGATACAATTATTAACCGTCAACAAGCCCCTTTTTCTGGCGCCGTTGCCGGGGAACAAGTGATCAAGATTTGATTTTTTATTGCTTTTTCTTGTAATTTTCAGTACTGATTTTGTTTTATTTTTGCATCTACTAAACTTTGATCATCCTCAAATTACATCTAATCTAGTTTGTCTAACCCTAGTTTTCATAGATTTATTTTTCCTTTCTAGTTTTTGCATACTTTGCTTGTTGCTAACCCTAACCGGAGATGGTTGGCTACCTCTCCAAGAAACCCAAGCTTTTTTGTGGATGATCCAGGAAAACTTTACAGGCAAAGGTGACATGCAACACAAGCTAAAGGGTTGGAAACCCTAGATTCAAAAGTTGAAGTCGAAGGACCGTCAAAATCTCCAAGGGAATCACCACCTCCAAGTCCAAAGGAAGATCAACCTCAACCACTGGAGCGCTGCGCACCCCGGACATCGTTGATCTACCTATCATAAACCTTCAAGACGCCGGGAGGCCGTTCAAGATCAAAGTCTCAACTATCCGCATGACGATTGCGAGAGCTGAATGCATACGAGTCGGATTCCTTGAGTGGCATATCGGTTTACTTAAGAGGAGGATGGAGAAGATGGAGATGGAGAAAGAAGCTCAACACCTAAAGGCTGCCGAAGCAAGATCCTCATGCAAGGAGTGTGTGGAGTACGACCATGTCCAAGGTAACCCCGATTTAATGCAAGTTCGTCGATTCAAGTTTTGGTTTCTCTTTGTGCACAATTCAAGGACTTGATGGACGAGCAAGCTAAGATCAACAAGGACGCCGTCACTAAGTTCGAGGCTATGGAGAAAATATTGAAGAATTTAGATGGCAAGGTGACGGAGGTCGGAAGCTCTATACGTGAAGTGTTCATCGTGATGAAGATGCTAGACGCAAGTGGGACAACTTGCCGGGCGCCCGATAGGTAACGAAGAAGAATATCCGAGACAACTCCAAAGTCCCAAGACGGCGAAGGCTACTCAAGCTCATTCGGGAGAGATGAAGGATCACGACCGAAGGACCGGAGTTCGAGATGCCGAGCCACAAGGAAGATGTTGCATCCGTCAAGACCAAAGGACAAAGCCACTCGTGAAGACCAAAAAAAATTGACTAAGCCAAAGTGGGTACCCAAGATTGCAACGCCCGCAAAGAGCGTTGATCCAGAGTAATCAAGTGGAGAAGTCTAGCCATGGACTATAAACGAAGCGCTAGGCGGGAGGCAACCCGTTTCGTCAAGTCAAGAATAAGCTACCGGGAGGACAACCCGATTCCAGGTTTTTCGAGTCTTTTTAATAATTTAGTTTTTTGAGTTTTATTACGCAAAGACATTAGACTTAGAAGTGGTTGAACAATATTAGAGACATAATTCTTGATTGAATGTTTGCTTTATCATAAACCCTTTGCATGAACCCTCCTATGTGCTTGTTTGATTCTTTTCTTTTCGAGAAACCCCTCAACCAAATAATTTCAGAACCTTAACTCAACCTTTCACCCTCATTATGGTGCTGAGGTTGGCTTATTTTTCATGCTAAAACCACACGAGTAGAGCCACGATTTATGTTTAAGTGTTAATAAAATTCAGCACGTGGTAGGACTCGCGTGAACCTAGAAATGGTTGGTTTTAAAAATCTTTATCCTTGGTTTCTCTAGGATTAGAATTTTTCTAAGCCTATTCTAATTTTGTTTTATTCAAAATCTTTCTTATTTAGCCAAAATTAGAACCTAAACCTATGCCCACATGATCAAGCCGGGAAATGTTTGCTCTCAACCAATGAAGGCAAACTATACCGGTGAGACCGAAATCGACGTAAAAATAAAATATTTTCGACTTGCATTTGTTTTTAATGGTTTAAAAACTTCTCTAAAATTATGTTCGAGCTCTTGCATGGCTCTGAAAAATATTTTAAATTTCGAATTAGAGGAGTGCTTAACCTTAAACACACCTTAATGGAGGCAATCTAGTAATCATGCATGCACCATTGGATTCCCTTTCATCAACTTTCACCAATTTCACATGCGAAGGACAAGCATGGTGGGCAGCAAGCATCAACTTTGTAGGAATTTCATGGTGGCATGTGAAGCAAGTGGAGATAGGGAGCATGGACATGACCCAAAACATGAAGCATCAAGTGGAAGGACCAAGGAGTGGACGAGAGCGTTTGGGCGGTACAACTCGTGGAGCACGCGGGCAGGAAAGTTGCAGAGGTGAAATGATCATGCTGGAAGAAAGACGAGGCGGGGAAGAGCACCGAGGCCGGCCTCACCTACATAAGGAGCCCCCCGACTCCCGTTTTTTGCAGGCAAGCTTCCCTCTCCTTCCTTTGTTTGTGTGTTCAAGTTTGTGTGCCCAAAACCTCCGTAGACATAGCCAACCTTCCCAAGCTTGATAGCTCAAGAAAAAAAAATCCACATCCTTAATCCACTCAAAGTCCACATCCGAAGCAAAGAGTTTAAGTGCCTAGTTACCGGTTGCAACCCGGAGTTTTAGTTGAAGAAAAGAGTGCAGCAACCATGTGGAAGAAGACCACAAGTCTCTTCTCCAAGAAGAAGAGTTCGTCGTCGTCCAAGCCATCATCAACCACGTCTTCGAGGAGGCACTCGGTTTCCGAGTCTTCCCGGAGCATGGAGACGGATACGACACCACCGAGGAGGAACGATGCTCTCCTCCTTGGTGGTATGAGGGCTGCAAGAAGCACTTCCATGAGGTTTACCGAACCTCGTGGGCACACGGAGGAGCAGCCCGCGCCACCACGACGATCGACCCGCTCAACCGCGCCCCGACATACTCTTTGTACGGCTTCATCATCTTGTCGGCGGAGGAGGAGGAGAGGCTCTCTAATCTTGAGAAGAGGCTTGTACCCAACGTCGAGTTCGACGACCAAGCACTCTACACCTTGGGTTTTTGCACCGACATATACTATATGTTGGGGCACCTCGGATGGGTGCGGTTCTCCAACGGAATATCGGTGGACAGCCATTTGGGTTACGCCTTGGAAATTTTAATGACTATTGCACCCATCGTTGATGATGATGGGGTGCAAAGCTTGTCATTCCGTTTGGAGGGAGTCCAACAAGAGGTTCCCTACGAGCACGTTAGGGAGCTGCTTGGATTCCACAAGGGAGCTCCGGAGAAAGTTGACGTGCCACCCGGCATGTTGGCGGGATTTTGGAACATGATCTCCGGGAGAAGCCCATCAACAACGCAATTGCATCCGCAACCCCATTATCCGGATATTTCACTCTTGGATGTGCAAGAGGGTATTGGGGAGGATGAAGGAAACGAAGGTGACCGACACGGAGTTGAATTGGCTATACTCGGCTTTAATTGCCAGGCAGCCAATAGACCCCTCTTACCTCATGATCAACCGTTGGTGTTGTGAAGCAACATCGGGGGCGGGTAATATTGGTTCGGGGTGTTACCTCTCCATGTCGTCCTTTTCCTTGCGGCCGGGGATCGCAAGAAACCCCGACCACCTTTTGCGAGGTACCTCTCTCGGCATTGAATATTTGCGGCAAGGCAAATACATTAGTGGAGATGAGAGAGGAGGTTATCGGTTGGCCATAGTGACCCTACCCCTTCCCAACGAGAGGCTTAGGCTTTTCAATGAAGGGAGAGAAGATTGGTTGGAAGAGGGACTACTTGTCCCTGCAAGGAAGAACAAGAGAGGGAGAATCGTAGAGGAGGGAACATCCTCCGCACAAGCGAGTGGAGCACAACCCAATGTGCAACCGTTCGGCGGGGTCCCTCCTCCGCCAAGTTATTACGGAGGGTCACAAGGACAAGCATGGGGGGGTGGTGCACCGGTACCCCCACAAAATTATGTTGTGCCCAACGCTAACTTCGCGGAGTCCTACGCTCATCATCCCCAACCACAACAAAGCATGGCCATTATTGGAGGGTATGCTGCAAGAAACGCTCAAAACATCGCAGCCATCCAAGCTAACGCAACTCAACTTGGTGAAGGCAACGCAAATATTGCCTTTGAACTTGGACGCCTTCACCTTGTGGAGCCAAATCAATTCGTCAGAGGGAATGTCCAATCATATTATGAGCAAGGGTATTATTATCAAGATTATCAACATCAACCACCGGCAGAGGACTAGAAGATTTAGGAACTTTAGTTTTCTTTTCTTTTCTTTTTCTCTGTAATTTTCAGCTTTTGCTTATGTGTGTTTGCGTAGTATTTTCTGTTTTTATTTAAATTTCAGCAAACATGTTTGTTTATTTTCAGATTGTATTTCAACTTGATGTCATCATTAATAAAGACACCACCTAGATTATATCATTGGAAAAGTTACAAAATTCGTGCCATGATGATATATGATTAAAATTGCAGCTTTGTTCATCTTTGTAATTGATTTATGCATGTTTAAGCTAGTGCTCTCTTAAAAATACAAATCTGAATTTATTTAAATGCTAGCTTAATTTTCAGCGGAGGTTATGATTAAAATAAAGACCCATAGTGTTTTATGTGCTCTCAAGTTATGAATAGATTAAAGATGTCTTTTATGCTCAAAAATATTGCTAACCTTGTCACAAATATCACTTGTGTGTTGCTCAACCTATCCAAAGCCTTATATATATTTGAGTGCATAAACCTTAGTGTACAAGATTTATTTTTGAGTGAGTTATTGCAGGCCATGATTTCTCTGGCCCGAGACTAAGAAGCTGGTCATTCCGTTTTTGCGTATCTATCTTTTTGCTAGCCTCTTATCCGTGCATTGTGTATCCCCGCATCGGTGATCTCACAAACTTCGCCGGATATCCACCTTTAAACCAAATATCATTTTTTGTGATTACCTCCTTGACCACAACCTATCGTTGAGAATGGATCATCAATTCAAGGAAGATCGCAAGACGGTGCCAACGTTGAAGATTTCAAGTATCTCTCCGAGGAAAAATATTCCGGTACCTACCTTATTTTTCGCCTCTTTGCTCGAGGACGAGCAACGTCTAAGCATGGGGGAGGAGGTAGGTACGGTGCAGTTTTAGAGTTCAAAGGGGAATATTTTTTAAAAAAAAATGATGAAAGAGATGTATAGGGTTGGGTAAAAAAATCCAGTGATACTCATGACTTTCAAGGTATAAAAAAATCAAAACTTCGTTGTGGAAGTCATGGGCTGAATATATGACGAGAAAAAAAAATGAATGAAAGAAAGAAAGGAATGAGAAATATGAGAAAGAAAAAAAAATGTGCGTAAAGTAAATTCCCTAGCTCTCTAAAAGTGCATTCAAGGCTTCAAGTTAAAAAGATCCATTCTCATCTTCCAACCATGTGCAATCCGATAACGAGGACTTCCTTTGTGCCTCGGGATCACTCTTTGCCATTTGCACATGTCCACTTATCTAAAAGTGTGTGTATTTTTCTCTTTCCCCTCCTTGATTTAACATTATTTTCCAATGACCTTTTTGACGAGTCTCGGTAAGACCATGAAAAGCTTGTCTTGTTTTGACAACACCTCATTTATAAAATCTTGTTAGGACTAAACTTTCCCAAAGCTCCATATAAAGCCTACCACATATATATGAGAGGGAAAGGAGTAGAATATATAGGCTTGAGAGACAAGTGAGATGAGAGTTCATGAGCAATATACAAGATGATTTAAATTTGTGAACTTGGTTTAGCTTTTCTTATTCTCGTTCTTTATTTCAAAAATTCGAGATCTATTTAAAACTTTGTGAGCATGTTAATACTTGTGGGATAAGCTTAATAAGAATCTACCCTCCGTAGAGATGAAGGCTAGCACATTATGGAACTTTAATGAATTAAAATTTTGAGAGCATTATGTTTTCTCATGTGTATTCAAGTGCGAGTTTAAACATTGTTTAGCAATGATGATATCCATCGAAGGCTTACTCGAGGACGAGCAAGGTTTAAGCATGGGGGAGATGTTGACGGTGAAAATCCGTCAACCTAGCCATGAGTTTACCTTCGGTGTTGGCATGAGTTTTATACCTTATCCATTGGTACTAACCCCCGTGGTATAACAAGTTCACGTGTGCATGTCGGTTTTGGAGTTTAATGTTTATGCAGGGTTTTAGTGTTGAATGCAAGACTTTCGGGATAAGTTCATCAAGCACCTCATGACAAGACCTTGAAGTCCTGAACAAGTCATGCAATGAAGCAAACTTAACTCCAAGAAGCCGGGGACTTGATCCGAGAAGGCAACAGACTCCAGGGACCCGACCGTGTAAAAGTGCTTCGAATCTTGCAAGACAAGGAGTTGAGTCCAATTCGGAGAGAAACCGACGACATGGACCTACATGCGAAGGGGGAAACATCCGAGAAGCAAGGGAACCGACGTGGGGCAAAGGAGCCCACGGGCCGGGCCTAAATGGGCCCGGGCCGGCCGGCCCGGTCCGGTCGGCCCGGGGCCCATTTTGGGCCCAAACGTGCTCTCCTTTGCCCTAGCCGCCAATCGGGCTATTTATAGCCCCCCGACCGAGAGCCACGGAGAGAAGATTTCGTCTTCGGCCGCCGAGGAGCGAGAGAAGAGAGGGACACCATGTCGGAGAGGAGAGGGTCGAGCTAGTTGACTAGGGTTTCCCTAGCCGACGTGGGAACCTTGCATGGAAGACCACGTCGGAGTTCCCGGAGCTAGAAGCAAGATCAAGGAAGGATCCCGGTGGTGATCTTGTGTATGTATCATTGTCATAGTTGAATTATCAAGTTGAATCTTTTCTTAGCGATCAAGTGTTTCCTCGAAGATTTCGTTTTTCGATCGGCTTTGCTTATTCCAATTCTATTCGTACGATAGATTACATAGGGTGTTCTTGTAGCCGCGGTGGCTAGAGGTACACGCCGGATCTTCCGAAAGAATCTCGACTTGTCTTTTGACTCGCCCTAAGCTCCCCGCATGAATAGGGATACGTTGTGACGAACGGGGGGTCTCGAAAGGCGGATGTTTTCGGATTTGGACGGGAAACCACGATTTAAAGAGGCTTCTATTAAGATTCGATTTGCTACTTCTTCTTTTGCTTGGAACTTCAACAAAAGGCTTACCCCCGATCCCTCTAGATCGGTTTATCTACCCAATCTTACTTTGTTTTCTCCGGTTTTTAGTAGATTAGATTCGTTTTGTGTCTTTTACTTAGATGCATTAGGTTCTTTATTGAAGATTGCAGTTATTTGGCTTTAATAGATTAAGTCTTGCGTCACACATTTGTTCCACGGATTCGATACCTTGGGTTCACCACTCGAGGGAAGAAGGGTCCCTTGACTACGACGGGAGACTTGTACGCTTGCGAGTCACGAACGAACTTTGATACAATTATTAACCGTCAACAACATCGAAGCGCGTTATCAACCTGAAGCATCAGCAAAATCAAAAACGGAACCAAGAATCCCACTCACCAGCCGGCCGGTGGGGAGCATCTCGAGATCCCACAGGGATCGGTCGCTGCGCAGGGACCGGGTGTCGACGGCGCTCCGCGCCCGGGTAGCCGCGTACTCCCACAGAAGGGGGCTCTGCAGCATCCGCGAACTCGCCAGCGCGACGGGGTTCGCCGTCTCCATCATCTCAAAGATGCGTAGCGGCCTCTCCATCCGGGGGACGACCCGCCGGTGGTGGAGGAAGGTGAGGACGGTCGCCGCGGTCAGCCCGCGCCCCGCCAGGTTCCTCAGCGCGGCCAGAAGCGAGTCCAACCGCCTCCGATGCTGGACCGGAGACACCCCGTGGCTCCAAGAGTCGGGCTTCTCCCGGAGCACCAGACCGGTGTAGGGGGGAGACCGGGCTCGTCGTTGCGAAGGTAGAACCACCCCCGCTCCCAGCCTGCGTTGTTGGTCGTCATGGTGCAGGGGATGTAGTCGTCCTTGTACTGCCCCCGCAAGGCAAGCGACATGCCGCCGGCGCGCACTGCGTGGCGGGTCCTCTGCTCCGTCGTCGGCTGCATGAACAGCTCCGCATGGAAGAGGTGAATCCAGAGATCCCAATTCACCGGGATTCCTAGATACCCCTCGCAAACGCCCACGAACGTGGCCGCCTGCGAAATTGCGTTCGGCGCGAAGTTGTGCAGCTCGACGCCGTAGTGGTGGCAGAGCGCCCGCATGAAGCGACTCGCTGGCGCCGCTAAGCCGCGCTGTGGAACCGGGTGAAGCTAACCACGTAGCCGCTCGGCGGGTTGGGCGCGTGGTCCCCAGCCGGCGGCACGATCCACTCGGCCGGCCGGTCCTCCTCGTTCGCCGCCAGCTGACCGGCGGCCACCAGCTCGCCTAGGGCCAGCCGCGTCACCGTCGAGCGCTCCCACGCGTATGGGTCGACGATAACGAGAGGTGGAAGAGGCGCCATGAGGAAAGGCAAAGGGGCCGGGAATGAAGAATAGGAAGGAGGAGAAGAACTCCAAAGGCGGAAAGGCGCTGTGGCGAGAACGAGACAGGGGCTGGAGCACAAGGAGCGAGAATGGCGAATGCTAAGGTAAAAACCGCCATTTTCCCCCTCGCCAGATTTATAAGCTGCGGGCGTGCTCTCCGGAGCGCACGTCCCGCGAGCATTAACTGCAGGGAAAATCTTCTCTCGCCGATGGACGGGCCCCACCACGACCGCAGCGGCCACGCCACCGCTAACGGGCCATCATCACGGCGTAGAACCGGGAGGGCCGTGGTAGGCGGTCACGTCCGCCTGCCCACGCCGCCCACTACGCGCGTGGCTGCGGCGCCTAAAAAGGCGCGCCCGCGGCGCGAAACCGCAGACGCGACTGCGAAGTAAGGAAGACCCTCGAGCGGCGCGAGCCCCTGGCTCAGAAAAGTTCAACCCTCGAAGGGTGCAAGCATCGGACGGTCACCTCGGGGCCCGTTTGAGATAAAACAGGCACCACAGGTACCTTCGATGTGCTATTTTACTGATCAGCGCCTCGAGGGCTGACACGGTCAGGGACCCTCGAGGACTCGCAGATGCAAAGACGGGGGCGCCTAGCCGCCGCCCCGCGCTATTTTACTGATCAGCACCTCGAGGGCTGATGCGGTCAGGGGCCCTCGAGGATTCGCAGATGCAAAGACAGGGGCGCCAAGCCGCCGCCCCGCACTATTTTACTGATCAGCGCCTCGAGGGCTGACGCGGTCAGGGACACTCGAGGACTCGCAGATGCAAAGACGGGGGCGCCTAGCCGCCGCCTCGTGCTATTTTACTGATCAGCGCCTCGAGGACTCGCAGATGCAAAGACGGGAGCGCCTAGCCGCCACCCCGCACGGCCCTACTGATCAGAGGTTCGAAGCCTGACCATCGACGGGTTCGAACGGGCGCCCCAGATCACCAGAGTCAGGGACGACGAGGGCACGCGCATTCGAGCCGTTCCTCGAGCCCGCCGGCTCGAGGGTGCCCCACATGTCGTGTTCGAGAGCCAGCGAGGGCAGCTAGCCGGGGGGATCCCACCGAGGGAGACCTTCCACGCCCTCGGTCTCTAGCGAACGGGAGCGAGCCCCACCTAGCAAACCCAAGCAAGCGCTTGAATAGACGTGTCTCTGGACCACGCAGCCTACCCTTATCGAACGGGGCATGGGCGTCCACTTGAACCACCCACTAACAGCTCAACGAGGAATCCGCAATCCGCGACCCGACCGATGGGGGTTGCGGAAACCTCACCCTCCGTCCCGCGGAGGGACGGCGAGGGCGCGTTAAAAACAAGTCGTAGAGCTCTACCCGATCGCCTTGAACGGGCCCAGGCTCGGGGGCTCGACGCACGGCTACACCTCCTGGATTGCACCGGCCGCGGGTAGTGCCAGCTGCGCGTGTGTCACCGCAGCCGGCTGAAACATTGCCAACGCCGGTTGAGATATGTACCACGCCCTCTGACCAAATCTCGCGGTAAAACCCCTGCAGGAGCACCCATGCTCCTACAGGGCTTCGGGGGCTAGACCCGCGGGTCCGCTGACGCGACCCCACGGAAAGCATTCGCAAGCCAGGGGAAGGACGTCCTATCAGTAGGTTCCAGCATCTGCGGGAGCCTGACCGGCGAACCTGCAGATGCTCGGGGGCTACTGTCGGGGACAGCCCTGGGGGTCCCCTTAAACAACTAGGGAAGCCCCACTTAAAACCTGCAAAAAGCCAAGGCCAAACACGTCTCGCTTAAACACACGGGGCATGGCCCACGCCACGGTGGCCCTGACGGCCCACCAAGGCGGCCCACTCGAAGATCCCCTCGAGCGGGCTCCGCCTCGCTCGAGGGAACACACCTCCCTCGGGTGGGCTCCGCCCCGTTCGAGGGAGTACGCTTACCTCGAGCGGGCTCCGCCTCACTCGAGGGTCCACGCCACCCTCGAGCAGGCTCCGCCACGCTCAAGGGCGCTCCGCACGCGCACGCCCGTCCCTGTACGCGAGTACGGGCATTTAATGCCCTGACAACGGCGGGGCTGCGCCATCATGCGCCTGGGACTCACGCCCCGGTCCTGTTGCACCAACTCCCTAAGAGGGAACCCATCCCCGCCACTGTGGTGGACTGTGCGACGTGGCCGGTGCCAGCCCCGTCACGCCGCGCCGCCTACTCCAGTACGGCTAATGCGCCGAGCCCTCGAAGGGGGCCGGCCGCAACCTCGATTTGCTTTCCCGTGACTTTGCAGGGTTAGGTCGAGATGTTAGGCCGGTGGGGTGCCATCCCTGCCACTGTTAACGGCATGGTGGCCACCCCCGCGCATACAACCCCACGCCGGGCACTGTGGTAACAGCTTCGGCGCTGTAGAGCATGCGGGAACGGGACGCCGCCATGCCTGCCACTACATCCTGTACGGATCGACGTCAGCAATCCCCTCGAACCCACCTGGACATCACGGCCATCCGCTGCACCCCTACCCTCGAGGCTGCCACTGTTCGTGTACAAGATATGCCATGATGGCCAGATCACGGCAAGGACCGTCAAGGTGGCCGCCTACTCTACGGCGCGGCACACCACACTTCCCCATGTAACTGAATAGTGCGGCATACATGTAATTCGCTCTCTCCTTGGCCTATAAAAGGAAGACGAACTCCCCCTCCGCAGGAGAGATCACACGGCAGAACGATAAGGAACAACCGCACACGGCACACCACACACCACACACCTGCTTCCCAATTCTCCCACAACATCTTCAGCTACTTCACCAGGGACTTGGAGGCCACGCTTCCTCTCCCGCCTTGCTTGTAGCAGCCCCACTACAGGCACCCGGTGCTGAGCAATATAGTGCCCCGAGCACACCACTGCTGGACGTACGGCCCCTCGGCCGGAACCAGGATAAAATTCTGTCTCTGATTGCTTGGCATCGACCATTGAGGGACAGACCTTGGCGCTTATTATTGGTTAGTGTTGGGACCACATTTCGCACCGACACACGGGTCTTCAAACTTGTTGGTTCTTGATGCGTTGGAATGGTAATTTGATGGAGCTTCTGAATATCTCATTTTCTTCATTTGTACACCTCTGAACAAGCTCTCAAATTGATGAAGACAGCAGCATCCATCGCAGGATTCAGAGAGGTTGATGATTGTAAAACCCCGGATTTTCATAGAAAACCCAAACCCTGTACCATCGCGATAGTCCCTGGATCAGTGGCTATCGCGTACAGAACGTCTCACAGATAGATACACAAAGTCATACATCGCATCACATAAAGCTAATCGTACATCAATTTATTACATGTCCATTATGGAGTACATCATTAGAAGCCTCTTGGCTGAATCAGAGTGAAAATTCTACGCAACGGTTGCTATCTTCTCAGAAGGGTCTCCATCTTTATTCTTCCCGCCACAGGCAACTCGAGCGAAGTGACGTATCACTCAGTCATACCATCCGTCGGCGTTGCAGTCGAACTCGGACTCGTACCCTGCACACCCAAAGTCTATCCCCAAGGAGCGGGATATGTTCACGTCACCAACCGTATGCAGCTTTAAGTGGCCTAACTTCTAAAGGGGAAAAGAGTATACACAAGGAAGCGGCTGGGGTTTCCTATGCAGCAGCAGCAGAGTATAAACAAGGTATCTCCATCATTATCCCAAAACCCAAGCCTCTCAACACAGCCCGGATCCATCTGGTCACCCAGAAGACCCGTCACCAGCTCCTACTCCTGTCTAGGGTCGATGCGAGAACTTCCTCTCCTCGCACCTCAATGATTACAACCGGATCGACGAGGTAGATGGAGCCTCTCTCCTCTAGCCGGCTGTAACCACGGCTCACCACACTCTCACCTATAGGGGGAGGTAGAAATCCCAAAACATGAGGATCAAGTACGTCTTCTAGGCAGTGTCCATGATCGAGGACGCGGCTATAGCTATAGATCGAACAACTCTGCAGAGCGTGTACACCTGTACCCATCCCGGAATGGTACCCGGCCGGTGTACGGCCGACCGAGCCCATCCTACCGGCGAACTCTCGGTAGTTACGAACCCATCCCCGCATCCGGCCCTCAAAGCTGTCCCCCCTCGGAAGGGACTACACCGAACCGTGGAAATGCTCCCGTGTGGCCACACGGGGAGTCGCTCCGAGAGGGTGGTCTCACCTCCACCGCTCCCCCACTGATACCCCGCTATCCATCCTAAGCAGGTATGGTTCCGCACTTGCCGAGCTCAACACGGCCCTATCCCCACTCTCGGCGGGGTGGTGTGTACGATGTCCTATAAACAAGTTGATCCACTCGATTTTAGACCGGGGCGAGCTCATGTCCTCCAAGCGCACATAAAACCCCAACACCTAGGCTCCGAAAACCGCAACAGGAGGGATGCACTGAGGAGTGCAACCCTATCCCCGATCCCAGATCGGTTGTTTCGAGCTCACCCCCGCCAAAGTACCCAAAACGCCTTCTCCTGCCGGTTTTTACCCCACACACGCCAAGAACCACTACTCCCATCCCAACACATGCATCGCGAAGCTCGGCGCACATACACGCCCACATAAACATATATAGTAGTAGTAGGACAATCTAGGACAGGGTAAATAAAGAGGCAGTGCAAGGTTCATCAACATGCATACATAAAGTAAAGCGCTAGCAATACTACTCAGCAATGCCTAATGGGTAATTCAGAATCAGTCGGGCGTGAACCTGGGGTCGGGTAGTCCTCCGCGGCGAAGTCGTACTCCTGACTCAGCTCTCCGGCTCCTCCTGCTCCTAGTTGCGCGAAAAGGAAAATAAATAGCGGTCCTAAGGCAACATAAATCCAAATAAGAGCATTTAAGAACCAACAAGGGAACAAACACCAACCCAACCCGTAGTTCGAGATTTTAGAAATTTTCTGGAAGAGGTTTCGCAATTTTCGGAGTTAAAATGGATTTTCTAGGATTTTTAGAAGAGGAAAACGATTTTCTGGGATTTTTAAATAAAAGAAAACCCCCCCTTTACAGCCGGCCACACGGGATCCCGGATCCCGCCTGCGGCCGGGGTTCCCCGTGGCACGCGTCGCGGCTCGGCCAGCCACCGGCCGGCCGCGGCCGTCCGGCGGCGGCCGGTGTGGCGGGCCGCGGTGTAGGCCACCGTGTGGCCCGGCCTCCTGGTGGCGGGCCGCACCAGATCCCGTGGATCTTTCTGCGGCCACGCGTGCGTGTAGGCCCAAATGTGTCCAGGCGTTTCCCCCCTTCCCTCGCGATGACTAGACCGCCGCCCCGGTGTTCGACAAAATGCCCAAGGAGAAGAGGGCGGCGGCGCGTGGGGTCTCGCCGGCGGTGATGGCCATCGACGCTTGGGTGGCCGGCCTGCAAGGCGCTCCTACGCGAGCTCCTCGGGTTGGGGCTAGGAGACCGCTAGGGCGGCCGGTGTACGTCGCGCGCGTCGGTCGCCGGCGTGGGCGCGGCGGCGGCGCGGCGGTGTGCGGGGGGGCTTTCCTCGCGAGGGGTACGGCGGCGTGAAGTGGAGATGGGCGTGCACGGGGGTGCGGCCGATGCGCTTGGGCAGACCTAGTCGGGGTTTCGGCTCGGGCTCGCGACGGGTGTCGCGGCGGTGCTACGGCGGCGCACGGCTCGACGCCATGGGCGGCGGCGAGCGAGGCGCCCGAGGTTGGGCCGACGCGTTCTTGACCGAGGGTCACGGCACGGCGCTAGGTACTCCTCGACACGGCGAGCACGGGGGCTCGGCGACATGGTCATCCCGGCACGGCGGCGGCGCGGCGAGCACGGGGGCTCGGCGGACGCGGCGGGGCTCGAAGGGAAGGGCCAAGGCCCGGTTTTTCCTTTACGGTCGCGACGCGCGCGTTGGGGGTGCACGCGTGCGTGCTCCGTGGCGTGCACGGGCGCGCACGTGAGGGCATGCTCGCGACGCGAACGCGTCGCGGCGCTCGACACGGCGCGGCGGCGACGGACCGCGCCGAGGCCTAACGCAAAAAGGAAAAAGGGGCTAGGCGGGCGGCGCGCGCGTGACGACGGCGGCGGCACATTCAAGATTCATCCCCGGCCGGCACGAAGGCCGGCATCACCCGGGCGGCGCGCGGCGGCGCGGTGGCGTCCCCGTCGCGGCTCGAAGGTCGCGGCGCATAGAGGAGTGGTGAGCGGCATCCTCACCTGGGTGGCCTCTGGCCGATGTGCAGGCGTCGGTGACGGCGGGCGGTGCTGTGAAGAGGAGGGAGGCGGCGCTGGTAGGGGTCGCAGAGCGGTACGGCGGCGAGGAAGTCAAGCGGGCCGAGGTCGAAGGCGTGCGTCTCTCCTGCGAGTCTGGCTCCTCCTCGCGGGCGGCTCCGGCGTCGCGGCGGCGGCGCGGTTACGGCTCCGCGGTGGCGGCGCTCGCTCCCCGGCTCCCCCTCTTCCTCTTCTTCCCCCTCTCCTCCGGCCGCGGGTAGGTGAGCGGGGGGGATTGGGTTCCCCGGGCGGCTAGGGTTGGGGAGTTCCGCAGGCGGCGGCGGCGGCTACTTATAGCGGCGGGGCGCGGGGGTACGTGGACGGTGCCGATGCGACGGGAGGCCGCGTGGGCGCGTCGCGACGGCGCCATGACCGCGCGCGCGGCTTTCCCCCTTTCGACGCCGGCAAAAGAGAAAGGGGGAGAGGATGACGATGCCGACGTCGGCATGACGCGAGGGGGTGGCCCACCCGGCGGCGGCTGCGGCGCGGCGGGTGGTAGGTGGACGGCGCGGGCGGCCAGCTGGGCCGGCCAACGGGCCGAAAACAGGTCTGGGCCTGATGTGAGGTTGGCGGCCCGTGTGCAATAGTGTAGCTCCTTAATTTCCTTTAGGCCACAAAATGGATTCAAATTTGAATTTCAATTCAAATTTGAATTCTCCCAAATAAAACCCAAATAAAATTCAAATGAAGAACCAATTTTTCACACTAGCAGGTTATAAGCCCTAAAAGCATACTCGAAGACAAAATTAAATCTAGGAATTTGGGGGAAAGAAACAGGGGAACAATCTTAATCGACAAACGAGCACTCCACTTCAATTCGAGTTTTTGAAATTCGACATTTTGAGTACAAGTCAAAACCAAGGATGTTACAGAACTCCCCCCCTCACAAGAATCTCGTCCCCGAGATTAGGAAGTTACCTCTGCCTCGAAGAGATGAGGGTATATCTCCCTCAACGCTAACTCCTTCTCCCACGTAGCTTCGCGCTCGGAGTGATTACTCCATAGCACCTTGCAGAAGCGCGTGGTGGTGTTCCTGGTCGACTTCTCCGCCCAGTCCAGGATCCGAACCGGGTACTCCAAGTACTCCAAGGTTTCCTGGACGTCGAGCGCCTGGGCAGGCACTCTCTTCTCGACGACCACACACTTCCGAAGTTGGGAAACATGGAACACCGGGTGAACTCCCGCAAGCTCCGGAGGTAGCTCGAGTTTGTAAGCCACCTTTCCGACCTTACTCACAATAGGGTAGGGCCCAACGTACCTAGGGGACAGCTTCCCCCTGACGTGGAACCTCTTCGTACCTCGGAGGGGTGACACCTTCAAGTAGACGTGATCCCCTACTTCAAACGAGACGTCCTTCCGTTTCGCGTCGGCATAGCTCTTCTGCCTGCTCTGGGCTATCTTCAGATTCTCTCGTACCTTGGCGACATTTTCCTCGGCTTCAACAATGGTGGCGGGACCGAAAAAGGTTCTCTCCCCCACCTCGGACCACATCAAAGGCGTCCGACACTTCCTGCCATACAGGGCTTCGAACGGCGCCATCTTCAAGCTGGCCTGGTAGCCGTTGTTGTAAGAGAACTCGGCATATGATAGGCTCTTTTCCCAATCGGACCCATAGGTCAACACACAAGCTCTCAGCAAGTCTTCTAGTACCTGATTCACCCTCTCTGTCTGACCGTTAGTCTGTGGGTGGAACGCGGTACTGTAGTTCAGCTGGGTACCCATGGATGCGTGCAAACTTTTCCAGAACTGAGCAGTGAACTGGGGCCCTCTGTCTGACACAATGCTCCTCGGAGCCCCATGGAGCTTTAGGATGTTGTCTACATACAGTTCTGCAAGCCGGCTTACGCGGTAGTCCGTCCTAACGGGTAAGAAATGTGCTACCTTGGTCAGCCGATCAACAATCACCCATATGGAGTCATGCCCTTTCTGCGTGCGCGACAACCCCACAATGAAGTCCATGCTGATATCATCCCACTTCCACGTGGGTATCTCGAGTGGTTGCAGCAGCCCGGCAGGCCTCTGGTGTTCGGCCTTCACTCGCTGACACGTGTCACATCGAGCGACGTACTCTGCAATATCTTCCCTCATCTTTTCCCACCAGAACCGTGCTTTCAAGTCCTTGTACATCTTGGTACAGCCAGGGTGGATCGAGTATCGAGAATCGTGGGCCTCTTTAAGGATCGAGTCCCGAATCTCCTTGTCCTGAGGCACGCAGATGCGGTCCTTCAGCCACAGTGTACCCTGTTCGTCGAGGCGATAATCAGCTGCTTTGCCATTCTCCATCAGGCGTTTTACCTCTTGAATCTCTGGACACTCCTTCTGAGCTTGGCGGATCTGGTCTTCGAGTGTGTATTTTACCCGCAACTGGTTCAACTGCCCCTCCTCCACAATCTCTAAGCTCAGCTTTTCCAGCTCTTCATGCAAGGCGGGTTGCTCCTCTCGCACCATCAGGTTGTTGCAGTAGTGCTTGCGGCTCAGAGCGTCGGCTACGACGTTTGCCTTACCAGGGTGGTAGTGAATGCTCAGGTCGTAGTCCTTGATCAGCTCTAGCCATCTCCTTTGCCTCAGGTTCAACTCCGACTGGGTGAAGATATACTTCAGACTCTTGTGATCCGTGTAGATGTCGCACTTGTTCCCCATCAGATAGTGCCTCCATATCTTCAACGCATGAATGACGGCTAGCTCGAGGTCGTGCGTAGGGTAGTTCTCCTCATGCTTCCTTAGCTGTCGTGAAGCGTAGGCCACTACCCTGCCTCCTTGCATCAACACGCAGCCGAGTCCTTGCCTAGACGCGTCACAGTACACCACGAAATCCTTGCTCGCGTCGGGCAGGGTCAGGACCGGGGTAGTGGTGAGACGAGTTTTGAGCTCCTGGAAACTGGCTTCGCACTTGTCCGACCACACATACGGCGTGTTGCTCTTCAACAGTTCTGTCATGGGCTTGGCGATCTTCGAGAAGTTCTCGATGAATCGGCGGTAGTATCCGGCCAAACCGAGAAAACTGCGGATCTCTGTCACGGACTTCGGTGACTGCCACTTGGACACGGCCTCAATCTTGCTCGGATCTACAGCAACTCCTTTAGCTGACAACACATGACCCAGAAACGCGACTTCTTCCATCCAAAACTCGCACTTGCTGAACTTGGCGTACAGCTGATGCTGTCTGAGCTTCTCCAGCATGATCCTCAGGTGCTCCTCGTGCTCTTCTGCTGTCTGGGAGTAGACCAGTATATCGTCAATGAAGACGACGACACACTTGTCCAACTCGTCCATGAAGACCTTGTTCATCATGTTCATGAAGTAGGCCGGGGCATTGGTTAGGCCAAACGACACGACTGTGTACTCATACTGCCCATACCGGGTTACGAATGCCGTCTTGTGGATGTCCTCCGGGCGGATCTTCATCCGATGATAACCCGACCGGAGATCAATCTTACTGAAGTACTTGGCTTGTCTCAGCTGATCCATCAGATCATCAATTCTGGGCAGTGGGTACTTGTTCTTGATGGTCACCGCGTTCAGGGCGCGGTAATCGACGCACAGACGTTGCATCCCATCCTTCTTTGGTACGAACAGTGCCGGTGAACCCCAGGGTGAGGCACTCGGCCGAATGAACCCTTTCTCGAGTAGCGAATCTAGTTCTGCCTTCAACAGTTTCAGCTCAACCTCTGCCATACGGTACGGACTCTGGGCTATCGGTGCCGTTCCCGGCACCAGGTTAATCACGAACTCCACTTCACGATCGGGAGGCAACCCGGGCAACTCCTCTGGAAACACATCCTCATACTCACGGACCACCGCACGTCCGATATGGCCTTCGTGTGAAGGTCGTACACGGCCGGTATGTCTCGAGACTTCATCGGCTCGAATGTAACCCTTGTTCCGTCGGGGGTGCGGTAGTGTCACCAGTCTCGGCGAAGTCGAGATGACACCTTTGTGGGCAGTGATCCAATCCATTCCCAGTATCACGTCGATACCATGGGAAGGCAGCACAGTAAGATCCCCATAGAATGTGTGGCCTTGGATGACCACTTCCACTCCTTTGCACAGCAGGGTGCATCGGATATCCCCGAGCGGATAGCTCGTGATGAGGGGCATCGTTCGGGTGGTTGAAGGGAGGGAAAGTCTATTCACGAACCGAGAGGTGATATAAGACCCGGTTGCACCGGTGTCAAAGAGAACCAGAGTAGAAGTACCACAAACCAAAAACTTACCGATCACGACGTCGGGGGCATCGGCAGCCTCCTCCTCAGTGAGGTGGTTCAGCCTCCCACGGCCGGCAGCCGGGGGCGGTGCAGCCTGAGGAGGTCGGCCTCCTGGAGCAGGTGCCCTCGCGGGGGTAGCAGCAGTCTTCTTGTCGGGGCAGTCGTAGGACTTGTGGCCTGGCTTGCCACACGCGAAGCAGGTGACGGTGAAGCCTCCGGCGGCAGGTCGCGCGGTGCTTGGTGGAGCACGAGCGTAGCCTCCCGTCTGCTGGGGGTAGCCGGGGTTCCTCCCTCCGGGGAACGGGCTACGTCCACTTCCTCCGAAGCCACGCCCCGGGCGGTTGTGCCCGGGCGGTAGCTCCCCCCTCGGCATGTTGCTCCGTCCGCTTCTCGGCTTCGGAAGGATCGGTCGGCCGATCCCGATCTCCCATCCTCTTCTTGCCCCTCATGCGTTCCTCGTGGCCGCTCCTCTCGTCCTCGACCGCGATAGCGCGGTTGACGAGATGGCGCGAGGACTTGTGCTCACTTGCCTTCCCGGCGCCCGGCGAAGGCCGTGGTGGAGGTCTCGCGGGGAACCGAAGCGGCTTCTTACGGTCGGTGTTGGTGTCGTCGGGGGCGTACCGCATCATCTTCATGAAGTGACGCTCGTACTCCTCGACCCTCATCGCACCCTGAGTCATGGTGCGAAACTCCTGCGCTTTCTGGACCAGCAGCTCATCGGGAAGGTACTTCTCGCGGAACGCCTCGCAGAACTCCAGCCAGGTGATGAAAGCTGGGTTCGGGTGGGTGGCAGTGTAGTTGTCCCACCACGCCTTGGCAGGACCCTCCAGCTGGTGCGCAGCGATAGCGACACACTCCTCGTCGGAGCAGACGGTGAGGTCGAGCTTGGTCTCGATCACCCGCAGCCAGTCGTCGGCCTCGAGTGGGTCATCCGAGTAGCTGAAGGTGGGGGCCTTCAGGCGGACGAACCTCTCGATCTTCCTCGTGAGATCCTCGTCCTGCGGAGCGACGCGGTTCCCACCGTTGCCACGGTGCTCCATGGCCTCCGCCATCCTCTGCATCAGCTGAGTCTGGAGCGCCATCACTTCCACCAAGTTAGGTGGGGGTGGTGGTGGCTGTTCAGTCTCAGGCTGGCCTTGCTCGGCTGCTCCTTGCTCAACCTCGGCCTCAGGGTTCTCGGGCGGTGGTGGCGGTGCTCCGTCACCTCGGGCCCTAGCCCCCAAGGCTCCTCCACGCAGGGGTGGACGGCCACGGCCACGACCGCGTCCACGCCCCTGCTGGGCTTCCTCCTCAGCAGCTGCCTCCTCGAGGCGGGCTATCAGCCGGTTGGAGCGGCGGATCGACATCCTTCTGAAAACATAAGGGAAAAGGAAGAAGTTTACGCACGTCACTCACCAACTCACACACGAGTCTTAAGCATTCAAGAAAATAGTTCTAATTATAACTTACACTCAAGTAGAAGAAGCATTAAGACACAAATAACACCATTAAGATCCAAGCACACATCAAACATGATTATTACACTTGCTCCCCTGAGGCTGACTCAGACCTTGGGGTAGCAGCAACAAGTCAACGATCTAATACATCGGTACAAACTCAAAAGGGTAGTGTCTACATGGTGTGGCATGACTCCCTTCATGCACCGGAACATGCTCGCGGCTGCATGGAACATCTCATGGAAACTACTAGCATAAAACACTACTCTAGGTCATGCCTCCTGCTCAGCTCTCTACTCCGTGCGTGCCCGCTGGTACGTAACGGGGTAGCGGTCCTCGGTGGGGTAGTCTGGCGAAAAGATCCGGGACACCAAGGCGTGAGCCTCTTGAACCTCCTCGGTCTCGACAGGGGTCGGCAGACGGGCCATCGGGCACAGGTGAAGCTTGAGGCGTGACTGGTGCAGCTCGAAGGTCTCGGTGCGAATCTCACGCTGACTGGTGCAGCTCGAAGGTCTCGGTCCTAAGGCAACATAAATCCAAATAAGAGCATTTAAGAACCAACAAGGGAACAAACACCAACCCAACCCGTAGTTCGATATTTTAGAAATTTTCTGGAAGAGGTTTCGCAATTTTCGGAGTTAAAATGGATTTTCTAGGATTTTTAGAAGAGGAAAACGATTTTCTGGGATTTTTAAATAAAAGAAAACCCCCCCTTTACAGCCGGCCGCACGGGATCCCCGGATCCCAGCTGCGGCCGGGGTTCCCCGTGGCCTGCGCTGCGGCTCGGCCGGCCAGCGGCCGGCCCGCGGCCAATCCGGCGGCCGGCCGTGTGGGCGGCCGCGGTGTAGGCCACCGTGTGGCCCGGCCTCCTGGTGGCGGGCCGCACCAGATCCCGTGGATCTTTCTGCGGCCACGCGTGCGTGTAGGCCCAAATGTGTCCAGGTGTCTCCCCCCTTCACTCGCGATGACTAGACCGCCGCCCCGGTGTTCGACAAAATGCCCAAGGAGAAGAGGGCGGCGGCGCGTGGGGTCTCGCCGGCTGTGATGGCCATCGACGCTTGGGTGGCCGGCCTGCAAGGCGCTCCTACGCGAGCTCCTCGGGTTGGGGCTAGGAGACCGCTAGGGCGGCCGGTGTACGTCGCGTGCGTCGGTCGCCGGCGTGGGCGCGGCGGCGGCGCGGCGCGGCGGTGTGCATGGGCTTTCCTCGCGCGGGGTACGGCGGCGTGAAGTGGAGATGGGCGTGCACGGGGGTACGGCGATGCGCTTGGGCGGACCAAGCCGGGGTTTCGGCTCGGGCTTGCGACGGGTGTCGCGGCGGTGCTACGGCGGCGCACGGCTCGACGCCACGGGCGGCGGCGAGCGAGGCGCCGAGGTTGGGCCGACGCGTTCTTGACCGGGGTCACGGCACGGCGCTAGGTACTCCTCGACACGGCGAGCACGGGGGCTCGGCGACATGGTCATCCCGGCACGGCGGCGGCGCGGCGAGCACGGGGGCTCGGCGGACGCGGCGGGGCTCGAAGGGAAGGGCCAAGGCGCCGATTTTTCCTTTACGGTCGCGACGCGCGCGTGCTTGGAGTGCACGCGTGAGTGCTCCGTGGCGTGCACGGGCGCGTGCGCGAGGGCATGCTCGCGACGCGAACGCGTCGCGCGCGCGCTCGACACGGCGCGGCGGCGACGGACCGCGGCGAGGCCTAACGCAAAAAGGAAAAAAGGGGCTAGGCGGGCGGCGCGCACGTTGACGACGGCGGCGGCACCTGCAAGATTCATCCCAGCCTGGCACGAAGGGCGGCATCACCAGCGGCGGCGCGGCGGCGCGGTGGCGTTCTGTCACGGCTCGAAGGTCGCGGCGCACAGAGGAGAGGTGAGCGGCATCCTCACCTGGGTGGCCTCTGGCCGAAGTGCAGGCGTCGGTGACGGTGGGAGGTGCTGTGAAGAGGAGGGAGGCGGCGCTGGTAGGGGTCGCAGAGCGGTACGGCGGCGAGGAAGTCGAGCGGGCCGAGGTCGAAGGCGTGCGGCTCTCCTGCGGGTCCGGCTCCTCCTCGCGGGCGGCTCCGGCGTCGCGGCGGCGGCGCGGTACGGCTCCGCGGTGGCGGCGGCTGCTCCCCGGCTCCCCCCTCTTCCTCTTCTTCCCCCTCTCCTCCGGCCGCGGATAGGTGAGCAGGGGATTGGGTTCCCCGGGCGGCTAGGGTTGGGGAGTTCCAGAGGCGGCGGCGGCGGCTACTTATAGCGGCGGGGCGCGGGGGTACGTGGACGGTGCCGATGCGACGGGAGGCCGCGGGGGCGCGTCGCGGCGGCGCCATGACCGGCGCGCGCGGCTTTCCCCTTTCGACGCCGGCAAAAGAGAAAGGGGAGAGGATGACGACGCCGACGTCGGCATGACGCGGGGGGGTGGCCCACCTGGCAGCGGCTCTGGCGCGGCGGGTGGTAGGTGGACGGCGCGGGCGGCTAGCTGGGCCGGCCAACGGGCCGAAAACAGGTCTGGGCCAGATGTGAGGTTGGCGGCCCGTGTGCAATAGTGTAGCTCCCTAATTTCCTTTAGGCCACAAAATGGATTCAAATTTGAATTTCAATTCAAATTTGAATTCACCCAAATAAAACCCAAATAAAATTCAAATGAAGAACCAATTTTTCACACTAGCAGGTTATAAGCCCTAAAAGCATACTCGAAGACAAAATTAAATCTAGGAATTTGGGGGAAAGAAACAGGGGAACAATCTTAATTGACAAACGAGCACTCCACTTCAATTCGAGTTTTTGAAATTCGACATTTTGAGTACAAGTCAAAACCAAGGATGTTACAATGATTTATCTTGCAACTCTTTTAGGCATGACTTCTTTTTTCATTATTCAAGCCTTGTCTACATGGTTAGTGAAAATGGGGCCTTTCCCGACATATGATTCTTTAAGGTCATTAGCTTGACCAAGCGCAAAGCATGAGCGAGATTTACAAAACTTACTGTAAACATACGCGTCCATAATTAACACCACATGTGAATTGTAGCAACAAGTCAAGGTGTAAATAAAAGTAGCATATGTTTCATGCATAGCACTTAGCTCATCATTAGGCAAAGGTTGTTTAGGTGTGAGATTAATTGGATCAAAAATAAATGTTTCCTCTTTTTCATTCTCAAGAAAATCTAGCCTATCAACATGATCACTATTGGAACAAGGCATAGACATTAAACTATCATTCATACTATTGGTTGAGCATGAGTATTTAAATTTATCAACATCAATACCGATAATATCTTGAGATTTCGGCGCGGACCTTGGCCTCAGAGCCTTTTCAACAAGAGTGATATTTGGTTCATCTAGCGGTGTTGAAGGCGAATCAATCTCAACAAGTGAAGGTGTCTCTTTGTTACCTTTTTGCATCCCCTCCATCTCATCATGTGGAACGTGTAATCCATCAACTACATTTGCATTTGTCTCTTCTTTGAAGTCTTCATTGTCATCCCAATCTTCATCTTCAAAGTCTAGTATGTTGCTTTTTTATCTTCCATGTACCACATGTCGTCAAGACCACTCATTGTTGATTGACTCTTTCCGTCATCCTTGAGTACTTCCATGTCTTGATTTGCTAGTGTGTAGACTTCAATAGCGCACAAGCTATCACCTTGTGGGGAGGGGCCTTCTTGGAGTACTTGATCTATGTCAACCCCTTCCCATTCATCTTCTAGCTTGAGTCCTATCTCCTCCCATTTATCCTTTAAGTCACTAGGCTCATCACGGTTGTACTCTTCTCTTTCTTTATTGCAAATCTTTGAGTTGTCAAACCGGTCGATCCATCCTTCATCTCCTTCTTCTCTTTCTTCTTCAAACATCTTTTGGATCGACTCTCCACTCATCTCTTGATCAAATATATCTTCAACTAGTTTGGCAACGTGTTGGCGTTCCTCCTTCCTTCGGTAGTTGATTAGTGGGGCAAAATCAACTTAAACCCAACCGGATTGCTTGAACTCCGCCAATGGTCTACAATTCCACATAATTCGGCCTACATTCATGTTAGTTTCAACATTTTTAACATCCGAAATGACTTCTCTTACCTTGGGAAGTGGATCTTCAATTTCTCGTATGGTCAGTTCATCTTCCTTGAACTCTGGTTCATCTTTTTCAGAAATTTCAGCAAGCACCTTGGGCTTGCTTTTGTCATTTTGTTCCTCTCGACAACATCTTTGCCAATCTCGTAGTGTTCTTTGTCCATTGCTTATCCTTTGTAAGATTTGTGCGGATTCACTAATTGTTTTATCCATTATATCACCGCCTGCACACATTCTTACAAAACTAGTCGAGTTAGGGGTTAGTGAAAAATAAAAGGTATGCAACCTCAAGTCACCTGAAAATCTCAAGTTCGGGCCTCGCTCAAGTAGTTCATTAAAACGGTCCCATGCTTCATCAATTCCTTCATCCTCTCCTTACTTGAAATTGAGCACTTGCCTCCTTAAGTCTTGGACCTTGCTTATGGGAAAGAACTTCAAAAGAAACTTCTTCACTAGCTCATCCCAATTTCCTTTTGCTTCAACGGACGCAAGTGTGTACCATCTTCGTGCTTCATCTTCGAGAGAGAATTGAAAAAGATTCCACTTGAACCAAGCGACCAGAACTCCTTTTTGTTGCACCGTGTTGCATAACATCGTGAATTCCTTAATGTGTCTATATGGGTTGTTATCCTCCAATCCTCTAAATGGTTTTGTCGCCACTAACTTGATGATTTTAGGCTTCACTTCATAGTGGGTTGTAGCAAATGTCAAATCTGATTTTTGCATCTCAATGTCTTACATTGACGACATTGCTAGCTCCCTTAACGACATCTCTTCGTCTTCCAATGGTGAGGTGAACAAATCCATCTAGGCACAAGAAAAGTAGAAAGAAAAACAAAAAAGAAAGATTTTTTTCTAGAAAATAAAGGTTAGGTGTTAGTAATCAACAAAATTAATACTATATTAAACATAGCAAACTGTCTTGCTCCCCGGCAACGGCGCTAGAAAAAGGGGCTTGTTGACAGATAAAACTTGTATCCACCTACGATCTGCAAGCGTACGGACCTACACCTTTTTCACCACGAGATTTCCAAGGTTCTTATCAATCCGCGGAGCAAGGGGATTACTAGCGCTTAACCAAGTACTAATTTAGTTGACTAAGGAAACCTTTAAAGAGAGTATTAATCTAAAAATAAAGACAATCTAACCTAAGTTAATCTAAGTTAAGTTGATCAAACAAATCTAGGGTTAAACTAGATTGTAAAGGGGTGAACACAAGAGAGTGAGTAAGAAAGATAAGCGTTCCCTCCCTAGGATCTAGGATTACATGGTATGCATCTACTACACGAAAGCGGTAAACCAATCTACCGGGGGTAGTGACCACGGTTTCGCCCTTTCCCTCCTCTCGTACTGTCACTACTTGAAGGTATTCGTGACTAAACCTATGATGGAAACGATATGTTGATGGAATCAATGGTAGTAGCGGATATCATACGCCTGAAAAACACGGTGGCCTACCTTAATCATCAAAGCATCATGAACATGAAAACAATAGAATGAAACCACGAATCAAGTAGCGATCACATAGCATGTATCCATCTAATCCTAGGGATGAACGGAGACATTACCCCATCATCTTACACGGATTGAAGCACATAGGGGTGATGGAGACTCCGGAGAACGTCGTCGATGAAGATGGCGGCGATGGAGCTTGGGAACACCCCTAGGCCAGCGGCTTGGAGTCCTCCTCTTGCTTCCTTCTCTCCACCGGCGTTGATCCTTGCGACGAGCTCATCTAACTCTCTCCCTCATCTTGCGGCGGCGGTTTTCCGGTGATTGGCGTCGGTAGGATGATTTGTTCGATGTGGCGGCCGACGGCGGCGGAGGCAATAAATAGACGAACACCTAGGGCAAAGGGGGGACCGAACCGACCCCGGAGTGGGCTGGGCCGGTCGGCCCAGGCTGGCCGGCCCAGGCCCATTTCGGCCCGGTTCGGCCCCGGTTTCCTCCCCGGTTGCTTCTCACATGATCCCTTATTTGTGTGTACTTGCATGTGGGCCTTTGACGTCGTTTCCTTCACGGTTAAGGCTTGAATCCTTGCTATGCAAGCTTCGCTGTTTTCTGGTTGAGTCCTTGAAGACTTGCACGTTGACGCTTCGGTCCTCGGGTCATTTGGAGTCATGTTCATCGCGTGTCTTGACTCTTGTCAGGCTTTATGATCTTCTTCCAAAGTGCTTGGTGAACTTATCCCGAAAGTCTCCTCATTAGCGTAGATTTCCTGCGTAAACAACAAACTCCAAAATCGACATGCAAGTGTGATCTTGTTGTATCATTAGTATGCCTAGTGGCAGGTTAGTTGCAAATCAAAATCGAAACGAATGTATAACAAGTACTCTAGGTTGACGGAAATTCACCGTCAACATACACCCACAAATGATCTCCAAAAGCCTATCAAGTTTGTGAGCACTTCGGGGAAGGTGTTCTTTGGGAAAGAAAGAGAGAAGGCTAGTGAGAAGAAACCGGTGGAGAAGTTGAGTGGAGAGAAACCAAGTGAGCAGCCCCAATCCAAGCCTAAACCTAAACTTGTGAGGTTCCATTGTGGCTATTGTGGGAAAGAGGGTCACAAGGATGAGTTTTGCTTCAAGAGGAAGCGGGAAGAGAGGATGGCAAAGGAGTGGGCGAACAAGGATAGGTACAACCCTTCCCATGGTGTACCTAAGCCTCGTATGCCACTGCCCAGGGGTAAAGCTGTGGTGAGAAGTGTTCCGGCATGGGGAGATGCGAGTTCCCACAGCCGAGGAGCTGTTCTGGAGAGGGCAGTCAGACCGGCCTGGCTAGGCGGTCAGACAAGCCCTGCCCAGAGGGGGCGGTTAGACCGGCCTGGCTAGGCAGTTCAACCGCCCCCCAGAATTCTGGACGGAGCGGTTTTCGAGGTGGTGAGTTGAGCGGTTTCAGTTATGGAAGTGGTGTTGCTGGTGGTTGGTCTAGAGAGTCAGCAGGTGGTCAGTTTGCTAGGCATTATCCCCCTCGAGTTCACTATGGGGATGGGAGGAGTCGTAGCTTTGAGAAGAAGAGGAGGGACGGTCCACAGGTCTTCTTTCGTGGTTTTGGTCCTCCTCCAGGCAGCGAGGGTTGGTTTCCTCGGAGTGGTTACCGAGGTGGTGTTCGTGGTGGTAGTTTTGGTAGAAAAGATGGTTTGGTGTGTGCTAACCCCACTTTCAAGCAAATGGCTCGGAACTGGTTTTACTCTTTCGTTACTAACCCTAGTGCTGAGTAGTTTGTTCGCTCACGTGCTCGTTTTTAAATTTCAGGTGGGAGACTTGAAGAACATTTGGTTGATTGACTCTGGTTGCTCAAGGCATATGACCGGAGACAGGGGGTGGTTCTCAAGTCTCGTCCCGGTGGTGACAAAGAGGTACATCACTTTTGGGGACAATGGGCGTGGGCGTGTGCTTTTACAAGGTGAGATTATGGTGAGTGACAAAATCACTCTAAGGCATGTTGCTCTTGTTCAATCGCTGGGGTACAATCTGCTTTCTGTGTCCCAGCTGTTGGATGAGGGTTTTGAGGTGTTGTTTCGGCCCGGTGGTTCTCCGATTTTGGACTCTCGAGGGGACCTTGTCTGTATGGTCGTTCCCAAGGGTCAGGTGTTTCGTGCTGATTTTTCTCAGTCTTCGGGTGTGTAGCGTTGTTTCTTGGCTGGTTCTTCGAGTGAGTTGTGGAAGTGGCATAGGAAGTTGGGTCACTTGAGCTTTGACCTTTTGCCTCGCTTGAGTAAACTCAATTTGGTCCGAGGATTGCCACGGTTGAGGCTTGAGAAAGAGTTGGTTTGTGCGTCGTGTAGGCATGCCAAGATGGTAGCCTCTTCTCACCCGCCTCTCACCGATGTGATGACTGAGCGTCCATGCGAGCTGCTCCATATGGACCTTGTTGGCCCAGCTCGTGTGCGATCCGCGGCTGAGAAGTGGTATGTCCTTATTGTGGTGGACGACTACTCTCGGTATGCGTGGTTGTTCTTTCTCGAGGATAAGGGGGAGACGTTCGGTTTTGTTCGAGATCTAGTCTTGAGGTTGAGGAACGAGAGGCACGGAGATGCCATACGAGCTATCCGTAGTGATAATGGTTCAGAATTCAGAAACTCTCGTTTTGAAACCTTTTGCCATGACTTGGGTCTTGAGCACCAGTTTTCGAGTCCGTATACGCCTCCCCAGAATGGTGTTGTGGAAAGGAAGAACAGGACCTTGTGCGAGATGGCTCGGATGATGCTTGATGAATATAGGACTCTGAGGAGGTATAGGGCTGAGGCGGTGAATACCGCGTGCTATGTATCGAACAGGATCTACCTCAGAGTGCACAAGATGGCGGTGTGGTGCCCCCGGCTGAACATGTACCCACTACTTCGACTACGGTGGTGGACGCCCCTCTCATACACCTACGACGACAAATCAAGAAAGAGAAGAAGCTGTTGCTGAGGGGGAGGTAGCATAGAGGCGAGAACCTCCCCGGCGAGTACAAGTGGATCACCCAGCTTCGAGGATCATCGGCGACGTGAATGAACGCACTACACGGTCAAGGGTTCGAAACAACTCCCATTTCGCTCATGCTGCATTTGTTGCTACTTTTGAGCCCAAAGACATTGGACACGCACTATCTGATCACAATTGGGTTAATTCGATGCATGAGGAGTTGGAGAACTTTGAGAGGAATCAGGTTTGGGAGTTGGTTAACCCTCCCCCAGGGTGTAAGCCGATTGGTACAAAGTGGGTGTGGAAGAACAAAGGGGGAGAGAAAGGTGAGGTTGTGAGGAACAAGTCGAGGCTTGTTGCTCAAGGGTTCAGTCAAAATGAGGGGATTGACTACGAGGAGACCTTTGCTCCCGTAGCCCGTTTGGAGGCGATTAGGATCCTTTTAGCCTTTTCCGTGGCTAAAGGATTCAAGTTGCACCAAATGGATGTGAAGAGTGCTTTTCTGAATGGTGTGTTCGAGGAAGAAGTGTATGTGAGGCAACCTCCGGGGTTTGAGAGTGAGAAGTACCCCCACCAGGTGTACAAGTTGAGGAAGGCGCTGTATGGGTTGAAGCAGGCGCCTAGAGCTTGGTATGGTAGGTTGAGGGGGTTCTTGTTTGAGAGAGGTTTTGAGATGGGGAAGGTCGATCAGACCTTGTTTTTGCTGAGGCAGGGCAGAGATATCCTGATTGTGCAGGTGTACATGGATGATATTGTATTTGGTGGCTCGTCTAACTCTCTTGTTGCAAGGTTTGCAGAGGATATGAGCAGGGAATTTGAGATGAGCATGATGGGTGAGTTGCAGTTCTTCCTCGGGCTACAAATCAAACAATCAAAGGAAGGAATATTTGTGCACCAAGCTAAGTACACCAAGGACATTGTGCGGAAGTTCAAGATGGAGGATTCCAAGGCTATGACGACGCCGATGAGTACGACTACAGCTCTTTATGCGGACGAGGAAGGTGAACACGTGGACCAGAAGGAGTACCGAAGCATGATCGGGTCACTCCTCTACTTGACGGCGACGAGGCCGGACATCCAGTTCTCGGTATGTCCGTGCGCTCATTTTCAAGCGTCTCCGAGGACTTCGCATCGACAAGCGGTGAAACGAATTTTCAGGTACTTGCGTCACACTCCCGACTTCGGCCTTTGGTACTCCGCGTCCTCTTCTTTGGCGCTTCATGTTTTTTAGACGCGGATTTTGCCGGGTGTCGGTTGGATAGGAAGTCCACTTCTGGGACTTGCCAGTTTTTTGGGTTCCTCTTTGGTGTCTTGGTCTTCCCGAAAATAGTCGAGTGTTGCTCAGTCCACTACTGAGGCAGAGTATGTTGCTGCTACTAGTTGTTGCTCTCAGCTCCTTTGGATTTCATACACCATGAGTGACTTTGGTGAGGAGTTTACCCATATCCCACTTCAATGTGATAGCACCAGTGCCATAAGTGTTGCAAAGAACCCAGTGCTCCATCCCAAAACCAAGCACATAGAAGTGAGGTACCATTTTCTGAGACAACGTAGAGAAAGGAAAGATAGGTTTGATCCATGTACCCACACATGACCAACTAGCCGATATTTTCACCAAACCCCTAGATCAAGCAACTTTCACTCGTTTGTGGGGGCGGGGAACTTGGTGTGTGTTTGATTTCTTGAGTTGGGTGTGTGGGAGCTCCTTTGTAGCATATGTATAGTTTCCTTTGTGCATTTCTTGCATTTGGCATGGCATATGTAACATGATTTAAAGGCATCCTTGTATCTTAGATTGCATGCAGTTTGTATCATATGCATTGGATAGGAAAAGCTTCTCCTATATACATTGTTCACCATGGGATGCTATATATGTCTTAGTGAGCTTGTTTGGTATGCTATGGTTGGTTTGGCTTAGCTCTTGATGATCTTGATGAATAATCCATGGTTAATGGCTATGTTTTTTGAAAAATGTCACATATATGCTCCCTCATGTGTAAATGCCTTTATATGATCTTGACATGTTTTAGTTGCTTTGCTATGCTTAATTTGTGGTTGGATAGCTAGTTTATTGATCATATGGGGCCAAAGGCTCATTTGCCATCATGAATGTATAGCCCTCTTGCTTTATCTTATGGTGGGGCATAAGTTCCTTTTTGTCGCAAAAACATTTCATGTACTAATTATGAATCTGAAAATGAAATGAAAAATGCTTGGAAAATATGCTCCCATGTCATATGTGCTGAATTTAATTTGCTTTGGGTGTTAAACCGTTGTATGATGCCTACCAATGAAAAGTCTCATATATAGAAGTAGGCACATGGCTCGGTGGCTTTGACATGACATGAGGTGCTTGTGGGTGTTTGTGATGGTCTTATGATTAGAATGGTTGTCCTAGCATGAAGTTTGTGTGGCTTTGCCATTTTGACATGTTTTGCTCATGTTTAGGTTTTTGCTTATGAGAGAGTAACTTTTCGCAAAATTACTCAAATCTTTTTTAGCCTTGTCCATTGGTTGTGAAACTTGTTGATCATGTAGTTAAGGTCATTACGAACCTGTAGAGTATCTAACTTGCTCATTTGGACTTATGTAGCTCCTTGTGATGAATTTTGTATATTTGAGAAGCTATATGTTGAAACTTTTCGCATTTTACCTTGATTCATGCAGTGTCAACAAGGGGGAGAAGTTTGTGCATGCTTTGGGCACCTGGGAGTGTTTGGAAGGTGTTCCAATTGGTTCGGGCAAATTTTGAGCAGTTTGGCGCAGGGCCGGTCTCTTGGGGCGGTCTAACCGCCCCCTGGCGGTCAGTTGAGGTTCAGGCGGTCTAACTGCCCTGTGCAGGCGGTCTAACCGCCCCTGGGCTTGGTGAGCAGTTTTTTTCTCGTTGCTGCATTCCCGTGTTGCATTGCTGCATTGGTTCAAGGGGAGTGTGCTTTGGCTCAGGGGGAGCTTGCATATGTGCAGGGGGAGCTCTTTGTGGTGTCCGAGCTTTGTTTCGGTGGTTTACGCTCTTTGTTTGAGCATGGTTTTGTCTCGGATGTGTCGAGCCATTGCCCTTGCCTAAGGGGTCCGAGACTTGTCTTCTTCAAGTGATCTTGCTCTTCGCCTTTCTTTGGCTTTCGATCGCTTGTTGAGGTTTCTTTTTATTTGTTTCTTTTCTTTTTTTTTCTCTTGTGTTACTTCATGTGGGTGTTGTCAATGCACTCATCAAGGGTGAGATTGAGGACCATGTGTGGTTCGAGGACCGGTGGATGGTCGCTTCCTTGTGTGATGAGTGATTAACAACGTTGTGTGGACTGATTCTTGGCTAAGTATTGCAGGTACAGGTTGCGGCTTGACTCGTGTTGGTGCAGGTGAAGAACAAGCGAGAAAGGTCTTTGTTGGTGAGGCCTCCAAGTGTGGAGAAGACAAGTAGGCTTCGTTCGTGGGACCCGGTGGCTAGTGGGGTCAAGTGCGGGGCGCATGGTGGCATGAACAGCAAGATGAAGTTCTGGACGGTTTCTTGGTAGAGCCTCAACACCAAGGTCGAGTCGGGACTATGTGGGAGCCAAGTCATGAGTGGAGATTGGCGGAGGCTACACCGAGTTCGCGGGATTTGCAGTGGTTCACCAGAAAACCACTGGGTTACTCGGTTGAGCCACAAAACCGAGGCCGAAGACTCGACGAGGAGATGTGGCCAACCCAGGACGGTTCAACTGCCCAGGAGGGGCGGTCAGACCTCCTGGGCCGGTTAGATTGCCCGGGCCGGTCTAACCGCCAAGGGCGGTCTGACCGCCCTGGTCGCGGGCGCCGAGATGCTTCGAAGCGGAGGACACGCATCGGGATCGCAAGGCTTGCGTCGAGGCTAAGCAGGTTGCGGTCGCCGGGCATCCGTCCGATGAAGAAAATCTGAAGACTTCCAAATTCGCCCTTGAGGGGCTTGTATCCCTAGTGTTAAGTAAGGGTAGTTTAGTCTTTTGGGTGCCTCCATATATACTCATTGAGTGGATGGATGGCAGCCAACTCTTGGAACCCTAGCTCATTTGTTTTTCCATTTTCGTTCTCCTTTTCCCTAGTTTTTCCTAGGACTAGCTTGAGAGCTTCATGTGAGATCTAGAGAGAGGGATGTATGTTTGGGTGGCAAGCTAGACCTTGTACGAACCTTCATGGTATGTATAGATGGTTCGGCGTTGTTCCTCAAGGTGGTAAAGTGTTTTTCTGTCCTTCTTTGTGGTGATTTTTGGAGCTCTTTGTTGGTGGTGTTTTGAGGACGTTTTCTTGGGGTTTTTGGTGGGTGTCACGTATGTGGATCTTGTGCCTCTTTGGCTGGTGACTTTGCCCCCAAATCTCTTTTGAATCGGACTCGATTTGGCGGTTTTTCGAGTTGGGTGAGTTCTTGACCTAGTGAGGACCATGTGTGGTTCGAGGACCGGTGGATGGTCGCTTCCTTGTGTGATGAGTGATTGACAACGTTGTGTGGACTGATTCTTGGCTAAGTATTGCAGGTGCAGGTTGCGGCATGACTCGTGTTGGTGCCGGTGAAGAACAAGCGCGAAAGGTCGTTTCCGGTGAGGCCTCCAGGTGTGGAGAAGACAAGTAGGCTTCGTTCGAGGGACCCGGTGGCCAGCGGGGTCAAGTGCGGGCCGCATGGTGGCATGAACAGCAAGATGAAGTCGTGGACGGTTTCTTGGTTGAGCCTCAAAGCCAAGGTCGAGCCGGGACTACGTTGGAGCCAAGTCATGAGTGGAGATTGGCGGAGGCTACACCGAGTTCGCGAGGTTTCCGATGGTTCACTAGAAAACCACTGGGTTCCTTGGTTGATCCACAAAGCCAGGACCGAAGAACTGAAGACGGTGCTGCAGCAGCGCCAGACCGGTCTGACCGGTGTGCGACGACGCAGTCCGGAGACTTCGAAGCGGAGGACACGCGTCGGGATCGCATGGCTTGCGTCGAGGCTACGCAGGGTGCGGTCGCCGGGCATCCGTCCGATGGTGAAGTCATGAAGACTTCCAAATCCGCCCTTGAGGGGCTTGTATCCCTAGTTGTTAGAGAAGGGTATTTTAGACTTTCGGTTGCCTCCATATAACCCAAGAGGTGAGAGGATGGCAGCCAACTCTTGGACTAGCAAGAGAGCTTCACGGAGAGATCTTGTAGAGAGGGATGGATGATCGGGCGGCTTGCTAGACCTTGTACGAACCTTTGTTTCATGTATAGATGATTCGGCGTGGTTCCTCATGGTTTGGATGTGTTTTCCCCAGTTGTTCTTGGTGGTGATTTTCGGAGCCCTCTCTCGGTGATTTCTTTGGGTTGTTTTCGGGGCCTTTCTCTTGGGGATTTGATGGCGGAAATTTGTGGGAACCCTTCGTGGTTGTTTGGGCTGTGATTCCCCTCCCAAATCCATGAGTAAAGGTGCTCGATTTTGGGGTTTCTTGAGTTCTTGAGTTGGAAGTGCTTTCGGCGGGATTTCTTCGATTCCTCCTTTTTGGACGAGTTTTTGTGGGATTAAACTTGGCTATGGACTCCTCATGAGGTGTTCTTGATATCCCGAAAGTCTTGTTAAAGTCCGTGGAGCGATTCGGGAGATCGAGATTTGGATTTGAGGGAGTTGACCCGTGGGTGCTGTTCATCCCGAGCTGCCCAGACTACACCGGTCTGACCGGTGCTCTTGACCGGTCTGACCGGTGCGAGCCCTTGTGGGTTTTTGCTCGGGTGAATGACTTGGTGTGTTCGTTGTTGTCCCGTGTTGCTGCTGTTTCGAGTATGGGCCCGTTTGGTGGTCGGTTGGCCTGTTTGGTGCCTTGGGGGCTTTCAGGCTGCCATCGATCTGACCGGTGTGTCTCACCGGTCTGACCGGTGTAGAGCCACTTAGTGGAAGTTGCTCAGTTTCACCAGCATGGACTGGTCTGACCGGTGGTGCTCACGAGTCTGACCAGTGTGGGTCTGTAGGCTCGAGGTTTGGTTTTTCCGCTGCGTTTCTTGGGTCGGAAGGTGGTGTGTTGGTTCCTAGGTCCAGTGGCACTCCAGTGGCTACGTGGGCTTGACCAACCTTGGTAGTGAGTCGGAGACGTGTGTTGGAAGCCGTGTTCATCTTGTTGGAATTTCGATCTCCTTCGAGAAGAATTTTTATCGGCTCCCATTCACTCCCCCCTCTCTAGTTCGCCGTATCGGTCCTTCAAGTGGTATCAGAGCCGGTTCGGGTCTTTGTTGACTCTAACCAGTCTAAAATCCAAGGATGGCGTACCATGAACGGGGTTCGGGTCCTCCACACTTCGATGGCAAGAACTACCAGATGTGGAGCAAGCGGATGGGTGCTTTTCTCCGCGGAAAGGGTCAGATCCTTTGGGATGTCACGGTGGACACAGGCTATGTCCAGCCGATGGACTTCCTCGCTCCAGGATCGAGGGACAGATTTGACGCCAACAATAAGGCGGTCGACTACTTGTTTCGTGCTTTGTGTCACCTGAGTTCGATTGGGTGCACACCGAGCACTTGGCTTGTAGGATTTGGGCGGTGTTGAAGGAGGCTCATGTTGGGAACGCCCAGGTGCAGGCACGGATGTATGCGACCTACCGGAGAGAGTACGAGAACTTCACTCATCTCCCCGGTGAGTCCATCGATGCCTTGTTTCAGAGGTTCACGGTGGTTGTGAACAACATGAGGGCCAATGTGGACGTGCTCCCGTACGATGATCATGATAGAGCGGTCAAGCTCTTACACTCTTTGGATCGTACGATTTTGGGCGGAAAGTTCGAGGCCATTGTGGAGTCGGAGAAGTATGACACTCTGACGGTGAACGAGCTGTTCTCGAAGCTCAAGTCGGCTGAGGTGGATAGGGGCATGACTGCCAAGCTCGAGGGACCGACTGATTCCCATAGTCTTGCCCTCGTTGGTGGTTCCAAAGGAAAGGCTAACTCTAACCCATCCACCAGGATGTTCTCTTTTTCCTCTTTGATGTCGATGCCAGATGAGGAGTTTGATGACCTTGGAGAGGACGAGCTGGCGCTGTTGACGAGGCGGTTCGAGAGGCTGCACGAGAACCGCGTGAACATGAGGAGGAACACGAGGACATGCTTCAAGTGCGGCAAGACTAGACACTATTTCGCCGAGTGTCCGAATGTGAACAACCACGACAAGCACAAGTTCAAGGACAAGAGGAAGAAGTCCAAGAAGAAGGATCATGGACATGGGAAGAAGACACGGTCTCGAGAGAAGATGAAGAGATCAAGCGACATCGAGTCTGATTCCGAGGACACGTCTTCAAGCTCGAGTGATGAAGACGAAGAGGATGAGAAGAAAACGAAGAAGAAGAAGAACCTTGGCAAGTATTCAACAGCCTTTGTGTGACCGGCCTAAGCCTCAAGGACGACTTCTGCGGCATGGCTCGCAGTTCGAGCAGCAAGAGAAGCCAGAAGGACGCCTCGGACTTGGATTCCGAGGATGAGGTATGTGATGAGCTCTCTTCTTTGCGCAAGGAGAATGAGGAGTTGGTTGACTTGCTTGATAATCGCGATCACATGCTTAGAGAGGCTAAGAAGCTTAGGAAGGAGCTCAGATCTTTGCTCGAGGATGCTAGGACTAGAGTGGCTGAGCTAAAAACACAGGTTCTTGATAGCAAGCTTGAAACTGATTCTCTTAAGGCTAGCCCTGTTGTTTCTGATGAGAATGATTGTCCTGAGTGCTCTGTTTTCCTAGCTGACTTGACTGATCTTAGGGAGAGGTATGCCTCCAAGTGTGAGGAACTAGATGTGCTTAGGGTTGAGTTGGCTGAGTAATCTAGACCCACTTTGCTTGGTGCTTGCACTTCTTGCCCTAGTTTGCATGAGAAAATTGCTGAGCTCCGTTGTCGCATTGTTTCTCTTGAGGCTGATTTGAAAGTGCCTATTCCTACTTCTTGCTCTACATGTGAGTTGCATGCAATGATGAATTTGGATCTTGCCAAATGTGTTGGTCGCTTACAAGATGAGAATGATAAGTTGCGTGAAGCGCTGAGTTGGTTGTCGAGTCAAGAACCTCAGCTTGGTATGATGATTGCTAGCTGTAAGCGCTTTGACGGTTGGGCTTTGGGATTGGATAAGGTTGGTGAGGGTCGTGGTGAGAGAGAAAGGAAATTTGGGAATGTTTCAGTTCCACCACAACCCACACCCAAAGACAAGTTTACCTCCAAGCCAAACCAACCAAGAGAAAAACCGAGTGAGAAGGCAAGTGAAACGCCTAGTGAGAAGCCAAGTGAGAAGCCTTGTGAAGAGCCTCATCCCAAGCCTAAGCCCAGATCGATCCATTTCCATTGTGAGTTTTGTGGAAAGGATGGTCACAAGAGAGCATTTTGCTTCAAGAGGAAGCGTGAGGAGAGAATGGCGAAGGAGTGGGCTATCAAGGACAAGTACCACCCTTCCGATGGTGTACTTGAGCCTCGCGTGCAGTTGCCCAGGGCCAAGGCGAGTGTGAGGTCAGTTCGGGCTTGGGGAGAGCGGAAGGCTGTTGGAGGTCGGCTTGCCGGGCTACACCGGTCGGACCGGTGTGGAGCACCGATCGGACCGGTGCGAGGCACCGGACAGCGGCCAGTTTGGGTTTCGTGCTCATAGCGGGGTGCGAGGGTTGTTTACGGTGGTCGTGGTTACGGTGGTTGGGCCGGAAAGGGTGCGGGTGGTCGGTTGCTAGGCGTTCTCCCCCTCGAGTTCACTACGGGGATGGGAGGAGTCGTAGCTTTGAGTTGGAGAGGAAGGACGTTCCACGGGATTTCTTGCGTGGATTTGGTCCTCCTCCAGGCAGAGGGGGGTGGTTCCCTCAGGGTGGTTACCGTGGTGGTGTTCGTGGAGGTAGCTTTGGTAGGAGAGATGCTTTGCTTGGTGCTAACCCCACTTTCGAGCAAATGGCTCGGCACTGGTGAGGACTATGTGTGGTTCGAGGACCGGTGGATGGTCGCTTCCTTGTGTGATGAGTGATTGACAACGTTGTGTGGACTGATTCTTGGCTAAGTATTGCAGGTGCAGGTTGCGGCTTGACTCGTGTTGGTGCAGGTGAAGAACAAGCGCGAAAGGTCGTCGCCGGTGAGGCCTCCAGGTGTGGAGAAGACAAGTAGGCTTTGTTCGAGGGACCCGGTGGCCGGCGGGGGTCAAGTGCGGGCCGCATGGTGGCATGAACAGCAAGATGAAGTCGTGGACGGTTTCTTGGTTGAGCCTCAAAACCAAGGTCGAGCCGGGACTACGTGGGAGCCAAGTCATGAGTGGAGATTGGCGGAGACTACACCGAGTTCGCGGGGTTTCCGGTGGTTCACCAGAAAACCACTGGGTTCCTTGGTTGATCCACAAAGCCAAGACCGGAGAACCGAAGACGGAGGTGCAGCAGGCACGGACCGGCCCCGACCGGTGAGGAGCACCGGTCCGACCGGTGTGCAACGACGCGGTCCGAATCTTCGAAGCGGAGGACACGCGTCGGGATCGCATGGCTTGCGTCGAGGCTACGCAGGGTGCGGTCGCCGGGCATCCGTCCGATGGTGAAGACATCAAGAATTCCAAATCCGCCCTTGAGGGGCTTGTATCCCTAGTTAGTAGAGAAGGTTATTTTGGACATTCGGTTGCCTCCATATAACCCAAGAGGTGAGAGGATGGCAGCCAACTCTTGGAACCCTAGCTCATTAGTTTTCCTATTTTTCCACCTATTTTCTCTAGGTTTTCCTTAGGACTAGCAAGAGAGCTTCACGGAGAGATCTTGTAGAGAGGGATGGATGATCGGGCGGCTTGCTAGACCTTGTACGAACCTTTGTTTCATGTATAGATGATTCGGCGTGGTTCCTCAAGGTTTGGATGTGTTTTCCCGGTTGTTCTTGGTGGTGATTTTCGGAGCCCTCTCTTCGTGATTTCTTTGAGGTGTTTTCGGGGCTTTTCTCTTGGGGATTTGATGGGGGAAATTTGTGGGAACCCTTCGTGGTTCTTTGGGCTGTGATTCCCCTCCCAAATCCGTGAGTAAAAGTGCTCGATTCGGGGTTTTCTTGAGTTCTTGGGTTGGAAGTGCTTTCGGCGGGATTTCTTCGATTCCTCCTTTTTGGACGAGATTTGGTGGGATTAAACTTGGCTATGGACTCCTCATGAGGTGTTCCTGATATCCCCAAAGTCTTGTTCAAGTCCGTGGAGCGATTCGGGAGATCAAGATTTGGATTTGGGGGAGTTGACCCGCGGGTGCTGTTCATCCCGAGTCGCCTGAGCTACACCGGTCTGACCGGTGCTCTTGACCGGTCTGACCGGTGCAAGCCCTTGTGGGTTTTCGCTCGGGTGAGCGTCTTGGTGTGTTCTTTGTTGTCCCGTGGTGCTGCTGTTTCGAGTTTGGGTTCGTTTGGTGGTCGGTTGGCCTGTTTGGTGCCTTGGGGGCTTCCTGGCTGCCATCGGTCTGACCGGTGCGTCTCACCGGTCTGACCGGTGTAGAGCCACTTAGTGGACGTTGCTAAGGTTCACCAGCAGGGACCGGTCTGACCGGTGGTGCTCACCGGTCTGACCGGTGTGGGTCTGTAGACTCGGGGTTTGTTGTTCCGCTGCGTTCTCGAGTCGGAAGGCTGTGTGTGTTGGTTCCTAGGTCCAGTGGCACTCCAGTGGCTACGTGGGCTTGGCCAAATTGGGTAGTGAGTCGGAGACGTGTGTTGGAAGCCGCGTTCGTCTTGTTGGAGTTCTCATCTCCATCGAGAAGAAATTTTATCGGCTCCCATTCACTTCCCCCCTCTCTGGTTCGCCGTATCGGTCCTTCAAGTGGTATCAGAGCCGCTTCGGGTCTTTGTTGACTCTAACCAGTCTAAGATCCAATGATGGCGTACCAGGAACGGGGTTCGGGTCCTCCACACTTCGATGGCAAGAACTACCAGATGTGGAGCAAGCGGATGGGTGCGTTCCTCCGCGGAAAGGGTCAGCTGCTTTGGGATGTCACGGTGGACACAAGGCTATGTCCGGCCGATGGATTTCCTTGCTCCGGGGTCGAGGGGACGGATTCGACGCCAACAATAAGGCGGTCGACTACTTGTTTCGTGCTTTGTGTCGGCCGAGTTCGATCGGGTGCACACCGAGCACTTGGCTTGTAGGATTTGGGCGGTGTTGAAGGAGGCTCATGTTGGGAACGCCCGAGGTTCGAGCACGGTTGTATGCGACCTACGGAGAGAGTACGAGAACTTCACTCATCCGCCCGGTGAGTCCATCGATGCCTTGTTTCGAGAGGTTCACGGTGGTGGTGAACAACATGAGGGCCAATGTGGACGTGCTCCCGTACGATGATCATGATAGAGCCGTCAAGCTCTTACACTCTTTGGATCGTACGATATGGGGCGGAAAGTTCGAGGCCATAGTCGAGTCGGAGAGGTATGATACTCGACGGTGAACGAGCCGTTCTCGAAGCTCAAGTCGGCCGAGGTGGATAGGGGCATGATCGCCAAGCTCGAGGGACCGACTGACTCCCATAGTCTTGCCCTCGTTGGTGGTTCCAAAGGAAAGACTAACTCTAACCCATCCACCAGGATGTTCTCGTTTTCCTCTTTGATGTCTATGCCAGATGAGGAGTTTGATGACCTTGGAGAGGACGAGCTGGCGCTGTTGACGAGGCGGTTCGAGAGGCTGCACGAGAACCGTGTGAACATGAGGAGGAACACGAGGACTTGCTTCCAGTGCGGCAAGCCAGGACACTTCGTCGCCGACTGCCCGGAGAAGGCCGAGAACAAGGACAGCTACAAGCACAAGCCGAGGATGAACGATGGCAAGTACCGTTCGAGGCGCGACCACAAGAGCAAGCACAAGAACAAGTACAAGGACGAGCGGCGGTTGAGGAAGAAGGAGGGCCGAGGCTAGGCCCGAGCGATGGTTGGGGCGAGCGACGTCGACTCCAGTTCCGCGTACTCCACCTCGAGCTCGAGCAGCAGCGAAGACGAGGGAGATCGCCGCAAGAACAAGAAGTCGTCCAAGAACCCGAGCGGGGCCGAGGCCGCTTCGCGAGAGATGGCTTCGCACCATGGCGTTGAGCTCCGGCGGCAAGAAGAGCACACGGAGCGACTCGGACTGCGAGTCCGACGACGAGGTGCGTGATGAACTTCCCTTCTTGCGCCGGGAGAATGAGAGGCTTGGCTCTTTGCTTGATAACCGTGATGACATGCTTAGAGAGGCTAAGAAAATGAGGAAAGAGCTTAGGGCTTCACTCGAGGATGCTAGGACTAGAGTGGCCGAGCTAGAGACACGGGTGCTTGATAGCAAGCTTGAGATTGATTCGCTTAAGGCTAGCCCCGTTGTTTCGATGAGAATGATTGTGCCGATTGCTCCATATTCCTTGCCGATCTTGCTTTGTTTAAGGAGAAGCATGCCTCCAAGTGTGAGGAACTAGATGTGCTTAGGGTTGAGGTGGCCGAGCTTAAGTCTAGACTCGCTTTGCTAGGTGCTTGCACTTCATGCCCCGTTTTGCATGCTAAGATTGATGAGATGCATGCTTACACTAGTTCACTCGAGGCTAAATTGAAGGAACCCATGCCTACATCTTGCTCTACCCGTGAAATGCATGCATTGAAAAATTTGGAGCTTGCACATTATGTTGACCGTTTGCAGGATGAGAATGATGATTTGAGGAAGTTGATGGGGTGGTTGTCCGGTCACGAGCCTCAGTTGAGGATGATGATCGAGGCCTTTAAGAGGCAAGATGGTGAGGGGCTTGGAGCAAACAAGGTTGGTGAGGGAAGTGGAGAGAATATCCCGGAGCCACCAAAAACCCACCACAAGAATGAGTTCCCACCAAAACCTAACCATCTAAGGAATCGGCTAGACACAACCCCAACTCCACCCGTGTTTCCTACACCCACAAATGACCTACAAAAGCCTATCAAGTTTGTGAGCACTTCGGGGAAAGTGTTCTTTGGGAAGGAGAGTGAGAAGGCAAGTGGTGAGAAACCGGTGGAGGGTTTGAGTGGAGAGAAACCGAGTGAGCAGCCACATCCCAAGCCAAAGCCTAAGCTTGTGAGGTTCCATTGTGGCTATTGTGGGAGAGATGGCCATAAGGAGGAGTTTTGCTTCAAGAGGAAGCGAGAGGAGAGAATGAGGAAGGAGTGGGCAAACAAGGACAAGTACCACCCTTCCGATGGTGTACTTGAGCCTTGTATGCGGATGCCCGGGGGCAAGGCGATTGTGAGGACGAGTTCGGGCTTGGGGAGAGAAGAAGGCTGCGGTGGTGTTGTTGTCCGGGTCACACCCGTCGGGCGGTGTGGGGCACCGGTCGGACCGGTGCGGGCACGCACGGACGGACAAATGTTCGGGTTTCGAGCTCGTACGAGGTGCGAGGGTTGTTTCGGTGGTCGTGGTTCGGTGGTTGGGGCTGGAAAGAGTGCGGGTGGTCGGTTGCTAGGCGTTCTCCTCCTCGTGCTCAATACGGGGATTGGAGGAGTCGTGGCGTTGAGTTGGAGAGGAAGGACGTTCCACGGGCTTTCTTGCGTGGTTTTGGTCCTCCTCCGGGCGAGAGAGGGGTGGTTCCCTCGGGGGTGGTTACCGTGGTGGTGTTCGTGGAGGTAGCTTTGGTAGGAGAGATGCTTTGGTTGGTGCTAACCCCACTTTCGAGCAAATGGCTCGGCACCGGTTTTCCTCCTTTGGTACTAACCCCTGATCTTGAGTCGTTTGTTCGCTCACGTGCCTATTTTTGACTTTCAGGTGGGAGACTTGAAGAACATTTGGTTGATTGACTCCGGTTGTTCGAGGCATATGACCGGAGACAGGGGGTGGTTCTCAAGTCTCGTCCCGGTGGTGACGAAGAGGTACATCACTTTTGGGGGCAATGGGCGTGGGCGTGTGCTTTCAGAAGGTGAGATAAAAGTGAGTGACAAGATCACTGCGAGGCGTGTTGCTCTTGTTCAATCGCCGGGGTACAATTTGCTTTCGTGTCTCGGCTTGTTGGATGAGGGTTTTGAGGTGTTGTTTCGGCCTCGGTGGTTCTCGGATTGTGGACTCTCGAGGGGACCTTGTTTGTATGGTCGTTCCCGAGGGTCGGGTGTTTCGTGCCTGATTTTTCTCGGTCTTTGGGTGTTGAGCATTGTTTCTTGGCGGTTCTTCGAGTGAGTTGTGGAAGTGGCATAGGAAGTTGGGTCACTTGAGCTTTGACCTTTTGTCTCGCTTGAGTAAACTCAATTTGGTCCGAGGATTGCCACGGTTGAAGCTTGAGAAAGAGTTGGTTTGTGCTCCGTGTAGGCATGCCAAGATGGTGGCCTCTTCTCACCCGCCTCTCACCGATGTGATGACTGAGCGTCCATGCGAGCTGCTCCATATGGACCTTGTTGGCCCAGCTCGTGTGCGATCTGCGGGTGGGAAGTGGTATGTCCTTGTTGTGGTGGATGACTATTCTCGGTATGCTTGGGTGTTCTTTCTGGAGGATAAGGGGGAGACGTTTGGTTTTGTTCGAGATCTAGTCTTGAGGTTGAGGAACGAGAGGCACGGAGATGCCATACGAGCTATCCGCAATGATAATGGCTCGGAATTCAGGAACTCTCGTTTTGAAACCTTTTGTCATGACTTGGGTCTTGAACACCAGTTTTCGAGTCCGTATACGCCTCCCCAGAATGGTGTTGTGGAAAGGAAGAACAGGACCTTGTGCGAGATGGCTCGGACGATGCTTGACGAGCATAGGACTCCGAGGAGGTATTGGGCTGAGGCGGTGAATACCGCATGCTATGTGTCGAACAGAATATACCTCAGAGTGCACAAGAAGAAGACATGCTATGAGTTGATGCATGGTCGCACACCCAAGGTGAGTCACTTCCATGTCTTTGGTTGCAAGTGTTTCATTCGAAGAAAGGCGAGGAAGTTGGATAAGTTTGAGGCTAGGTCTGTCGATGGCATTTTCTTTGGTTATGCATCTCATTCTAGAGCATATCGTGTGCTCAATCTTGAAACTGACCAAATCGTGGAGACTTGCGAGGTAACCTTCGACGAGACAGAGCCACGTAGTCAGCTTGTCTTTGAGTGTGCAGGTGATGATGAGCTTGGCAAGGAGATCTTTCAGGAGGAGGAGCATGAACTTGGTGATGATGAGGATGGCGGTGCGGTGCCCCCTGCTGAACATGTACCCACTACTTCGACTACGATGATGGATGGACCCTCTGCTACACCTACGACGACAAACCAAGAACGAGAAGCTGATGTTGAGGGGGAGGTAGCTTCGAGGCGAGAACCTCCCCGGCGAGTTCAAGTGGATCACCCAGCTTCGAGGATCATCGGCGACATGAATGAACGCACTACACGGTCGAGGCTTCGAAACAATTCCCATTCTGCTCATGCTGCGTTTGTTGCTTCTTTCGAGCCCAAAGACATTGGACACGCACTATCTGATCACAATTGGGTTAACTCGATGCATGAGGAGTTGGAGAACTTTGAGAGGAATCAGGTGTGGGAGTTGGTTGACCCTCCCCCAGGGTGTAAGCCGATTGGTACAAAGTGGGTGTGGAAAAACAAAGAGGGAGAGAAGGGTGAGGTTGCGAGGAACAAGTCGAGACTTGTTGCTCGGGGGGGTTCGGTCGAAGGAGGGGATCGACTACGAGGAGACCTTTGCTCCCGTAGCCCGTTTGGAGGCGATTAGGATCCTTCTAGCCTTTTCTCGTGGCTAAAGGGTTCAAGTTGCACCAAATGGATGTGAAGAGTGCTTTTCCGAATGGTGTGTTGGAGGAAGAAGTGTATGTGAGGCGACCTCCGGGGTTTGAGAGTGAGAAGTACCCCCCACCGGGTGTACAAGTTGAGGAAGGCGCCGTATGGGTTGAAGCGGGCGCCTAGAGCTTGGTATGGCGAGGTTGAGGGGGTTTTTGTTTGAGAGAGGTTTTGAGATGGGGAAGGTCGATCGGACCTTGTTTTTGCCGAGGCGGGCGAGAGATATCCCGATTGTGCGGGGTGTACGTGGATGATATTGTCTTTGGTGGCTCGTCTAACTCTCTTGCCGCAAGGTTTGCGAGATGATATGAGCAGGGAGTTCGAGATGAGCATGATGGGTGAGTTGCAGTTCTTCCTCGGGCTACAAATCAAGAAATCAAAGGAAGGAACATTTGTGCACCAGGCTAAGTACACCAAGGACATTGTGAGGAAGTTCAAGATGGAGGACTCCAAGGCTATGACGACGCCGATGAGTACGACTACAGCTCTTGATGCGGACGAGGAAGGTGAACGCGTGGACCAGAAGGAGTACCGGAGCATGATCGGGTCACTCCTCTACTTGACGGCGACGAGGCCGGACATACAGTTCTCAGTGTGTCTGTGCGCTCGTTTTCAAGCGTCTCCGAGGACTTCGCATCGGCAAGCAGTGAAGCAAATTTTCAGGTACTTGCGTCACACTCCCGACTTCGGCCTTTGGTACTCCGCGTCCTCTTCTTTGGCGCTTCATGGTTTTTCAGACGCGGATTTTGCCGGGTGTCGGTTGGATAGGAAGTCCACTTCTGGGACTTGCCGCTTTTGGGTTCCTCTTTGGTGTCTTGGTCTTCCCGCAAGCGGTCGAGTGTTGCTCAATCCACGACCGAAGCCGAGTATGTTGCCGCTGCTAGTTGTTGCTCTCAGCTCCTTTGGATCACCTACACCATGAGTGACTTTGGTGAGGAGTATACCCATGTCCCACTTCAATGTGATAGCACCAGTGCCATAAGCGTTGCAAAAAACCCAGTGCTCCATTCCAAAACCAAGCACATAGAAGTGAGGTATCATTTTCTGAGAGACAATGTTGAGAAAGGAAAGATAGCTTTGATCCATGTACCCACACATGACCAACTAGCCGATATTTTCACCAAACCCCTAGATCAAGCAACTTTCACTCGTTTGCGGGGGGAACTTGGTGTGTGTTTGATTTCTTGAGTTGGGCATGTGGGAGTTCTTTTTTCTTTTGCTGGTGGTGTCGAGCCCGTTTTGCCTCCCCTCGAGGAGCCGGTTTGTAGCATATGTATAGCTTTCCTTTGTGCATTTCTTGCATTTGGCATGACATATGTAACATGATGTATAGGCATCCTTGTCTCTTAGATTGCATGCATTTTGTATCATATGCATTGGTTAGGAAAGCTTCTCTCATATACATTGTTCACCATGGAATGAGATATATGTATTTGTGAGCTTGTTTGGTATGATATGGTTAGTTTGGCTTAGCTCTTGATGATCTTGATGAATAATCCATGGTTGATAGCTATGCTTTTGAAAAATGTCACATGTATGCTCTCTCATGTGTAAATGCCTTTACATGCTCTTGACATGTTTGTGTGGCCTTGCTATGCTTAATTTGTGGTTGGATGGCTAGTTTATTGATCATATGAGGCCAAAGGCTTATTTGCCATCATAAATGTTTAGCCCTCTTGATTTATCTTGTGGAGGAGCATAAGTTCCTTTTTGTCGCAAAGACATCTCATGTACCATTTACAAATCTGAAAATGAAATGAAAAATGCTTGGAAAATATGCTCCCATGTCATTTGTGCTGAATTTAATTTGCTTTGGGTGCTAAACCGTTGCATGATGCCTACCAATGAGAAGTCTCATACATAGAAGTAGGCACATGGCTCGGTGGCTTTGACATGACATGAGGTGCTTGTTGGTGTTTGTGATGGTCTTATGGTTAGAATAGCTGTCCTAGCATGAAGTTTGTGTGGCTTTGCCACTTTGATATGCTTTGATCATGTTTAGGACTTTGCTCATGAGAGGCAAGTTTTTCGCAAAATTGCCCAAATTCATCTTAGCTTCGTCCAATGGTTGTGAAACTTGGTGATCATGTAGTTGAGATCGATACGAAGCCGTAGAGTACCTAACTTGCTCATTTGGACATGTGTAGCATTCTTTGTTGAATTTTGTCTATTTGAGAAGCTCTAGGTTGCATCTTTTGCATTTTTGGCTTGATTCATGCATTGCCAACAAGGGGGAGAAGTTTGAGCTTGAAATGGCTTGTTGGACGCGTTTGGAAAGTTTTCGAGTGGTTTCGAGCCATTTCGGGCTCTTTGTTGTACACCGGTCTGACCGGTGAGGAGCACCGGTCTGACCGGTGTGAGTGCTGGTCCTGTACATATGTTGGGCACCGGTCGACCGGTGGTGATGACCGGTCCGACCGGTGTGAGCCGAAGTTCTTTGTACCGCCATGTTTCCTGTGGTTTCTTGTATGCATTCGTCCAGGGGGAGTTGCATTGGTTCAGGGGGAGCTTGCAAGTGTGCAGGGGGAGCTCTTTGAGAGCTTTCGAGTTTTGTTTCGGTGGTTTGTGCTCTTTGCTTGAGCTTTGCTTTGTCTCGGATGTGCCGAGCCGTTGCCCTTGCCTAAGGGGTCCGAGACTTGTCTTCTTCAAGTGATCTTGCTCTTTGCCTTTGTTTGGCTTTCGATCGCTTGTTGGAGTTTCTTTTTTTTCGTTTCTTTTCTTTTTCTTTTCTCTCTTGTTACTTTCGTGTGGGTGTTGTCAATGCACTCATCAAGGGGGAGATTGAGGACCATGTGTGGTTCGAGGACCGGTGGATGGTCGCTTCCTTGTGTGATGAGTGATTGACAACGTTGTGTGGACTGATTCTTGGCTAAGCATTGCAGGTGCAGGTTGCGGCTTGACTCGTGTTGGTGCGGAGTGAAGAACAAGCGCGAAAGGTCGTCGCCGGTGAGGCCTCCGGGTGTGGAGAAGACAAGTAGGCTTTGTTCGAGGGACCGGTGGCCGGCGGGGGGTCAAGTGCGGGCCGCATGGTGGCATGAACAGCAAGATGAAGTCGTGGACGGTTTCTTGGTTGAGCCTCAAAACCAAGGTCGAGCCGGGACTACGTGGGAGCCAAGTCATGAGTGGAGATTGGCGGAGGCTACACCGAGTTCGCGGGGTTTCCGGTGGTTCACCGAGAAAACCACCGGGTTCCTTGGTTGATCCACAAAGCCAAGACCGGAGAACCGAAGACGGAGGTGCGAAGAGGCACCGGACCGGTCCGACCGGTGGGTCCGGCCGGTCGGCCGGTGGGGACCGGTCGACCGGTGAGGAGCACCGGTCGACCGGGCCGCGACGACGTAGTCCGGAATCTTCGAAGCGGAGGACACGCGTCGGGATCGCATGGCTTGCGTCGAGGCTACGCAGGGTGCGGTCGCCGGGCATCCGTCCGATGGTGAAGACATCAAGAATTCCAAATCCCGCCCTTGAGGGGCTTGTATCCCTAGTTAGTAGAGAAGGGTATTTTGGACATTCGGTTGCCTCCATATAACCCAAGAGGTGAGAGGATGGCAGCCAACTCTTGGAACCCTAGCTCATTAGTTTTCCTATTTTTCCACCTATTTTCTCTAGGTTTTCCTTAGGACTAGCAAGAGAGCTTCACGGAGAGATCTTGTAGAGAGGGATGGATGATCGGGCGGCTTGCTAGACCTTGTACGAATCTTTGTTTCATGTATAGATGATTCGGCGTGGTTCCTCAAGGTTTGGATGTGTTTTCCCCGGTTGTTCTTGGTGGTGATTTTCGGAGCCCTCTCTTCGTGATTTCTTTGAGGTGTTTTCGGGGCTTTTCTCTTGGGGATTTGATGGGGGAAATTTGTGGGAACCCTTCATGGTTCTTTGGGCTGTGATTCCCCTCCCAAATCCGTGAGTAAAAGTGCTCGATTTGGGGTTTTCTTGAGTTCTTGGGTTGGAAGTGCTTTCGGCGGGATTTCTTCGATTCCTCCTTTTTGGACGAGATTTGGTGGGATTAAACTTGGTTATGGACTCCTCATGAGGTGTTCCTGATATCCCCAAAGTCTTGTTCAAGTCCGTGGAGCGATTCGGGAGATCGAGATTTGGATTTGGGGGAGTTGACCCGCGGGTCGTTGTTCATCCCGAGGCGCCCGGAGCTACACCGGTCGCCGGTGCTCTTGACCGGTCGACCGGTGCAAGCCCTTGTGGGTTTTCGCTCGGGTGAGCGTCTTGGTGTGTTCTTTGTTGTCCCGTGGTGCGCGCTGTTTCGAGTTTGGGTTCGTTTGGTGGTCGGTTGGCTCGTTTGGTGCCTTGGGGGCTTTTCGTCGCCATCGGTCGGCCGGTGCGTCTCACCGGTCGACCGGTGTAGAGCCACTTAGTGGAAGTTGCTCGGGTTCACCGGCGGGGACCGGTCGACCGGTGGTGCTCACCGGTCGACCGGTGTGGGTCTGTAGACTCGGGGTTTGTTGTTCCGCTGCGTTCTCGAGTCGGAAGGCTGTGTGTGTTGGTTCCTAGGTCCAGTGGCACTCCAGTGGCTACGTGGGCTTGGCCAACTTGGGTAGTGAGTCGGAGACGTGTGTTGGAAGCCGCGTTCGTCTTGTTGGAGTTCTCATCTCCATCGAGAAGAAATTTTATCGGCTCCCATTCACTCCCCCCCTCTCTGGTTCGCCGTATCGGTCCTTCAACTGGTTTTACTCTTTTGGTACTAACCCCAGTGCAGATTCGTTTGTTCGCTCACGTGCTCGTTTTTGAATTTCAGGTGGGAGACTTGAAGAACATTTGGTTGATTGACTCCGGTTGTTCGAGGCATATGACTGGAGACAGGGGGTGGTTCTCAAGTCTCGTCCCGGTGGTGACGAAGAGGTACATCACCTTTTGGGACAATGGGCGTGGGCGTGTGCTTTCAGAAGGTGAGATCAAAGTGAGTGACAAGATCACTCTGAGGCGTGTTGCTCTTGTTCAATCGCCGGGGTACAATTTGCTTTCTGTGTCCCGGCTTGTTGGATGAGGGCTTTGAGGTGTTGTTTCGGCCAGGTGGTTCTCGGATTGTGGACTCTTGAGGGGACCTTGTTTGTATGGTCGTCCCCGAGGGTCAGGTGTTTCGTGCTGATTTTTCTCAGTCTTCGGGTGTGTAGCGTTGTTTCTTGGCTGGTTCTTCGAGTGAGTTGTGGAGGTGGCATAGGAAGTTGGGTCACTTGAGCTTTGACTTTTTGTCTCGCTTGAGTAAACTCAATTTGGTCCGAGGATTGCCACGATTGAGGCTTGAGAAAGAGTTGGTTTGTGCTCCGTGTAGGCATGCCAAGATGGTAGCCTCTTCTCACCCGCCTCTCACCGATGTGATGACTGAGCGTCCATGCGAGCTGCTCCATATGGACCTTGTTGGCCCAGCTCGTGTGCGATCTGCGGGTGGGAAGTGGTATGTCCTTGTTGTGGTGGACGACTATTCTCGGTATGCGTGGGTGTTCTTTCTCGAGGACAAGGGGGAGACGTTTGGTTTTGTTCGAGATCTAGTCTTGAGGTTGAGGAACGAGAGGCATGGAGATGCCATACGAGCTATCCGCAGTGATAATGGCTCGGAATTCAGGAACTCTTGTTTTGAAACCTTTTGCCATGACTTGGGTCTTGAGCACCAGTTTTCGAGTCTGTATACGCCTCCCCAGAATGGTGTTGTGGAAAGGAAGAACAGGACCTTGTGCGAGATGGCTCGGACGATGCTTGATGAGCATAGGACTCCGAGGAGGTATTGGGCCGAGGCGGTGAATACCGCGTGCTATGTGTCGAACAGGATATACCTCAGAGTGCACAAGAAGAAGACAAGCTATGAGTTGATGCGTGGTCGCACACCCAAGGTGAGTCATTTCCATGTCTTTGGTTGCAAGTGTTTCATTCTGAAGAAAGGCAGGAAGTTGGATAAGTTTGAGGCTAGGTCTGTCGATGGCATTTTCTTTGGTTATGCATCTCATTCTAGAGCATATCGTGTGCTCAATCTTGAAACTAACCAAATCGTGGAGACTTGCGAGGTAACCTTCGACGAGACAGAGCCACGTAGTCAGCTTGTCTTTGAGTTTGCAGGTGATGATGAGCTTGGCGAGGAGATCTTTCAGGAGGAGGAGCATGAACATGGAGATGATGAAGATGGTGGTGCGGTGCCCCCGGCTGAACATGAACCCACTACTTCGACGACGATGATGGATGGACCCTCTGCTACACCTACGACGACAAATCAAGAACGAGGAGGAGCTGATGTTGAGGGGGAGGTAGCATCGAGGCGAGAACCTCCCCGGCGAGTACAAGTGGATCACCCAGCTTCGAGGATCATCGGCGACATGAATGAACGCACTACACGGTCGAGGGTTCGAAACAATTCCCATTTTGCTCATGCTGCATTTGTTGCTTCTTTCGAGCCCAAAGACATTGGACACGCACTATCTGATCACAATTGGGTTAACTCGATGCATGAGGAGTTGGAGAACTTTGAGAGGAATCAGGTGTGGGAGTTGGTTGACCCTCCCCCAGGGTGTAAGCCGATTGGTACAAAGTGGGTGTGGAAAAACAAAGAGGGCGAGAAAGGTGAGGTTGTGAGGAACAAGTTGAGACTTGTTGCCCAGGGGTTCAGTCAGAAGGAGGGGATCGACTACGAGGAGACCTTTGCTCCCGTAGCCCGTTTGGAGGCGATTAGGATCCTTCTAGCCTTTTCCGTGTCTAAAGGGTTCAAGTTGCACCAAATGGATATGAAGAGTGCTTTCCTGAATGGTGTGTTGGAGGAAGAAGTGTATGTGAGGCAGCCTCCGGGGTTTGAGAGCGAGAAGTACCCCCACCGGGTGCACAAGTTGAGGAAGGCGCTGTATGGGTTGAAGCAGGCGCCTAGAGCTTGGTATGGCAGGTTGGGGGGGTTCTTGTTTGAGAGAGGTTTTGAGATGGGGAAGGTCGATCAGACCTTGTTTTTGCTGAGGCAGGGGCGGAGATATCCGATTGTGCGGGTGTACGTGGATGATATTGTCTTTGGTGGCTCGTCTAACTCTCCGTTGCAAGGTTTGCGAGATGATATGAGCAGGAATTTGAGATGAGCATGATGGGCGAGTTGCAGTTCTTCCTCGGGCTACAAATCAAGCAATCAAAGGAAGGAACATTTGTGCACCAGGATAAGTACACCAAGGACATTGTGCGGAAGTTCAAGATGGAGGACTCCAAGGCTATGACGACGCCGATGAGTACGACTACAGCTCTTGATGCGGACGAGGAAGGTGAACACGTGGACCAGAAGGAGTACCGGAGCATGATCGGGTCACTCCTCTACTTGACGGCGACGAGGCCGGACATACAGTTCTCGGTGTGTCTGTGCGCTCGTTTTCAAGCGTCTCCGAGGACTTCGCATCGGCAAGCAGTGAAGCGAATTTTCAGGTACTTGCGTCACACTCCCGACTTCGGCCTTTGGTATTCCGCGTCCTCTTCTTTGGCGCTTCATGGCTTTTCAGACGCGGATTTTGCCGGGTGTCGGTTGGATAGGAAGTCCACTTCTGGGACTTGCTAGTTTTTGGGTTCTTCTTTGGTGTCTTGGTCTTCCCGCAAGCAGTCGAGTGTTGCTCAATCCACGACCGAAGCCGAGTATGTTGCCGCTGCTAGTTGTTGCTCTCAGCTCCTTTGGATCACCTACACCATGAGTGACTTTGGTGAGGAGTATACCCATGTCCCACTTCAATGTGATAGCACCAGTGCCATAAGCGTTGCAAAGAACCCAGTGCTCCATTCCAAAACCAAGCACATAGAAGTGAGGTACCATTTTCTGAGAGACAACATAGAGAAAGGAAAGATAGCTTTGATCCATGTACCCACACATCACCAACTAGCCGATATTTTCACCAAACCCCTAGATCAAGCAACTTTCACTCATTTGCGGGGGTAACTTGGTGTGTGTTTGATTTATTGAGTTGGGTGTGTGGGAGCTCTCTTTTGCCGGTGGTGTCGATCCCGTTTTGCCTCCCCTCGAGGAGCCGGTGGTAGCATATGTATAGCTCTTCTTTGTGCATTTCTTGCATTTGGCATGGCATATGTAACATGATGTATAGGCATCCTTGTATCTTAGATTGCATGCATTTTGTATCATATGCATTGGTTAGGAAAAGCTTCTCTCATATACATTGTTCACCATGGAATGAGATAAATGTCTTTGTGAGCTTGTTTGGAATGCCACGGTTAGTTTGGCTTAGCTCTTGATGATCTTGATGAATAATCCATGGTTGATAGCTATGCTTTTGAAAAATGTCACGTGTATGCTCTCTCATGTGTAAATGCCTTTACATGCTCTTGACATGTTTTTGTGGCTTTGCTATGCTTAATTTGTGGTTGGATAGCTAGTTTATTGATCATATGGGGCCAAAGGCTCATTTGCCATCATGAATGTTTAGCCCTCTTGTTCTATCTTGTGGAGGGGCATAAGTTCCTTTTTGTCGCAAAGACATTTCATGTACCATTTACAAATCTGAAAATGAAATGCAAAATGTTTGGAAATGTGCTCCCATGTCATATGTGCTGAATTTAATTTGCTTTGGGTGCTAAACCGTTGCATGATGCCTACTAATGAGAAGTCTCATACATAGAAGTAGGCACATGGCTCGGTGGCTTTGACATGACATGAGGTGCTTGTGGGTGTATGTGATGGTCTTATGATTAGAATGGCTGTACTAGCATGAAGTTTGTGTGGCTTTGCCATTTTGATATGCTTTTATCATGTTTAGGACTTTGCTCATGAGAGGCAAGTTTTCGCAAAATTGCCCAAATCCATCTTAGCTTCGTCCAATGGTTGTGAAACTTGGTGATCATGTAGTTGAGATCGATACGAAGCCGTAGAGTATCTAACTTGCTCATTTGGACATTTGTAGCATCCTATGTTGAATTTTGTATATTTGAGAAGCTCTAGGTTGAAAGTTGTGCATTTTTGGCTTGATTCATGCATTGCCAACAAGGGGGAGAAGTTTGAGCTTGAAATGGCTTAATGGACGCATTTAGAAGGTTTTCAGGTGGTTTCGAGCCATTTCTGGGCTCTGTTGTACACCGGTCTGATCGGTGAGGAGCACCGGTGTGACCGGTGTGAGTGCTGGTTCTGTACACATGTTGCACACCAGTCTGACCGGTGGTGTTGACCGGTTAGACCGGTCAGGGCTGTTTTGTTGCAGCTGCCCTGTTTCAAGTGGTGTCTTGCATGCATTCGTCCAGGGGGAGGTGCATTGGTTCAGGGGGAGCTTGCATGTGTGCAAGGGGAGCTCTTTGTGGTGTTCGAGCTTTGTTTTGGTGGTTTGCGCTCTTTGATTGAGCTTTGCTTTGTCTCGGATGTGTCGAGCCGTTGCCCTTGCCTAAGGGGTCCGAGACTTGTCTTCTTCAACTGATCTTGCTCTCTGCCTTTGTTTGGCTTTCGATCGCTTGTTGGAGTTTCTTTTTGTTCGTTCCTTTTCTTTTTCTTTTCTCTCTTGTTACTTTCGTGTGGGTGTTGTCAATGCACTCATCAAGGGGGGAGATTGAGGACCATGTGTGGTTCGAGGACCGGTGGATGGTCGCTTCCTTGTGTGATGAGTGATTGACAACGTTGTGTGGACTGATTCTTGGCTAAGTATTGCAGGTGCAGGTTGCGGCTTGACTCGTGTTGGTGCAGGTGAAGAACAAGCGCGAAAGGTCGTTGCCGGTGGGGCCTCTAGGTGTGGAGAAGACAAGTAGGCTTCGTTCGAGGGACCCGGTGGCCAGCGGGGTCAAGTGCGAGCCGGGACTACGTGGGAGCCAAGTCATGAGTGGAGATTGGCGGAGGCTACACCGAGTTCGCGGGGTTTCTGGTGGTTCACCAGAAAACCACTGGGTTCCTTGGTTGATCCACAAAGCCAAGACCGAAGAACCGAAGACGGTGCTTCGCGGCGGCGCGGACCGGCCCGGCCGGTGGGTCCGACCGGTCCGGCCGGTGGGTCCGGTCGGCCCCGGTGAGGAGCACCGGTTTGACCGGTGTGCGACGACGCAGTCCGGAGACTTCGAAGTGGAGGACACGCGTCGGGATCGCATGGCTTGCGTCGAGGCTACGCAGGGTGCGGTCGCCGGGCATCCGTCCGATGGTGAAGACATGAAGACTTCCAAATCCGCCCTTGAGGGGCTTGTATCCCTAGTTGTTAGAGAAGGGTATTTTAGACTTTCGGTTGCCTCCATATAACCCAAGAGGTGAGAGGATGGCAGCCAACTCTTGGAACCCTAGCTCATTAGTTTTCCTATTTTCCACCTATTTTCCTTAGGTTTTCTTTAGGACTAGCAAGAGAGCTTCACGGAGAGATCTTGTAGAGAGGGTTGGATGATCGGGCGGCTTGCTAGACCTTGTACGAATCATTGTTTCATGTATAGATGATTCGGCGTGGTTCCTCAAGGTTTGGATGTGTTTTCCCCGGTTGTTCTTGGTGGTGATTTTCGGAGCCCTGTCTTGGTGATTTCTTTGGGTTGTTTTCGGGACCTTTCTCTTGGGGATTTGTTGGGGGAAATTTGTGGGAACCCTTCGTGGTTCTTTGGGCTGTGATTCCCCTCCCAAATCCATGAGTAAAGGTGCTCTATTTTGGGCTTTCTTGAGTTCTTGGGTTGGAAGTGCTTTCGGCGGGATTTCTTCGATTCCTCCTTTTTGGACGAGTTTTTGTGGGATTAAACTTGGCTATGGACTCCTCATGAGGTGTTCTTGATATCCCCAAAGTCTTGTTCAAGTCCGTGGAGCGATTCAGGAGATCGAGATTTGGATTTGGGGGAGTTGACCCGCGGGTGCTGTACATCCCGAGCTGCCCAGGCTACACCGGTCTGACCGGTGCTCTTGGCCGGTCCCGGCGGTGCGAGCCCTTGTGGGTTTTTGCTCGGGTGAACGACTTCGTGTGTTCGTTGTTGTCCCGTGTTGCTGCTGTTTCGAGTTTGGGTCCGTTTGGTGGTCGGTTGGCCTGTTTGGTGCCTTGGGGGCTTTCAGGCTGCCATCGGTCTGACCGGTGTGTCTCACCGGTCTAACCGGTGTAGAGCCACTTAGTGCAAGTTGCTCATTTTCACCAGCAGGGACCGGTCTGACCGGTGGTGCTCACCGGTCTGACCGGTGTGGGTCCGTAGGCTCGAGGTTTGGTTTTTCCGCTGCGTTTCTCGGGTCGGAAGGTGGTGTGTTGGTTCCTATGTCCAGTGGCACTCCAGTGGCTACGTGGGCTTGACCAACCTTGGTAGTGAGTCGGATACGTGTGTTGGAAGCCGTGTTCATCTTGTTGGAGTTTCGATCTCCTTCGAGAAGAATTTTTATCGGCTCCCATACTCCCCCCCTCTCTGGTTCGCCGTATCGGTCCTTCACCTAGAGAGGCAATTTCTTCGATTCCTCTTGATTGTGAGCGATTCGGGTTGATTCCTTTGAGGTAGAGGTTGCCCAGGAGGTAACCCAGCTATTCCCGAAGTTTTGCTGCAATCCGTGGAGTGATTCGGGAGATCGGGCGCCAGGAAGTTGGGGTTTGACCCGGGGGTTGTTTTTCTGGGAGAGGCGGTCTAACCGCCTGGAGGAGGCGGTCTAACCGCCCTGGGTCTTCCAGGTCAAAGTTTTGTTTCACCGGTTTTTCCTCTGTGACTTTGTTCGCCTTGATCAGAGGAGCGTCTGGGTGAAATTTCGGGTCGTTCTCGTGCCGGTTGCTAGGAATTCTTGTTTGAAGTTCGTTGCTGGGTACAGGAGATTAGACCGCCCCTGGTAGCCGGTCTAACCGCCCCTAGGCCCCTAGGTGGAGTTTTTGTTTTCGCCAAGATTTTCTGGTAGCTAGCATGGCCTTGACCAGAGATCTTTGTTGGTGAAACCGTGGTGCGTCTTGGTGCTCGGAAGAGGTGTTTCGGAGGATTTCTTGGTTGCCTGGTGGAGGCGGTCTAACCGCCCCCTATACCCGGTCTAACCGCCCCCTGTGGACAGCCGGCTTTCTAGTTGTTTCCGCTGTCGTGGGTGCGTGTGTGTTGAGGTTGCTGGTAGTGTTTGTTACTAGGACCAGTAGCACTCCAGTGGCTACGTGGTTTTGGCAAACGGAAGGTAGAAGTGCGGAGCGTGTGATTTCGGGGGTCCGACCGAGCGAGTTCATCTTGTCGGATTTTCAATCTTCTTCGAGAAGATTTTTTATCGGCTCCCATTCACTCCCCCCCTCTGTGACGTCCCAGGTTTTTAATTAGCGTCATTAACGCTAATGACCGGATCAGCCGAGTCAAACCGGTCAAACACCGGTCAAACCTAGGTCAACCTGGGTCATCACCTCGAAAACCTCACCAAAGAACCCTAATGAACCCCTTGACCAAGTTGGCACACAACCGTAGTCAACCCTTGGCCAAAGACATGGTCAAACCCCACTGGCACAGTGACGTCAGCGAATATCGTCCGGAACTTTCACCGCGTTCTCCAAAATTCACCTAAACACTTCAAAATCTACCTTTATGAAAGTTGTCCATCTTGTTGAAGGACACAACTTTCATGTAGATTTGCATTTCAAATTTTGAGAGGAAATTGGTGAAAAACTTGATCGACTGACAGTACCTCCTGTTCCCAGGGACAGGCCGGCATTAAAAGTTGGCACGACGTTCCTGCAAAATCCGTCGAGAAAAACACTAGACGGCCTTTACAAAAGTTGTAGAGGGTAGCTAGATCTACAACTTTTTGTATTCCTCACTTTGTGCACTTGTATTCAAGTTTTGAGAGCAAATCACGCTCGAAGTGGTTTAGTCCGAAACGTGCAGCGCCAGGGCAGGGCCGCGCCGCGACGTCGTGCCGGCCAATGCGCCGGGCGCGCGCGCGCGTACGCGCGCGCCACGGGCCGCCGCCGCCTCGGTGTCCGGGCCCTCCGGCGCGTGTTCCCAAGGTAACCCGCGCCTTCCCAAGGCCGCGACGCTCCGCCCGAGGGCCTCGCACGCCGGGAACGCCTCGGGTCGGGCGGCCGTGCGAACCGCTACGGACCGGCGGTCCCTTCCCTGTCGTCCGGCGCGCGCGTCCCGAGGCTTTCCCCGCCAGTCCGCTAGTCCCTAGGGGGTGCGTTGGTCACCTTAAAATGGTAGCCACGCCCCTGGCTGCGGCGCACACCGGTGCTTCCCGCCCAGACCGAGCCACTGCCGGCGCCCTTGGCTAGACGCGGCGAGCTCTAGTTGCGGGCCGTCCCCAAGCCAAGCTAGCTCTTCTCCACCTCCATTAGCCCCCCTAGAAGCCGCCCCTACCGCCCGTTGCCCCTCCCGGCCAGAACCCCGTCGCTCTGGGCCGCCGCCGCGGCCACACTCCCCGGGCCGCGGGGAGCCGCTCGCCGGAGCCGCTCCTCCCCGGTCCAACACCCCAAACCGGCCCCTAGTAGCCCCTAGACCTCCTCCCCACCCTCCCCCGGCGAACTCCGACGACCACCCGGCCGGAATTGCACCGGAGCCGCGCCGGCAGTGCCCCTAGGGACCACATTGCAAAACCAAGATTCTTTCCGAGGGCTTCCCTGCAAAAGGGTAACTCCAATAGTGAAGTGATTTCCCTGATTCTTGTAAATTGCGTAGAAAATTGTAGAAAATCAGAAAAATGCAAGACCAATTTTGTTGGATTCGTGGTGACATATCCCACAACTTTTTTTATTCTGTCCTGAGCTAATTCCTGATAGTTTTTGCATGAAAAATACAAATGTGAGAAACCTAGATCTGCAATATCTCCAAATCTATAAATCCTCTGTAGCTAATTGTAGGATATGTGTGTGTTAGGTCATGATTAGCTCCTATGCCAAAAATTGCACAAAGTTATAATGTAAATCTTTTTATACAAATGTTTTTCCATTTCTGCCAGATTTGCATAAATGATTTTTCTAGCTAAAAATAATTATGTTTTTATAACCAACTTTTGCATACTGTCTTTTAATGCCAAAACCCACGTCTGGTGAATTAATCAGAATTTTATAGTTACCAGAAACATTTATTCTTGAATTATGCTTGGTTTTCTTTAAAATTGCATAACTCAAGTTCTATAATAGTTCTAGGTGTATGTGCTGCACCTCTAGGCTAGTTTTGGGCCATGTAACATGTATGAGAAAGTTTGGATCATTTTGATGAGTAAATATTTTTGTGTGCATTTACCATGTCCTTCTAGTTAGCTTTTGTTATTTTCAAAAAGAATTAATTTCTAGCTATCCAAAGTGCGCAAGTGTGAACAGTGGCTTGTTATCGGTGTTTAGTGTTTAATACACCCTTCCACTGAATTTTATTAATTAATTTCATGAATAAAAGCTATGTAAGCAAATAAAGGCTTAATAGTCATTAAATGGGAAAAGTCACCACACCATCCTCACTAATCTCATGTGTGGTTGCAAATCATGTTAAAAGTTAATGTACCCACCCACTACTATTTGTGAATTCAAATTGAATTATTTACATATATATGTACACAATCACCATCAAAAAGAGCATTTAATAAAGAATGGCAAATTGCTCCTTTTGGAAGAGTATGCTAAATGTATTCTTATCTAGGTGAATGTGTCCAACAAATGCACCCCTTCATTGTCATTTATGGATTGTGGTTAATTAAATTAAAAACCATCGAGTAAATCCTGCATTTGCATCTTCGTGTAGATCTTCCCGCCAGTAGGCGTCTGCTCGTGCCGGAAGGAGGAGACGAAGGTGCTGACAAAGAGCTGTCGTGCGTGAACGTAGCTCAAGACCTGGACCCAAGTCCAGAAGGGCCCAAGGCCAACCTTGCCAGCGAAGGCAAGCCCCGGATCATTAACCCCGTCTTTTAAAATTATGCAATTATGTTTGCTATGATTGTGCATTTACGTTTCAGGAGTTGAATTGAAACCCTAGATGCATGATTCCTAGGTACCTATGCTCTATCACTAGTATGCTAGGTCGAGGCTGCTATGCTATAGGACCGATAGAAGTCGAGTGATGTTCGTCACTCGTGAGAATAGGTTCTTATGTCGGAATCATAAGATCTTTATAAATGGATTGCTCATGTGGTAAGAGCATGGGATTGGGCTCCGGTCCAGTGGCTTTCGTGGGCTAAGCTTTTGAGCGTACTAAACATTTGCCGGGAATGGGACTGGTAAGCCTAGTACCTTAACGAGACGGTGCGGGAACTCTTCCCTACTACTCTTGAGTAATCGCCTTACCGGCTAGCTACCGGGAAGGGGGTGTATTGTGTGAGACTGGATACTTTGCGGGGTATTCCAGCTAACCTTGCACCCAGGACTGTAGGCTTTGCTCCCAACCCGAGGACTTTTGGAAACGGCCTGGGAAAGTTGTCGTTTCGGGGTCAGCCTACCATGTATTTGGGTTTACCTTGCAAGGTTTAAATCAATCGATTGTCGGCCTCTTACCGTTATTCGAGATTGCTTAATCAACTGGCCATGATATCCCATAATGATGAAACCCGAGGAACATTGTTGGATGAATTAATTGCTTGTCAAATTCTTGATTGAATTAGATGGCACATTTAGAACTGGTAATCAACTAGAACTTGTGCTAAAAGATTGAAAGTAAGGATCTACTCTTAGTAGCTGTTCAGCAAAAGAAACTCCACCGGCCAAAAGCCTTTCATGTCTAGAGTCTGGTGATGTAGTTATCACTCGACGGTTAAGTCTTGCTGAGTATTAGTATACTCAGCCTTGCTTTTAAAATTGTTGTTGCAGGTGTGATTGACCGGAATGGTGACAACAAGTGATGACATCACAGATGGCTGAGGACCATGTGTGGTTCGAGGACCGGTGGATGGTCGCTTCCTTGTGTGATGAGTGATTGACAACGTTGTGTGGACTGATTCTTGGCTAAGTATTGCAGGTGCAGGTTGCGGCATGACTCGTGTTGGTGCCGGTGAAGAACAAGCGCGAAAGGTCGTTTCCGGTGAGGCCTCCAGGGTGTGGAGAAGACAAGTAGGCTTCGTTCGAGGGACCCGGTGGCCGGCGGGGGTCAAGTGCGGGCCGCATGGTGGCATGAACAGCAAGATGAAGTCGTGGACGGTTTCTTGGTAGAGCCTCAAAACCAAGGTCGAGCCGGGACTACGTGGGAGCCGAGTCATGAGTGGAGATTGGCGGAGGCTACACCGAGTTCGCGGGGGTTTGCAGTGGTTCACCAGAAAACCACTGGGTTACTCGGTTGAGCCATAAAACCGAGGCCGAAGACTCGACGAGGAGGTGCGGCCACCCGGGCCGGTTCAACCGCCCGGGAGGGGGCGGTCGGACCGCCCGGGGCCGGTCGGATCCACTTGGGCCGGTCTAACCGCCTGTGGGGGGCGGTCCGACCGCCACGCCGCCGGCGCCGAGAAGCTTCGAAGCGGAGGACACGCGTCGGGATCGCAAGGCTTGCGTCGAGGCTACGCAGGGTGCGGTCGCCGGGCATCCGTCCGATGGTGAAGACATCAAGAATTCCAAATCCGCCCTTGAGGGGCTTGTATCCCTAGTTAGTAGAGAGGGGCATTTTAGACATCCGGTTGCCGCCTATATAACCCAAGAGGTGAGAGGTTGGCAGCCAACTCTTGGAACCCTAGCTCATTTGGTTTTTCCATTTTCGTTCTCTATTTTTCCCTAGTTTTTAGAAGGCTAGTTTGAGAGCTTCATGTGAGATCTAGAGAGAGGGATGGATGTTTGGGTGGCAAACTAGACCTTGTACGAACCATTCATGGCATGTATAGAAGGTTCGGCGTGGTTCATCATGGTGGTTTTCCCGTCTCTTTTGTGTTGATTTAGGAGCTCTTTTTGGCGGTGTTTTGAGGACGATTTCTTGGGGTTTTTGGTGGGTGTCACGTATGAGGTTTTTGTGCCTCTTTGGTGGTGACTTTGCCCCCAAATCTCCTTTGAATCGGACTCGATTTGGTGGTTTTCGTTGGAACTCGAGTTCTTGACCTAGAGAAGCGATTTCTTCAATTCCTCTTGATTGTGAGCATTTCGGGTCGATTCCTTTGAGGAAGAGGTTGCCCAGGAGGTAACCCAGCTATCCCCGAAGTTTGGCTGCAATCCGTGGAGTGATTCGGGAGATCGGGCGTGAGGAAGTTGAGGTTTGACCCGCGGGTTCGTTTTTACGGAAGGGGCGGTCTAACCGCCTACGGGGGGCGGTCTAACCGCCGGGGTATTTCCGGGTCAAAGTTCGTTTCGCCGGATTTTCCTCTGTGAGTTTGTTCGCCTTGATCGGAGGAGTGTGCGGGTGAAATTTGGGGTCGTTCTCGTGCGGTTTGCTAGGTGTTCTTGTTTGGAGTTCGGCTTTGGGTACGGGAGGTTAGACCGCCCACGGTAGCCGGTCCTAACCGCCCCTAGGCCCTTGGGTGAAGTTTTGGTTTTCGCCAAGATTTTACGGTAGCTAGCATGGCCTTGACCGAGAGATCTCTGTTGGTGAAACCGTGGTGTGTTTTGGTGCTCGGAAGAGGCGTTTCGGAGGATTTCTTGGTTGCTAGGTGGAGGCGGTCTAACCGCCCCCTATACCGGTCTAACCGCCCCCTCCGGTTAGCCGGCTTTCGAGTTGTTTCCGCCTGTCGGTGCTGCGTGTGTGTTGTGGTTGCTGGTAGAGTTTGTTCCTAGGACCAGTAGCACTCCAGTGGCTGCGTGGTTTTGGCAAACGGGAGGTAGAAGTGCGGAGCATGTGATTTCGGGGGTTCGACCGAGCTAGTTCGTCTTGTCGGAGTTTCAATCTCCCTCGAGAAGAATTTTTATCGGCTCCCATTCACTCCCCCCCTCTCTGGTCGCCTTATCGGTCCTTCAAGTGGTATCAGAGCCGGTTCGGGTCTTTGTTGACTCTAACCAGTCTAAGATCCAAGTATGGCGTACCAGGAACGGGGTTCGGGTCCTCCACACTTCGATGGCAAGAACTACCAGATGTGGAGCAAGCGGATGGGTGCGTTCCTCCGCGGAAAGGGTCAGTTGCTTTGGGATGTCACGGTGGACACAGGGCTATGTCCGGCCGATGGATTTCCTTGCTCCGGGGTCGAGGGACGGATTCGACGCCAACAATAAGGCGGTCGACTACTTGTTTCGTGCTTTGTGTCGGCCGAGTTCGATCGGGTGCACACCGAGCACTTGGCTTGTAGGATTTGGGCGGTGTTGAAGGAGGCTCATGTTGGGAACGCCCGGGTTCGAGGGCACGGTTGTATGCGACCTACGGAGAGAGTACGAGAACTTCACTCATCTCCCCGGTGAGTCCATCGATGCCTTGTTCCAGAGGTTCACGGTGGTTGTGAACAACATGAGGGCCAATGTGGACGTGCTCCCGTACGATGATCATGATAGAGCGGTCAAGCTCTTACACTCTTTGGATCGTACGATATGGGGCGGGAAGTTCGAGGCCATAGTCGAGTCGGAGAGGTATGATACTGCGACGGTGAACGAGCCGTTCTCGAAGCTCAAGTCGGCCGAGGTGGATAGGGGCATGATCGCCAAGCTCGAGGGACCGACTGATTCCCATAGTCTTGCCCTCGTTGGTGGTTTCAAAGGAAAGACTAACTCTAACCCATCCACCAGGATGTTCTCATTTTCCTCTCTGATGTCTATGCCGGATGAGGAGTTTGATGACCTTGGAGAGGACGAGCCGGCGGTTGACGAGGCGGTTCGAGAGGCCGCACGAGAACCGCGTGAACATGAGGAGGAACACGAGGACTTGCTTCCGGTGCGGCAAGCGGGACACTTCGTCGCCGACTGCCCGGAGAAGGCCGAGAACAAGGGCAGCTACAAGCACAAGCCGAGGAAGAACGACGACAAGTACCGTTCGAGGCGCGACCACAAGAGCAAGCACAAGAACAAGTACAAGGACGAGCGACGATCGAGGAAGAAGGAGGGCCGAGGCAAGGCCCGAGCGATGGTTGGTGCGAGCGACGTCGACTCCAGTTCCGCGTACTCCACCTCGAGCTCGAGCGGCGGCCGACGACGAGGGAGATCGCCGCAAGAACAAGAGGTCGTCCAAGAACTTGAGCGGGCTGAGCTGCTTCGCGAGAGACGGCTTCGTACCATGGCGGCGAGCTCCGGCAGCAAGAAGAGCACACAGAGCGACTCGGACTCCGAGTCCGACGACGAGGTGCGTGATGAACTTCCTTTCTTGCGCCGGGAGAATGAGAGGCTTGGCTCTTTGCTTGATAATCGTGATGATATGCTTAGAGAGGCCAAGAAAATGAGGAAAGAGCTTAGGGCCTCACTCGAGGATGCTAGGACTAGAGTGGGCCGAGCTAGAGACATAGGTGCTTGATAGCAAGCTTGAGATTGATTCGCTTAAGGCTAGCCCCGTTGTTGCCGATGAAAATGACCGTGCCGATTGCTCCATATTCCTTGCCGATCTTGCTTTGTTTAAGGAGAAGCATGCCTCCAAGTGTGAGGAACTAGATGTGCTTAGGGTTGAAGTGGGCTGAGCTTAAGTCTAGACTGCTTTGCTAGGTGCTTGCACTTCTTGCCCGTTTTGCATGCTAAGATTGATGAGTTGCATGCTTACACTAGTTCGCTCGAGGCTAAATTGAAGGAACCCATGCCTACATCCTGCTCTACTTGTGAAATGCATGCATTGAAAAATTTGGAGCTTGCACATTATGTTGATCGCTTGCGGGATGAGAATGATGACTTGAGGAAGTTGATGGGTTGGTTGTCCGGTCATGAGCCTCAGTTGAGGATGATGATCGAGGCCTTTAAGAGGCAAGATGGTGAGGGGCTTGGGGCAAACAAGGTTGGTGAAGGAAGTGGAGAGAATATCCCGGAGCCACCAAAAACCCACCACAAAAATGATTTCCCTCCAAAACCCAACCATCTTAGGAACCGACTAGACACAACCCCGCCTCCACCTATATTTCCTACACCCACAAATGATCTCCAAAAGCCCATCAAGTTTGTGAGCACTTCGGGGGAAGTGTTCTTTGGGAAAGTGAGAGAGAAGGCAAGTGAGGAGAAATCGGTGGAGGAGTTGAGTGGAGAGAAACCAAGCGAGCAGCCCCAATCCAAGCCAAAACCTAAGCTTGTGAGGTTCTGTTGTGGCCATTGTGGGAAGGAGGGTCACAAGGATGAGTTTTGCTTCAAGAGGAAGCGGGAAGAGAGGATGGCAAAGGAGTGGGCGAACAAGGATAGGTACAACCCCTCCCATGGTGTACCTAAGCCTCGTATGCCACTGCCGGGGGGTAAGGCCGTGGTGAGAAGTGTTCGGCATGGGGAGACGCGAGTTCCCGCGGCCGAGGAGCCGTTCGGGAGGGGGCGGTCGACCGGCCCGGCTAGGCGGTCGGACCGGCCAAGCCCGGGAGGGGGGTGGTCGGGCCCGGCCCGGCTAGGCGGTTTACCGGCCCCCCCGAAACCGGGCGGAGTGGTTTTCGAGGTGGTGAGTCGAGAGGTTTCGTGTCCGGAGGTGGAGTTGCTGGTGGTTGGTCTGGAAAGACAGCAGGTGGTCAGTTTGCTAGGCATTCTCCCCCTCGAGGTCACTACGGGGATGGGAGGAGTCGTAGCTTTGAGAAGGAGAGGAGGGACGTTCCACGGGTTGTCTTCCGTGGTTTTGGTCCTCCTCCAGGCAGTGAGGGGTGGTTCCCTCGGAGTGGTTACCGAGGTGGTGTTCGTGGAGGTAGTTTTGGTAGGAGAGATGCTTTGGTTGGTGCTAACCCCACTTTCGAGCAAATGGCTCGGCACTGGTTTTCCTCTTTTGGTACTAACCCCAGTGCTGAGTCGTTTGTTCGCTCACGTGCTTGTTTTTGAATTTCAGGTGGGAGACTTGAAGAACATTTGGTTGATTGACTCCGGTTGCTCGAGACATATGACCGGAGACAGGGGGTGGTTCTCAAGTCTCGTCCCGGTGGTGACGAAGAGGTACATCACTTTTGGGGACAATGGGCGTGGGCGTGTGCTTTCAGAAGGTGAGATAAAAGTGAGTGACAAGATCACTCTGAGGCGTGTTGCTCTTGTTCAATCGCCGGGGTACAATTTGCTTTACGTGTCTCGGTTGTTGGATGAGGGTTTTGAGGTGTTGTTTCGGCCTGGTGGTTCTCGGATTGTGGACTCTCGAGGGGACCTTGTTTGTATGGTCGTTCCCGAGGGTCAGGTGTTTCGTGCTGATTTTTCTCAGTCTTCGGGTGTTGAGCGTTGTTTCTTGGCTGGTTCTTCGAGTGAGTTGTGGAAGTGGCATAGGAAGTTGGGTCACTTGAGCTTTGACCTTTTGTCTCGCTTGAGTAAACTCAATTTGATCCGAGGATTGCCACGTTTGAGGCTTGAGAAAGAGTTGGTTTGTGCTCCGTGTAGGCATGCTAAGATGGTGGCCTCTTCTCACCCGCCTCTCACCGATGTGATGAGCGAGCGTCCATGCGAGTCGCTCCATATGGACCTTGTTGGCCCGGCTCGTGTGCGATCTCGCGGGTGGGAAGTGGTATGTCCTTGTTGTGGTGGACGACTTTTCTCGGTATGCATGGGTGTTCTTTCTTGAGGAGAAGGGGGAGACGTTTGGTTTTGTTCGAGATCTAGTCTTGAGGTTGAGGAACGAGAGGCACGGAGATGCCATACGAGCTATCCGCAGTGATAATGGCTCGGAATTCAGGAATTCTCGTTTTGAAACCTTTTGTCATGACTTGGGTCTTGAGCACCAGTTTTCGAGTCCGTATACGCCTCCCCAGAATGGTGTTTTGGAAAGGAAGAACAGGACCTTGTGCGAGATGGCTCGGACGATGCATGATGAGCATAGGACTCCGAGGAGGTATTGGGCTGAGGCGGTGAATACCGCATGCTATGTGTCGAACAGAATATACCTCAGAGTGCACAAGAAGAAGACATGCTATGAGTTGATGCATGGTCGCACACCCAAGGTGAGTCACTTCCATGTCTTTGGTTGCAAGTGTTTCATTCTGAAGAAAGGCAGGAAGTTGGATAAGTTTGAGGCTAGGTCTGTCGATGGCATTTTCTTTGGTTATGCATCTCATTCTAGAGCATATCGTGTGCTCAATCTTGAAACTAACCAAATCGTGGAGACTTGCGAGGTAACCTTCGACGAGACAGAGCCACGTAGTCAGCTTGTCTTTGAGTGTGCAGGTGATGATGAGCTTGGCGAGGAGATCTTTCAGGAGGAGAAGCATGAACATGGAGATGATGAGGATGGCGGTGCGGTGCCTCCGGCTGAACATGTACCCACTACTTCAACTACGATGATGGATGGACCCTCTGCTACACCTACGACGACAAATCAAGAACGAGGAGAAGCTGATGTTGAGGGGGAGGTAGCTTCGAGGCGAGAACCTCCCCGGCGAGTTCAAGTGGATCACCCAGCTTCGAGGATCATCGGCGACATGGATGAACGCACTACACGGTCGAGGGTTCGAAACAAATCCCATTTTGCTCATGCTGCATTTGTTGCTTCTTTCGAGCCCAAAGACATTGGACACGCACTATCTGATCACAATTGGGTTAACTCGATGCATGAGGAGTTGGAGAACTTTGAGAGGAATCAGGTGTGGGAGTTGGTTGACCCTCCCCCAGGGTGTAAGCCGATTGGTACAAAGTGGGTGTGGAAAAACAAAGAGGGAGAGAAGGGTGAGGTTGTGAGGAACAAGTCGAGACTTGTTGCTCGGGGGTTCGGTCGAAGGAGGGGATCGACTACGAGGAGACCTTTGCTCCCGTAGCCCGTTTGGAGGCGATTAGGATCCTTCTAGCCTTTTCTCGTGGCTAAAGGGTTCAAATTGCATCAAATGGATGTGAAGAGTGCTTTTCCGAATGGAGTGTTGGAGGAAGAAGTGTATGTGAGACGACCTCTCGGGGTTTGAGAGTGAGAAGTACCCCCACAGGGTGTACAAGTTGAGGAAGGCGCCGTATGGGTTGAAGTAGGCGCCTAGAGCTTGGTATGGCGGGGTTGAGGGGGTTCTTGTTTGAGAGAGGTTTTGAGATGGGGAAGGTCGATCGGACCTTGTTTTTGCCGAGGCGGGGGCGGAGATATCCCGATTGTGCGGGTGTACGTGGATGATATTGTCTTTGGTGGCTCGTCTAACTCTCTTGTTGCGAGGTTTGCGGATGATATGAGCGGGGAGTTCGAGATGAGCATGATGGGTGAGTTGCAGTTCTTCCTCGGGCTACAAATCAAGCAATCAAAGGAAGGAACATTTGTGCACCAGGCTAAGTACACCAAGGACATTGTGAGAAAGTTCAAGATGGAGGCCTCCAAGGCTATGACGACGCCGATGAGTACGACTACGGCTCTTGATGCGGACGAGGAAGGTGAACACGTGGACCAGAAGGAGTACCGAAGCATGATCGGTGTCGGTGCGGAATATGGTCCCGACACTAACCAGTAGATAACGCCTAGGTCTATCCCTCAATGGTCGATGCTAAGCAACAAATGACACAAGATTTTATCCTGGTTCCGGCCGAGGGGGCCGTACGTCCAGCAGGGGCGTGCTCGTGGCACTATATTGCTCAGCACCGGGGGTGCTTGTAGTGGGGCAAGTACAAGCAAGGCGGGAGAGGAATCGTGGCTTCCAAGTCCCTGGGTGAGTGGCTGGAGATGTTGTGGGAGAATAAGAGAGTGAGTGCACGGTGCGCTGTGTTCCTCTGAATTCGTCCCCCTCGCGGCTGGGGGCTCGCTTCCCCTTTTATAGGCCAAGGGGGCGGCGAGTTACATGCACGCCGCGCTTCCTAGCTACGTGTGGGAGCACGTCGTGCTACGGTGTAGAGCGGGCGGCCGTCCGGTCGATCTTCACTGCGATCCGGTCATGATGGCCTACCTCGTACCCGAACAGTGGCGGTTCGAGGGTAGGAGGCGGCAGATGGCGATGGCGTTCTCTGATAGGCTTCGAGGGAGGTGCGATGATGATCGGTACGGGGTACGGGGAGCGGGCGAACGGCGTTCCTTCCCAATGAGCTCTGCGGTGGTGGAGTGGTTGCTGCAGTGCTCGGGCGTGCGCCTGCGGAGTCTGGGGTGTGCCCGCACGCGTGGGTACGGCGGTCGCGCGTTACAGTGGCCGGGATGGCCACCCACCGGCCTAGCGCCCCTCACCTAACCTGCAGGGTCACGGGAAAGTGGAGTCGAGGGTGCGCCCGGCCCCCTTTCGAGGGTCGGGCGCGTTAGCCGTACAGTAGCGTGCGCGCGGTGTCACGGGACTGACACCGGCCGTACCGCACAGTCCACCCCACAGTGGCGGGGATGGGCTCCTCCCTGGGGAGTTGGTGCGGCGGCACCGGGGCGTGAGCCCCGGGCGCATGATGGCGCCGCCCTGCGGCGTCAGGGCGTTAAATGCCCAAGTGCGGGGCCGGCGCACGCGTGCGGGGCGCCCGTGAGCGTGGCGGGCCCCGGCCGAGGGCGGAGCGGACCCTCGAGCGAGACGGGACTCGCTCGAGGGGAGCGCGCCCTCGAGCGGGGCGGAACCGCTCGAGGGAGGGGTCGCCCCTCGAACGGAGCGGAGCTCGTTCGAGGAGGGGGGTTGCCCCTCGAACGGGGCGGAGCCCGTTCGAGGAGGAGCGTGCTCTCGGGCGGCGGAGCCCGCTCGAGGGGTCTTCCAGACGGGCCGTCTTGGTGGGCCTCCGGAGTCCTGCCGCATAGGCCAAGTTACGCATGGTTAGTTTTCTGCATGGTTAGGCTCGGCTCATTTCGATGTGGGGATTTAAGTGAGGGTTCCCCCATTGTTTAAGGGGACCCCTAGGGGCGGTCCCCGACGGTAGCCCCCGAGCATCCGCGGGTTTGCCATTGAGGCTCCCGCGGATGCCGGGACCTACCGATAGGACGTTCTTCCCTCCTTGTTTGCGAACGCTTTCGCGTGGGGCCGCGTCGGGCCGGACCCGCGGGTCTAGCCCCGAAGCCCCTGCGGAGAGTGTGGGTTCTCCTGCGCAGGGGTTAACCGCGAGCAATTCGGTCAGGAAGGCGTGGCACATATGCCAACCGGCATCGGCGGTGTTTCGGCGGCATCGGGGGTGCACGCTCCCCGTCACCGTCTCCCGGCGGGTGCAATTTCAAGGAGGTGTAGCCGTGCGTCAAGCCCCCGAGCCTTGGCCTGTTCGAGGCGATCGGGTCGAGCCTGACGACTTGTTTTTTATCGCGCCCTCGCCGTCCCTCCGCGGGTCGGAGGGTAAGGTTTCCACGACTCCCATCGAGCGGGTCGCGAATCGCGGATTCCTCTTCGAGCTGCTAGCGGGTGGTTCAAGTGGACGTCCATGCCCCGTTCGATAAGGGTAGGCTGCGCGGTCCGGAGACACGTCCATGGAAGCGCTTGCGTGGGTTTGCTAGGTGGGGCTCGGTCCGTTCGCTAGGGACCGAGGGCGCGGAAGCTCTCCCTCGGTGGGATCCCCCGGCTAGCTGCCCTCGCTGGCTCTCGAACACGACATGTGGGGCACCCTCGAGCCGACGGGCTCGAGGAACGGCTCGAATGCGCGTGCCCTCGTCGTCCCTAACTCTGTGATCTGGGGCGCTGTTCGAACCCGTCGAGGGTCAGGCTTCGAACCTCTGATCAGTAAGGCCGTGCGGGGCCGTGCCTTGGCTAGCCCCGTCTTTTCTCGTTTGCGGCCGTCGAGGGGCCTGGACGTGCCAGCCCTCGAGGTGCTTGTTGGCAGCTCGGCGCGGTATGAGTGCTTTCGGTGTCGCTCTATTTCAAGCGTGACCTGGGCGATCCTCTTACGCGCGTGCCTTCTTTAGGGGGTTGACATCGTCTCGAGTTGGGGGTCATGCCGCTCGAGGGTCCTACGTGGCATGGGTGCCCGCGGTGGTCTGATCTATATCGAGCAGGTCCCGGGCGGCCTTCTCACGCTGATATCCCATCGAGGGTCGCCTCGTTTCGAGTTGAGGGTCATGCCGCTCGAGGGTTCTACGTGGCATGGGTGCCCGCGGTGGTCTGTTCTACATCGAGCAGGTCCCGGGCGGCCTTCTCACGCGGAAATCCCATCGAGGGTCGCCTTTGTTTCGAGCCGAGGGTTCGCCTCGCTCGAGGGCTCTCCTTGCTTGGCAAGGGGCCGGGCATTTAATTGCCTTGCGGTCGTGGCCGCGGTTTTGCAGCGCGGGCGTGCCTTTTTAGGGCGGCGCGCGCGCGCGCGCGCGTAGTGGGTGGCGTGGCCGGCGGACGTGACGGTTTTGCCTCGGTTGCTGCCGGTCTCGCCGTAATGATGACCCGCCTGCAGTGTTAGAGCCGCTGCGGTCGTGGTGGGGTCCGCCAGCCGACGCGACGTAAAGATTCCTGCAGTTAATGCTGGCGGGGCGTCCGCTCCGGAGAACTCGCCCGTTGCCTATAAAACTGCGGGGAGGAGGGGACGGCGGTTTTTTACCTTGGCTTTCTCACCGTTTCAGTCCTCCGCCCCTTCGTCTTCGCCTCACTCTTGCCGTCGCGCGGGCTCGCCTGCTTAGAGCTTTTTCCTCGTTTCCTTGTCCTCTGCCTTCGCACTCGTTCGTCCCCCCTTATGGCGCCGCCTCAGCTTCCGATCAGGGTCCTGGAGCCGTACGCCTGGGAGAGGTCGACCGTGACCCGGCTCGCCCTGGGCGAGTTGGTCGCCGCCGGCCAGTTGTCGGCCAATGAAGAAGGGCGCCCGGCGGAGTGGATCGTGCCGCCGGCGACGCACCTTGAGCCCAACCCGCCGGAGGGCTACGTGGTGAGCTTCCTCCGCTACCACGAGCGCGGCTTCAACACGCCGGCGAGCACATTCATGCGGGCATTGTGCTACCACTACGGAGTGGAGCTGCACAATTTCGCCCCCAACGCTATCTCGCAGGCGGCCACGTTCGTGGGCGTCTGCGAAGGGTACCTGGGGATCCCAGTCAATTGGGAGCTCTGGGTACACCTCTTCCGCGGGGAGCTCATCACGCAGCCCACGTCGGAGCCGAGGACCCCGCCGCGTGGTGCGCGCGGCGGGATGTCGCTTGCCCCGCGGGGGGCGGCTCAAGAACTTCTACATCCCCCCGCACCATGACGACGAACAACGCCGGGCCGGGAGCGGGGATGGTTTTATCTCGCGCAACGCCGAGCCCGGCCTCCCTCCCTACACGGGCGGGTGTTCAAGGAGAGGCCGGACTCCTGGGGCTACGGGTTGCCTACGGCCAATCATCGGGCGCGGCAAGAATCCGTCCCTCGCCGCCTGCGGCGGCCGGCGAAGGAGGGGCTCAACGCGATGGGCGTCCTCGCCTTCCTTCACCACCGCGGGTCGTGCCGTTGATGGAGAGGCCCCTCTCGTATCTTCGAGATGACGGAGGCGGCCAACCCCGTCGATGCGGCGAGGTCGCGGATGCTCCCGACCGGCCCGCCGGAGCGGCCGTACGCGCTCACCCGGCGCGGAGCGCCGTCGACACCGGACGCCGGCCCCGCGGGTCGGACCCCGTGGGACATCGAGATGCTCCCCGTCGGCCCGTTGGTGAGTGTGGTTTTTGATTCTGTTTTAGTCCTTGTTCTTGCTTCCGTTTCCGATGCGCCATTGCCGCTCTCGCGCGCGCACCGGTGCGGTTCAACGCCGCCAAGTCCGTTCCACCCACCCCCGACTCCCCGTGCGCTCGGCGGGCGGCGCGGCCGGGGGAGCGAGGAGCGGGCGGCGCGCGGGGAGGGAGCACGCAAGGCGGCGCCAAGCGCGCCGCGACGCACGGTCCGCGGAGTACCGGCGGCGGGGAGGAGGCCGGGGCTCTCCTCCCCGACATCGAGGAGCCCTCGTCCTCGGAGCGAGACGAGGGAGGAAGAGTCCGAAGGGGAGGGCCCTTCGGACGGGTGGCGCTCGCGCCCCCGTCGCCGGAACCCGCGCCGGCGTCGGGGGGTGGCTTCATCCGGGGCGGGCGCGCGCGCGCGCCGCCGCCGGCAATCATCGTCGGGGGCGGCACGCGCCGCGGAGGTGCCGGCGCGTGCCGCGGAGGCATGCGCGACGGACGTGCCCGCGCGTGCGTCAAGCGTGCCCGCGCGCGGCGGGAGGGCGCGTCCGCGCGCGCGGCGTCGTCGTCGAGGGGCGCGTCGGGAGGCGGCCGCGCGCGCGGGCGAGCGTGCCCCCGCGCACCGTGGCGTCGTCGGGGGGTGCGGCATCGGGGCGCGCCCTCGCGCGGGGCGGGCGTGCCCGTGCGTGCAGCGGCGCCATCAGGAGGCGCTGCGTCAGGCGCGGCCGCTGCGCCGGCCTCGTCAGAGGCCTCGAGGAAAAGGAAGCGGGCCTTTTCCTCCGCGAGGTAAGGAACCTGTTCTTCCTTTGCTTGGCTTTAGTTTGTTGGTTATTAGATGCTCTAACCCTCCGTTCGTGTTTGCGCAGGGCGGTGCCAACCGTCCCTCCTCTTGCACCGGCCAAGGTGCTGAGGACGGACGCGTCGATCCCCACCCGGCGGCGTTCGTCGAGGGGGTCGCGCCCAGGGACAGGTGCGGCGGCGGGCACGAGCTCGCAAGGCCCGGCCGGGGCCTCGAGGCCCTCGGCCGGCGGATCGCCCGCCGCGGCGCGGCCGGGGGGTCGCCGGGGGCGGCCGGCGCCGGTCGCCACGGAGGCGCGGGGCCGCGGCCGGTGGCCGCGGTGGAGGTGCGCGCCCGCGGCGGCGGTCACCGCGGAGGAGGCGGAGCGGGCGCAACCTCGCGGGAGCGCCCGCGCATGCGGCGGCACGGACGGAGGTGGCGGCGACGGCGCCACGACGGGCGCCCGTGGCCGCGGAGGCGCGGTGGAGGCGCCGGCGGGAGGTGGAGCAGGCGGCTCCTCCCCGCCGGCGGTCTCCGGGCGGAGGTGGTGGAGCTCTCGGATGACTCCCCGCCGCCCGGGTGGAACCGGTGGGCGGCGGCCCACGACCTCCCCCGAGCCCCGGGGAGGGGGCCCTCGTGAGGCGGCGCGAGGGTCACCTGTCGGTGGGGGGGTCAAGGGCACGGTGCCGGGGCCTCGTCCTCCCACGCGGCCGCCCCGCTCGGGGCGGGGGGGGGGGCCGTGGAGGATCCCCCTGCGTTTGCCGACGCCGGGGGGGGAGCGGAGAGCTGCGGGGGCGAGCTCCGAGCCACGGCGCCACGCTCAACCGCGCGTTGAACGAGGCGCCGCGGGTCCACGGCGGCCCGGCCCGGATCGTCTTCCGTGTGAGCCACGGTTGCTCTTCTCCCTTCCTTTCTTCATTTTCGCGTGCCGCATTCAAGACTTGGCGCTTACGAGGCTCAATGTGTGGATGCCGGGGAGCTCGAGCGCCGCGCCCATGAGAAGTGCGGCCGCGTTCGACCGGGTGAACGCCGAGGCCCGCCGGCCTCCGGGAGCAATGCGGGCGCTTTCGACGCGCTTGCGGAAGCTCTCGGGACGCCGGACACCGGGCCGGTGTACCGGCGATGGCGTGGTGCGACGTGCTCCCCGAGAGCTCGGGCGGGGCACGGCGCGTCACGCGAGCCTCGAGCGGATCCGCGCGGCCCTTGTCGATCGCGACGAGGCGTTGTGGAACACGCGTGAGGACCCGGACAAGACGCGGTCGCCGGCCGCCACCACGGGAGGCGGAGGTGGCCACCGCTCGCGCCGAGACCGGGGGCTCCGCACATCGCTCGAGGGTGCGCGGGCGCAGCGCCGCCGGGGCCGAGGAGCGGGCGCGCGGGCGGGAGCGCCGCGCCAAGGAGGCCGATGACCCGAAGGCCGCCCTCGATGCCAAGGCCGCGGCCCTCGTCGTTGCCGAGGAGCGGCTTCGGCGAGAGCGCGTCGCCCGCCGGGGGCTGAGGGGCGGCTCCGGCAAGAGCAGGCTGCCCTCGGCGACGCCCGAACGGCGCTGGAACGGGAGCGCGTTGCTCGCGAAACGGCGGAGAAGTCGCTGGAGGAGCGGAACGCCGCATTCTCCAAGGTTGAGGATGAAGCGCTCACGCTCGGCATCGCATGCCGCCCAGAGCCGGCCCTCCGTGAGCAAGGCGAGGCGGTCCGCCGTCTCGAGTCGAGCTCGAGTCCGCACGCCGCGACCTCGGTTTGGAGAAGAAGCAAGTCGAGGGTGCGACTTTTCGACTCGTTTGTTGGTTTTTGCTTTAGAGGGTTCGCTTCCCCTTTCTGATTTCTTGTCATCTTGTTGATTCCGGGCTTGCGCACCGCCCGGGACACGCCGCCGGGCGGGCCGAGGCCCCGCAGCTTCCTACAACTCCTCCGAGCGGAGAGCCGGGGAGCCGCGGGACGCGGCCCTCGAGACCTGTCGCGTCGTCGAGGAAGGCGAGGCCCAGGCCGGCAACTCGCTGGCCAGCCGCCTACGCGCCCTCGGCGGCCATGTCACGGAGCGGATGCGTCGGGCGTTGCACCTAGGCGTGCAGAAGGCCCTCGGAGTGGTGCGATCCCACTACGAGGTCAACCTCGAGGCGGTGGCGGAGGGCTACATCGTGCCCGAGGGCGTCGAGGACGAGGTGGCCATGGAGCGCGCGGACGCGCTTGTTGCTGACGCCGCCGGTCGCTTGCCGAGGCCTTCGAAGAATTTCTCTTCCCGCACGCCGCCGATGCCGCCGCTCCATCCGCCCGAAAGCACCACGGGCGCCGAGCCCGTTTTTTGTTTATGTGTATCGAATTCGGCCTCGTGGCCTCTTGTAAATAAACAAGTCATCTCATGAATCATGGATAGTTGCTTGTAAGTGGAATCGTTTTCTTATTACGCTTTTTTGTTTCTCCTTCCTCCTGAGTAGATTCTAGTTAGGGGAGTTCGTTTTTCGCAGGGGGCCCGCTGGGTTGGGGGCGAGAGAGACGGGCCATAGCCACGCGGCGTAGGCTGTCTCTGGCTCGCGCGCTCCTTCCGCTGTGCCGCCTACGCCCTGTTCGAATCGTGGCTCGAGGTTGAAGTAAGAAACAAACTTAGCGCGTGTTGTTACGTTTTTTGCGCGAAAAAATGGGACCATTTGGGGGGGTGCCCCCCGCAGTAGCCCCCGAGGGTAACTTGGGTTTCAGGGGAAAGCCGAGTTGCCCTTTTATTAGATTTGGAGTATTTACATAGGTGGCACCAACTGGGGCGTTGGCCGTGTGTTTTTACAACAGAAAATACTTGGAAATCCTAGCTAAGGGTAGAAGCGACGTAGCTGTTGGATGTTCCAAGCGTTGGTGAGTTCTTCGCCGTCTTCGTTGGCCAGCTTGTACGTGCCCGGTTTGAGCACCTTCACCACGACGTAGGGTCCCTCCCATGGGGGCGATAGCTTGTGGCGCCCTCGGTTATCTTGGCGTAGCCTTAGGACCAAATCCCCCTCGCTGAAATCCCTCCGACGTATCTTGCGTGCTTGGTAGCGTCGTAGGGACTGTTGATACCTCGCGGAGTGCATCAACGCCACGAGGCGTACTTCGTCTAGCTGGTCCAGTGAGTCCTCGCGGGCTCGCTGGTTAGCATCTTCGTTGTAGCCTCGAACCTTGGGCGACCCGTATTCCAAATCCGTGGGGAGGACGGCCTCCGCGCCATGAACTAGGAAAAACGGGGTGAACCCGGTGGCTCTGCTTGGGGTAGTCCTTAGGCTCCACACGACCGCCGGCGCTCTTGGAGCCATTTCCGCCGTATTTGTTGAGCTGATCAAAAATTCGGGGCTTGAGGCCCTGTAGAATCATGCCGTTGGCGCGCTCCACTTGGCCGTTGGTCTGTGGGTGTGCCACAGCTGCCCAATCCACGCGGATGTGGAACTTGTCGCAGAACTCCAAGAACTTCCGGCCCGTGAACTGGGACCCGTTGTCTGTGATGACGGAGTTTGGCACCCCAAAGCGGTAGACGATGTCAGTGAAGAACGTGACCGCCTGCTCAGCCTTCAAATTCGTGATGGGGCGCACCTCCACCCACTTGGAGAATTTGTCAATCGCGACAAGCAGGTGGGTGAAGCCCCCGGGCGCCTTCCGCAGGGGCCCGACGATGTCCAACCCCCACACGGCCGAACGGCCATGTTACGGGGGATCGTTTGCGAGCATGAGCCGGCAAGTTGGTCTTGCGGGCGTAGAACCGGCACCCTTCGCGGGTGCGCATTATTTCGGCCGGCATCCGCGACCGCGGTAGGCCGCAGAAGCCTTGGCGGAACGCGTTGCCAACGAGGGTGCGCGGCGCGGCGTGGTGGCCACGGCATCCCCGCGTGGATGTCCCGTAGGAGCTCGCGCCCCTCGGGAATGGGTATACACCGCCGGAGGATGCCCGACGCGGCGCGCTTGTACAGCTCGCCGTCGACGAGGGTGAATGACTTGGCCATCCTGGCGATGCGCCTGGCTGTGGCCCGGTCTGTGGGGAGTTCCCCTCGAGCAATCCAGGCGGTGTACTTCTCCCGCCAGTCCGCCTGGACGGGAGCCGGCTCGATGTCCATCGCGACAGCCTCGTGGGAGCTGTACCCCTCGAGAAGGGAGAGCACGTACGCCTCGTTCGAGGGGTCCTCTTCCATGGGTTCCGCACCCGATGGGTTCGAGGGAGCCCCCGAGGGTCCGCCGTCGCTCGAGGGGTAAGGCTCGAAGGTGACCGAGGGCTGCGCGATGTCGTGCGCGAAAACGTTCGGGGGGAACGGTGATCCGCCCGACGCGATCTTGGCAAGTTCATCTGCTTCCTCGTTGTACCGGCGGGGCACATGATTAAGCTCGATGCCGTAGAACTTGTCTTCGAGGGCCCGCACGGCTTTACAGTAGGCCTCCATCTTGTCATCGTGGCAGCTCGCGTTCTTCATGACTTGGTCGATCACGAGCTGCGAATCCCCTCGCACGTCGAGGCGCTTGATGCCCAACTCAATGGCGATTTTGAGGCCGCAGAGAAGGGCCTCGTATTCCGCCATATTGTTGGACGCGGGGAAGTGGAGACGCACCGCGTAGCGCATGTGCTCCCCGAGGGGTGACACGAAGAGCAGTGCCCGCGCCCGCTCCCCGTCTTCATCACCGAGCCGTCGAAGAACGCAGTCCATCACTCGCTTGAATCCGAGGGGGCGGCACCGCGTGTCCGTCCACTCGGCCGACGAAATCGGCTAGGATTTGCGATTTGATGGCCTTGCGCGGAGTGTAGGCGAGCGTCTCGCCCATCAACTCCACGGACCACTTGGTACACCCCGCCCGCCGCGTCGGGGTTGCGAATGATCTCTCCTAACGGGAAGGAAGAGACCACCGTAATCGGGTGGGCCTCGAAGTAGTGGCGGAGCTTGCGCCGCGCGAGGACTACCGCATACAACAGCCTTCTCGGACTCCGGGGGGTAGCGCGTCTTCGTGTCCGACAGACTTCGCCGATGTAGTAGACCGGCCTCCGCACGGGCAAGGCATGCTCTTCCTCCGTGCGCTCCACAACGATCACGGCGCCGACCACCCGGGTGGTTGCGGCCACGTAGAGTTGGAGGGGCTCGCCGCCTCGCGGCGGCGTAAGGATTGGGGCGTGTGTCGAGACGCCTTCGCCTTGTCGAGCGCTTCCGGGCCTCGGCGGTCCAAGAGAAGCGTTCGTGCTTCTTGAGCGGCCGGTAGAGGGGCGTACCCTTCTCACCGAGCCTCGAGACGAAGCGGCTCAAGGCGGCAAGGCACCCCAACACCTTCGCACCCCTTTGAGGTCCCGAATTGGACCCATTCGCTCGAGGGCCGCGACCTTTTCGGGGTTGGCCTCGATTCCCCGCTGGGAGACGATGTATCCTAGGAGCATGCCCCGCGGCACTCCGAAGACACATTTTTCGGGGTTGAGCTTGACCCCGTTGGCCGCGCAGCACCGAACGCAATGCCGAGATCGCCGACCAGGTCGTCCGCCTTCTCGGTCTTGACGACGATGTCGTCCACGTAAGCCTCGACCGTCCGCCCGATATGGTCCCCAAAAACGTGCCGCATGCGCCGATATGTTGCGCCCGCGTTTCTGAGGCCAAAAGGCATCGTGACGTAACAGAACGTCCCGAACGGTGTGATGAACGAAGTCGCGAGCTGGTCGGACTCCTTCATTTTTATTTGATGATATCCCGAATAGGCATCAAGGAAACAGAGTAGTTCGCACCCGGCTGTTGAATCAACGATTTGATCTATACGTGGCAAAGGAAAAGGAACCTTTGGACATGCTTTATTGAGACTGGTGTAGTCAATACACATCCTCCACTTCCCGTTTTTCTTTTTTACAAGCACAGGATTAGCTAGCCACGTAGGGTGGAACACTTCCTTGATGAATCCGGCCTCGAGGAGCTTCCGCAGCTCCGCTCCGATCGCCCGTCGCCGTTCCTCGTCGAGCGGCGCGGCCCGCCGCCGAACAGCCGCGAGCGTTAGGCGAGATATCAAGGGAGTGCTCGGCGACCTCCCTCGGGATGCCTGGCATGTCCGAGGGGCTCCACGCGAAGACGTCGGCGTTGGCGCGGAGGAAGTCGACGAGCACTGCTTCCTATTTCGGATCGAGGGTCGAGCTGACCCTCAATGCTTTGCCCTCGGGGGCCGATGGGTCGAGGGGGACCCCTTTGGTTTGCTCGGCGGCCTCGAACGTGCCGACGTGCTTGGCGGCGGAGCTGAGGTCGTCATTGACAATCTTCTCCAAGTGTGTTCACCAGCGCTTCGTCCAGCGCTAGCGCCTCCGCATGTTCCACGCACTCGACATCGCAGTCGAATGCGTGCTCGATCGACGACCCGACGGTGATGACGCCGTTTGGACCGGCATCTTCATCTTCGTGTACGTGTAGTTGGGGACCGCCATGAACTTGGCATAGCACGGCCGCCCAAGGATGGCATGGTAGGCCCCTTTGAATCCCACCACCTCGAAGGTGAGGGTTTCCTTGCGGAAATTCTTGGGGGTCCCGAACCAGACGGGCAGATCGATCTGCCCGAGGGGTTGAACCTGCTTGCCGGGCGCGATGCCGTGAAACGGCTTCGTGCTGGGCCGCGGCGGGTCCACAGCCCAATCCCCATCAGGCGCAATGTATGCGCGAAGAGGATATTGAGGCTACTGCCTCCGTCCATAAGGACCTTCGAAAACCGGGCGTTGCCAATGATGGGATCGACCACCAGTGGGTACTGGCCCGGGTTCGGGATGCGATTTGGGTGATCATCCCGGCTAAAGGTGATGGCATCCTTCGACCGCCTGAGAAAGGCCGGAGGTGCCCTCTCGCGGCGAGGACTTCGTGCCGCTCCTTCTTGCGCCGCCGGTCGACATGTCGACAGTAGGTCCCCCAAAGATGAGGAAGACATTTTCGACGGCGGGGAAACCACCCGCGTCGCCATCGCCCCCATCCTTCTTGGCTTCTCGCCTCCTTCGCGGCGGCACGGCCATAGAACTTCTTGAGCATGTCGCATCGCTCAAGAGTGTGGTTTACGGGGGTCTTGTGGTAGGGGCATGGCTTCTTCATCATGTCGTCGAACACCCCCGGCCTCGAGGAGCCGGTCGAGGGCCCCGTCGGGCCGGGTCACCGCCGAGGGCCTCGGCGTTGCCGCCGTTGCGCCCTCGCTCGCGCGCCTCTCGGCGCGGCTTCTTCCCCTTCTTGCCCCGCTTGTCGTTGCGGCGCGGCTCCTTGGACCCGCCGCCCTCCGCGGGCGTGTCCTCGGAGCGCTTGCCCTTCTTGCCGTTGAAGATTGCCCCCACGGCCTCCTCTCCGGAGGCGAAGCTAGTGGCAATGTCGAACAGCTCGTTCGAGTCCGTGGGCGGGCCGCGCTCCCGGCTCGCGCACAAGGTCCCGGCACGTGGTGCCCTCGAGGAACGCGTGCACGATCTCGGATTGTGCCACGCCGGGGAGCTCCGTGCGCCGCTTGGAGAAGCGCCTTATGAAGTCCCGCGGCGATTCGCCCGGCTCGCGTGCGGGAGCGCGCATCCCAGGAGTTCCCGTGGCGCACGTACGTGCCCCCGGAAGTTGCCCACGAAGGTGTGAACCGGATCGTCCCGGCCTATGGATCCGGGCCGGCGGGCAAGTGCTCGAGCCATGTCCCGGCCGCGTCGCCCAGATGCAGGGGCAAGTTGCGGATGATCACTTCGTCGTTGGTGGCCCCGCCCACCGACAAAGCCAGCGGTAATCGTTGAGCCAGACACGAGGGTCCGTCTCCCCGTTGTATTTGACGATCGTCGAGGGCTGACGGAAGCGCTGGGGGAACGCCGCCGTGCGGATCTCCCGGCTGAACACACGGGTGCCCGGGGGCTCCGGTGTTGGGGAGCGATCCTCACCGCTGTCGTAGCGTCCACCCCTTCGAGGGTGGTAGCCCCTAGCCGCCCGCGCGTCCGCCTTGCTGGTGCGCCTGGCGTTGATGACGTTGCGGGCATCGCCATCCAGCGCCCTGCGCGTGTCGAGGAGCCGTTCCTTGGCCGGCGTGCGTCCCTGGTCAGCAAGTTGACCTACGTGCACCGAGGGTTCGCCTCCCGTGCGGCAGATCATCGCCCCGTGCGTCCCCCCCGTTGGCGGATGCGTGAGGCCGAGCTCTCGGCCCGCCGGACGGCCGCTTGCTCAAGGAGAGTCTGCACCTCGCGGTGCATGTCTCGAGCCTCGGGGGTCGAGGGTGCCGGCATAGCGCGTAGCAAGCGCCGCGGCGGCGATGAGCTTTTGGCTCGCCCTTGGTGGCGTATCCGCGTTGTCGATGTTGGGGACGGGGTTGAGGCGGTCACGGACCTGTCGGCCAGCGGCTCCCGCGCGCGTTCGCCGCGCGCGAGGCCTCCCCCGCCATCGAGGCGCGGAGTAGCCGCACCGTCCGATACTCCTCGCCGGCTTGGCCTCGAGCTCGCGAGCTTGGGCCGCCCGTGCGTTGACGTCGGCCCCGGCAGAGCGCCGGCCCCCGCGGCCGGCGCGCGTGGCGATCCCCGGGGCGCAGGCGTGACTTCCCCGTCTCGGCGCGCCGCCGCCGCACCGGCTAGCGGCGTTTGCCGGTCGTTGGTGATGACGGCGCAACACTCCCGCGTGGGGTCGTAGCTCCCGTGCCGGAGTCGTCGGAGCGCCCAAACCGCAGTCCGCGGCGTCGAGGAAGCGCCCGAACGCGACCGGGTCCGCACGCCGGAGAAGTCCCACTCCGCGTACCCGTGCTCGGTTGGCGGGTGGCATCGTGTCGACGGAGCCCGGAGGACGACTCGTCCGTGGCCGCCGAAGTGCCGTGATCCCTGGCGACGAAGACGTGCCGACCAGGCGGAACCCTGCGCATCGTCGTGTTGACGTTGGCGTTGTGGGCCGTAGTGGCGCCACGTAGCCCGATGGGGATGCGCGGTCCGAGACCGCACGCGGTCCCGCTGGGGCGGTGGCGGCCGTCGTGGACGGTGGGTGCATCGCGCCGAGCGGCGGCGCGCCGGCCCCCGCCGCCGCCGGACCGCGCCCGACGCGAGCGTAGCCCGCAGCGACGACGGCGTCGCGGCGTCGACGGGCCCGCGGCATCCGTGCCTCGCGGTGCCCGCGCCGGTGTCATGCGTGCGGCGGAGACCAGAGCGGACCTGGCCTCGCGCTGCGCGCGGAGCTCCTCACGGTTGGTGAGGCGCATGAGATAGCCGTTCCCCGTGGCCTGGAAGTTCAAGTCCCCGAAGCGGATCTCGAACCCGGCCGGAAGAGGGTCCGAGCTACCCATGTTGTAGCGGGTGCTACGGTACTCAGTGCGAATCACCATGGAGGGAGTTAGTGAAATGACCTTAGGCGCTCGTTTGCCCCACGGTGGGCGCCAACTGTCGGTGCGGAATATGGTCCCGACTCTAACCAAGCAGATAACGCCTAGGTCTATCCCTCAATGGTCGATGCTAAGCAACAAATGACACAAGATTTTATCCCGGTTCCGCCGAGGGGGCCGTACGTCCACAGGGGCGTGCTCGTGGCACTATATTGCTCAAGACCGGGGTGCTTGTAGTGGGGCAAGTACAAGCAAGGCGGGGAGAGGAATCGTGGCTTCCAAGTCCCTGGGTGAGTGGCTGGAGATGTTGTGGGAGAATAATAGAGTGAGTGCACGGTGCGCTGTGTTCCTCTGAATTCGTCCCCCCCGCGGCTGGGGGCTCGCTTCCCCTTTTATAGGCCAAGGGGGCGGCGAGTTACATGCACGCCGCGCTTCCTAGCTACGTGTGGGAGCACGTCGTGCTACGGTGTAGAGCGGACGGCCGTCCGGTCGATCTTCACTGCGATCCGGTCATGATGGCCTACCTCGTACCCGAACAGTGGCGGTTCGAGGGTAGGAGGCGGCAGATGGCGATGGCGTTCTCTGATAGGCTTCGAGGGAGGTGCTGATGATGATCGGTACGGGGTACAGGAGCGGGCAGAACGGCGTTCCTTCCCAATGAGCTCTGCGGTGGTGGAGTGGTTGCTGCAGTGCTCGGGCGTGCGCCTGCGGAGTCTGGGGTGTGCCCGCACGCGTGGGTACGGCGGTCGCGCTGTTACAGTGGCCGGGATGGCCACCCACCGGCCTAGCGCCCCTCACCTAACCCGGCAGGTCACGGGAAAGTGGAGTCGAGGGTGCGCCCGCCCCCGTTCGAGGGTCGGGCGCGTTAGCCGTACAAGAGTGTGCGCGCGGTGTCACGGGACCGACACCGGCCGTACCGCACGGTCCACCCCACGCGGGCGGGGATGGGCTCCTCCCCGGGGAGTTGGTGCGGCGGCACCGGGCGTGAGCCCCGGCGCATGATGGCGCCGCCCGCGGCGTCGGGGCGTTAAATGCCCAAGTGCGGGGCCGGCGCACGCGTGCGGGGCGCCCGTGAGCGTGGCGGGCCCCGCCGAGGGCGGAGCGGACCCTCGAGCGAGACCGGGACTCGCTCGAGGGGGAGCGCGCCCTCGAGCGGGGCGGAACCGCTCGAGGGAGGGGGTCGCCCCTCGAACGGAGCGGAGCTCGTTCGAGGAGGGGGTTGCCCCTCGAACGGGGCGGAGCCCGTTCGAGGAGGAGCGTGCTCTCGGCGAGGCGGAGCCTCGCTCGAGGGGTCTTCCAGACGGGCCGTCTTGGTGGGCCTCCGGAGTCCTGCCGCATAGGCCAAGTCCTGCATGGTTAGTTTTCCTGCATGGTTAGGCTCAGCTCATTTCGATGTGGGGATTTAAGTGAGGGTTCCCCCATTGTTTAAGGGGACCCCTAGGGCGGTCCCCGACAATCGGGTCACTCCTCTACTTGACGGCGACGAGGCCGGACATACAGTTCTCAGTGTGTCTGTGCGCTCGTTTTCAAGCGTCTCCGAGGACTTCGCATCGGCAAGCAATAAAAAGAATTTTCAGGTACTTGCGTCACACTCCCGACTTCGGCCTTTGGTACTCCGCGTCCTCTTCTTTAGCGCTTCATGGTTTTTCAGACTCAGGATTTTGCCGGGTGTCGGTTGGATAGGAAGTCCACTTCTGGGACTTGCCAGTTTTTGGGTTCTTCGTTGGTGTCTTGGTCTTCTCGTAAGCAGTCGAGTGTTGCTCAATCCACGACCGAAGCCGAGTATGTTGCCGCTGCTAGTTGTTGCTCTCGGCTCCTTTGGATCACCTACACCATGAGTGACTTTGGTGAGGAGTATACCCATGTCCCACTTCAATGTGATAGCACTAGTGCCATAAGCGTTGCAAAGAACCCAGTGCTCCATTCCAAAACCAAACACATAGAAGTGAGGTATCATTTCCTGAGAGACAACGTAGAGAAAGGGAAGATAGCTTTGATCCATGTACCCACACATGACCAGCTAGCCGATATTTTCACCAAACCCCTAGATCAAGCAACTTTCACTCGTTTGCGGGGGGAACTTGGTGTGTGTTTGATTTCTTGAGTTGGGTGTGTGGGGGCTTTCTTTTGCCGGTGGTGTCGAGCCCGTTTTGCCTCCCCTCGAGGAGCCGGTTTGTAGCATATGTATAGCTTTCCTTTGTGCATTTCTTGCATTTGGCATGGCATATGTAACATGATGTATAGGCATCCTTGTATCTTAGATTGCATGCATTTTGTATCATATGCATCGGATAGGAAAGCTTCTCCTATATACAATGTTTGTCATGGGTTGCTATATATGTTCTTGTGAGCTTGTTTGATATGCTACGGTTAGTTTGCCTTAGCTCTTGATGATCTTGATGAATGATCCATGGTTGATGGCTAATTTTTTGAAAAATGTCACATACATGCTCTCTCATGTGTAAATGCCTATATATGATCTTGACATGTTTTAGTGGCTTTGCTATGCTTACTTTGTGGTTGGATAGCTAGTTTATTGATCATATGGAGCCAAAGGCTCACTTGCCATCATGAATGTTTAGCCCTCTTGCTTAATCTTGTGGAGGGGCATAAGTTCCTTTTTGTCGCAAAGACATTTCATGTACCATTTACAAATCTGAAAATGAAATGAAAAATGCTTGGAAAATATGTTCCCATGTCATATGTGCTGAAATTAATTTGCTTTGGGTGCTAAACCGTTGCATGATGCCTACCAATGAGAAGTCTCATACATAGAAGTAGGCACATGGCTCGGTGGCTTTGACATGACATGAGGTGCTTTTGGGTGTTTATGATGGTCTTATGATTAGAATGGCTGTCCTAGCATGAAGTTTGAGTGGCTTTGCCATTTTGATATGTTTTGCTCATGTTTAGGTATTTGCTTGTGAGAGAGTAACTTTTCGCAAAATTACTCAAATACTTTTTAGCCTTGTCTAATGATTGTGAAACTTGGTGATCATGTAGTTAAGGTCATTACGAACCTGTCGAGTATCTAACTTGCTCATTTGGACTTGTGTAGCTCCTTGTGTTGAATTTTGTATAATTGAGAAGCTATATGTTGCAAGTTTTCGCATTTTGCCTTGATTCATGCATTGTCAACAAGGGGGAGAAGTTTGTGCATGTTTTGGGCACCTGGGAGTGTTTGGAAGGTGTTCCAATTGTTTCAGGCAATTTTTGAGCAGTTTGGTGCAGGGCCGGTCTCTTTGGGCGGTCTAACCGCCCCCCCGTGCGGTCGGTTCGGGCAGAGGCGGTCTAACCGCCCTGGGCAGGCGGTCTAACCGCCCTGGGCAGTGTGAGCAGGTTTTTGCTCTTTGTTGCATTTCCGAGTTGCATTGATGCATGTGTTCAGGGGGAGTGTGCTGTGTCTCAGGGGGAGCTTGCATTTGTGCAGGGGGAGCTCTTTGTGGTATTCGAGTTTTGCTTTGGTGGTTTGCGCTCTTTGCTTGAGCTGTGTTTTGTCTCGGATGTGTCGAGCCGTTGCCCTTGCCTAAGGGGTCCGAGACTTGTCTTCTTCAAGTGATCTTGCTCTTTGCCTTTCTTTGGCTTTCGATCGCTTGTTGGGGTTTCTTTTTATTTTGTTTCTTTTCTTTTCCTTTTCTCTTGTGTTACTTCATTTGAGTGTGTTGTCAATGCACTCATCAAGGGGGAGATTGAGGACCATGTGTGGTTCGAGGACCGGTGGATGGTCGCTTCCTTGTGTGATGAGTGATTGACAACGTTGTGTGGACTGATTCTTGGCTAAGTATTGCAGGTGCAGGTTGCGGCTTGACTCGTGTTGGTGCAGGTGAAGAACAAGCGCGAAAGGTCGTTGCCGGTGAGGCCTCCGGTGTGTGGAGAAGACAAGTAGGCTTCGTTCGAGGGACCCGGTGGCCAGCGGGGTCAAGTGCGGGCCGCATGGTGGCATGAACAGCAAGATGAAGTCGTGGACGGTTTCTTGGTAGAGCCTCAAAACCAAGGTCGAGCCGGGACTACGTGGGAGCCGAGTCATGAGTGGAGATTGGCGGAGGCTACACCGAGTTCGCGGGGGTTTGCGGTGGTTCACCGTAAAACCACCGGGTTACTCGGTTGAGCCATAAAACCGAGGCCGAAGACTCGACGAGGAGGTGCGGCCACCCCGGGCCGGTTCAACCGCCCGGGGAGGGCGGTCGGACCGCCCGGGGCCGGTCGAATCCACCGGGCCGGCCTAACCGCCCGTGGGGGCGGTCCGACCGCCCCGGCCGCCGCGCCGAGAAGCTTCGAAGCGGAGGACACGCGTCGGGATCGCAAGGCTTGCGTCGAGGCTACGCAGGTGCGGTCGCCGGGCATCCGTCCGATGGTGAAGACATCAAGAATTCCAAATCCGCCCTTGAGGGGCTTGTATCCCTAGTTAGTAGAGAGGGGCATTTTAGACATTCGGTTGCCGCCTATATAACCCAAGAGGTGAGAGGTTGGCAGCCAACTCTTGGAACCCTAGCTCATTTGGTTTTTCCATTTTCGTTCTCTATTTTTCCCTAGTTTTTAGAAGGCTAGTTTGAGAGCTTCATGTGAGATCTAGAGAGGGATGGATGTTTGGGTGGCAAACTAGACCTTGTACGAACCATTCATGGCATGTATAGAAGGTTCGGCGTGGTTCTTCATGGTGGTTTTCCCGTCTCTTTTGTGTTGATTTAGGAGCTCTTTTTGGCGGTGTTTTGAGGACGATTTCTTGGGGTTTTTGGTGGGTGTCACGTATGAGGTTTTTGTGCCTCTTTGGTCGGTGACTTTGCCCCCAAATCTCCTTTGAATCGGACTCGATTTGGTGGTTTTCGTTGGAACTCGAGTTCTTGACCTAGAGAAGCGATTTCTTAAATTCCTCTTGATTGTGAGCATTTCGGGTCGATTCCTTTGAGGAAGAGGTTGCCCAGGAGGTAACCCAGCTATCCCCGAAGTTTGGCGCAATCCGTGGAGTGATTCGGGAGATCGGGCGTGAGGAAGTTGAGGTTTGACCCGCGGGTTCGTTTTTCTCGGGAAGGGGCGGTCTAACCGCCTACAGGGGGCGGTCTAACCGCCCGGGTATTTACGGGTCAAAGTTCTCGTTTCGCCGGATTTTCCTCTCGTGAGTTTGTTCGCCTTGATCGAGGAGTGTCCGGGGTGAAATTTGGGGTCGTTCTCGTGCGGTTTGCTAGGTGTTCTTGTTTGGAGTTCGTCGTCGGGTACGGGGAGGTTAGACCGCCCCCGGTAGCCGGCCTAACCGCCCCTAGGCCCTTGGGTGAAGTTTTGGTTTTCGCCAAGATTTTACGGTAGCTAGCATGGCCTTGACCAGAGATCTCCGTTGGTGAAACCGTGGTGTGTTTTGGTGCTCGGAAGAGGCGTTTCGGAGGATTTCTTGGTTGCCGTGTGGAGGCGGTCTAACCGCCCCCTATACCCGGTCTAACCGCCCCCTCTCGGTTAGCCGGCTTTCGAGTTGTTTCCGTCGGTGCTTTGCGTGTGTGTTGTGGTTGCCGGTAGAGTTTGTTCCTAGGACCGCAGCACTCCAAAGTGGCTACGTGGTTTTGGCAAACGGGAGGTAGAAGTGCGGAGCGTGTGATTTTGGGGGTTCGACCGAGCTAGTTCGTCTTGTCGGAGTTTCAATCTCCCTCGAGAAGAATTTTTATCGGCTCCCATTCACTCCCCCCCTCTCTGGTCGCCTTATCGGTCCTTCAATGGCCTCCTGTGATGTCTACCGTTGCGCTAGTTCATTTTATTTCCGCTGTTTTCGAACTCTAAATCTTTACTCCATGTCAGGAACAATGGTTTGTAATAAAATGTTTAATTCATGTTGTACTCTGGACTCGCCTTCGCATGAGTTTTTAATGCATGCGTCGATCCTCTGTTCGATGTCCAAGTGATTTACCGGGCGTTAACCCGGCAACCAACAACGGGATGATACTTTACTATTGCTTAGTGACCAAAGTGGATCCTTCTTAGGCGACAGTTCGGTATTTTCCTGGGCGGGTTCTCACAGCTGGTATCAGAGCGATCGCGTGCACCAGAGCTTAATTAACAACCTTAATCACATGATTTTTGAATGAGAATTGCCAAGATTGTTTGATTTGCAAAACATGTTGGTCCGTTAAGGATAAAGTAGACCGAGCGGACCTAGAGGGAATTTTGGGTTCTTTCAGGTGGCTTGTTAATCTATGGTTTATTTTGCTAACTCCCAGCACATTACTTTATGTCAGACTTAGTTTCTTCCACAACCAAACTAGATGAGCCACGTGTTTTATACGTGTGTTGTACCGCATCACGGCAATTGTGAGGGTTGATGGAGTGATCCATTCCACGAATCCCATCTTCGTGTCTGGTTGTGAGTTGTGTCGCCACGTGTTTCATACGTGAGCATTCCGCATGTCGATCATGCGAGGCAAGGATATACTCCATTCAAACGGAGGATGTCCGAGGTTGGACGCTGTCCTTGCAGCGACTTAACGCATGGATGCCATTTCTATAGTGAACGGTAATGTATGTGGACGCTTTCATGAGTGCTGGTATGAAAGGTTCGTTGTGTTCTGTAATCTTCTGCAGGTACACTAACCTCGTTTCGTAAGTCGCTAAGAAAGCATCGACTAGATCTCGACTAGTTATTATAGGGAGATACGTGTATGTGCCATGCCACCGGCGCTAACTCCGAGTTTGGCTTGGATGCCTTGTGAGGACGAATAGGACGTCTTGCATCATGTTAAAAGTCGTGAAAGAACCTAAATTGAACCCACGTCTGTTTCTGTGCTCTATGAGGTAAAATAGTGATAGCGTGTTTTGTTCTGTTTAGCCTCTTTAGGTGTAGATGTGTTGTCAAGCTTAAATTTTATTAGAGTTGTTGCTTAGATTGCTGCCCTCGTATGAGAATCTTTTGTCTAAATGATCTCTACCTAGATTTCTCCAATCTAATCTAGTCTGCTCGCCGAAGTTCCCGATCATAACTTGGGTTCACCACAAGTTATGCTCGGTTAGCCAACCCTGGTCTTGCTATCTTCCTAGAACCTTTTGAGATCTCGCTTAGGTAAGTACTTTCCTAATCTTCTAGCTCGACCTTGCGTACCCAACTGGAGTTTCCTAATCTTGCTAAAGTGTTGGACTCCGGTTTGAGTTAGGAAGTTCGGTTTCCGAATGCCAGAACCTTGCACCATTTGGTATGCCTGCTCGTTCGAGTTCAGCCTACGACGGTGTTTAGTACGCAAGGTTACCCCATACCTTAACCCTACCCGTATTCATGGATCGAGTTACCTTTGTACACTCGCACCCGACTGATTCTCACTTTTGTCGTTATGTCCAGATGGACAACGCTGGTTCTACGTCGGCTGATGTGGAATCATGGACTCTCGTGAACTACCTCGAGGAGGGTGGATTTCCTACACTTTTGTAGGACACCTTGAAGGACTTTGGGTACACCACTTACCCAGAACACTCGACACGTGAGATCATGACCACAGGCCAACTCCTTCGTTGTGAAGTAAAGGTGAAGATTTCAGTGTGCCCAACCAATCCTGCTTGGGAAAAGTGGGAATGTATGGCACACGGAAGAAAATTGTCCGACACGGTGCAGAAGGCTGCTCTCGAAGCACTCACAACTTTCTGTGGAAAGCACCCTGCCGAGATAGCCAGCTCTGCAGCCAAAGTAATTCTGGTACCTAAGCGACACATTGCCCCTGGTGGTGAACGAGAAACTATCCTTCCAGTCCAGAGCAACTCTCACTATAGCCCTGATCTTGTCACCTCAGTCCGCTTCTCAGAAGCCATGTACGACACCTACCTACGGATGGTGGGAGAAAGTGTATTCTATAGACTCCAAATCTATAGATACAAAGTTAAAGAAATGGAGTGTACAGCTCAAGCGTTGAAGGAAGCCCGAGCCATGATAGCTACTCTCAAGAAGGAAAGACACAAGGACAAGGCCAAGGTACAAGAGTTAACCGAGATCATACACGAGCAGAATTTCTTATTGCATCATAACGACCAGTATATGCTTGAACTAGAGAATCAATTGGAAGCTGTAGTAGTTCCACCTCCGGAACCTGTCCTTTCTGGACTAGAAGGAGAAGAAGATGTTGAAGATATCCAAGGTGAATCCGGGATTGAGTCTGGACCCGAGTGAGGACCATGTGTGGTTCGAGGACCGGTGGATGGTCGCTTCCTTGTGTGATGAGTGATTGACAACGTTGTGTGGACTGATTCTTGGCTAAGTATTGCAGGTGCAGGTTGCGGCTTGACTCGTGTTGGTGCAGGTGAAGAACAAGCGCGAAAGGTCGTCGCCGGTGAGGCCTCCAGGTGTGGAGGAGACAAGTAGGCTTCGTTCGAGGGACCCGGTGGCTAGCGGGGTCAAGTGCGGACCGCATGGTGGCATGAACAGCAAGATGAAGTCGTGGACAGTTTCTTGGTTGAGCCTCAAAACCAAGGTCGAGCCGGGACTACGTGGGAGCCAAGTCATGAGTGGAGATTGGCGGAGGCTACACCGAGTTCGCGGGGTTTCCGGTGGTTCACCAGAAAACCACTGGGTTCCTTGGTTGATCCACAAAGCCAAGACCGGAGAACCGAAGACGGAGGTGCGGCGAAGCACCGGACCGGTCCGACCGGTGGGTCGACCGGTCCGACCGGGTGGGGACCGGTCGACCGGTGAGGAGCACCGGTCCGACCGGTGTGCGACGACGCAATCGGGAATCTTCGAAGCGGAGGACACGCGTCGGAATCGCATCGCTTGCGTCGAGGCTACGCGGAGGTGCGGTCGCCGGCATCCGTCCGATGGTGAAGACATCAAGAATTCCAAATCCGCCCTTGAGGGGCTTGTATCCCTAGTTAGTAGAGAAGGGCATTTTAGACATTCGGTTGCCTCCATATAACCCAAGAGGTGAGAGGATGGCAGCCAACTCTTGGAACCCTAGCTCATTAGTTTTCCTATTTTCCACCTATTTTCCTTAGGTTTTCTCTAGGACTAGCAAGAGAGCTTCACGGAGAGATCTTGTAAAGAGGGATGGATGATCGGGCGGCTTGCTAGACCTTGTACGAACCTTTGTTTCATGTATAGATGATTCGGCGTGGTTCCTCAAGGTTTGGATGTGTTTTCCCCGGTTGTTCTTGGTGGTGATTTTCGGAGCCCTCTCTCGGTGATTTCTTTGGGGTGTTTTCGGGGCTTTTCTCTTGGGGATTTGATGGGGGAAATTTGTGGGAACCCTTAGTGGTTCTTTGGGTTGTGATTCCCCTCCCAAATCCGTGAGAAAAGGTGCACGATTTTGGGGTTTCTTGAGTTCTTGGGTTGGAAGTGCTTTCGGCGGGATTTCTTCGATTCCTCCTTTTTGGACGAGATTTGGTGGGATTAAACTTGGATATGGACTCCTCATGAGGTGTTCCTGATATCCCCAGAGTCTTGTTCAAGTTCGTGGAGCGATTCGGGAGATCGAGATTTGGATTTGGGGGAGTTGACCCGCGGGTGCTGTTCATCCCGAGTTGCCCAGGCTACACCGGTCTGACCGGTGCTCTTGACCGGTCTGACCGGTGCGAGCCCTTGTGGGTTTTTGCTCGGGTGAACGTCTTGGTGTGTTCGTTGTTGTCCCGTGTTGCTGCTGTTTCGAGTTTGGGTCCGTTTGGTGGTCGGTTGGCCTGTTTGGTGCCTTGGGGGCTTTCGGGCCGCCATCGGTCCGACCGGTGTGTCTCGGGCGGTCTGACCGGTGTAGAGCCACTTAGTGAAGGTTGCTCAGTTTCACCAGCAGGGACCGGTCTGACCGGTGGTGCTCACCGGTCTGACCGGTGTGGGTCTGTAGACTCGAGGTTTGGTTTTTCCGCTGCGTTTCTCGGGTCGGAAGGTTGCGTGTTGGTTCCTAGGACCAGTGGCACTCCAGTGGCTACGTGGGCTTGACCAACCTTGGTAGTGAGTCGGAGACGTGTGTTATAAGCCGCGTTCGTCTTGTTGGAGTTTTCATCTCCTTCGAGAAGAATTTTTATCGGCTCCCATTCACTCCCCCCCTCTCTGGTTCGCCGTATCGGTCCTTCAAGTGGTATCAGAGCCGGTTCGGGTCTTTGTTGACTCTAACCGCCTAAGATCCAAGGATGGCGTACCGGGAACGGGGTTCGGGTCCTCCACACTTCGATGGCAAGAACTACCGGATGTGGAGCAAGCGGATGGGTGCGTTCCTCCGCGGAAAGGGTCACTGCTTTGGGATGTCACGGTGGACACGAGGCTATGTCCGGCCGATGGATTTCCTTGCTCCAGGGTCAAGGGACAGATTCGACGCCAACAATAAGGCGGTCGACTACTTGTTTCGTGCTTTGGGTCAGCCTGAGTTCGATCGGGTGCACACCGAGCACTTGGCTTGTAGGATTTGGGCGGTGTTGAAGGAGGCTCATGTTGGGAACGCCCAGGTTCAGGCACGGCTGTATGCGACCTACCGGAGAGAGTACGAGAACTTCACTCATCTCCCCGGTGAGTCCATCGATGCCTTGTTTCAGAGGTTCACGGTGGTGGTCAACAACATGAGGGCCAATGTGGACGTGCTCCCGTACGATGATCATGATAGAGCGGTCAAGCTCTTACACTCTTTGGATCGTACGATATGGGGCGGGAAGTTCGAGGCCATAGTCGAGTCGGAGAGGTATGATACTCTGACGGTGAACGAGCTGTTCTCAAAGCTCAAGTCGGCTGAGGTGGATAGGGGCATGACTGCCAAGCTCGAGGGACCGACTGATTCCCATAGTCTTGCCCTCGTTGGTGGTTCCAAAGGAAAGACTAACTCTAACCCATCCATCAGGATGTTCTCGTTTTCCTCTTTGATGTCTATGCCAGATGAGGAGTTTGATGACCTTGGAGAGGACGAGCTGGCGCTGTTGACGAGGCGGTTCGAGAGGCCGCACGAGAACCGCGTGAACATGAGGAGGAACACGAGGACTTGCTTCCGGTGCGGCAAGCCGGGACACTTCGTCGCCGACCGCCCGAGAAGGCCGAGAACAAGGACGGCTACAAGCACAAGCCGAGGATGAACGATGGCAAGTACCGTTCGAGGCGCGACCACAAGAGCAAGCACAAGAACAAGTACAAGGACGAGCGACGATCGAGGAAGAAGGAGGGCCGAGGCAAGGCCCGAGCGATGGTTGGAGCGAGCGACGTCGACTCCAGTTCCGCGTACTCCACCTCGAGCTCGAGCTGCAGTGAAGACGAGGGAGATCGCCGCAAGAACAAGAAGTTGTCCAAGAACCTGAGCGGGCTGAGCTGCTTCGCGAGAGATGGCTTCTGCACCATGGTGCTGAGCTCCGGCAGCAAGAAGAGCACACAGAGCGACTCGGACTCTGAGTCCGACGACGAGGTGCGTGATGAACTTCCCTTCTTGCGCCAGGAGAATGAGAGGCTTGGCTCTTTACTTGATAACCGTGATGACATGCTTAGAGAGGCCAAGAAAATGAGGAAAGAGCTTAGGGCTTCACTCGAGGATGCTAGGACTAGAGTGGGCGAGCTAGAGACACAGGTGCTTGATAGCAAGCTTGAGATTGATTCGCTTAAGGCTAGCCCCGTTGTTTCGATGAGAATGATTGTGCCGATTGCTCTATATTCCTTGCCGATCTTGCTTTGTTCAAGGAGAAGCATGCCTCCAAGTGTGAGGAACTAGATGTGCTTAGGGTTGAAGTGGCCGAGCTTAAGTCTAGACCTCGCTTTGCTAGGTGCTTGCACTTCTTGCCCCGTTTTGCATGCTAAGATTGATGAGATGCATGCTTACACTAGTTCGCTCGAGGCTAAATTGAAGGAACCCATGCCTACATCTTGCTCTACTCCGTGAAATGCATGCATTGAAAAATTTGGAGCTTGCACATTATGTTGATCGTTTGCAGGATGAGAATGATGATTTGAGGAAGTTGATGGGTTGGTTGTCCGGTCACGAGCCTCAGTTGAGGATGATGATCGAGGCCTTTAAGAGGCAAGATGGTGAAGGGCTTGGGGCAAACAAGGTTGGTGAGGGAAGTGGAGAGAATATCCCGGAGCCACCAAAAACCCACCACAAAAATGATTTCCCACCAAAACCTAACCATCTAAGGAACCGACTAGACACAACCCCAGCTCCACCCGTGTTTCCTACACCCACAAATGATCTACAAAAGCCTATCAAGTTTGTGAGCACTTCGGGGAAAGTGTTCTTTGGGAAGGAGAGTGAGAAGGCTAGTGGTGAGAAACCGGTGGAGGGTTTGAGCGGAGAGAAACCAAGTGAGCAGCCACATCCCAAGCCAAAGCCTAAGCATGTGAGGTTCCATTGTGGCTATTGTGGGAGAGATGGCCATAAGGAGGAGTTTTGCTTCAACAGAAGCGAGAGGAGAGAATGGAGAAGGAGTGGGCTAACAAGGACAAGTACCACCCTTCCGATGGTGTACTTGAGCCTCGTATGCAGATGCCCAGGGGCAAGGCGATTGTGAGGACAGTTCGGGCTTGGGGAGAGAAGAAGGCCGCAGTGGTGTTGCGCCCAGTCACACCGGGCGGACCGGTGTGGAGCACCGGTCGACCGGTCCGGGGCCCGGACAGACAACGGTGTTCGGGTTTCGAGCTCGTACAGGTGCGAGGGTTGTTTCTGGTGGTCGTGGTTCTGGTGGTTGGGCTGGAAAGGGTGCAGGTGGTCAGTTCGCTAGGCGTTCTCCTCCTCATGCTCAATACGGGGATTGGAGGAGTTGTGGCGTTGAGTTGGAGAGGAAGGACGTTCCACGGGCTTTCTTGCGTGGTTTTGGTCCTCCTCCAGGCAGAGAGGGGTGGTTCCCTCAGGGTGGTTACCGTGGTGGTGTTCGTGGAGGTAGTTTTGGTAGGAGAGATGCTTTGGTTGGTGCTAACCCCACTTTCGAGCAAATGGCTCGGCACTGGTTTTCCTCCTTTGGTACTAACCCCAGTGCTGAGTCGTTTGTTCGCTCACGTGCCTATTTTTGATTTTCAGGTGGGAGACTTGAAGAACATTTGGTTGATTGACTCCGGTTGTTCGAGGCATATGACCGGAGACAGGGGGTGGTTCTCAAGTCTCGTCCCGTGGTGACGAAGAGGTACATCACCTTTGGGGACAATGGGCATGGGCGTGTGCTTTCAGAAGGTGAGATAAAAGTGAGTGACAAGATCACTCTGAGGCGTGTTGCTCTTGTTCAATCGCTGGGGTACAATTTGCTTTCTGTGTCCCAATTGTTGGATGAGGGCTTTGAGGTGTTGTTTCGGCCAGGTGGTTCTCGGATTGTGGACTCTCGAGGGGATCTTGTTTGTATGGTCGTTCCCGAGGGTCAGGTGTTTCGTGCTGATTTTTCTCAGTCTTCGGGTGTGGAGCGTTGTTTCTTGGCTGGTTCTTCGAGTGAGTTGTGGAAGTGGCATAGGAAGTTGGGTCACTTGAGCTTTGACCTTTTGTCACGCTTGAGTAAACTCAATTTGGTCCGAGGATTGCCACGGTTGAAGCTTGAGAAAGAGTTGGTTTGTGCTCCGTGTAGGCATGCCAAGATGGTGGCCTCTTCTCACCCGCCTCTCACCGATGTGATGACTGAGCGTCCATGCGAGCTGCTCCATATGGACCTTGTTGGCCCAGCTCGTGTGCGATCTGCGGGTGGGAAGTGGTATGTCCTTGTTGTGGTAGATGACTATTCTCGGTATGCGTGGGTGTTCTTTCTGGAGGATAAGGGGGAGACGTTTGGTTTTGTTCGAGATCTAGTCTTGAGGTTGAGGAACGAGAGGCACGGAGATGCCATACGAGCTATCCGCAGTGATAATGGCTCGGAATTCAGGAACTCTCGTTTTGAAACCTTTTGTCATGACTTGGGTCTTGAGCACCGGTTTCGAGTCCGTATACGCCTCCCCAGAATGGTGTTGTGGAAAGGAAGAACAGGACCTTGTGCGAGATGGCTCGGACGATGCTGGATGAGCATAGGACTCCGAGGAGGTATTGGGCTGAGGCGGTGAATACCGCATGCTATGTGTCGAACGAGGATATACCTCGAGTGCACAAGAAGAAGACATGCTATGAGTTGATGCATGGTCACACACCCAAGGTGAGTCACTTCCATGTCTTTGGTTGCAAGTGTTTCATTCGAAGAAAGGCGAGGAAGTTGGATAAGTTTGAGGCTAGGTCTGTCGATGGCATTTTCTTTGGTTATGCATCTCATTCTAGAGCATATCGTGTGCTCAATCTTGAAACTAACCAAATCGTGGAGACTTGCGAGGTAACCTTCGACGAGACAGAGCCACGTAGTCAGCTTGTCTTTGAGTGTGCAGGTGATGATGAGCTTGGCGAGGAGATCTTTCAGGAGGAGGAGCATGAACATGGTGATGATGAGGATGGTGGTGTGGTGCCCCCGGCTGAACATGTACCCACTACTTCGACTACGATGATGGATGGACCCTCTGCTACACCTACGACGACAAATCAAGAACGAGGAGAAGCTGATGTTGAGGGGGAGGTAGCTTCGAGGCGAGAACCTCCCCGGCGAGTTCAAGTGGATCACCCAGCTTCGAGGATCATCGGCGACATGAATGAACGCACTACACGGTCGAGGGTTCGAAACAATTCCCATTTTGCTCATGCTGCATTTGTTGCTTCTTTCGAGCCCAAAGACATTGGACACGCACTATCTGATCACAATTGGGTTAACTCGATGCATGAGGAGTTGGAGAACTTTGAGAGGAATCAGGTGTGGGAGTTGGTTGACCCTCCCCTAGGGTGTAAGCCGATTGGTACAAAGTGGGTGTGGAAAAACAAAGAGGGAGAGAAGGGTGAGGTTGTGAGGAACAAGTCGAGACTTGTTGCCCAGGGGTTCAGTCAGAAGGAGGGGATTGACTACGAGGAGACCTTTGCTCCCATAGCCCGTTTGGAGGCGATTAGGATCCTTCTAGCCTTTTCTCGTGGCTAAAGGGTTCAAGTTGCACCAAATGGATGTGAAGAGTGCTTTTCGAATGGTGTGCTTTGGAGGAAGAAGTGTATGTGAGGCGACCTCCGGGGTTTGAGAGTGAGAAGTACCCCCCACCGGGTGTACAAGTTGAGGAAGGCGCCGTATGGGTTGAAGGGGCGCCTAGAGCTTGGTATGGCAGGTTGAGGGGGTTCTTGTTTGAGAGAGGTTTTGAGATGGGGAAGGTCGATCGGACCTTGTTTTTGCGAGAGGCGGGGCGGAGATATCCCGATTGTGCAGGTGTACGTGGATGATATTGTCTTTGGTGGCTCGTCTAACTCTCTTGTTGCGAGGTTTGCAGATGATATGAGCGGGGAGTTTGAGATGAGCATGATGGGCGAGTTGCACTTCTTCCTCGGGCTACAAATCAAGCAATCAAAGGAAGGAACATTTGTGCACCAGGCTAAGTACACCAAGGACATTGTGAGGAAGTTCAAGATGGAGGACTCCAAGGCTATGACGACGCCGATGAGTACGACTACGGCTCTTGATGCGGACGAGGAAGGTGAACACGTGGATCGAAGGAGTACCGGAGCATGATCGGGTCACTCCTCTACTTGACGGCGACGAGGCCGGACATACGTTCTCGGTGTGTCTGTGCGCTCATTTTCAAGCGTCTCCGAGGACTTCGCATCGGCAAGCGGTGAAGCGAATTTTCGTGTACTTGCGTCACACTCCCGACTTCGGCCTTTGGTACTCCGCGTCCTCTTCTTTGGCGCTTCATGGTTTTTCGGACGCGGATTTTGCCGGTGTCGGTTGGATAGGAAGTCCACTTCCGGGACTTGCCGCTTTTTGGGTTCTTCTTTGGTGTCTTGGTCTTCCCGCAAGCGGTCGAGTGTTGCTCAATCCACGACCGAGGCCGAGTATGTTGCCGCTGCTAGTTGTTGCTCTCAGCTCCTTTGGATCACCTACACCATGAGTGACTTTGGTGAGGAGTATACCCATGTCCCACTTCAATGTGATAGCACCAGTGCCATAAGCGTTGCAAAGAACCCAGTGCTCCATTCCAAAACCAAGCACATAGAAGTGAGATATCATTTTCTGAGAGACAATGTTGAGAAAGGAAAGATAGCCTTGATCCATGTACCCACACATCACCAACTAGCCGATATTTTCACCAAATCCCTAGATCAAGCAACTTTCACTCGTTTGCGGGGGGAACTTGGTGTGTGTTTGATTTCTTGAGTTGGGTGTGTGGGAGTTCTCTTTTGCCGGTGGTGTCGAGCCCGTTTTGCCTCCCCTCGAGGAGCCGGTTTGTAGCATATGTATAGCTTTCCTTTGTGCATTTCTTGCATTTGGCATGGCATATGTAACATGATGTATAGGCTTCCTTGTATCTTAGATTGCATGCATTTTGTATCATATGCATTGGTTAGGAAAAGCTTCTCTCATATACATTGTTCACCATGGAATGAGATATATGTCTTTGAGAGCCTGTTTGGTATGCTTCGGTTAGTTTGGCTTAGCTCTTGATGATCTTGATGAATAATCCATGGTTGATAGCTATGCTTTTGAAAAATGTCACATGTATGCTCTCTCATGTGTAAATGCCTTTACATGCTCTTGACATGTTTTTGTGGCTTTGCTATGCTTAATTTGTGGTTGGATAGCTAGCTTATTGATCATATGGGGCCAAAGGCTCTTTTGCCATCATGAATGTTTAGCCCTCTAGATTTATCTTGTGGAGGAGCATAAGTTCCTTTTTGTCGCAAAGACATTTCATGTACCATTTACAAATCTGAAAATGAAATGAAAAATGCTTGGAAAATATGCTCCCATGTCATATGTGCTGAATTTAATTTGCTTTGGGTGCTGAACCGTTGCATGATGCCTACCAATGAGAAGTCTCATACATAGAAGTAGGAACATGGCTCGGTGGCTTTGACATGACATGAGGTGCTTGTGGGTGTTTGTGATGGTCTTATGGTTAGAATAGCTGTCCTAGCATGAAGTTTGTGTGGCTTTGCCATTTGGATATGCTTTGATCATGTTTAGGACTTTGCTCATGAGAGGCAAGTTTTTCGCAAAATTGCCCAAATTCATCTTAGCTTCGTCCAATGGTTGTGAAACTTGGTGATCATGTAGTTGAGATCGATACGAAGCCGTAGAGTACCTAACTTGCTCATTTGGACATGTGTAGCTTTCTTTGTTGAATTTTGTCTATTTGAGAAGCTCTAGGTTGCATTTTTTGCATTTTTGGCTTGATTCATGCATTGCCAACAAGGGGGAGAAGTTTGAGCTTGAAATGGCTTGTTGGACGCGTTTAGAAGGTTTTCAGGTGGTTTCGAGCCATTTCTGGGCTCTGTTGTACACCGGTCTGACCGGTGATGAGCACCGGTCTGACCGGTGTGAGTGCTGGTCCTGTACATATGTTAGGCACCGGCTCGACCGGTGGTGATGACCGGTCCGACCGGTGTGAGCCGAAAGTCTTTTGTTGTCCCGTTTCATGTGGTTTCTTGCATGCATTCGTCCAGGGGGAGTTGCATTAGTTCAGGGGGAGCTTGCATGTGTGCAGGGGGGAGCTCTTTGTGAGTTTTCGAGTTTTGTTTCGGTGGTTTGTGCTCTTTGCTTGAGCTTTGCTTTGTCTCGGATGTGTCGAGCCGTTGCCCTTGCCTAAGGGGTCCGAGACTTGCTTTCTTCAAGTGATCTTGATCTTTGCCTTTGTTTGGCTTTCGATCGCTTGTTGGAGTTTCTTTTTGTTTGTTTCTTTTCTTTTTCTTTTCTCTCTTGTTCTTTCATGTGGGTGTTGTCAATGCACTCATCAAGGGGGAGATTGAGGACCATGTGTGGTTCGAGGACCGGTGGATGGTCGCTTCCTTGTGTGATGAGTGATTGACAACGTTGTGTGGACTGATTCTTGGCTAAGTATTGCGGGTGCGGGTTGCGGCTTGACTCGTGTTGGTGCGGGTGAAGAACAAGCGCGAAAGGTCGTCGCGGTGAGGCCTCCAGGTGTGGAGAAGACAAGTAGGCTTCGTTCGAGGGACCCGGTGGCCAGCGGGGTCAAGTGCGGACCGCATGGTGGCATGAACAGCAAGATGAAGTCGTGGACAGTTTCTTGGTTGAGCCTCAAAACCAAGGTCGAGCCGGGACTACGTGGGAGCCAAGTCATGAGTGGAGATTGGCGGAGGCTACACCGAGTTCGCGGGGTTTCCGGTGGTTCACCAGAAAACCACTGGGTTCCTTGGTTGATCCACAAAGCCAAGACCGGAGAACCGAAGACGGAGGTGCGGCGGCACCGGCCGGTCGGCCGGTGGGGACCGGTCCGACCGGGTGAGGAGCACCGGTCCGACCGGTGTGCGACGACGCGGTCGGGAATCTTCGAAGCGGAGGACACGCGTCGGAATCGCATCGCTTGCATCGAGGTTACGCAGGGTGCGGTCGCCGGGCATCCGTCCGATGGTGAAGACATCAAGAATTCCAAATCCGCCCTTGAGGGGCTTGTATCCCTAGTTAGTAGAGAAGGGCATTTTAGACATTCGGTTGCCTCCATATAACCCAAGAGGTGAGAGGATGGCAGCCAACTCTTGGAACCCTAGCTCATTAGTTTTCCTATTTTCCACCTATTTTCCTTAGGTTTTCTCTAGGACTAGCAAGAGAGCTTCACGGAGAGATCTTGTAGAGAGGGATGGATGATCGGGCGGCTTGCTAGACCTTGTACGAACCTTTGTTTCATGTATAGATGATTCGGCGTGGTTCCTCAAGGTTTGGATGTGTTTTCCCCGGTTGTTCTTGGTGGTGATTTTCGGAGCCCTCTCTCGGTGATTTCTCTGGGGTGTTTTCGGGGCTTTTCTCTTGGGGATTTGATGGGGGAAATTTGTGGGAACCCTTAGTGGTTCTTTGGGTTGTGATTCCCCTCCCAAATCCGTGAGAAAAGGTGCTCGATTTTGGGGTTTCTTGAGTTCTTGGGTTGGAAGTGCTTTCGGCGGGATTTCTTCGATTCCTCCTTTTTGGACGAGATTTGGTGGGATTAAACTTGGATATGGAGTCCTCATGAGGTGTTCCTGATATCCCCAAAGTCTTGTTCAAGTTCGTGGAGCGATTCGGGAGATCGAGATTTGGATTTGGGGGAGTTGACCGCGGGGTCTTGTTCATCCCGAGCCGCCCGAGCTACACCGGTCTGACCGGTGCTCTTGACCGGTCTGACCGGTGCGAGCCCTTGTGGGTTTTTGCTCGGGTGAACATCTTGGTGTGTTCGTTGTTGTCCCGTGGTGCTTTCTCGTTTCGAGTTTGGGTTCGTTTGGTGGTCGGTTGGCTTTGTTTGGTGCCTTGGGGGCTTTCGGCTGCCATCGGTCGACCGGTGTGTCTCACCGGTCGACCGGTGTAGAGCCACTTAGTGAAGGTTGCTCGGTTCACCAGCGGGGACCGGTCGACCGGTCTTGCTCACCGGTCCGACCGGTGTGGGTCCGTAGACTCGAGGTTTGGTTTTTCCGCTGCGTTTCTCGGGTCGGAAGGTTGCGTGTTGGTTCCTAGGTCCAGTGGCACTCCAGTGGCTACGTGGGCTTGACCAACCTTGGTAGTGAGTCGGAGACGTGTGTTGGAAGCCGCATTCGTCTTGTTGGAGTTTTCATCTCCTTCGAGAAGAATTTTTATCGGCTCCCATTCACTCCCCCCCTCTCTGGTTCGCCGTATCGGTCCTTCACCGAGTCACCATAGCCCTTAGCGTGGAAGACCCCACCCTTGGAAGTTGGTCCGTTGGAAATAAAGTTCTGAGTCGTAAGAGTGTAGTGTTTGTAAGGAACCCTCGTGCGCAATAACCACGTTTGGTTTACTATTGCGGTTAGTTTAACTAGGAACCTTGTTGTTGCAGCTAGTCTGCATTGTAATTCCAAATGATGTTTGGTAATTCTGAAAACCCTCATCTATGTAAAGCCTTGATTAAGTGTCTCTTTCTGTAATGATCTTTGTAAGGCATTATTTATGCTAGTTGTGATCAATCAAGTTCCGTGCTCCACGAACTTCGTGCCAATCAAGGATCCAATCGACTCCTCAATCCTGAACTTATTCTTTTCGGTCTTGCTCAAAACCTTGTGATTTAAATTAAAATGTTACTTTTGAGCATCAACTACATCGCATATGCATTGGGAAGCTTGGGTATTCTAACTTGCATTCGCATGAAAACTCCGTGCTCATACTCTACCCCTCCGGTTGGTGATGTTGTAATCCCATAGCCAAAGGTGCTGCGACAGAACCTAGGGTATCATGTGTGCTGCAGCCACACGACTGCCACTAGGAGCGCGCTAGGTATCTTGGTTGTGAGAAAGCGACCTGCCACTCTGATTGTTCTCTCTGCCTTTTTATTGCCCTTGCAGTCACTAACGCATATGGGTAACCGAGTCATTCTAACATGCATCATGAGCACCATACCGCTCGAGCATGTGCACAGTGTCTTCACACGCAGATGCATCGTATCAACTTTGAAAATTTTTGCACCTTAAAATGATGAGTTGTCAAACCTCAATTTTACGAAGTAAGTAAAGGTGTGAGCAAGATTATTCTGAAGTTTCCGCATGAAGTCATCTTTCGTACAAGGAAACGTTGGAACTCTTGTATTAGCCATCCTTTTCTTCGTAATGATATTTGAAAATCCCTGTCGACTCGTCCTCATGCCGCCAATCTCGACAGCCTTATAGCATCAATTCCTTTTTCCTGCTAGCCAAGTGGAAGCATTAGACGTAGAAATTCTCTTGAGTAGTCAAGGTTCTTGAATAGTCAATGTGGAAAACTCATCCATCGTGTATTCGTTCTTGGTCCGTGCTCATAACCTTCAAATCCTCAGAATCGAGCAAGGAAGTACGCCCAGGATTGATCGAAGCCTTTGGCTACACTTCTCTTGATGCTATCACAAACGTAAAGCGTTGTACACTGAGCTTTTCTCGTTTCGCTCCTCATCACGATCGATTCTTTAGACCGTTGAGCCCCATCGTCATCAGTGTCAGGACCGTACGACGCCATGACGTCGCTCTACCATCGATTTCCGCAATCGTATTCACGATGCCGAAACCTCACGAGTCGACCATTGTCGAGCTCCGTGTCGCCTACACCAGATACCCGACTGGGTCAACTAACCGTTACAGCCCCGCAGCGGTTATAAAGGGGAACCCTTTGCCTAGAACCGCCGATGCGAAAGCTCCATTTCCGTCCGAGCTCGACATCGCCACCGCTCTTGTTTTTCCTCTAGCTAGCCTTGGCCACACTGCCACTAGAGCACCTCTTCCATCTGTTCCGCTCCTCGTCGAGCAAGTTGTTCTTCCGTCTTCGTCCCCGACGTCGAGGAGAAGCTCAAAGTAGACTGAAAGAAAGAATTCAAGCCAAGCTGCCACCCATGACTTCGTCTTCGGAAGAGTTCGAATCATTTCGCTGGACATTGTTAGGGATGTACCTTTGTATCGTAGGAGGATTATGTCTACTATTAGCAGTGCATGTGCACATTCCTCGTCCGCTTCCTCATGAACGATGATGAGGTAGTAAGGAAAAGCACCTTGTACCTTTTGTTCCATTTGAATTCCCAATCATGGGATGTGTAGACAAAGCTTTACCAAGTTGATAATTGTGACTGTTTAGATGTCCGGTTTGTATTGCTTACCGAGAACGAGTCTCGTGGAGTATGTTCGAACTGTAAGTTTCTGGGTGAGATTCTGAACGTGTACTAATCAGGGACTTAAATTTTCAGATGTTCAGACCGGTGCGAAGTAACCCCAATGGTTTCGATGCGTCGGGTAGTGGTGAACTTAGGCTACCGCCGCCCACGACACTAACCGAAGCTTTCGTAGCAGCACATACTGAGGTGTTGTGCCAACTCCTGCAGGCACAACAACGGATGGCTCAACAACTACAGCAAATGCCGCTGATACAACAGAAGCCCCAACCTTCCAAGCCCTGTTCACCCGAAGTACCTACCCAGAGTGACATAAACGCCATTGTCAGCGCAACTCAACTGTTGGAAGGGCAGAATTCCATGCTAAACCAGATGGTGTACGATATCATCCAAGGACGTTATGGGAAACCATATCAGAATAGTTTGGCAGACAGTCTCTCTCAGTCCTTATCTGCCTCTATGGTCGAACAAGCCCGTTTGTTCAATTTGTTGGAGGAGTATGTTAATCGAGACCAACCCCAAGCCTCCGACTCTATATTACCACCTTCTCGACTACCGATGGATCTTAGAGAAGAAGAGAGGGTAAACCGAGGCAACAAGCGAGTATTATCTGAGATAGATGTAAGTGAGTGGGAAATTACCTGTACGGAGAATTGTCCGCGTGAAGGCAAACGAAGATGTAACCCTAGCAAGGCCACTCAACTCCCTGCTAGTGCAACACGTTCGCGAGCCACGAGATTAAAAAGGAAAAAGGAGAGGAAGAGACTCCGCCTTATCAAGAAAGCCCAGCAACAGATCTCCAAGCCCGGAGAAGTGCCACCCCGTTTGTGCTACAATTGTAGACAACCCAGGAATTACGCAAAGGAGTGCTCAAACCCCAGACAGCAGAACCCCCAGCAACAGAAGCAGAACCCCACAGCCGCTTTTGAGTTTTGACAACCACGACAACAAGCCAAGTCTTAAAGTGGAGCAAAGCCAACTGAATTTCTTGGGTAACACCTCTATCCCAGAACAACTTCCCCACATCCTCTTGTAATTTCGAATCTCGGGACGAGATTCTTCTTAAGGGGGGTAGGCTGTGACGCCCCAGGTTTTTAATTACCGTCATTACCGCTAATGACCGGATCAGCCGAGTCAAACCGGTCAAACACCGGTCAAACCTAGGTCAACCTGGGTCATCACCTCGAAAACCTCGCCAAAGAACCCTCATGAACCCCTTGACCAAGTTGGCACACAACCGTAGTCAACCCTTGGCCAAAGACACGGTCAAACCCCACTGGCACAGTGACATCAGCGAATGTCGTCCGGAACTTTCGCCGCGTTCTCCAAAATTCACCTAAACACTTCAAAATCTACCTTTTTGAATGTTGTCCATCTTGTTGAAGGACACAACTTTCATGTAGATTGGCATTTCAAATTTGAGAGGAAATTGGTGAAAAACTTGATCGGCTGATAGTACCTCCTGTTCCCAGGGACAGGACGGCATTCAAAGTTGGCACGACGTTCATGCAAAATCCGTCGAGAAAAACACTAGACGGCCTTTACAAAAGTTGTAGAGGGTAGCTAGATCTACAACTTTCGTATTCTTCACTTCATTCACTTGTATTCAAGTTTTGAGAGAAAATCGCGCTCGAAGTGGTTCAGTCCGAAACGTGCGGTGCGGGCGGGGGCCGCGCCGCGCGCGCGCCGCGCCGGCCGCGCGCGGCGCGCGCGCGCCGCGCGGGCCGCCGCCGCCTCGGCGTCCGGGCCCTCCGGCGCGTGTTCCCGAGGTAGCCCGCGCCTTCCCAAGGCCGCGACGCGCCGCCCGAGGCCTCGCACGTCGGGAACTCCTCGGACCCGGGCGGCCGTGCGAACCGCTACGACCGGCGGTCCTTTCCCCGTCGTCCGCGCGCGCGCGCGTCCCGAGGCTTTCCCCGCCGGTCCGCTAGTCCCTAGGGGGTGCGCAGGTCGCCTTAAAAAGGGAGCCACGCCCCCGGCCGCGGCGCACACCGGTGCTTCCCGCCCGCACCGAGCCACCGCCGGCGCCCTTGGCCGCCCGCGGTGAGCTCCGGTTGCGGGCCGTCCCCAAGCCAAGCTAGCTCTTCTCCACCTCCATTAGCCCCCCTAGAAGCCGCCCCTACGCCCGTTGCCCCTTCCGGCCGGAACCCCGTCGCTATGGGCCGCCGCCGCGGCCACACTCCCTGGCTGCCGGCGAGCCGCTCGCCGGAGCCGCTCCGCCCCTGTCCAACACCCCAAACCGGCCCCTAGTAGCCCCTAGACCTCCTCCCCACCCTCCCTCGTCGAACTCCGGTGACCACCCCGCAGGAATTGCATCGGAGCCGCGCCGGCAGCGCCCCTACGGACCACATTGCAAAACCAACATTCTTTCTGAGGGCTTCCCTTCAAAAGGGTAACTCCAATAGTGAAGTGATTTCCCTGATTCTTGTAAATTGTGTAGCAATTTGTAGCAAAATCAGAAGAATGCAAGACCAATTTTGTTGGATTTGTGGTGCAATATCCCACAACTTTTGTTATTCTAGCCTGAGCTAATTCCTGATAGTTTTTGCATGAAAAATACAATTGTGAAAAACCTAGATCTGCAATATCTCAAATGTGATCTAATCTCTATAGCTAATGTTTGGATATGTTGTGTGCTAGGTCATGACTAGCTCCGATGCCAAAAATTGCACAAAGTTATAATGTAAATCCTTTTACAAAAATGTTTTTCCATTTCTGCCAGATTTGCATAAATGATTTTTCTAGTTAAAAATAATTATGTTTTTGCAACCAACTTTTGCATACTGTCTTTTAATGCCAAAACCCACGTCTGGTGAATTAATCAGAATTTTATAGTTACCAGAAACATTTATTCTTGAATTATGCTTGGTTTTCTTTAAAATTGCATAAATCAAGTTCCATAATAGTTCTAGGTGTATGTGCTGCACCTCTAGTCTAGTTTTGGGCCATATAACATGTCTAAGAAAGTTTGGATCATTTTGATGAGTAATTATTTTTGTGTGCATTTACCTTTTCCTTCTAGTTAGCTTTTGTTATTTTCAAAAAGAATTAATTTCTAGCTATCCAAAGTGCGCATGTATGTTCAGTGGCTTGTTATCAGTGTTTAGTGTTTAATACACCCTTCCACTGAATTTTATTAATTAATTTCATGAATAAAAGCTATGTAAGCATTTAAAGGCTTAATAGTCATTAAATGGGAAAAGTCACCACACCATCCTTACTAATCTCGTGTGTGGTTGCAAATCATGTTAAAAAGTTAAATGTACCCACCCACTACTGTTTGTGAATTCAAATTGAATTATTTACATATATATGTACACAATCACCATCAAAAATAGCATTTAATAAAGAATGGCAAATTGCTCCTTTTGGAAGAGTATGCTAAATGTATTCTTATCTAGGTGAATGTGTCCAACAAATACACCCCTTGATTGTCATTTATGGTTTGTGGTTAATTAAATTAAAAACCGTCGAATAAATCCTGCATTTGCATCTTCGTGTAGATCTTCCCGCCAGTAGGCGTACGCTCGTGCCGGAAAGAGGAGACGAAGGTGCCGACAAAGAGCTGCGGCGCGTGAACGTAGCTCAAGACCTGGACCCAAGTCCAGAAGAGCCCAAGGCCAACCTTGCCAGCGAAGGCAAGCCCCAGATCATTAACCCCGTCTTTTAAAATTATGCAATTATGTTTGCTATGATTGTGCATTTACGTTTCAGGAGTTTAATTGAAACCCTAGATGCATGATTCCTAGGTACCTATGCTCTATCACTAGTATGCTAGGACCGATAGAAGTCGAGTGATGTTCGTCACTCGCGAGAATCATAAGATCTTTATAAATGGATTGCTCATGTGGTAAGAGCATGGGATTGGGCTCCGGTCCAGTGGCTTTCGTGGGCTAAGCTTTTGAACATACTAAACATTTGCCGGAATGGGACCGGTAAGCCTAGTACCTTAATGAGACGGCGCGGGAACTCTTCCCTACTACTCTTGAGTAATCGCCTTGCCGGCTAGCTACCGGGAAGGGGGGTGTATTGTGTGAGACTGGATACTTTGCGGGGTATACCAGCTAACCTTGCACCCAGGACTGTAGGCTTTGCTCCCAACCCGAGGACTTTTGGAAACGGCCTGGGAAAGTTGTCCTTTCGGGGGAAGCCTACCGTGTGTTTGGGTTTACCTTGCAAGGTTTAAATCAATCGATTGTCGGCCTCTCACCGTTATCCGAGACTGCTTAATCAACTAGCCATGATATCCCATAATGATGAAACCCGAGGAACATTGTTGGATGAATTAATTGCTTGTCAAATTCTTGATTGAATTAGATGGCACATTTAGAACTGGTAATCAACTAGAACTTGTGCTAAAAGATTGAAAGTAAGGATCTACTCTTAGCAGCTGTTCAGCAAAAGAAAGTCCACCGGCCAAAAGCCTTTCATGTCTAGAGTTTGGTGATGTAGTTATCACCCGACGGTTAAGTCTTGCTGAGTATTAGTGTACTCAGCCTTGCTTTTAAAATTGTTGTTGCAGTTGTGATTGACCAGAAGGGTGACAACAAGTGATGACATCACGGATGGCCTCCTGTGATGTCTACCGTTGCCCTAGTTCATTTTATTTCCGTTGTTTTCGAACTCTGAATCTTTACTCCATGTCAGGAACAATGGTTTGTAATAAAATGTTTAATTCATGTTGTACTCTGGACTTGCCTTCGCGTGAGTTTTTAACGCATGTGTCGATCCTCTGTTCGATGTCCAAGTGATTTACCGGGCGTTAACCCGGCAATCAACGACATGATGATACTTTACTATTGCTTAGTTACCAAAGTGGATCCGTCTGAGGCGACAGTACGGTATTTTCCTGGGCGGGTTGTCACACCCTCTGGTCGCCTAATCGGTCCTTCAGAAACAACTCAGGAGCCGGCTGACAGGAAGGGGCGGTCTGACCGGGTATGGGGGGCAGTTAGACCTCCACCACCTGGTGACCAAGGAATCCCCCGAAACTCCTCTTCCGAGCACCAAAACACACCATAGTTTCACCAGCAGAGATATCTGATCAAGGCCAAGCTGGCTATCAGGAAATCATGGCGTACCCAGCAACGAACTCCAAGCAAACAACACGAGAACGCCTAAGATTTCACCACAACGCTCCTCTGATCAAGAAGAACAAACTCACAGAGAAAAATCCGACAAAATCAAAACCTTCACCTGGAAGGCCCAGGGCAGTTAGACCGCCCCCAGGCGGTTAGACCACCCCTTCCAGAAAACCTACCCGCGGGTCAAACCTAAACTTCCCATCGCCCGATCTCCCGAATCACTCCACGGCTTGCAAAGAAACTTCGGGAAAAGCTGGGTTACCTCCTGGGCAACCTCTACCTCAAAGGAATCGACCTGAGTCAAGAGGAATATGATAAATCGTCTCTCTAGGCCAAGAACTTGAGCAACTCGAAAAACCACCAAATCGAGTCCAACTCAAGGGAGATTTGGGGGCAAAGTCACCAGCCAAAGAGGCACAAGGTCCTCATACGTGACACCTAACAAAATCCCCAAGAAATCATCCTCAAAACTCCACCAAGAGAATCACCACAAAGAGCTCCAAAAATACCACAAAGGACAGAAAAAGCACCACACAACCTTGAGGAGCCACACCGAACCATCTATACATACAATGAAGGTTCGTACAAGGTCTAGCTTGCCACCCGTACATCCATCCCTCTCTCAAGATCTCACATGAAGAACTCAAGCTAGTCCTAGGAAAAACTAGGGGAAAATGAGAACGAAAATGGAAAAACAAATGAGCTAGGGTTCCAAGAGTTGGCTACCATCCATCCCCTCAAGAGTATATATGGAGGCACCCAAAAGACTAAACTACCCTTACTTAATAACTAGGGATACAGGACCCTCAAGGTCGAATTTGGAAGTCTTCAGATTTTCACCATTGGATGGATGCCTAGCGACCGCAACCTGCTTAGCCTCGACGCAAGCCTTGCGATCCCGACGAATGTCCTTCGCTTCGAAGCTTCTCGGCGGCAGTGACCAGGCCGGTCAGACCGCCCCCCTGGGTGGTTAGACCGGCCAGGCGGTCAGACCGCCCCTCTTGGGACGTTAGACCGGCCTAGGTGGCCACACCTCCTCGTCGAGTCTTCGTGCTCGGTTTTGTGGCTCAATCGAGTAACCCGATGGTTTTTTGGTAAACCACTGCAAACCCCGCGAACTCGATGTAGCCTCCGCCAATCGCCACTCATGACTCGGCTCCCATGTAGCCCGACTCAACCTTGATTATGAGGCTCTACCAAGAAGCCGTCCACAACTTCATCCCGCTGTTCTTGCCACCATATGGCCTGCACTTGACTCCGCTGGCCACCGGGTCCCTCGAACCAAGCTACTTGTCTTCTCCACACCTGGAGGCCTCACTGGTGATGACCTTTCGCGCTTGTTCTTCACCTACACCAACACCAGTCAACCCGCAACCTGCACCTGCAATACTTAGCCAAGAGTCAGTCCACACAATGTTGTCAATCACTCATCACACCAGGAAGCGACCATCCACCTAAGTCCTTGAACCACACATGGTCCTCAATTGAGCACACGATATGCTCTAGAGTAAGAATAAAACACTTGCAACCAAAGACACGAAAGTGACTTACCTTGGGTGTGCGACGGTGCATCAACTCATAACAGGTTTTCTTTTTGTGCACTCTGAAGTAGATCCTGTTCGAAACATAGCACACGGTATTCACTGCCTCTGCCTAGAACCTTCTCGGAGTCCTATGCTCATCAAGCATCGTCCGAGCCATCTCACACAAGGTTCTGTTTCTCCTTTCCACAACACCATTCTAGGGAGGCATATACGGACTCGAAAACCGATGTTCAAGACCCAAGTCATGGCAAAAGGTTTCGAAGCAAGAGTTTCTGAATTCCAAGCCATTGTCATTGCGAATCGCTCGTAGGGCATCACCGTGCCTCTCGTTCCTCAACCTCAAGACACGACCTCGAACAAAACCAAACATCTCCCTTTCTATTCAAGAAAGAAAACCCACGCATACCGAGAGTAGTGTCGGGCATACACCCCAGGTACCTACATGGAAGGAGGAAGGCGGACTCCTCGTAGAATTCCCCTGTAATCCTACTAGGACTCATACCGTGTAATCCTACTAGGACTCCTACCTTGTAACCGACTAGGCATCCGCCCCCTGGACTATATAAAGGAGGGCCGGGTACCTAGCTAAACATCCTCAATCCCTCTGGGGAACAACCCAAGCGCAGGGCGCAATACTACTACAAACAAGACGTAGGGTACGCTACTCTGGCTAACTGAACCTGTATAAATCTCGTGTCTTATGTCCTCATGCATACCTTCGAGTTCCAGGTCTGGCGATCCCCCACTATCTACTCTCCGACGGGTACCCCCTATGGATGTTGGTAGACATAAAACTCCGACATTGACGCCCACCGTGGGGCGATCATCACGATCATTGCCGAATTCGAAGGACCTTCTCTTCAAAATCAATCTACCGCAGCTGCCTGTCCTTCAGCAACCAGCCAAAATGACGACTCGTTGAATCTCCGCGTGCGAGTTCCGGACAAAATTAACTCGGCGAGATACACACTTTCTTCGTGAAGTTGAACCTATCAGATATTAAATTCAGAATTCCAATCCGAGCTGATCTGCTGCACCACGAGTAGAAGCAAGATACCTGTTGCTGTTCGCGCATGAAGTTCGAGGCTGAAACTGATGCAGTTTTTCCGTATAAGTCCAAGACCGCACGACACTGCATCATCTGCCAAAGGCACAAAGCTTACAAGCGCTGGTCAAATCAGCTAAGAAATCCAAGTCGTGAAAGCAAATTGGATGTGATCCTGCTATGTGCACTCATAGGCTACCTGGAAGCTCCAAGATTCTTCGCTCAACGTACACAAGCAACGTACACAAGTACTACTTCATCAACGTCTAGCTGCATCAAAAAGAGTACGACTACTTCGACTACTCATCTCGACTAGTTTCGACTAGAAAAATAGTCGAGGATGACTCCCACACCATCAATAACTACTCGGATCCACCTCCAACCAGTCGACTTCAGCAACAACCGTCGCAGCACCATCACCGACCGCCACGGCTTCGTCGACTCTCGTCCGCAAATCAAGCTAAGACACTTATTTCAACCATTATTTTTTCTTTGACTTGTTTTCCGCACACAGGAACCAACATTGAAGACTACTTCGTGTACACCTCTCAACGGCTACTTGCTAGCAGAGCTACACCGTGCCAATTATTCTTTGGTGATGTTGACCGACTGCCACCGGCTTGGTGCACCAAATTAGGAGGCTCTTGCCATGATGTTTCGTGTACTGAGTGCTGGAGGCACACAATGGCTACACCCTGAGGAGGCACTACGCGATCTTGCTCTCCGCCATGCAGAACAACGAACAAACACGCTATCAATTGTTTCCTTGCTGACTAGTTTCGTCTACCTTTTAATGGTCTCACTCCAGTAGCACACACCTTGATCCCCGCAAAGCCTCGGTTCTCCTGTCATGCCTCCACGCCCCCAACGGCTATGGCTAAACAACGACCAAAGAGACTGGGCGCTTAACCGCATGAGGCTAACTACTCGACGCCTTACGACCACAACAAGAGCATGATGTCGGGCATACTCTCCGGGTACTCATGCAAGGAAGGAAGAAGACGGACTCCTGGTAGAATTTCCCTGTACTCCTACTAGGACTCGCTCTGTGTACTCCTACTAGGACTCCTGCCTTGTAACCGACTAGGAACCCGCCCCCTGGACTATATAAAGGAGGGCCGGGTACCTAGCCGCATCATCCCCAATCCCTCCGGGGACAACCCAACACCAAGCGCAGGGCGCCATACTTGATCCCCCAAACAGGACGTAGGGCTCGCCACCTTGGCGACCCGAACCTGTATAAATCTTGTGTCCCGTGTCCTTGCGCATACCTTCGAGTTCTCGGTCAACCGATCACGATCCTCACCGCACAATCTACTACCTCGGGTACCCCCTTGGTAGGTTTGCCGGTCTAAAACACCGACAGCTGGCGCGCCAGGTAGGGGTGATCATCACCACCGGGCGAATTCGAAGGACCCTCGTCAACAAGATCAATCCACTCGTCGACTCGCCGAGATCCATTGAAGCAAGTCGTCTTGCTCTTGTCAAAGCGGAATCAATCTTCCTACGCCGCGCTTCCGATTGCTTCGGCACGTCGCGCGTCTCGTTACGCGGCTCGCCGCGCCGCTCGTCGACTACTCCGCCTCGCGCAGGCTCGTCGTCGGCTACTTCGTCTCCGCCGCGCGTCCGGGTGCTTCGGCGCGTCGCGCGGCTCGTCACGCGGCTCGTCGCTCCGCTCCGCCTCGCCCGGGCTCGTCGTCGACTACTTCGTCTCCGCCGCGCGTCCGGGGTGCCTCGGCACGTCGCGCGGCTCGTCACGTGGCTCGTCGCGCCGCTCGTCGTCGACTACTCCGCCTCGCGCGAGCTCGTCGTCGTCGACTACTTTGCCTCCGCCGCGCGTCCGGGTGCCTTGGCACGTCGCGCGGCTCGTCTTGCGGCTCGTCGCGCCGCTCATCGTCGACTACTCCGTGCTCGTCGTCGACTACTTCGACTACGCCGCGCGCGCCGGGTGCCTCGGCACGTCGCGCGGCTCGTCTTGCGGCTCGTCGCTCCGCTCATCGTCGACTACTCGGGCTCGTCGTCGACTACTTCGTCTCCGCCGCGCGTCGGGGTGCCTCGGCACGTCGCTCGGCTCGTCACGCGGCTCGTCGCGCCGCTCGTCGTCGACTACTCCGCCTCGCCCGGGCTCGTCGTCGACTACTTCGTCTCCGCGCGCGTCCGGGGTGCTTCGGCACGTCGCGCGGCGCTCGTCACGCGGCTCGTCGCGCCGCTCGTCGTCGACTACTCCGCCTCGCGCGAGCTCGTCGTCGTCGACTACTTTGCCTCCGTCGCGCGTCCGGGTGCCTTGGCACGTCGCGCGACTCGTCTTGCGGCTCGTCGCTCCGCTCATCGTCGACTACTCCGGGCTCGTCGTCGACTACTTCACCTCCGCGCGCGTCCGGGGTGCCTCGGCACGTCGCGCGGCTCGTCACGCGGCTCGTCGCGGCTGCTCGTCGTCGACTACTCCGCCTCGCGCGAGCTCGTCGTCGACTACTTCGCCTACGCCGCTCGTCCGGGTGCCTCGGCACGTCGCGCCGCTCGTCGTCGACTACTCCGCGTCGCGCAGTCTCGTCGTCGACTACTCCGTGCGCCGCGACTTCGTCTTGCGGCCACGCTGGCTCTACTTCAATGTACAAACCAATGCTCTGGAGTTCTCCTACACACACATGGGCCCAGGAAGCTCCAAAATTCAAACTTTCGCTTGCTGCACACGGGAGACGTACATGAGCACAACTACACTGTGCGCCGCGACTACTCGTCACTCGGCCGCACGGGATCCACGTCAACCTTGTTGTGCACCACGACTACTAGTCACCCGGCCACACGGGCTCTACCTCAACTGTGCCGCGCGCCGCCACGACGTCATCTTCCCCGGTCGCATCGCGTCGACCATTCATCTCGACTAGTTTGTTTTCCAAACTAGTCGAGAACAGCAGTCACGCCCCTAACAACTAGTCGGAATCAACTCTGACTAGTCGACTTCAACAACAACCGTCGCGCCGACCGCCATGGCTTCATCTACAAGTCTGCCCAGGCAGCAACAGCTAAGTCATTTATTTAAATGATTACTGTTTTCTTGGCTTGTTCTCCTCATCATGTAGGAGTACTTGCCGACGACTCATTTGTGTATGCTTCTCGGCGGGTTTTCACGGGAGCTACACTCTGCTGACTACTCTTGGGGCATATCAATCAAGTCGCCGCGAGTCTACTTCATCAACTCGGGGGCTATCCCTAGGAGGCAGTTTCTAAAGTCCGCTACGCGCGGCAATCTAAAGTCGACTTCTAAAGTCGCATTCTAAAGTCAGCTCCGAGCGGCATCTTAAAGTCGACTCCGGTCGCATCTTCGCCTGCTTCGATGGCATACTACGTGTGTAAGCTTCGATGGAACCTAGCTGTAAGCGGTCCTCGGGTCCTGGCGACGATGGAACCTAGCTGCACGTGGTCTTCACGCTCTGTACCATGGGTCCAAGTATCCTAAGTACTCGCGCTCCGTACCTTCAAGTCCACTACGGTGGCACCCGTACCTTGGGTCTGAAATCCATGGCCCAGGTATGCAAGTCGACTCCGGTCGCACCTTCAAGCCCGCTCCGGCGGCAATCGTACCTTGGGTCTGAAATCCATGGCTCAGGTACTTAAGCCCACTCCGGTGGCACAAGTCGACTCCGGTCGCACCTTCAAGCCCGCTCTGGCGGCAACTGTACCTTGGGTCTGAAATCCATGGCTCAGGTACTTAAGCCCACTCCGGTGGCACAAGTCGACGCTAACGGTCGCATCCAAGCCCACTCCGGTGGCACAAGCCCGCTCCGGCGGCAGAACCGTACCTTGGGTCCGAAATCCATGGCTCGGTACTTAAGCCCACTCCGGTGGCACAAGTCGACGCTAACGGTCGCATCCAAGCCCACTCCGGTGGCACAAGCCCGCTCCGGCGGCAACTGTACCTTGGGTCTGAAATCCATGGCTCAGGTACTTAAGCCCACTCCGGTGGCACAAGCCGACTCCGGTTGCAATCTTAAGCCCGCTCCGGCGGCAAAACTACTCGTTTTTTCTGATTTTTTATTCGCTTTGGCTTTCCGGAAAGTGCTTTTCGTTTTTGCATCTTAAGTCCACCCCGCGTGGCACAAAGTCGACTACTGCAGTCGCACCTAAAGTCCGCTCTACGCGGCAACTAAAGTCGACTTCTAAAGTCGCATATCAAAGTCCGCTCCGCGCGGCATCCTAAAGTCGACTTCTAAAGTCGCATATCAAAGTCCGCTCCGCGCGGCATCCTAAAGTCGACTTCTAAAGTCGCATATCAAAGTCCGCTCCGGGCGGCAACTAAAGTCGACTTCGGATTTCAAGTCGCATCTCAAAGTCCGCTCCGCACGGCACAAAGTCGACTTCGGTTTTTAAGTCGCATTCTAAAGTCCGCTCTGACGGCACGACTACTTCTCAAGCTCCACGGCTCGACGCCAAACTACTACTTGGAATCTCTCCAGCTCGGGGGCTACTTGAAGATAACTTCAGCATGCTTCGCTCGCTCTCAAGCTCGGGGGCTCCTCACCAATCACTACTCGACGTGGCTCATACGGCTCTCTTATCTCGGGGGCTACACGCTGTAAGAGTACTCGGATGATGGCTTCGCGAACACTGAAGACCCTTGGATTGATTACCTAATCATTTCAAGGCTCGGGGGCTGCTATGCTACACCCATCATTCAAATTTTTTCAAGACTGATGAGCTGGACCACCTTCCAGTCTCGCGGCAGTTCAAGTACTATTGAAGACTTCTCCAAGCAGTACTCGAGGACGCTCAAGAACTACTCGAAGAGGCTTCAAGACTACTCAAATTACTACTCTCGACTCCAACGTGCTCGGGGGCTTGTCGGGCATACTCCCCGGGTACTCATGCAAGGAAGGAAGAAGACGGACTCCTGGTAGAATTCCCCTGTACTCCTACTAGGACTCGCTCTGTGTACTCCTACTAGGACTCCTGCCTTGTAACCGACTAGGAACCCGCCCCCTGGACTATATAAAGGAGGGCCGGGTACCTAGCCGCATCATCCCCAATCCCTCCGGGGACAACCCAACACCAAGCGCAGGGCGCCATACTTGATCCCCCAAACAGGATGTAGGGCTCGCCACCTTGGCGACCCGAACCTGTATAAATCTTGTGTCCCGTGTCCTTGCGCATACCTTTGAGTTCTCGGTCAACCGATCACGATCCTCACCGCACAATCTACTACCTCGGGTACCCCCTTGGTAGGTTTGCCGGTCTAAAACACCGACACATGACACATGGCATTTACATTTATATTCATATTGTATTTGTCCCTAGTAGATTCTATTTCTACAAAAATCCTACATAATGTACGCACCTTTACTTTCAGGTCAAGCTTCAGCGATGACTTCCCAGGATGCTCCGCGTACCTCCACCAGCGCGGCTAGTTCACAAACTCAGGTGCTACACACCAAACCACTACTTGACAACAACTCGAGTAGTCTCCGCTAGCTCTCTAGATCGATGACTCAACACCAACAACTACTCGACGTGGCTCCTACGGCTCTCCTGGCGACGAGCTTGGAGGTTGAATGCTACAAGAGTACTCGGATGATGACTTCCGCAAACACGAAAGACCCTTGGATTGATTCTTCAATCGTTCCAAGGCTCGGGGGCTACTAGGCTACACCCATCAGTTGATTTTTTCAAGACGGAAGCAGAATCAAGATTGACCGTCAGCTAGAATCTACAACTCAACCTAAGGCTTGAGGGCTACTCCATATGGAGTGCGATTTTTGCAACCGCACTTCCATATAAATCTCGACTTCAAGACAAATGAGCTGGACCACCTTCCAGCCTCATGGCAGTTCAAGTACTATTAAAGACTTCTACAAGCAGTACTCGAGGACGCTCAACAACTACTTGAAGAGGCTTCAAGACTACTCGAACTACTACTCTGGACTACAACGTGCTCGGGGGCTTGTCGGGCATACACCCCGGGTACCTGCAAGGAAGGAGGAAGGCGGACTCCTCTTAGAATTCCCCTGTAAGCCTACTAGGACTCATACCGTGTAATCCTACTAGGACTCCTACCTTGTAACCGACTAGGCGCCCGCCCCCTAGACTATATAAAGGAGGGCCGGTACCTAGCCGAACATCCCCAATCCCTCCGGGGAACAACCCAAGTGCAGGGCGCAGTACTACTCCGAACAGGACGTAGGGTACGCTACTCTGGCTACCTGAACCTATATAAATCTCGTGTCTTGTGTCCTCGTGCATACCTTCGAGTTCCAGGTCTGGCGATCCCCCACTATCTACTCTCCGACGGGTACCCCTAATGGAGGTTGCCGGACATAAAACTCCGACAAGTAGTCGTCCACCACAACAAGGATGTACCACTTCCCACCCGCAGATCGCACACGAGCTGGGCCAACAAGGTCCATGTTGACGGTTAATAGTTGTATCAAATTTCGTTTAGACTTGCAAGCGGACAAGTCTCCCGTCGTAGTCAAGGGACCCTTCTTCCCTCGAGTGGTGAACCCAAGGTATCGAATCCGTGGAACAATGTGCAACGCAAGGATTCAATCTAGTAAAGCAAGGTAAAGCTATCTATTGAAGAATCAAATTGCATCTAATCTACTAACTCATAAAGAAAACACATCTAATATAATCTACTAAAGAGGTAACAAGAGAAAACAAGAGATAACCAATCTAGAGAATCCAGATCATGCTTATGCTGTAGCTCCAAACAAGATAGATGAAGATAGAAAAGCGAATCTCATTAAAAGCATCTTTAAATCGTGGCCTTCCATCCGACTCCGAAAATGCCCGCCTTTCGGAACCCCCGTTCTGTCACAACGTATCCCTATTCATGCGGGTAGTCTAGGGCGAGTTCGATAGAATAAGTTGAAATCACTTGGCCGGTCCGGTATGCACCTCTAGCCACCGCGGCTACAAGAGCACCCTATGTAATCTAGCTATAGACTAGATCGTAGAAGAAGCAAAACCAAGAAGAAAACAAAATCATCGAGAAGGCACTTGATCGCTAGAAATCGGATTCACTTACAAACTTCACCATGAATGATTACATGAACAAGATCACCACCGGGATCCTACCTCGATCTTGATCCTCGCTCCGAGCTCCGACGTGGTCTTCCATGCAAGGTTCCCACGTCGGCCGGGGAAACCCTAGACAACTAGCACGACCCTCATCTCCGAGATGGTGTCCCTCCGGCTTCTCTCGCTCCTCGGCGGCGGATTACGACTTCCGTTCGCGTGGCTCTCGGTCGGGGGGCTATTTATAGCCCGAGAAGCAATTAGGTCAAAGGGGGAGGCGATTGGGCCCCGAATTGGGCCGGGCCGGCCGGCTTGGGCCGGCCGGCTCTGGGCCCACTCGGCCCATCCCGCGGCTCGCTTCGCCGGTGTTGCTTCCCACGTCTTCTAGATGTTCTCCCCTTTTGCATGTGGGCCCTTGACGTCGGTTTCTCTCCGAATTGGACTCAACTCCTTGTCTTGCAAGATTCAGCACTTTTCTGGTTCGGTCCTCAGAGTTTATCATCTTCTCGGGCTTGGTCCTTGGGCTATGGAGTCATGTTCACTTCATTGCTTGACTTGTATCGGGCTTCAAGGTCTTGTCATGAGGTGCTTAATGAACTTATCTCGGAAGTCTTGCTTTCAACGTTAAAACCCTGCGTAAACACTTAACTCCAAAACCGACATGCACAAGTGAACTTGTTATACCACGGGGGTTAGTACCAATGGATAAGGTATAAAACTCATGCCAACACCGAAGGTAAACTCATGGCTAGGTTGACGGATTTTCACCGTCAACATCTCCCCCATGCTTAAACCTTGCTCGTCCTCGAGTAAGCCTTCGATGGATATCATCGTTGCCCATCAATGTTTAAACCTTGCACTTGATCATACATGAAAAAAACATAATGCTCTCAAAAGTTTAATTCGTTAAAGTTCCATAATGTACTAGCCTTCACCTCTACGGAGGGTAGATTCTTATTAAGCTTATCCCACAAGTATTAACATGCTCACAAAGTTTAAATAGATCTCAGAATTTTTGAAATAAAGAACGAGATAAAGAAAAGAGCTAAACCAAGTTCACAAATTTAAATCACCTTGCATATTGCTCATGAACTCTCATCTCACTTGTCTATCAAGCCTATATATTCTACTCCTTTCCCTCTCATAACATATATGTGTGGTAGGCTTTATATGGAGCTTTGGGAAAGTTTAGTCCTAACAAGATTTTATAAATGAGGTGTTGTCAAAACAAGACAAGCTTCTCATGGTCTTACCGAGACTCGTCAAAAAGGTCATTGGAAAATAATGTTAAATCAAGGAGGGGAAAGAGAAAAATACACACACTTTTAGATGAGTGGACATGTGCAAATGGCAAAGAGTGATCCCGAGGCACAAAGGAAGTCCTCGTTATCGGATTGCACATGGTTGGAAAATGAGAATGGATCTTTTAAACTTGAAGCCTTGATTGCACTCTTAGAGAACCGGGGAGTTCACTTTACGCATATATTTTTTTCTCTTTCTCATATTTCTCATTCTTTTGTTTCTTTCTTTCTTTCTTTCATTCATTTTTTCTGTCATATATTCGGTACATGACTTTCACAACGGAGTTTTGATTTTTTTATTTGCTCGCTCCTCTTTTGAACTTCTTTTTTTTAAAAAAATTGCTCCCCTTTGAACTCTAAAACTGCACCGTACCTAACTCCTCCCCCATGCTTAGACGTTGCTCGTCCTCGAGCAAAGAGGCGAAAAATAAGGTAGGTACCGGGGTATTTTTCCTTGGAGAGATACTTGAAATCTTCAATGTCGGCACCGTCTTGTGATCTTCCTTGAATTGATGATCCATTCTCAACGATAGGTTGTGGTCAAGGAGGTAATCACAAAAGATGATATTTGGTTTAAGGGTGGATATCCGGCGAGGTTTGTGAGATCTCCAATGCGGGGATACACAATGCACGGATAAAAAGGCTAGCAAAAAGATAGATACGCAAAAACGGAATGACCGGCTTCTTAGTCTCGGGCCGTAGAAATCATGGCCTGCAATAACTCACTCAAAAATAAATCTTGTACACTAGTTTATGCACTCGAATATATATAAGGCTCTGGATAGGTTGAGCAACACACAAGTGATATTTGTGACAAGGTTAGCAATATTTTTGAGCGTAAAAGACATCTTTAATCTATTCATAACTTGAGAGCACATAAAACACTATGGGTCTTTATTTTAATCATAACCTCCGCTAAAGATTAAGATAGCATTTAGATAATTTTAGATTTGTATTTTTAAGAGAGCACTAGGTTAAACATGCATAAATCAATTACAAAGATAAACAAAGCGGCAATTTTAATCATATATCATCATGGCACAAACTTTGTAACTTTACCAAAGGTAAAAACTAGGTGGTGACATTATTCATGATGAAAATAAAAACTAAGGCACACGCTGAAAATTAAACTAAAAACTAAAAATTAAAGCAAAGCTGAAAATACTACGCAAGCATAGGCGCATACAAGCTGAAAATTAAAGAAAAGGGGGTAAAGGAAAGATAACTAAAGCTCCTCCTCTCTCTAATATTCCGCCGGTGGTTGATATTGATAGTCTTGGTTGTTGTACCCTTACTTGTAATAGGAATGCGCCTCTCCTCCTATGAATTGTCCGACGGAGCTAGGTGAAGGTGTCCAAGCACATAAGCGACGTTTGCATTTCCTTCACCCATTTGGTTTGCATTGGTTTGGATGGCTGCAATAAATTGCATGTTCCTTGCAGCATATCCTCCAATGGTGGCCACATTTTGTTGTGGTTGAGGAAGGTGTGCATATGACTCCGCAAATGCTACGTTGGGCACCGCAAAAATGGTGGGGGTATGGCTGCACCACTCCCCCATGCTTGCATTGGTACACCACCGTAGTAATTCGGCGGCGCCGGGGTTCCTCTCAATGGTGGGACATAATTTTGTTGTGCACCTCCTTCTTGGGTCGTGGAAAAACCTTCTCCTAATCCTTCTCTATTATATATTTTTTTTCCCTTTCGCCGGCACAAGAAGTCCTTCCTCTAACCGATCTTCTTCCCCTCAAGAAAAGTCTTAATCTTCAATCCGGAAGGGGCAAATTCACCTAGGCCACTTGGAAGCCTCCTCTCTCATCTTCACTCTTATATTTTCCTTTCTTCATATATTCCTAGGGAAGTCCCGAATAGGAGATGATTCGGGTTCCTTGTAATGCCCGGTTTTAAAGAGATAGCCAATATGGAGAGGCAACACCCCGAACCAATATCTTCCGAACTCGATGTTGCTTAACAACACCACCGATTGACCATGAGGTAAGAGGGGTCTATTGGCCACTTGGAAATCAAAGCCGAGTAAAGCCAATTCAACTCCGTGTTGGTTATCTTTGTCTCTCTTATTCTCCCAAAAATCCACTTGCACAAAAGTGACACACTTGGATGATGGGGTTCCGGATAGTATTTCTTCGTTGATGGTCTCCTCCCGTGATCATACTCCAAAAACTTTCCCATGTGCCTCATGCACATCCACTTGCTCCGGAGCTCCCTTTTGAAAATAGGAGACACTCGCCCATGGGTCTACGATACTATAACATGCAATCGTTTCGAATATGAAAACCAATCTAATCTATCGGGGATTGTGTTGAATGGATCCAAGGAAGCATTGAGACCTTACTCCCTTTACGGCATGGTAGCTAACCTTAAGCATTAAAGTATTTCCAACAAAAGATGATAGATAGATAATCCAAAAAAGTTTGATTACATCTCAAGATCGATTGCAACCCATGGATGAAAGGAGATTACCCCATCAAGGTGCTAGAAATAGCATCATTGATCAAGGTTACCCTTCCGACGATGTCTCCACTTGTGGGCTCCCTCCAACAGAATGAGAGACTCAGCACTCCTTCATCAAGGGTATGTGCCTTGGTCATGAAAATTTCCTAGCTGAATTCCTTGTGGGTGTTTGCCGACACTCCGTTAGAGAATTGCACCGATGTCCCGTATGAAACCCAATATGTGGAGAGCTTGGTCGTCGATGTTGACGTTCGCTACAAGCCTCTACCCAAGGCGAGCGAGCTTCTTCTCCTCCTCCTCCGCCGTGATGATAAACCCATTGGAATGCCACGGAGCGCATGGAGGTGGAGCGGATGATCGTGTCAAGTGGCGAGGTTGGACAGGCGGCTCCTCCATATGTTATTGAAGTTTGGTAAACCTAATAAACGAGTTTTGTGTGGCCCTCATGCCACCAAGGAGAAAAGTGCGATTCCTCCTCGGCGGTCCCGTGTCCTCCTCTATACTCCGACAATACTCGGAAACCGAGCGCCTCCTCGAAGAGGTTGTCGATGATGGCTTAGACGACGATGATCCCTTCTTCTTTGGTGAAAAGGCTTGTAGTTTTCTTCCATAATTGCAGCGCTCTCCCTCACAAATATATATCCGGGGTTTTCACCCGGTAACAAGGTACACAAATATTATTTTGGAGTCTGGACTTTGAGTGGATTAAGGATGTGATTTGTTGCACGAAACAAACGCGGTGGATGGCTAAGTCTAAGGTGATTCCGGCCTACAAACTAGAGCACACGAAGAAAGAGTTGTATGAAAGACTTACCTCTCTCCTCCTCTTGGCTCGGTTCTTCTCTAGTGCATTTATGTTGCTTCGTGATCGCGTACACCTTCCAAACGTTCCCGTCCACTCCTTCGCTTGCATTATTGCTCCTTCCACTTGATGTTTTCGCTTTGACTCACTTCCATACTCCCTTGCCTCACATGCATCCGTGATATTCCTACAAAACAAAGCCTTGGCTGCCCCCCATGCTTGTACTTTGCATGTGGTTTAAATATGTTGGAGGGGCATCCCGTGATGTATCATGGTGCATGCATGGTTAGGTTAACTAGATTGCCTCCCTTTAAGTGTGTTTAAGGCTAAGCACTCCTCTAATTTCGAAATTTAAAAATATTTTTCAGAGCCATGCAAGAACTCAAGCATAAATTTAGAGAAGTTTTTAAACCATTAAAAACAAATGTAAGTCGAAAATATTTTTCGACTACGTCGATTTCGGTCTCACCGGTATAGTTTTCCTTCATTAGTTGAGAGCAAGCTTTTCCCGGCTTGATCATGGGGGCATAGGTTTAGGTCCTAATTTTGATTATATGAGAGAGATTTTGAATGAAATAAAATTAAGTGAGGCTTAGAAAAATTCTAATCTTAGAGAAACCAAGGATATGGATTTTTAAACCAACCAAAAATCAAGCTTCTAGGTTCACGCGAGCCCTACCACATGCTGAAATTTAAATAACATCTAGATACAAGTCGTGGCTCTACTCGAGTGTTTTTAGCATGAAAAACAAGTCAACCACAGCACCATAATGAGGGTGAAGGGTTGAGTTAGGTTCTGAATTTTTTTTTGGTTGCGGTTTCTCGAAAAAGAAGCAAACAATCACATAGGATGGTTCATGTAAAGGGTTTATGATCAAGCAAAATATTCAACCAAGAATTATGTCTCTAATATTATTCAACCATTCTAAGTCTAAGGTTTTGCGTAGTAAAATTCAAAACTGAATTAAATTTAAAAAGACTTGAAAAACCTGGAATCGGGTTGTCCTTCCGGTCGCTTATTCTTGACTCGACGAAACGGGTTGCCTCCCGCCTATCGCTTCGTTTACAGTCCATGGCTAGACTTCTTCACTTGATTACTCCGGATCAACGCTCTTTGCGGGCGTTGCAATCTTGGGTACCCACTTCGGCTTAGTCATTTTTTTTTGTCTTCACAGGCTGGCTTTGTCCTTTGGTCTTGACGGATGCAACAACTTCATTGTGGGTCGGCATCTCGAACTCCAGTCCTTCGGTCGTGATCTTCATGGTCTCTAGTGTGATCCTTCATCTCTCCCGAACGAGCTTGAGTAGCCTTCGCCGTCTTGGGACCTTGGAGTTGTCTCCGAAATTCTTCTTTGTTACCCATCGGGCGCCCGGCAAGTTGTCCCACTTGCGTCTCTAGCATCTTCATCATGATGAACAATTCGCATGTGGATCTTGCCTTGGCAGCCTTTAGGTGTTGAGCTTCTTTCTCCATCTCCATCTTCTCCATCCTCCTCTTGATTTGAACGGCCTTCCGACATCTTGACTTGGAGGTGGTGATTCCCTTAGAGATTTTGATGGTCCTTCGAGTTTGACTTTTGAATCTAGGGTTTCCAACCCTTTAGCTTGTGTTGCACGTCACCTTTGCCTGTAAAGTTTTCCTGGATCATCCACAAAAAAGTTTTGGGTTTCTTGGAGAGGTAGCCAACCATCTCCGGTTAGGGTTAGCAATAAAACAAAAATCTAAAAAGAGAAAAATTAGGGTTAATCAAAACTAGATTAGATTGACTCTTTTTTTTTCTTTTTGGGGATGATCAAACATAAAAGATGCAAAAGAAAAATCAAAAGAAAAACTGAAAGATAAGCGATACTAGATCGGATCTTGATTGCTTGTTCCTCGGCAACGGCGCCGGAAAAAGGGGCTTGTTGACGGTTAATAGTTGTATCAAATTTCGTTTAGACTTGCAAGCGGACAAGTCTCCCGTCGTAGTCAAGGGACCCTTCTTCCCTCGAGTGGTGAACCCAAGGTATCGAATCCGTGGAACAATGTGCAACGCAAGGATTCAATCTAGTAAAGCAAGGTAAAGCTATCTATTGAAGAATCAAATTGCATCTAATCTACTAACTCATAAAGAAAACACATATAATCTAATCTACTAAAGAGGTAACAAGAGAAAACAAGAGATAACCAATCTAGAGAATCTAGATCATGCTTATGTTGTAGCTCCAAACAAGATAGATGAAGATAGAAAAGCGAATCTCATTAAAAGCATCTTTAAATCATGGCCTTCCATCCGACTCCGAAAACGCCCGCCTTTCGGAACCCCCGTTCTGTCACAACGTATCCCTATTCATGCGGGTAGTCTAGGGCGAGTTCGATAGAACAAGTTGAAATCACTTGGCCGGTCCGGTATGCACCTCTAGCCACCGCGGCTACAAGAGCACCCTATGTAATCTAGCTATAGACTAGATTGTAGAAGAAGCAAAACCAAGAAGAAAACAAAATCATCGAGAAGGCTCTTGATCGCTAGAAATCGGATTCACTTACAAACTTCACCATGAATGATTACATGAACAAGATCACCACCGGGATCCTACCTCGATCTTGATCCTCGCTCCGGAGCTCCGACGTGGTCTTCCATGCAAGGTTCCCACGTCGGCCAGGGAAACCCTAGACAACTAGCACGACCCTCATCTCCGAGATGGTGTCTCTCCAGCTTCTCTGCTCCTCGGCGGCGGATTACGACTTCCGTTCTGCGTGGCTCTCGGTCAGGGGGCTATTTATAGCCTGAGAAGCAATTAGGTCAAAGGGGAGGCCGATTGGGCCCCGAATTGGGCAGGGCCGGCCGGCCTGGGCCCAATTCGGCCCATCCCGCGGCCTGCTTCGCCCGGTGTTGCTTCCCACGTCTTCTAGATGTTCTCTCCTTTTGCATGTGGGCCCTTGACGTCGGTTTCTCTCCGAATTGGACTCAACTCCTTGTCTTGCAAGATTCAGCACTTTTCTGGTTCGGTCCTCAGAGTTTATCATCTTCTCGGGCTTGGTCCTTGGGCTCTTGGAGTCATGTTCACTTCATTGCTTGACTTGTATCGGGCTTCAAGGTCTTGTCATGAGGTGCTTAATGAACTTATCCCGGAAGTCTTGCTTTCAACGTTAAAACCCTGCGTAAACACTTAACTCCAAAACTGACATGCACAAGTGAACTTGTTATACCACGGGGGTTAGTACCAATGGATAAGGTATAAAACTCATGCCAACACCGAAGGTAAACTCATGGCTAGGTTAACAGATTTTCACCGTCAACAGTCCATATGTAGCAGCTTGCATAAACGCTCAGTCATCACATCGGTGAGAGGTGGGTGAGAAGAGACTACCATCTTAGCATGCCTACACGGCGCACAAACCAACTCTTTTTCAAGCCTCAACCGTGGCAATCCTCGGTCTAAATTGAGTTTACTCAAGCGACGCAAGTTTCTATGCAACTTCCACAACTCACTCGAAGAACCAGTCAAGAAACAACGTTCAACACCAGAAGACTGAGAAAAATCAGCTCGAAACACCTGACCCTCGGGAACGACCATACAGACAAGATCCCCTCGAGAATCCAAAATCTGAGAACCACCAGGCCAAAACAACACCTCAAAACCCTCATCCAATAGCTGGGGCACAGAAAGCAAGTTGTATCCAAGCGATTGAACAAGAGCAACTCGCCTGAGAGTGATCTTGTCGCTCACCTTAATCTCACCTTCTGATAGCACATACCCTCGCCCATTGTCCCCAAAGGTGATGTACCTTATTGTCACCAACGGGACGAGACTTGAGAACCACCCCTTATCTTCGGTCATATGCCTCGAGCAACGGAGTCAATCTACCAAATGTTCTTCAAGTCTCCCACCTGAAATTAAAAAACGAGCACTTGAGCGAACAAACGACTCAACACTAGGGTTAGTACCAAAAGAGTAAAACCAGTGCTGGGCCATTTGCTCCAAAGTAGGGGTAGCACAATCCAAAACATCTCTCCTACCAAAGCTACCTCTGTAACGACCCGCCTCCCTGAGGCCGGGTCCGCCTACACCTGGCAGCTCTCTAGGACCCCAAGAATATCCCCACAGACCAACACATGTCTTTCCTGCGCACTTTGTCCTCACTCATGCGCACCCGGGAAGGACTTCCCGGTCGGTCACCCATCGCTCCAAGCCAAGCACACTTAACTTTGGAGTTTTTAGTGATGGGCTTCCGGAAAAGAAGTTGCAACTTATTGGTATGAGTATCCTTATCAATCCTATTAAACCTTGGGCCGGGATGTCACAACCTCCACAAATACTACTATGGTAACCACTACGAGGGAGCCAGCCCTCTCTAACTGGAGGAGGACCAAAACCACGAAAGGAAGACTGTGGACCGTTCCTCCTCTCCATCACAAAGCCATGACTCCTCCCATCCCCTTATTGAGCACGAGGGGGAGAACGCCTAGCAAACTGACCACCTGCAAACTCTCCAGACCAACCACCAGAATCATGACCTCCTGATCCAAACCGAGACTCACCATGGGCAAGAAAACCAGCCCTCTGTCTTCTTAGACCTGCACCGGTCTAACCGGTGTGACGCATCGGTTTGACTAATGTAGCCCGGCCAGCAACACCTCCTACACCTTTCGCTCTCCCCAAGCCGGAACTGTCCTCACACTCGCCTTGGCCCTAAGCATCTGCACACGAGCCTCAAGTACACCATTGGAAGGGTGGTACTTGTCCTTGTTAGCCCACTCCTTCACCATTCTCTCCCCATGCTTCCTCTTGAAGCAAAACTCACCCTTGTGATCATCTCTCCCACAATAGTCACAATGAAACCTCACAGGCTTAGGTTTAGGCCTGGGATAGGGCTGCTCACTTGGTTTCTCTCCACTCGGCTTCTTAACCAGTTTCTCCTCACTCGACTTCTCGCTTTCTTTCCCAAAGAACACATTCCCCAAAGTGCTCATGGACTTGATAGGTTTTTGAAAATCGTCGGTTTGTGGAGGAAACACAGGTGGAGCTGGGGTTGTGTCTAGTTGGTTCCTCAGATGGTTCGGTTTAGGGACAAAAGCATTTTTGTGGTGGGTTTTTGGTGGCTCTGGGATGTTCTCACCACTTCCCTCACCAACCTTGTTTGCCCCAAGCCCCTCACCATCCTGACACTTATATGTCTTGATCACTATCCTCAACTGAGGCTCATGACTAGACAACCAACCCTTCAACTTTCTCAACTCATCATTCTCATCCTGGAAACGATCAACATAATGTGCAAGTTCCAGATTCTTCAAAGCATGCAATTCACAGGTAGAGCAAGAAGTAGGAATAGGTTCTTTTATCTTAGCCTCTAGAGAAACAATGTAAGCATGCATCTCATCAATTTTTCCATGCAAAACAGGGCAAGAAGTGCAAGCACCTAGAAAAGCAGGTCTAGATTTAAGCTCAGCCACTTCAACCCTAAGCACATCTAGTTCCTCACACATGGAGGCATGCTTTTCCTTAAACATAGCAAGATCAGATAGGAAAATAGGATAATCAGCACATTCAACTTTCAAGTTTAGCATCCAAGTTTTGTGTTTCTAACTCAGCCACTATAGTCCTAGCATCCTCAAGCAAAGTCCTAAGCTCTTTCCTCATCTTCTTAACCTCTCTAAGCATGTCATCAGGATTATCAAGCAACAAGCCAAGTCGTTCATTCTCCAGATGCAAGAAGGGAAGTTCATCACGTACCTCGTCGTCGGAGTCCAAGTTTCAGTCGCTCTGGTTGCTCTTCTTTCTGCCGGAGCTAAGCGCCATGGTGAAGAAGCCATCTCTAGCAAAGCAGCTCAGCCCGCTCAGGTTCTTGGATGGCTTCCTGCCCTTGCGTCGATCACCTTCATCTTCACTGCTACTCGAGCTCGAGGTGGAGTACGCAGAACTGGAGTCAACGTCGCTCGCTCCAACCATTGCTCGAGCCTTGTCTCGGCTCTCCTTCCTCGGTCGTCGCTCGTCCTTGTGCTTGCCCTTGTACTTGTGCTTGTGGTCATGCCTTGAGCAGTACTTGCCATCCATCTTCGACTTGTGCATGTAGTTGTCCTTGTTCTCGACCTTCTTCGGGCAGTCGACGACGAAGTGTCCCGGCTTGCCACACTGGAAGCATGTCCTTGTGTTCCTTCTCAAGTTCACCTTGTTCTCGTGCATCCTCTCGAACCGCCTGGTCAGCAGTGCCAGCTCATTCTCTCCGAGCACGTCGAACTCCTCATTTGGAAAAGACATCAAAGAGGACAAGGAGAACATCCTTGTAACATCCCTAGTTTTGACTTGCTTTCAAATGTCGAATTTCAAAAACAAACTTGGATTGAATTGGAGTGCTCGTAAATCGAATAAGGATGTCTTCTTCTTCTCTCCCTTAATTCCTAGATTTACATTGAGCTAAATGAAAATTCCTAGGAGATATAAAAATGATAGTGTGAGAAACTTGGAGATTCTAATGGTTTTATTTGGTTTTATTTGGAATTTGTTTGAGTGGGGTTTCAAACTTGAATCTGCATTCAAATTTGAATCTAATTTAAAAAAAGGTTTGGTGGGAAATAGAAAAGGGGAAGGGGGACTGTTTCTGGGCCGCGAGCCCAAGCTCCTGAAGTCTGTCGGGCCACCCCCATCTATTTTTCTCCGCACGCCGCGCCACCCGCGCTCCTTCCTCATTTCAGCCCACCGCGGCCCAGCCAGCGCCGGCCCGCCTCCCACCTACCGCGGCCGCCCGGGACACTGACGGGCGGGGCCCGGGGTGACGTCACCCCCGGCGTCGGCCGTCTTCCTCCCGTCACCCTTCCTTTTGCTTTCCCCCTTTTGCACTTTGCGACGTCGCCCGAGCTCGCCGCCGCCCCCGCTCGCCGCCAGCCGTTCACGCCCACCGGAGTGATCCACGCCGTCCACGCGTCCCACATTCCGCCCTGCGCTATAAGATGGCCGCCGCCGCACCACGGCGTAGCCGCAACCCTAGCCGCCGCGGGGGAGACCACCCGTTCCACACCGCCTCTGCCCGCCGGAGGAGAAGGAGGAGGAGGAGGAGAGGAGGAACCCCGGAGCTCGCCGCCGGCTCGCCGTCGACCGCGCGGAGCCGGAGGCCCACTCGAGGAAGCCCGAGGACGCCGCGAAGCCAAGAACCGCGACGCCCCTGCTTCCTCTGCCCCGCGCCGCCGTGCCACGCCGCCACCTCTACCAGCGCCGCCTCCGTCCTCATCTCTGCGCCACCGATCTTCACCGCCGTCTGCACGTCGGCCCGTGGCCACCAAGGTGAGGCAAACCCCCCGCGCCCTGCGTGGTTGACCCGGCCTTCGAGCCGCGGCCCTCTTACACACGCCGTGCCGACCTCGCCGCCGCGCCGCCGCCGCCGGTGATGCCGGCCATCGTGCCAGCCGGGAAGCGTGTCTCGCGGGTGCCACCGCCGCCGCCGTCGCCGCAAGCGCGCGCTCTCGCCGCCGTCCCTTTTTCCTTCGCATCGCACCGTCCTCGCGCGGCCGACGCGCGTCGCGCCGCCGTCGAGCTCCGGAGCGCCGCGTCGCCGGCCCTGCTCGGTTACGTTCGCCCGCACCCGTGCACGTTCCACTCACCGCAGCCCGGCGCCGCGATCGCCTCGATGCACCGACCACCGTGCGCACGCACGCAGGGCCACCCCAGGCCGAGGCCGTGCCCGCACCGTACCGCGCCGCCGGCAAGAGCTCTGCCGCGGAGGGCAGGAGCCGTTCCGGACAACCCAGGGGGAGGAAAAACCCAGCTTTAAGCGTTTGCGCACCCATAGGACCCGTATCGACCGCCAACCGAGCGCTGGACTTCGGTATGGCGCCGTCGCCGGCGACCCTCGCCGCGCCGCCACCCACACCGTCGCCGCCTCTCCTTGCCATGCCGCGCCGCTACCCATCCTTGGCCAAAGCGACGCACGGCTAAGGGGGTGTCCCAAATCCCGCTCCGCCTCACCCTCCCTGCGGTCTCTTGTGGGTCCGGCCCGCGCACCTCGCCGCCGAAAGCCGTCGCCGCGCCGCCGCCGTCTCGGGCATTCCGTCGAGCACTTCACGCGCGGGGGGGGGGGGGGAAAAGGCCCTAGGCTCGTGCGCACGAGCGCCTACACACGCGCGCGGCCGCGGGTAGATCCGTGGGATGCGGTGCGGCCCGCCTCTCACGCGCCACGGCCACACGAGAGCCCACACCGCGGCCGCCCGCACGGCGGCCCGCCGGATCGGCCGCGGGCGGCCGGTGGGGAGCCAAGCCCCACCGCGGACCACGGGGGACCCCGGCCGCAGCTCGGGATCCGGGGATCCCGTGCGGCCGGTCAGCCGGGGAAGGGTTTTCTTTTAAATAAAAATTCCGTAAAATTCCTTTTCCCTTCTAAAAATCCTAGAAAATCCATTTTAACTCCGAAAATTATGAAACCTTTTCCAGTAAATTTCTAAAAACTTAAACCACGGGTTGGGATACTATTTGCTCCCGTTTTGGATCTTAATTGCTCTTAATTTGGATTTAAGTTGCCATAGGACCGCTGTTTATTTTCCTTTTCGCGCTACTAGGAGCAGGGGGAGCCGGAGAGCTGAGTCAGGAGTACGACTACGCCGACGACTTCGCCGCGGAGGACTACCCGACCCCAGGTTCACGCCCGACCGATTCTGACTACCCATTAGGCATTGCTGAGTAGAATTGCTAGCGCTTTACTTTATATATGCATGTTGATGAACCTTGCACTGCCTCTCTATTTACCCTGTCCTTGATTGTCCTACTACTACTATATATGTTTATATGGGCGTGTATGTGCGCCGAGCTTCGCGATGCATGTGTTGGGATGGGAGTAGTGGATCTTGGCGTGTGTGGGGTAAAAACCGGCAGGAGAAGGCGTTTTGGGAACTTTGGCGGGGGTGAGCTCGCAACAACCGATCTGGGATCGGGGATAGGGGTGCACTCCTCAGTGCATCTCTCCGTTACGGTTTTCGGAGCCTAGGTGTTGGGGTTTTCGTGCGTTTGGAGGACATGAGCTCGCCCCGTCCGAAATCGAGTGGATCAACTTGTTTATAGGACATCGTACACACCACCCCGCCGAGAGTGGGGATAGGGCCGTGTTGAGCTCGGCAAGTGCGGAACCATACCTCGCTTAGGATGGATAGCGGGGTATCGGTGGGGGGAGCGGTGGAGGTGAGACCACCCTCTCAGAGCGACTCCCGTGTGGCCACACGGGAGCATGTCACAGTTCCGGTGTAGTCCCTTCCGAGGGGGGGACAACTTTGAGGGCCGGATGCAGGATGGGTTCGTAACTACCGAGAGTTCGCCGGTAGGATGGGCTCGGTCGGCCGTACACCGGTCGGGTACCATTCCGGGATGGGTACAGGTGTACACGCTCTGCAGAGTCGTTCGATCTATAGCTATAGCCGCGTCCTCGGTCATGGACACTGCCTAGAAGACGTACTTGATCCTCATGTTTTGGGATTTCTACCTCCCCCCTATAGGTGAGAGTGTGGTGAGCCGTGGTTACAGCCGGCTAGAGGAGAGAGGCTCCATCTACCTCGTCGATCCGGTTGTAATCATTGAGATGCGAGGAGAGGAAGTTCTCGCATCGCCCCTAGACGAGGAGTAGGAGTTGGGACGGGTCTTCTGGGTAACCAGTTGGATCCGGGTTGTGTTGAGAGACTTGGGTTTTGGGATGTTGACGGAGATACCTTGTTTACACTCTCGCTGCGTCGCTTAGGAAACCACGACCGATTCCTTGTCTACTCTCTTTTCCCTTTAGATGTTAGGCCACTTAAAGCCGCATACGGTTGGTGACGTGGACCTATCCCACTCCTTGGGGATAGACTTTGGGTGTGCGGGGTACGAGTCCGACTTCGACCGCAACGCCGACGGATGGTACGGCGAGGGATGCGTCGCTTCGCTCGAGTTGCCGTGGTGGGAAGAATAAAGATGGAGTCCCTTCGAGAAGATAGCTACCGTTGCGTAGAATTTTCACTCCGATTCGGCCCGGAGGCTTGTAATGATGTACTCCATAATGGACTTGTAATAAATTATTGTACTAATAACTTTATGTGATGCGATGTATGACTTTGTGTATCATTCCGTGAGACGTTCGTACGCGATAGCCACCGATCCGGGGACTATCGCGATGGTACGAGGATCCGGGTTTTCTATGAAAATCCGGGGTTTTACGAGTGGTATCGAGCCATGCTTGACCGTAGCACGTATCCCTAGGAAAGGTCGATAGAAATAGGACTCTATACGCTCTATCTTTATAGTTATACCCTTGAGCTATATTATAAAACTCGTTCCCTCTTTGAAAATTTCTTACTCACCTGCGCTGACAGAAATTTCTTGCGTTTCACAGGAGATGGAGCACCAGGTCGCGGAGATCACCCCCGAGACCTGCGGGGCGATCTGCCACTGGATGGAGAGGGCCCTTCTCAGGCTTGGAGTCCCTCCGACCTACGTCACGTACCGCGCCGAGTACGTCCCCGCCGTGACTGGGCGGATGGTGCTCGCACGGTCGGCCGTGCTCCCTCACCCGAGTCTCCCGGGTTTAAGGGAGAGGTCCGCTGCGCCGCCGCACTCACCGTCGCGACCGCGCTCGACGTCGCCCGCCGCCGTGCCCCGGGCCGCCTACTCGCACGCACCGCGCCTCCTTCGAGACCGGGACTCTTCGGCCGCTACCCCGGGACTGCGGCGCCTCGCACCGCTCGTGGACGGAGTTCCTTCGTACGAGGGGATCCGGGACGACGTCGACGTCGCTCCCTTCCGCGAGACCGACGAGACTGCGGTGGAGACCGCCGGCCTACTTGGTCGACCTCGACAAGTACACGCGCCGACCGGAGGGACGAGTCACGTACCCTCTACGGCCGGGTCGGGGACGCCACCATCGACGCGCTCCGGTACCGCCCACGCCGCGCCGAGCCCGGGAGAGGGAGAACACCGCTCTACGCCACCGTGTTCGCCGGCTCGAGTTGAGCCTCGACCGCACGACCGCCGTCCCGCTGCGGTCCGAGAGGGAGAGGGTGGACACCGAGGGAGGAGATGCGCACGCCAAGGAGGACCTACGCGGGCCGACCGCGAGTCGAACGGAGCCGAAGGACAAGCTCGAGCGCAAGGACGACTCGCTCACGGTGCGCGCTCACCGCTCGGGTGTGAGCGGCTCAAGGTGGAGAAGCTGGAGAAGAGCCGAGCGGACAACGTCGCCAACATCGCGTGGCTCACGCGCACGGCCGTCTACCTGAGGGACAAGGCCGAGAGAGTGAGGAGGACTTGGGAGGACGCCGACTCGCTTCGCGTGGACGAGCTCTTCGAGCTCAACGGAGAGCTACCCCCCGAGTCTCAGCGTGAGATCCGCACTGAGACCTTCGAGCTGCACCAGTCACGCCTCAAGCTCCACCTGTGCCCGATGGCCCGTCTGCCGACCCCCGTCGAGACCGAGGAGGTTCGAGAGGCTCACGCCTTGGTGTCCCGGATCTTCCCGCCGGACTACCCCACCGAGGACCGCTACCCCGTCACGTACCAGCGGGCACGCACGGAGTAGAGAGGCGAGCGGGGAGGCATGACCTAGAGTAGTGTTCCATGCTAGTAGTTTCCATGAGTTGTTCCATGCAGCCGCGAGCATGTTCGGTGCATGAAGAGAGTCATGCCACACCATGTAGACACTACCCTTTTGAGATTGTACCGATGTATTAGATCGTTGACTTGTTGCTGCTACCCCAAGGTCTGAGTCAGCCTCAGGGGAGCAAGTGTAATAATCATGTTTGATGTATGCTTGGATCTTAATGGTGTTATTGGTGTCTTAATGCTTCTTCTGCTTGAGTGTAGGTTATAATTAGAACTATTTTCTTGATTGCTTAAGACTCATGTGTGAGTTGGTGAGTGACGTGCATAAACGCCTTTCTTTTCCCTCATGATTTCAGAAGGATGTCGATCCGCCGCTCCAACCGGCTGATAGCTCGCCTCGAGGAGGCAGCTGCTGAGGAAGAAGCCCAGCTGGGGCGTGGACGCGGCCGTGGCCGTGGCCGTCCACCCCTGCGTGGGGGAGCCTTGGGGGCTAGGGGCCGAGGTGACGGAGCACCGCCACCGCCGCCCGAGAACCCTGAGGCCGAGGTTGAGCAAGGAGCGGCCGCGCAAGGCCGCCCGAGCCGGAACGCCCACCACCACCCCCGCCTAACTTGGTGGAAGTGATGGCGCTCCGGACTCGGCCGATGCGAGAGGATGGCGAGAGGCCATGGAGCACCGTGGCAACGGTGGGAACCGCGTCGCTCCGCAAGACGAGGACCTCACGCGGAAGATCGAGAGGTTCATCCGCCCGAAGGCCCCCACCTTCGCTACTCGGATGACCCACTCGAGGCCGACGACCGGGCCGAGGGTGATCGAGACCAAGCTCGACCTCACCGTCCGCTCCGACGAGGAGTGTGTCGCTATCGCCGCGCACCGGTGCCCGGAGGGTCCCGCCAAGGCGTGGTGGGACAACTACACCGCCACCCACCCGAACCCGGCGTTCATCACCGGGCCGGAGTTCCGCGAGGCGTTCCGCGAGCGCACCTTCCCGACGAGCCGCCGGTCCGAAGGCGCGGGAGTTCCGCACCATGACTCGGGGTGCGATGAGGGTCGAGGAGTACGAGCGTCACTTCATGAAGATGATGCGGTACGCCCCCGACGACACCAACACCGACCGAAGAAGCGAGTTCGGTTCCTGCGGGGGGCCTTCACCACGGCCTTCGCCGGCGCCGAAGGCTAGTGAGCACAAGTCCCCGCGCCATCTCGTCAACCGCGCCATCGCGGTCGAGGACGAGAGGAGGGGCCACGAGGAACGCATGAGGGGCAAGAAGAGAATGGGAGATCGGGATCGGCCCCGACCGATCTTTCCGAAGCCGAGAAGCGGACGAGCAACATGCCGAGGGGGAGCTACCGCCCGGGGCACAACCGGCCGGGCGTGGCTTCGGAGGTGGTGGACGTAGCCCGTTCCCCGAGGGGAGGAACCCCGGCTACCCCCGGCCAGACCGGGAGGCTACACCCGTGCTCCACCGAGCACCGCGCGACCCGCCGCGGCAGAGGCTTCACCGTCACCGCTTCGCGTGTGGCAAGCCGGGCCACAAGTCCTACGACCGCCCCGACAAGAAGACCGGCCGCCACTCCCGCGAGGGCACTGCTCCCGGGGAGCCGACCTCCTCGGCCGCACCGCCCCCGGCCGCCGGCCGTGGTAGGCTGAACCACCTCACTGAGGAGGAGGCTGCCGATGCCCCCGACGTCGTGATCGGTAAGTTTTTGGTTTGTGGTACTTCTGCTCTGGTTCTCTTTGACACCGGTGCAACCGGGTCTTACATCACCTCCCGGTTCGTGAGTAAACTTTCCCTCCCTACAACCACCCGATCGATGCCCATCATCACGAGCTCTCCGCTCGGGGATATCCGATGCACCCTGCTGTGCAAAGGAGTAGAAGTGGTCATCCAAGGACACACCTTCTATGGGGATCTCACCGTGCTGCCTTCCCATGGTATCGACGTGATACTAGGAATGGATTGGATCACCGCCCACAAGGGTGTCATCTCCACTTCACCGAGGCTGGTGACACTACTGCACCCTGACGGGACAAGGGTGACCTTCGAGCCAATGAAGTCTCGAGACATACCGGCCGTATACAGCCTTCACACGAAGGCCATATCGGACGTGCCGGTAGTATGTGAGTATGAGGATGTGTTTCCGAGAGGAGTTGCCGGGTTGCCTCCCGATCGTGATGTGGAGTTCGTGATTAACCCGGTGCGGGAACGGCGCCGATAGCCCGCAGTCCGTACCGTATGGCGGAGGTTGAGCCGAAACCGCTAAAGGCGAGCTGGACTCGCTACTCGAGAAAGGGTTCATTCGGCCGAGTGCCTCACCCTGGGGTTCACCGGCACTATTCGTACCAAAGAAGGATGGGACGCAACGTCTGTGCGTCGACTACCGCGCCCTGAACGCGGTGACCATCAAGAACAAGTACCCACTGCCCAGGATTGATGATTTGATGGATCAGCTGAGGCAAGCCAAGTACTTCAGCAAGATTGATCTCCGGTCGGGTTATCACCAGATGAAGATCCGCCCGGAGGACATCCACAAGACGGCATTCGTGACCAGATATGGGCAGTATGAGTACACAGTCGTGTCGTTTGGCCTCACAAATGCCCCGGCATACTTCATGAACATGATGAACAAGGTCTTCATGGACGAGTTGGACAAGTGTGTCGTCGTCTTCATAGACGATATACTTGGTCTACTCCCCGGACGACGGAGAGGAACACGAGGGGCACCTGAGGATCGTACTGGGAAAGCTCAGGCAGCATCAGTTGTACGCCAAGTTCAGCAAGTGTGAGTTCTGGATGGAAGAAGTCGCGTTTCTGGGACATGTGTTGTCAGCTAAGGGAGTTGCTGTAGATCCGAGCAAGATTGAGGCCGTATCGAAGTGGCGATCACCGAAGTCCGTGACAGAGATCCGCGCTTTTCTCGGTTTGGGCGGGTACTACCGCCGGTTTATCGAGAACTTCTCCAAGATCGCCAAGCCCATGACAGAGCCGTTGAAGAGCAACACCGCCGTATGTGTGGTCGGACAAGTGTGAAGCCGGTTTCCGGGGAGCTCAAAACTCGTCTCACCACTACCCCGGTCCTGACCCTGCCCGACGCTAGCAAGGATTTCGTGGTGTACTGTGACGCGTCAAGGCAAGGACTTGGCTGCGTGTTGATGCAAGGGGGCAAGGTAGTGGCATACGCTTCACGACAGTTAAGGAAGCATGAGGAGAACTACCCGACACACGACCTCGAGCTAGCCGCTGTCATTCATGCGTTGAAGATATGGAGACACTATCTGATGGGGAACAAGTGCGACATCTACACGGATCACAAGAGTCTGAAGTATATCTTCACCCAGTCGGAGTTGAATCTGAGGCAAAGGAGATGGCTAGAGCTGATCAAGGACTACGACTTAAGCATTCACTACCACCCTGGTAAGGCAAACGTTGTGGCCGACGCTCTAAGCCGCAAGCACTACTGCAGCAACTTGATGGTGCGAGAGGAACAACCCGCCTTACATGAAGAGCTAGAAAAGCTGAGCTTAGAGATTGTGGAGGAGGGGCAGTTGAACCAGTTGAGGGTAAAATACACACTCGAAGATCAGATCCGCCAAGCACAGGAGGAATGTCCAGAGATCCAAGAGGTGAAGCGCCTGATGGAGAATGGCAAAGCAGCTGACTATCGCCTCGACGAGCAGGGTACACTGTGGCTGAAGGACCGCATCTGCGTGCCTCAGGACAAGGAGATTCGGGGCTCGATCCTTAAAGAGGCCCACGATTCTCGATACTCGATCCACCCTGGCTGTACCAAGATGTACAAAGACCTGAAAGTACGGTTTTGGTGGGAAAGGATGAGAGAGGACATCGCTGAATACGTCGCCCGGTGCGACACGTGCCAGCGAGTAAAGGCCGAACACCAGAGGCCTGCCGGACTGCTGCAACCGCTCGAGATACCCACGTGGAAGTGGGATGATATCAGTATGGACTTCATCGTGGGGTTGCCGCGCACGCAGAAAGGGCATGACTCCATATGGGTGATTGTTGACCGGTTGACCAAGGTAGCACATTTCTTACCAGTTAGGGCGGACTACCGCGTGAGCCGACTTGCGGAACTGTATGTAGACAACATCCTGAAGCTTCATGGGGCTCCGAGGAGTATTGTGTCGGACCGAGGGCCCCAGTTCACCGCTCAGTTCTGGAAGAGCTTACACGCTTCTATGGGCACCCAACTGAACTACAGCACAGCGTTCCACCCACAGACCGACGGACAGACAGAGAGGGTAAATCAGGTGCTAGAAGACTTGCTGAGAGCTTGTGTGTTGACCTACGGATCGGATTGGGAAAAGAGCCTGTCATATGCCGAGTTCTCTTACAACAACGGCTACCAGGCCAGCTTGAAGATGGCTCCGTTCGAAGCCCTGTATGGCAGAAAGTGTCGGACACCGCTGATGTGGTCCGAGGTGGGGGAGCGAACCTTTTTCGGTCCCGCCACTATTGTTGAGGCCGAGGAAAATGTCGCCAAGGTACGAGAGAACCTGAAGATAGCTCAGAGCAGGCAGAAGAGCTATGCCGATGCAAAACGGAAGGACGTCTCGTTCGAGGTGGGGGATCACGTCTACTTGAAGGTGTCACCCCTCCGAGGTACGAAGAGGTTCCACGTCAGGGGGAAGCTATCCCCTAGATACGTTGGTCCCTACCCTATTGTGAGTAAGGTCGGGAAGGTGGCGTACAAACTCGAGCTACCTCCGGAGCTCGCGGGCGTTCACCCGGTGTTCCATGTTTCCCAACTTCGGAAGTGTGTGGTCGTCGAGAAGAGAGTGCCTGCTCAGGCGCTAGACGTCCAGGAAACCCTGGAGTACTTGGAGTACCCGGTTCGGATCCTGGACTGGGCGGAGAAGTCGACCAGGAACACCACCACGCGCTTCTGCAAGGTGCTCTGGAGTAATCACTCCGAGCGCGAAGCCACGTGGGAGAAGGAGACAGCATTGAGGGAAAAATACCCTCATCTCTTCGAAACGGAGGTAACTTTCTAATCTCGGGGACGAGATTCTTGTGAGGGGGGGAGTTCTGTAACATCCCTAGTTTTGACTTGCTTTCAAATGTCGAATTTCAAAAACAAACTTGGATTGAATTGGAGTGCTCGTAAATCGAATAAGGATGTCTTCTTCTTCTCTCCCTTAATTCCTAGATTTACATTGAGCTAAATGAAAATTCCTAGGAGATATAAAAATGATAGTGTGAGAAACTTGGAGATTCTAATGGTTTTATTTGGTTTTATTTGGAATTTGTTTGAGTGGGGTTTCAAACTTGAATCTGCATTCAAATTTGAATCTAATTTAAAAAAAGGTTTGGTGGGAAATAGAAAAGGGGAAGGGGGACTGTTTCTGGGCCGCGAGCCCAAGCTCCCGAAGTCTGTCGGGCCACCCCCATCTATTTTTCTCCGCACGCCGCGCCACCCGCGCTCCTTCCTCATTTCAGCCCACCGCGGCCCGGCCCGGCCGCCGGCCCGCCTCCCACCTACCGCGGCCGCCGGGACACCGACGGGCGGGGCCCGGGGTGACGTCACCCCCGACGTCGGCCGTCTTCCTCCCGTCACCCTTCCTTTTGCTTTCCCCCTTTTGCACTTTGCGACGTCGCCCGAGCTCGGCGCCGCCCCCGCTCGCCGCCGGCCGTTCACGCCCACCGGAGTGATCCACGCCGTCCACGCGTCCCACATTCCGCCCGCGCTATAAGATGGCCGCCGCCGCACCACGGCGTAGCCGCAACCCTAGCCGCCGCGGGGGGAGACCACCCGTTCCACACCGCCTCGCCGCCCGCCGGGGAGGAGAAGGAGGAGGAGGAGGAGAGGAGGAACCCCGGAGCTCGCCGCCGGCTCGCCGTCGACCGCGCGGAGCCGGAGGCCCACTCGAGGAAGCCCGAGGACGCCGCGAAGCCAAGAACCGCGACGCCCTTGCTTCCTCTGCCCCGCGCCGCCGTGCCACGCCGCCACCTCTACCAGCGCCGCCTCCGTCCTCATCTCTGCGCCACCGATCTTCACCGCCGTCTGCACGTCGGCCCGTGGCCACCAAGGTGAGGCAAACCCCCTCGCCCTCTGTGGTTGACCCGGCCTTCGAGCCGCGGCCCTCTTACACACGCCGTGCCGACCTCGCCGCCGCGCCGCCGCCGCCGGTGATGCCGGCCATCGTGCCGGGGGCCGGGAAGCGTGTCTCCGCGGGTGCCACCGCCGCCGCCGCCGCAAGCGCGCGCTCTCGCCGCCGTCCCTTTTTCCTTCGTACCGCACCGTCCTCGCGCGGCCGACGCGCGTCGCGCCGCCGTCGAGCTCCGAGCGCCGCGTCGCCGGCCCCTCGCTCGGTTACGTTCTGCCCGCACCCGTGCACGTTCCACTCACCGCAGCCCGGCGCCGCGATCGCCTCGATGCACCGACCACCGTGCGCACGCACGCGGGGCCACCCCAGCCGAGGCCGTGCCCGCACCGTACCGCGCCGCCGGCAAGAGCTCGCCGCGGAGGGCGGAGGAGCCGTTCCGACAACCCGGGGGGGAGGAAAAACCCGGCTTTAAGCGTTTGCGCACCCATAGGACCCGTATCGACCGCCAACCGAGCGCCGGACTTCGGTATGGCGCCGTCGCCGGGCGACCCTCGCCGCGCCGCCACCCACACCGTCGCCGCCTCTCCTTGCCATGCCGCGCCGCTACCCATCCTTGGCCAAGCGACGCACGGCTAAGGGGTGTCCCAAATCCCGCTCCGCCTCACCCTCACCGCGGTCTCTTGTGGGTCCGGCCGGCGCACCTCGCCGCCGAAAGCCGTCGCCGCGCCGCCGCCGTCTCGGGCATTCCGTCGAGCACCCTTCACGCGGGGGGGGGGGGGGGGGGGAAAGGCCCTAGGCTCGTGCGCACGAGCGCCACACACGCGCGCGCGGCCGCGGGTAGATCCGTGGGATCCGGTGCGGCCCGCCTCTCGCGCCCACGGCCACACGGGAGCCCACACCGCGGCCGGGCCCGCACGGCGGCCGCCGGATCGGGCCGCGGGCGGCCGGTGGGGAGCCAAGCCCCACCGCGGACCACGGGGGACCCCGGCCGCGGGGCGGGATCCGGGGATCCCGTGCGGCCGGTCGACCGGGAAGGGTTTTCTTTTAAATAAAAATTCCGTAAAAATTCCTTTTCCCTTCTAAAAATCCTAGAAAATCCATTTTAACTCCGAAAATTATGAAACCTTTTCCGGTAAATTTCTAAAAACTTAAACCACGGGTTGGGATACTATTTGCTCCCGTTTTGGATCTTAATTGCTCTTAATTTGGATTTAAGTTGCCATAGGACCGCTCGTTTATTTTCCTTTTCGCGCTACTAGGAGCGGGGGGAGCCGGGAGAGCCGAGTCGGGGAGTACGACTACGCCGACGACTTCGCCGCGGAGGACTACCCGACCCCGGGTTCACGCCCGACCGATTCCGACTACCCATTAGGCATTGCTGAGTAGAATTGCTAGCGCTTTACTTTATATATGCATGTTGATGAACCTTGCACTGCCTCTCTATTTACCCTGTCCTTGATTGTCCTACTACTACTATATATGTTTATATGGGCGTGTATGTGCGCCGAGCTTCGCGATGCATGTGTTGGGATGGGAGTAGTGGATCTTGGCGTGTGTGGGGTAAAAACCGGCAGGAGAAGGCGTTTTGGGAACTTTGGCGGGGGTGAGCTCGCAACAACCGATCTGGGATCGGGGATAGGGGTGCACTCCTCAGTGCATCTCTCCTGTTACGGTTTTCGGAGCCTAGGTGTTGGGGTTTTCGTGCGTTTGGAGGACATGAGCTCGCCCGGTCTGAAATCGAGTGGATCAACTTGTTTATAGGACATCGTACACACCACCCCGCCGAGAGTGGGGATAGGGCCGTGTTGAGCTCGGCAAGTACGGAACCATACCTGCTTAGGATGGATAGCGGGGTATCGGTGGGGGGAGCGGTGGAGGTGAGACCACCCTCTCAGAGCGACTCCCGTGTGGCCACACGGGAGCATGTCACAGTTCCGGTGTAGTCCCTTCCGAGGGGGGGACAACTTTGAGGGCCGGATGCAGGATGGGTTCGTAACTACCGAGAGTTCGCCGGTAGGATGGGCTCGGTCGGCCGTACACCGGTCGGGTACCATTCCGGGATGGGTACAGGTGTACACGCTCTGCAGAGTCGTTCGATCTATAGCTATAGCCGCGTCCTCGGTCATGGACACTGCCTAGAAGACGTACTTGATCCTCATGTTTTGGGATTTCTACCTCCCCCCTATAGGTGAGAGTGCGGTGAGCCGTGGTTACAGCCGGCTAGAGGAGAGAGGCTCCATCTACCTCGTCGATCCGGTTGTAATCATTGAGATGCGAGGAGAGGAAGTTCTCGCATCGCCCCTAGACAGGAGTAGGAGTTGGGACGGGTCTTCTGGGTAACCGGCTGGATCCGGGTTGTGTTGAGAGACTTGGGTTTTGGGATGTTGACGGAGATACCTTGTTTACACTCTCCGCTTCGCTCGCTCGCTTAGGAAACCACGACCGATTCCTTGTCTACTCTCTTTTCCCTTTAGATGTTAGGCCACTTAAAGCCGCATACGGTTGGTGACGTGGACCTATCCCACTCCTTGGGGATAGACTTTGGGTGTGCGGGGTACGAGTCCGACTTCGACCGCAACGCCGACGGATGGTACGACCGAGGGGATGCGTCGCTTCGCTCGAGTTGCCGTGGTGGGAAGAATAAAGATGGAGTCCCTTCGAGAAGATAGCTACCGTTGCGTAGAATTTTCACTCCGATTCAGCCCGGGAGGCTTGTAATGATGTACTCCATAATGGACTTGTAATAAATTATTGTACTAATAACTTTATGTGATGCGATGTATGACTTTGTGTATCATTCTGTGAGACGTTCTGTACGCGATAGCCACTGATCCAGGGACTATCGCGATGGTACAGGGATCCGGGTTTTCTATGAAAATCCGGGGTTTTACAATCCTGGTGGATGGGTTAGTGTTAGACTTTCCTTTCGAGCCACCGATGAGGTCGAGACTATGAGAGTCAGTCGGGCCCTCAATCTTGGCTGTCATGTCCCGATCCACCTCAGCCGACTTGAGCTTCGAGAACAGCTCGTTCACGGTCAGAGTGTCATACTTCTCCAACTCCACAATGGCCTCGAACTTTCCGCCCAAACATTACGATCCAACGAGTGTAAGAGCTTGATGGCTCTATCATGATCATCGTGCGGGAGCACGTCCACATTGGCCCTCGTGTTGTTCACCACAACTGTGAACCTCTGAAACAAGGCATCAATGGACTCACTGGGGAGATGAGTGAAATTATCGTACTCTCTCCGCTAAGTCGCATACATCCGATCCTGAACCTAGGCGTTTCCAACATGAGCTTCCTTTAACACCGACCAGATTCTACAAGCCAAGCTCTCTGTGTGCACCCGATCAAATTCAGGCTGACACAAAGCACGAAACAAGTAGCCGAACGCCTTGTTGTTGGCTTCAAACATGTCACTTGATCCTGGAGCAAGGAAGTTCATAGACTGGACATAGCCTGTGGCCACCGTGACATCCCAAAGGATCTGACCCTTTCCGCGGAGGAACGCCACCATCCACTTACTCCACATCTGGTAGTTTTTGCCATCGAAGTGTGGAGGACCCGAACCCCGTTCTTGATACGCCATACAAGGATCTTAGACTGATTAGAGTCAATCAAGACCCGTAACCGGCTCTGATACCACTTGAAGGACCGAAACGACGAAACAGAGAGGGGGGAGTGAATGGGAGCCGATAAAAGTTCTTCTCGAAGGAGATAGAGACTCCAACAAGATGAGCACGTCCAACACACGTCTCCAACTCAACTACCCAAGTTGGTCAAGACCACGTAGCCACTAGAGTGCTATTGATCTTAGGAACGAACAAACAACCTTCTGAGCCAAAACACACCAACACGCAAAGCGGAAACTTGCACGGCTTGCTGCTTGTGCTACACCGGTCAGACTGGTGGATAGAGCTAGTCAGGTCGGTGGCTATAGCAGCCGCACAACAAATGTTCCAGAGAGCCTCAATGACTTCTCTAGGCCCTGTAACAAAAACACCCCCAAAACACAACTAGAAAAGGATAAGAACCCTTCACAAAACCAAGGCAAACACATCCAAACTAGACAAGAACTGAGTAGCACCAACACGACCCAAAGGCACATGAGTCCAGCAAAACACCCAAGACAAATCCCGTAGAGGGCTCACACCAGTCAGACCGGTGGTGCCTGGGCAGCTCGGGATGAACAGAACCCGCGGGTCAATTCCTCCAAATCCAACTCCCGATCTCCCAATCGCTCCACGGATTCGAACAAGACTTTGGGGATAGTAGGAACACCTCATGGGCACTCCATAGCCAAGTTATGGTCCACAAAAACTTGTTGAATCAAGAGGAATCGAAGCATTTCCGCCAAGAACTCCACAAACCCTAGGACAACAAAAACCCCAAAATCGAGCCCCTTTTATCATGGATTTGGGAAGGGAATCAAAGGGAAAAGAACCACGAAGGGTTCATGCATACATCCCCCAACAAATCCCCAAGAGAACAGCCTCAAAATCTCTCCAAAAAATCACCAAGAAAGACTCCGAAAATCACCAAAAAGGAAAACCGGGAAGAACTCAAACATGCCTTGAGGAACCACGCCGAATCACTATACATTCCATGATGGTTCATACAAGGTCTAGCTTCCACCCGATCATCCTACCCTCTCACAAGATCTCAACATGAAGCTCTCAGCTAGTCCTAGAAATTCCACGGGAAAAGGAAGAGGAAAATAGCAAAACAAAATGAGCTAGGGTTCCCAGAGATGGCTGCCATCCTCACTAGGCAACCGAATGTCTAAAATACCCTTACTAGCTAACTAGGGATACATGCCCCTCAAGGGCGAATTCAGAAGTGTTTGTCATCGCTCCATCGGACAGATGCCCAGCGACCGCAAACTTGGTTAGCCTCGACGCAAGCCTTGCGATCCCGACGCGTGTCCTCTGCTTGGAAGTCTCCGAACTGCGTCGTCACACACCGGTCGGACCGGTCTGGAGCTACTGCACCTCCGTCTTTGGTTCTTCGGTCTTGGCTTTGTGGATCAACCAAGGAACCCAGTGGTTTTCTGGTGAACCATCGGAAATCCCGCTAACTTGGTGTAGCCTCCGCCAATCACCACTCATGACTCATCTCCCACGTAGTCCCGGCTTGGCCTTGGTTTTGAGGCTCAACCAAGAAACCGTCCATGACTTTATCTTGCTGTTCTTGCCACCATGCGGCCCGCACTTGACTCCGCTGGCCATCGGGTCCCTCGAACGAAGCCTAATTGTCTTCTCCACACTGGAGGCCTCACCAGCAACGACCTTTCGCGCTTGTTCTGCACCTGCACCAACACTAGTCAAGCCGCAACCTGCACCTGCAATACTTAGACAAGAATCAGTCCACACAATGTTGTCAATCGCTCATCACACAAGGAAGCGACCATCCACTGGTCCTCAAACCACACATGGTCCTCAGGGTGCACCAGGACACAGAGCCTAGCGGGTGAAAATATAAGACATCAGGTCGTAGGGGAAGGTCATGGCTTATTTAGGCGTTGGGCCCTCTGACACATGGTCTGATTTTTTCATGTAGTGTAGACTACAAGGTCACGAGTCAACAGTGGTCAGAGATTCTCTTGCCACCCGGAAAATGACAAACTACCCACGAATCGAGGGGGTTACTGTAGCCATGTGACTCTGTGGTGGGCTCAGACATAATTGATGCACTAGCGACAAATACAACGTGAGACAGGAAATAAAGTCGTCACCTTTAATGACGCACATATCTGTAGGCCCTCTGGACCACGTGGTAACAATGTCATCACTTCATTAGCTGCCCGAGGCCCGACTTTGGCTATAAATAGCACTGTGAGACTGAAGGAGGCAAGCACTGATCATTGTTGAGCTATGAAGACGCAGAGTAGAAATCCCGCCATGCCATGGGCATGTGTTCGACCACCAGATTGTATATTGTTGTGCTCGTAGAAGCTTGGAGCTAGCAGAACTCTCACGAAATGTAGGCAGCTGAGGACCACGTGTGGTTCGAGGACCGGTGGATGGTCGCTTACTTGTGTGATGAGTGATTGACAACGTTTTGTGGACTGATTCTTGTCTAAGTATTGCAGGTGCAGGTTGCGGCTTGACTCGTGTTGGTGCAGGTGAAGAACAAGCGCGAAAGGTCGTCGCCGGTGAGGCCTCCAGGTGTGGAGAAGACAAGTAGGCTTCGTTCGAGGGACCCGGTGGCCAGCGGGGTCAAGTGCGGGCCGCATGGTGGCATGAACAACAAGATGAAGTCGTGGACGGTTTCTTGGTTGAGCCTCGAAACCAAGGTCAAGCCGGGACTACGTGGGAGCCAAGTCATTAGTGGAGATTGGCGGAGGCTACACCGAGTTCGCGGGGTTTCCAGTGGTTCACCAGAAAACCACTGGGTTCCTTGGTTGATCCACAAAGCCAAGACCGGAGAACCGAAGACGGAGCCGCAAAGAAGATTGCACCGGCTCCGACCGGTGGGGACCGGTCTGACCGGTGAGGAGCACCGGTCTGACCGGTGTGCGACGACGCAGTCCGGAATCTTCAAAGCGGAGGACACGCGTCGGGATCGCATGGTTTGCATCGAGGCTACGCAGGGTGCGGTCGCCAGGCATCCGTCTGATGGTGAAGACATCAAGAATTCCAAATCCGCCCTTGAGGGGCTTGTATCCCTAGTTGTTAGAGAAGGGCATTTTAGACATTCGGATGCCTCCATATAACCCAAGAGGTGAGAGGATGGCAGCCAACTCTTGGAACCCTAGCTCATTAGTTTTCCTATTTTCCACCTATTTTCCTTAGGTTTTCTTTAGGACTAGCAAGAGAGCTTCACGGAGAGATCTTGTTGAGAGGGATGGATGATCGGGCGGATTGCTAGACCTTGTACGAACCTTTGTTTCATGTATAGATGATTCGGCGTGGTTCCTCAAGGTTTGGATGTGTTTTCCCCGGTTGTTCTTGGTGGTGATTTTCGGAGCCCTCTCTCGGTGATTTCTTTGGGTTGTTTTCGGGACTTTTCTCTTGGGGATTTGATGGGGGAAATTTGTGGGAACCCTTCGTGGTTCTTTGGGATGTGATTCCCCTCCCAAATCCGTGAGTAAAAGTGCTCGATTTTGGGGTTTCTTGAGTTCTTGGGTTGGAAGTGCTTTCGGCGGGATTTCTTTGATTCCTCCTTTTTGGACGAGATTTGGTGGGATTAAACTTGGCTATGTGAAGGACCGATACGGCAAACCATAGAGGGGGGGGGGAGTGAATGGGAGCCGATAAAAATTCTTCTCGAAGGAGATCGAAACTCCAACAAGATGAACACGGCTTCCAACACACGTCTCCGACTCACTACCAAGGTTGGTCAAGCCCACATAGCCACTGGAGTGCCACTGGACCTAGGAACCAACACACCACCTTCCGACCCAAGAAACGCACCGGAAAAACCAAACCTCGAGTCTACAGAACCACACCGGTCAGACCGGTGAGCACCACCGGTCAGACCGGTCCCTGTTGGTGAAACTGAGCAACTTCCACTTAGTGGCTCTACACCGGTCAGACCGGTGAGACACACCGGTCAGACCGATGGCAGCCTGAAAGCCCCCAAGGCACCAAACAAAGTCAACCGACCACCAACCGACCCAAACTCGAAACAAAAGCAACACGGGACAACAACGAACACACCAAGACGTTCACCCGAGCAAAATCCCACAATGGCTCGCACCGGTCGACCGGTCAAGAGCACCGGTCGACCGGTGTAGCTCGGGCGACTCGGGATGAACAAGACCCGCGCGGGTCAACTCACCCAAATCCAAATCTCGATCTCCCGAATCACTCCACGGACTTGAACAAGACTTTGGGGATATCAGGAACACCTCATGAGGAGTCCATAGCCAAGTTTAATCCCACCAAATCTCATCCAAAAAGGAGGAATCGAAGAAATCCCGCCGAAAGCACTTCCAACCCAAGAACTCAAGAAACCCCAAAATCGAGCACTTTTACTCACGGATTTGGGAGGGGAATCACAGCCCAAAGAACCACGAAGGGTTCCCACAAATTTCCCCCATCAAATCCCAAGAGAAAAGTCCCGAGATCAACCCAAAGAAATCACCGAGAGAGGGCTCCGAAAATCACCACCAAGAACAACCGGGGAAACACATCCAAACCTTGAGGAACCACGTCGAATCATCTATACATGAAACAAAGGTTCGTACAAGGTCTAGCAAGCCGCCCGATCATCCATCCCTCTCAACAAGATCTCTCCGTGAAGCTCTCTTGCTAGACCTAAGGAAAACCTAAGGAAAATAGGTGGGAAATAGGAAAACAAATGAGCTAGGGTTCCAAGAGTTGGCTGCTATCCTCTCACCTCTTGGGTTATATGGAGGCAACCGAATGTCTAAAATGCCCTTCTCTACTAACTAGGGATACAAGCCCCTCAAGGGCGGATTTGGAATTCTTGATGTCTTCACCATCGGACGGATGCCCGGCGACCGCACCCTGCGTAGCCTCGACGCAAGCCATGCGATCCCGACGCGTGTCCTCCGCTTCGAAGATTCCGGACCGCGTCGTCGCACGCCGGTCGACCGGTGCTCCTCACGGCCGGGGACCGTCCGCGCCGCCGCGGCTCCATCTTCGGTTCTCCGGTCTTGGCTTTGTGCTCAACCAAGGAACCCCGTGGTTTTCTGGTGAACCACCGGAAACCCCGCGAACTCGGTGTAGCCTCTGCCATTCTCCACTCAAGACTTGGCTCCCACGTAGTCCCGGCTCGACCTTGGTTTTGAGGCTCTACCAAGAAACCGTCCACGACTTCATCTTGCTGTTCATGCCACCATGCGGTCCGCACTTGACCCCGCTGGCCACCGGGTCCCTCGAACGAAGCCTACTTGTCTTCTCCACACCTGGAGGCCTCACAGGCGACGACCTTTCGCTCTTGTTCTTCACCTGCACCAACACCAGTCAAGCCGCAACCTGCACCTGCAATACTTAGCCAAGAATCAGTCCACACAACGTTGTCAATCACTCATCACACAAGGAAGCGTCCATCCACCAGTCCTCGAACCACACATGGTCCTCAATCTCCCCCTTGATTAGTGCATTGACAACACCCACACGAAAGTAACAAGAGAGAAAACAAAAAGAAAAGAAACGAACAAAAAGCCATCAAAAGCCAAACAAAGGCAAAGAGCAAGATCACTTGAAGAAGACAAGTCTCGGACCCCTTAGGCAAGGGCAACTGCTCGACACATCCGAGACAAAACAAAACTCAAGCAAAGAGCGCAAACCACCAAAACAAAGCTCGAACAACCACAAAGAGCTCCCCCTGCACACATGCAAGCTCCCCCTGAACCAATGCACCTCCCCCTGGACGAATGCATGCAAGACACCACTTGAAACAGGGGGCCGCAACAAAACAGCCCCGACCGGTCGAGACCGGCCAACACCACCGGTCCGACCGGTGTGCAACATGTGTACAGAACCAAGCACTCACACCGGTCGACCGGGTGACCCGACCGGTCGACCGGTGCACAACGAAGAGCCCGAGAAATGGCTCGAAACCACATGAAAACCTTCTAAACACGTCCAAAGAAGCCATTTCAAGCTCAAACTTCTCCCCCTTGTTGACAATGCATGAATCAAGCCAAAAATGCAAAACTTTCAACCTAGAGCTTCTCAAATAGACAAAATTCAACAAAGAATGCTACACATGTCCAAATGAGCAAGTTAGGTACTCTACGGCTTCGTATCAATCTCAACTACATGATCACCAAGTTTCACAACCATTGGACGAAGCTAAGAGGAATTTTGGCAATTTTGCGAAAAACATGCCTCTCATGAGCAAAGTCCTAAACATGATCAAAGCATATCAAAATGGCAAAGCCACACAAACTTCATGCTAGGACAGCCATTCTAACCATAAGACCATAACAAACACCCACAAGCACCTCATGTCATGTCAAAGCCACCGAGCCATGTGCCTACTTCTATGTATGAGACTTCTCATTGGTAGGCATCATGCAACGGTTTAGCACCCAAAGCAAATTAAATTCAGCATATATGACATGGGAGCACATTTCCAAGCAGTTTTCATTTCATTTTCAGATTTGTAAATGGTACATGAAATGTCTTTGCGACAAAAAGGAACTTATGCTCCTCCACAAGATAAATCAAGAGGGCTAAACATTCATGATGGCAAGTGAGCCTTTGGCCCCATATGATCAATAAACTAGCTATCCAACCACAAATTAAGCATAGCAAGGCCACAAAAACGTGTCAAGAGCATGTAAAGGCATTTACACACGAGAGAGCATACATGTGACATTTTTCAAAAGCATAGCTATCAACCATGGATTATTCATCAAGATCATCAAGAGCTAAGCCAAACTTACCGTAGCATACCAAACAAGCTCACAAAGACATATATCTCATTCCATGGTGAACAAAGTATATGAGAGAAGCTATTCCTAACCAATGCATATGATACAAAATGCATGCAATCTAAGATACAAGGATGCCTATACATCATGTTACATATGCCATGCCAAATGCAAGAAATGCACAATGAAAAGCTATACATATGCTACAAAGGAGCTCCCACAAACAAAGCTCACAAAACCACCGGCTCCTTGAGGGGAGGCAAAACGGGCTCGACACCACCGACAAAAGAGAGCTCCCACACACCCAACTCAAGAAATCAAACACACACCAAGTTCCCCCCCGTAAACGAGTGAAAGTTGCTTGATCCAGGGGTTTGGTGAAAATATCGGCTAGTTGGTCATGTGTGTACATGGATCAAAGCCATCTTTCCTTTCTCGACGTTGTCTCTCAGAAAATGGTAACTCACTTCTATGTGCTTGGTTCTGGAATGGAGCACTGGGTTCTTTGCAACGCTTATGGCTCTGGTGCTATCACATTGAAGTGGGACATGGGTATACTCCTCACCAAAGTCACTCATGGTGCAGGTGATCCAAAGGAGCTGAGAGCAACAACTAGCAGCGGCAACATACTCGGCCTCGGTCGTGGATTGAGCAACACTCGACTGCTTGCGGGAAGACCAAGACACCAAAGAAGAACCCAAAAACTGGCAAGTCCCAGAAGTGGACTTCCTATCCAACCGACACCCGGCAAAATCCGCATCTGAAAAGCCATGAAGCGCCAAAGAAGAGGACGCGGAGTACCAAAGGCCGAAGTCGGGAGTGTGACGCAAGTACCTGAAAATTCTCTTCACCGCTTGCCGATGCGAAGTCCTCGGAGACGCTTGAAAACGAGCGCACAGACACACCGAGAACTGGATGTCTGGCCTCGTCGCTGTCAAGTAGAGGAGTGACCCGATCATGCTCTGGTACTCCTTCTGGTCCACGTGTTCACCTTCCTCGTCCGCATCGAGAGCTGTAGTCGTACTCATCGGCGTCGTCATAGCCTTGGAGTCCTCCATCTTGAACTTCCGCACAATGTCCTTGGTGTACTTAGCCTGGTGCACAAATGTTCCTTCCTTTGATTGCTTGATTTGTAGCCCGAGGAAGAACTCGCAACTCACCCATCATGCTCATCTCGAACTCCCTCGCTCATATCATCCGCAAACCTTGCAAAGAAGAGAGTTAGACGAGCCACCAAAGACAATATCATCCACGTACACCCGCACAATCGGGATATCTCCTCGCCCTCGCTCAAGAAAAAACAAGGTCCGATCGACCTTCCCCATCTCAAAACCTCTCTCAAACAAAAACCCCCTCAACCCCGCCATACCAAGCTCTAGGCGCCCGCTTCAACCCATACAGCCGCCTTCCTCAACTTGTACACCCGTGGGGGTACTTCTCACTCTCAAACCCCGGTGAGGCCGCCTCACATACACTTCTTCCTCCAACACACCATTCGAAAAGCACTCTTCACATCCATTTGGTGCAACTTGAACCCTTTAGCCACGTAAAAGGCTAGAAGGATCCTAATCGCCTCCAAACGGGCTACGGGAGCAAAGGTCTCCTCGTAGTCGATCCCCTCCTTCGATCGAACCCCCGAGCAACAAGTCTCGACTTGTTCCTCGCAACCTCACCCTTCTCTCCCTCTTTGTTTTTCCACACCCACTTTGTACCAATCGGCTTACACCCCGGGGGGAGGGTCAACCAACTCCCACACCCGATTCCTCTCAAAGTTCTCCAACTCCTCATGCATCGAGTTAACCCAATTGTGATCGGATAGTGCGTGTCCAATGTCTTTGGGCTCGAAAGAAGCAACAAACGCAAAGATGAGCAGAATGGGAATTGTTTCGAAGCCTCGACCGTGTAGTGCGTTCATTCATGTCGCCGATGATCCTCGAAGCTGGGTGATCCACTTGAACTCGCCGGGGAGGTTCTCGCCTCGAAGCTACCTCCCCCTCAACATCAGCTTCTCCTCATTCTTGATTTGTCATCGTAGGTGTAGCAGAGGGTCCATCCATCATCGTAGTCGAAGTAGTGGGTACATATTCAGCCGGGGGCACCGCACCGCCATCTTCATCATCACCATGTTCATGCTCCTCCTTCTGAAAGATCTCCTCGCCAAGCTCATCATCACCCGCACACTCAAAGACATGCTGACTACGTGGCTCTGTCTCGTCGAAGGTTACCTCGCAAGTCTCCACGATTTGGTTAGTTTCAAGATTGAGCACACGATATGCTCTAGAATGAGATGCATAACCAAAGAAAATGCCATCGACAGACCTAGCCTCAAACTTATCCAACTTCCTGCCTTTCCTCAGAATGAAACACTTGCAACCAAAGACATGGAAGTGACTCACCTTGGGTGTGAGACCATGCATCAACTCATAACATGTCTTCTTCTTGTGCACTCTGAGGTATATCCTGTTCGACACATAACACACAGTATTCACCGCCTCAGCCCAGTACCTCCTCGGAGTCCTATGCTCGTCAAGCATCGTCCGAGCCATCTCGCACAAGGTCCTGTTCTTCCTTTCCACAACACCATTCTGGGGAGGCGTATACGGACTCGAAAACTGGTGCTCAAGACCTAAGTCATGGCAAAAGGTTTCAAAACGAGAGTTCCTGAATTCCGAGCCATTATCACTACGGATAGCTCGTATGGCATCTCCGTGCCTCTCGTTTCTCAACCTCAAGACTAGATCTCGAACAAAACCAAACGTCTCCCCCTTATCCTCAAGAAAGAACACCCACGCATACCGAGAATAGTCGTCCACCACAACAAGGACATACCACTTCCCACCCGCAGATCGCACACGAGCTGGGCCAACAAGGTCCATATGGAGCAGCTCGCATGGACGCTCAGTCATCACATCGGTGAGAGGCGGGTGAGAAGAGGCAACCATCTTGGCATGCCTACACGGCGCACAAACCAACTCTTTCTCAAACCTCAACCGTGGCAATCCTCGGACCAAATTGAGTTTACTCAAGCGAGACAAAAGGTCAAAGCTCAAGTGACCCAACTTCCTATGCCATTTCCACAACTCACTCGAAGAACCAGTAAAGAAACAACGCTCCACACCCGAAGACTGAGAAAAATCAGCACGAAACACCTTACCCTCGGGAACGACCATACAAACAAGGTCCCCTCGAGAGTCCACAATCCGAGAACCACCTGGCCGAAACAACACCTCAAAGCTCTCATCCAACAACTGGGACACAGAAAGCAAATTGTACCCCAGCGATTGAACAAGAGCAACACGCCTCAGAGTGATCTTGTCACTCACTTTTATCTCACCTTCTGAAAGCAACGCCCATGCCCATTGTCCCCAAAGGTGATGTACCTCTTCGTCACCACCGGGACGAGACTTGAGAACCACCCCCTGTCTCCGATCATATGCCTCGAGCAACCGTAGTCAATAAACCAAATGTTATTCAAGTCTCCCACCTAAAATTCAAAATCGAGCACGTGAGCGAACAAACGATTCAGCACTTGGGTTAGTACCAAAAGAGTAAAACCAGTGCCGAGCCATTTGCTCGAAAGTGGGGTTAGCACCAACCAAAGCGTCTCTCCTACCAAAGCTACCTCCTCGAACACCACCACGGTAACCACCCTGAGGGAACCACCCCTCTCTGCCTGGAGGAGGACCAAATCCACGCAAGAAAGCCCGTGGAATGTCCTTCCCCTCCAACTCAAAGCTACGACTCCTCCCATCCCCGTAGTGAACTCGAGGGGGAGAACGCCTAGCAAACTGACCACCTGCACCTTTTCCAGCCCAACCATCAGAACCACGACCACCAGAAACAACCCTCGCACCTGTACGAGCTCGAAACCCAAACGAACCGCTCCGTCTGTGCCCGCACCGGTCCGACCGGTGTGACCGGGGCGAGGGACTACCCCGCGCCCTTCCGCTCTCCCCAAGCCCGAACTGTCCTCACACTCGCCTTGCCCCTGGGCATCTGCATACGAGGCTCAAGCACACCATCGGAAGGGTGGTACTTGTCCTTGTTAGACCACTCCTTCTCCATTCTCTCCTCACGCTTCCTCTTGAAGCAAAACTCCTCCTTATGGCCATCTCTCCCACAATAGCCACAATGGAACCTCACAAGCTTAGGCTTAGGCCTGGGATGTGGCTGCTCACTTGGTTTCTCTCCACTCAACCCCTCCACCGGTTTCTCACCACTAGCCTTCTCACTCTCCTTCCCAAAGAACACTTTCCCTGAAGTGCTCACAAACTTGATAGGCTTCTGTAGGTCATTTGTGGGTGTAGGAAACACGGGTGGAGCTGGGGTTGTGTCTAGATGGTTCCTTAGATGGTTAGGTTTTGGAGGGAAAACATTTTTGTGGTGGGTTTTTGGTGGCTCCGGGATATTCTCTCCACTTCCCTCACCAACCTTGTTTGCTCCAAGTCCCTCACCATCTTGCCTCTTAAAGGCCTCGATCATCATCCTCAACTGAGGCTCATGACCGACAACCAACCCATCAACTTCCTCAAGTCATCATTCTCATCCTGCAAACGATCAACATAATGTGCAAGTTCCAAATTTTTCAATGCATGCATTTCACAGGTAGAGCAAGATGTAGGCATGGGTTCCTTCAATTTAGCCTCAAGAGAACTAGTGTATGCATGCATCTCATCAATCTTAGCATGCAAAACAAGGCAAGAAGTGCAAGCACCTAGCAAAGCAGGTCTACACTTAAGCTCAGCCACTTCAACCCTAAGCACATCTAGTTCCTCACACTTGGAGGCATGCTTCTCCTTAAACAAAGCAAGATCAGCAAGGAATATGGAGCAATCAGCACAATCATTCTCATCTCGAAACAACAGAGGCTAGCCTTAAGCGAATCAATCTCAAGCTTGCTATCAAGCACCCGTGTCTCTAGCTCGCCCACTCTAGTCCTAGCATCCTCGAGTGAAGCCCTAAGCTCTTTCCTCATTTTCTTGGCCTCTCCGAGCATGTCATCACGGTTATCAAGCAAAGAGCCAAGCCTATCATTCTCCTCGGCGCAAGAAGGGAAGTTCATCACGCACCTCGTCGTCGGACTCGCAGTCCGAGTCGCTCCGTGTGCTCTTCTTGCCGCCGGAGCTCAACGCCATGGTGCGAAGCCATCTCTCGCGGCGGCCTCGGCCCGCTCGGGTTCTTGGACGACTTCTTGTTCTTGTGGCGATCTCCCTCGTCTTCACTGTTGCTCGAGCTCGAGGTGGAGTACGCGGAACTGGAGTCGACGTCGCTCGCTCCAACCATCGCTCGGGCCTTGCCTCGGCTCTCCTTCTTCCTCGATCGTCGCTCGACCTTGTACTTGTTCTTGTGCTTGCTCTTGTGGTCGCGCATCGAACGGTACTTGCTGTCCATCCTCGGCTTGTGCTTGTAGCTGTTCTTGTTCTCGGCCTTCTCCGGGCAGTCGGCGACGAAGTGTCCCGGCTTGCCGCACTGGAAGCAAGTCCTCGTGTTCCTCCTCATGTTCACGCGGTTCTCGTGCAGCCTCTCGAACCGCCTTGTCAACAACGCCAGCTCGTCCTCTCCAAGGACATCAAACTCCTCATCTGGCATAGACATCAAAGAGGAAAAGGAGAACATCCTGGTGGATGGGTTAAAGTTAGCCTTTCCTTTGGAACCACCAACGAGGGCAAGACTATGGGAATCAGTCGGTCCCTCGAGCTTGGCAGTCATGCCCCTATCCACCTCAGCCGACTTGAGCTTCGAGAACAGCTCGTTCATCATCAGAGTGTCATACTTCTCCGACTCCACAATGGCCTCGAACTTTCCGCCCCAAATCGTACGATCCAAAGAGTGTAAGAGCTTGACCGCTCTATAATGATCATCATACGGGAGCACGTCCACATTGGCCCTCATGTTGTTCACCACCACCGTGAACCTCTGAAACAAGGCATCGATGGACTCACCGGGGAGATGAGTGAAGTTCTCGTACTCTCTCCGGTAGGTCGCATATATCCGTGCCTGCACTTGGGCGTTCCCAACATGAGCCTCCTTCAACACCGCCCAAATCCTACAAGCCAAGTGCTCGGTGTGCACCCGATCGAACTCAGGCTGACACAAAGCACGAAACAAGTAGTCGACCGCCTTATTGTTGGCGTCGAATCTGTCCCTCGATCCTGGAGCGAGGAAGTCCATCGGGGCCGGACCTAGCCGTTGTCCACCGTGACATCCCAAAGGATCCGACCCTTTCCGCGGAGAAAAGCACCCATCCGCTTGCTCCACATCCGGTAGTTCTTGCCATCGAAGTGTGGAGGACCCGAACCCCCGTTCCTGGTACGCCATCATTGGATCTTAGACTGGTTAGAGTCAACAAAGACCCGAACCGGCTCTGATACCACTTGAAGGACCGATACGGCGAACCAGAGAGGGGGGAGTGAATGGGAGCCGATAAAAATTCTTCTCGAAGGAGATCGAAACTCCAACAAGATGAACACGGCTTCCAACACACATCTCCAACTCACTACCAAGGTTGGTCAAGCCCACATAGCCACTGGAGTGCCACTGGACCTAGGAACCAACACACCACCTTCCGACCCGAGAAACGCAGCGGAAAAAAACAAACCTCAAGTCTACAGAACCACACTGGTCAGACCGGTGAGCACCACCGGTCAGACCGGTCCCTGCTAGTGAAACTGAGCAACTTCCACTAAGTGGCTCTACACCGGTCAGACCGGTGAGACACACCGGTCAGACCGATGGCGACTCGAAAGCCCCCAAGGCACCAAACAAGGTCAACCGACCACCAAACCGACCCAAACTCGAAACAAGAAAGCAACACGGGACAACAATAAACACACCAAGACGTTCACTCGAGCAAAATCCCACAAGGGCTCGCACCGGCCGACCGGCCAAGAGCACCGGCCGACCGGTGTAGCTCGGGGCACTCGGGATGAACAAAGACCGCGGGTCAACTCACCCAAATCCAAATCTCGATCTCCCGAACCACTCCACGGACTTGAACAAGACTTTGGGGATATCAGGAACACCTCATGAGGAGTCCATAGCCAAGTTTAATCCCACCAAATCTCATCCAAAAAGGAGGAATTGAAGAAATCCCGCCGAAAGCACTTCCAACACAAGAACTCAAGAAACCCCAAAATCGAGCACTTTTACTCACGGATTTGGGAGGGGAATCACAGCCCAAAGAACCACGAAGGGTTCCCACAAATTTCCCCCATCAAATCCCCAAGAGAAAAGTCCCGAAAACAACCCAAAGAAATCACCGAGAGAGGGCTCCGAAAATCACCACCAAGAACAACCGGGGAAAACACATCCAAACCTTGAGGAACCACGCCGAATCATCTATACATGAAACAAAGGTTCGTACAAGGTCCAGCAAGGCGCCCGATCATCCATCCCTCTCAACAAGATCTCTCCGTGAAGCTCTCTTGCTAGTCCTAAGGAAAACCTAAGGAAAATAGGTGGAAAATAGGAAAACAAATGAGCTAGGGTTCCAAGAGTTGGCTGCCATCCTCTCACCTCTTGGGTTATATGGAGGAAACCGAATGTCTAAAATGCCCTTCTCTACTAACTAGGGATACAAGCCCCTCAAGGGCAGATTTGGAATTCTTGATGTCTTCACCATCGGACGGATGCCCGGCGACCGCACCCTGCGTAGCCTCGACGCAAGCCATGTGATCCCGACGCGTGTCCTACGCTTTGAAGATTCCGGACTGCGTCGTCGCACACCGGTCAGACCGGTGCTCCTCACCGGTCAGACCGGTCAGACCCACCGGTCAGACCGGTCTGGCGCTGTTGCAGCTCTATCTTCGGTTCTCCGGTCTTGGCTTTGTGGATCAACCAAGGAACCCAGTGGTTTTCTGGTGAACCACCGGAAACCCCGCGAACTCAGTGTAGCCTCCGCCATTCTCCACTCATGACTTGGCTCCCATGTAGTCCCGGCTCGACCTTGGTTTTGAGGCTCTACCAAGAAACCGTCCACGACTTCATCTTGCTGTTCATGCCACCATGTGTGGTTCGAGGACCGATGGATGGTCGCTTCCTTGTGTGATGAGTGATTGACAACGTTGCGTGGACTGATTCTTGGCTAAGTATTGCAGGTGCAGGTTGCGGCTTGACTCGTGTTGGTGCAGGTGAAGAACAAGCGCGAAAGGTCGTCGCCGGTGAGGCCTCCAGGTGTGGAGAAGACAAGTAGGCTTCGTTCGAGGGACCCGGTGGCCAGCGGGGTCAAGTGCGGGCCGCATGGTGGCATGAACAACAAGATGAAGTCGTGGACGGTTTCTTGGTTGAGCCTCAAAACCAAGGTCGAGCCGGGACTACGTGGGAGCCAATTCACGAGTGGAGATTGGCGGAGGCTACACCGAGTTCGCGGGTTTCCAGTGGTTCACCAGAAAACCACTGGGTTCCTTGGTTGATCCACAAAGCCAAGACCGGAGAACCGAAGACGGAGCCGCAAGAAGCCGGCACCGGCCCGACCGGTGGGTCCGACCGGCCCGACCGGCGGAGGAGCACCGGTCTGACCGGTGTGCGACGACACAGTCCGAAATCTTCGAAGCGGAGGACACGCGTCGGGATCGCATGGCTTGCGTCGAGGCTACGCAGGGTGCGGTCGCCGGGCATCCGTCCGATGGTGAAGACATCAAGAATTCCAAATCCGCCCTTGAGGGGCTTGTATCCCTAGTTTTTAGATAAGGGCATTTTAGACATTCGATTGCCTCCATATAACCCAAGAGGTGAGAGGATGGCAGCCAACTCTTGGAACACTAGCTCATTAATTATCCTATTTTCCACCTATTTTCCTTAGGTTTTCTTTAGGACTAGCAAGAGAGCTTCACGGAGAGATCTTGTTGAGAGGGATGGATGATCAGGCAGCTTGCTAGACCTTGTACGAACCTTTGTTTCATGTATAGATGATTCGGCGTGGTTCCTCAAGGTTTGGATGTGTTTTCCCCGGTTGTTCTTGGTGGTGATTTTCGGAGCCCTCTCTCGTTGATTTCTTTGGGTTGTCTCGGGACTTTTCTCTTGGGGATTTGATGGGGGAAATTTGTGGGAACCCTTCGTGGTTCTTTGGGCTGTGATTCCCCTCCCAAATCCGTGAGTAAAAGTGCTCGATTTTGGGGTTTCTTGAGTTCTTGGGTTGGAAGTGCTTTCGGCGGGATTTCTTCGATTCCTCCTTTTTGGACGAGATTTGGTGGGATTAAACTTGGCTATGGACTCCTCATGAGGTGTTCCTGATATCCCCAAAGTCTTGTTCAAGTTCGTCGAGTGATTCGGGAGATCGAGATTTGGTTTTGGGGGAGTTGACTCATGGCGGTCGTTCATCCCGAGCCGCCTGTGCTACACCGGTCTGACCGGTGCTCTTGACCGGTCTGACCGGTGCAAGCCCTTGTGGGATTTTGCTCGGGTGAACGTCTTGGTGTGTTCGTTGTTGTCCCGTGTTGCTGCTGTTTCGAGTTTGGGTCAGTTTGGTGGTCGGTTGGCCTGTTTGGTGCCTTGTGGGCTTTCAGGCTGCCATCGGTCTGACCGGTGTGTCTCACCGGTCTGACCGGTGTAGAGCCACTTAGTGGAAGTTGCTCAGTTTCACCAGCAGGGACTGGTCTGACCGGTTGTGCTCACCGGTCTGACCGGTGTGGGTCTGTAGGCTCGAGGTTTGGTTTTTCCGCTGCGTTTCTCGGGTCGGAAGGTGGTGTGTTGGTTCCTAGGTCCAGTGGCACTCCAGTGGCTACGTGGGCTTGACCAACCTTGGTAGTGAGTCGGAGACGTGTGTTGGAAGCCGTGTTCATCTTGTTGGAGTTTCCATCTCCTTCGAGAAGAATTTTTATCGCCCCCCATTCACTCCCCCCTCTCTGGTTCGCCGTATTGGTCCTTCAGCAGCACCCCCACTCTTTGTACCTTGTCCCTGCGTGGTACCAGGTAGAGTTTGGAGGTGATACTGTACTAGCTCGAGGTGCAGCTGGATGTCGCTGGTGAGCATTGGGTACTCGTCGGGGGGCGGAATCCCGCGCCGTGCACCGTCGTACTACGTGCACCGTCCAACAGCTGTCTCCCGCATGGCTGCCGTCAAGGTCCTGGTGCTAGGAGAAATCTCGCGACATTCTTTGCTTTGGCGAAGTAGGTCACAAGGATTGCTCTGGATAGACTAGGCCTTGTAGTGTGTTTATCTTTTGTGTCGGGTTCTGGATCTAATGAGGTTGCAGGCGACTTGTGTACCTTCGGACGACCCATGTGTTGACGGTGAATTTCTGTCAACCTGGAGTACTTGTTATACATTGGTTTGGATTATGATTTGCAACTAACCCGCCACTAGGCATACTAATGATGTAACAAGTTCACACTTGCATGTCGATTTTGGAGTTTGTTGTTTACGCAGGAAATCTACGCTAATGAGGAGACTTTCAGGATAAGTTCACCAAGCACTTTGGAAGAAGATCATGAAGCCCGACAAGAGTCAAGACACGCGATGAACATGACTCCAAATGACCCGAGGACCGAAGCGTCAACGTGCAAGTCTTCAGGGACTCAACCGTAAAACGGCCGAAGCTTGCATAGCAAGGATTCAAGCCTTAACCGTGAAGGAAACGACGTCAAAGGCCCACATGCAAGTGCACACGAATAAGGGATCACGCGAGAAGCAACCGGGGAGGAAACCGGGGCCGAACCGGCCGAAGTGGGCTCGGGCCGGCCGGCCGGGCCGACCGGCCCAGCCCACTCCGGGGTCGGTTCGGTTCCCCCTTTGCCCTAGGTGTTCGTCTATTTATTGCCTCCGCCGCCGTCGGCCGCCATATCGAACAAATCATCTTACCGACGCCAATCACCAGAAAACCGCCGTCGCAAGATGAGGGAGAGAGTTAGATGAGCTCGTCGCAAGGATCAACGCCGGTGGAGAGAAGGAAGCAAGAGGAGGACTCCAAGCCGTTGGCCTAGGGGTGTTCCCAAGCTCCATCGCTGCCATCTTCATCGACGACGTTCTCCGGAGTCTCCATCACCCCTATGTGCTTCAATCCGTGTAAGATGATGGGGTAATGTCTCCGTTCATCCCTAGGATTAGATGGATACATGCTATGTGATCGCTACTCGATTTGTGGTTTCAATATATTGTTTTCATATTGATGGTGCTTTGATGATTAAGGTTAGCTACCATGTTTTTCGGGCGTATGATATCCGCTACTCCCATAGATTCCATCAACATACCGTGCCCATCATAGGTCTAGTCACGAATACCTTCGCGTAGTGACAATACGAGAGGAGGGAAAGGGCGAAACCGTGGTCACAACCCCCGGTAGATTGGTTTACCGCTTTCGTGTAGTAGATGCATACCATGTTATCCTAGATCCTAGGGAGGGAACGCTTATCTTTCTTCATCACTCTCTTGTGCTTACCCTTTACCATATAGTTTAACCCTATATTTGTTTGATCAACTTAACTTAGATTTACTTAGGTTAGATTGTCTTTACTTTTAGATTAATACTCTCTTTAAAGGTTTCCTTAGTCAACTAGATTAGTACTTGGTTAGTAATCCCCTTGCTCCGCGGATTGACAAGAACCTTGGGAATCCCGTGGTGAAAAAGGTGTGGGGTCCGTACGCTTGCAGATCGTAGAGGGATACGTCTTTTATCCGTCAACAAGCCCCTTTTTCTGGCGCTGTTGCCGGGGAGCAAGCCAGTTTGCTACGTTTAATCTAGTATTGATTTTGTTGATTACTAACACCTAACCCTTATTTTCTAAAAAAAGGAATTTTTTTTCTTGTTTTTCTTTCTACTTTTCTTGTGCCTAGATGGATTTGTTCACCTCACCATTGGAAGACGAAGAGATGTCGCTAAGGGAGCTAGCAATGCCGTCAATGCAAGACATTGAGATGCAAAAATCAGATTTGACGTTTGCTACAACCCACTATGAAGTGAAGCCTGAAATCATCAAGTTAGTGGCGACAAAACCATTTAGAGGATTGGAGGATGACAACCCATATGGACACATTAAGGAATTCACGATGTTATGCTACACGGTGCAACAAAAAGGAGTTCCGGGCGCTTGGTTCAAGTGGAATCTTTTTCCGTTCTCTCTCGAAGATGAAGTGCGAAGATGGTACACACTTGCGTCTGTTGAAGCAAAAGGAAATTGGGATGAGCTAGTGAAGAAATTTCTTTTGAAGTTCTTTCCCATAAGCAAGGTCCAAGACTTAAGGAGGCAAGTGCTCACTTTCAAGCAAGGAGAGGATGAAGGAATTGATGAAGCATGGGACCGTTTTAATGAACTACTTGAGTGAGGCCCAAACTTGGGATTTTCCGGTGACTTGATGTTGCATACCTTTTATTTTTCACTAACCCCTAACTCGTCTTGTTTTGTAAGCATGTGTGCAGGCGGTGATATAATGGATAAAACAATTAGTGAAGCCGCACAAATCTTACAAAGGATAAGCAATGGACAAAGAACACTACGAGATTGGCAAAGATGTTGTCGAGAGGAGCAAAATGACAAAAGCAAGCCCAAGGTGCTTGCTGAAATTTCTGAAAAAGATGAACCGAAGGTCAAGTAAGATGAACCGACCATTCAAGAAAGTGAAGATCCACTTCCCAAGGTCAGAGAAGTCATTTCGGATGTTAAAAATGTTGAAACTAACATGAATGTAGGCCGAAGTATGTGGAATGCTAGACCATTGGCGGAGTTCAAGCAATCCGGTTGGGTTCAAGTTGATTTCGCCCCACTAATCAACTACCGAAGGAAGGAGGAACACCAACACGTTGCCAAACTAGTTCAAGATATATTTGATCAAGAGATGAGTGGAGAGTCGATCCAAAATATGTTTGAAGAAGAAAGAGAAGAAGGAGATGAAGGATGGATCGACCGGTTTGACAACTCAAGGATTTATGATGAAGGAAGAGAAGAGTACAACCGTGATGAGCCTAGTGACTCAAAGGATAAATGGGAGGAGATAGGACTCAAGCTAGATGATAGCTTGTGTGCTATTGAAGCCTACACATTAGCAAATCAAGACATGGAAGTACTCAAGGATGAAGGAAAGAGTGAATCAACAATGAGCGATCTTGACGACATGTGGTACATGGAAGATAAAGAAAGCAACATACAAGTCTTTGAAGATGAAGATCTGGTTGATAAAGAAGACTTCAAAGAAGAGATGAATGCGTACATAGTTGAAGAATTACATGTTCCACATGATGAGTTGAAGAAATTGCAAGATGGTGATGAAGAGGCAACTACACTTGTTGAGATCGATTCGCCCTCAACACCGCTAGATGAACCAAATATCACTCTTGTTGAAAAAGCTCTAAGGCCAAGGTACGCGCTGAAATCTCAAGATATTATTGGTATTAATGTTGATAAATTCAAATACTCATGCTCAACCAATAGTATGAATGATACTTTAATGTCTATGCCTTGTTCCAATAGTGATCATGTTGATAGGCTAGATTTTCTTGAGAATGAAAAAGAGGAAACATTTATTTTTGATCCAATTAATCTCACACCTAAAGAACCTTTGCCTAATGATGAGCTAAGTGCTATGCATGAGACATATGCTTCTTTTATTTACACCTTGACTTGTTGCTACAATTCACATGTGGTGTTAATTATGGACGCGTATGTTTACAATAAGTTTTGTAAATCTCGATCATCCTTTGCGCTTGGTCAAGCTAATGACCTTAAAGAATCATATGTCGGGAAAGGCCCGATTTTCACTAACCATGTAGACAAGGCTTGAATAATGAAAAAAAGAAGTCATGCCTAAAAGAGTTGCAAGATAAATCATCAACCTCTCCGAATCCCGCGATGGATGCTGCTGTCTTCATCAATTTGAGAGCTTGTTCAGAGGTGTACAAATGAAGAAAATGAGATATTCAAAAGCTCCATCAAATTACCATTCCAACGCATCAAGAACCAACAAGTTTGAAGACCCGTGCAAGGAGTTATGGAGGAAACATTGAGCGTTATGATCATCCCCGAGGGTCAGATTTTCAGGGCTGATTTCTCTCGTTCTTTGGGTCCTGCTCGCTGTTTGATGGCCGGTCCTTCTTCTGATTTGTGGAAATGGCATAGGCGGTTCAGACCCTTGAGCTTTGATTTGGTTTCCCGCTTGAGTGGTCTTAACCTTGTCCGAGGATTGCCAAGGTTGAAGCTTGAGAAGGATTTGGTTTGTGCTCCTTGTAGGCATGGTAAGATGGTAGCCACTCCCCATCCACCCCTGACCGATGTCATGACCGAGCGTCCGACAGAGCTGTTGCATATGGACCTTGTTGGGCCAGCTCGAGTTCGCTCGGTGGGTGGGAAGTGGTATGTCCTTGTTGTGGTGGACGATTACTCTCGCTATGCCTGGGTGTTCTTCTTGGAAGATAAGAGTGAGACATTTGGTTTTGTTCGAGATCTGATCGTGAGGTTGAAAAACGAGAGGCATGGGAATGTTATTCGAGCTATCCGCAGTGATAATGGCTCTGAGTTCAAGAACTCTCGTTTTGATGCCTTTTTTTGTGATCTATGTCTTGAACATTAGTATTCGACCCCTTATGTGCCCCCTCAAAATGGAGTCGCGGAAAGGAAAAATCGGACTCTTTGTGAGATGGCTAGGACGATGCTCGATGAGCACAGGACTCCTAGGAGGTATTGGGCTGAGGCGGTCAATACAGCTTGTCATGTTTTTAATAGGATTTTATTGTGAGCTTTCAAGAAGAAGACCTGTTATGAGCTTATGCATGGTCGGGCACCCAAGGTGAGTCACTTCCGAGTTTTTGGCTGCAAGTGCTTTATTCTGAAGAAGGGAAAACTCGACAAGTTTGAGGCTAGGTCTAGTGATGGTATTTTCTTTGGATATGCTAACCACTCTAGAGCCTATAGGGTGCTTAACCTTGAGACTAACAAAATCATGGAGACTTGCAAGGTGACCTTCGACGAGACAATGCCATGTACCTCTCTTGGCTTTGAATGTGCAGGTGACGAAGAGATGGCCGAGGACCTCTTTGAAGAGGAGAAGGATGAAGCTGGAGATGATGATGGGGAGAACCATGCGCCTGAAACTGAGTGTGTACCCACTACTTCCCCTACGACCACTATGGAGCATGGACCGTCTACTTCATGGACAACGACGGTGCAACAAGAGGACTAGGCGGGAGAAGCTGAAGTTGAGGGGGAGGTAGTCTCGAGGCGTGAGGCTCCCAGGCGGATTCAAGAAGTGCATCCCCTGTCGAAGATCATTGGGAACATCGACGAACGCACTACACGGTCAAGGTCCAGGAATTCCTCTCATTTTGCTCATGCTGCTTTTGTTGCACTTTTGAGCCCAAGGACATTGGACATGCTTTATCTGATGCAAACTGGGTCAATTCTATGCATGAGGAGTTGGAAAACTTTGAGAGGAACCAGGTGTGGGAGTTAGTTGAACCACCTCCAAATTGCCATCCCATAGGAACCAAGTGCGTTTGGAAGAACAAAGAGGGAGAGAATGGGATGGTTGTGAGGAACAAGTCCAGACTTGTTGCTCAGGGGTTTAGTCAGAAGGAGGGGATCGACTATGAGGAGACCTTTGCTCCTGTGGCTCGTCTTGAGGCAATTCGGATCCTTCTAGCCTTTGCCGTGGCTAAAGGGTTCAAGTTGTTTCAGGTGGACGTGAAGAGTGCTTTTCTGAGTGGGGTCATAGAGGAGGAGGTGTATGTGAAGCGACCCACCGGGTTTGAGAGCGAGCTGTACCCACACAGGGGTGTTCGAGTTGAAAAGGGCTCGTATGGGTTGAAACAGGCGCCCCGTGCTTGGTATGGGAGATTGAGAGGTTTTCTGTTGAGCAGAGGGTTTGTGATGGGTACCGTGGATAGGACATTGTTTCTCCTCAAGCATGGAAATGACTTGTTGATTGTTCAGATGTACGTGGATGATATTCTCTTTGGTGGCTCGTCACATAACCTTGTTGCCAAGTTTGCAGATGAGATGAGCAGGGAGTTCGAGATGAGCATGATGGGCGAGTTGCAGTATTTTCTCGGACTGCAGATCAAGCAAGTGAAGAGTGGAACATTCATGCACTAGACCAAGTACACAAAAGACATGCTGAGGAAATTCCAGATGCAAGATGTGAAGCCGATGTCGACTCCCATGGGGAGTACGGCCACTTTGGATGCGGATGAGGACGGAGAACCAGTGGACCAGCGGGAGTACAGGAGCATGATCGGCTCCCTCCTCTACTTGACGGCGACGAGGCCAGACATATAGTTCGGCCGTGTGTCCGTGCGCTCGTTTTCGTGCTTCGTCGAGGACATCACATCGACAAGCCGTCAAGAGGATTTTCGTGTACCTACGGTCCGCCCTCGGTCTTGGCCTTTGGTATTCTTCCTCCTCGACTCTTTCTCTTCATGGTTTTTCCGATGCGGATTTTGCTGGATGTCGAGTCGAGAGGAAGTCTACTTCTGATACTTGCCAGTTTCTTGGTTCTTCGTTGGTCTCATGGTCTTCCCGAAAGCAGTCTAGTGTAGCTCAGTCTACCACAGAGGCAGAGTATGTTGCTGCCGCGAGTTGTTGCTCCCAGCTGTTGTGGATTTCATACACTTTGAGAGACTTTGGTGAGGAGTGTACCCAGATCGCACTTCTTCGTGATAGCACCAGTGCCATAAGCGTAGCCAAAAACCCAGTGCTTCACTCCAGAACCAAACACATAGAAGTGAGGTATCATTTCTTGAGGGACAATGTGGAGAAAGGAACCATTGTGTTGAGCCATGTCCCTACCCAAGATCAGCTAGCCGACATCTTTACAAAGCCTCTCGACCAAGCTACTTTTGTGCGCTTGCGGGGGGAACTTGGGGTTTGTTGCCCTTTCTAGTTGACTCTTGGTGTATTTCCTTTGTGTATCATATGTATCATACCATGTTTATTTTGATGTATGTACATGCTTTGCTTGATGTATAAACCATGGTAGGATAGCCATCTTGTCATATATCATGTTGCATTTGTATCATATTGCATTTTAGGATGATGAGCTTCTTTCATATGCCATGTTTGAGTTTCTTTGGCTACTTGTGAGATTTTGGTCATATGTGTGGAGAAATGGTGATGTGAGGCTATGCTCTTGGAATATTTGAGATATATGTGTGGTGAGATAGCCCTTTTTGAAATAAATGCTAATCTTGACTATTTTTTGATGAAATATGCTCCACTCATGTGTAGTTGTGTATCCATGTCACAGTTTGGTCTAAATGTGCTTTTCATGCTTAGATTGTGCTTGGATGCCTTGTTCTTGCATTTGGGCCAAAGGCCGAATATCATTGTGAATGTTTAGCCTATGTTGCATTCATGGGGAGCATAAGCTTCTTTTTGCCACAAAGGCACTTTATGTACCATGAAATGAATTAATCTTGAAAAAAAAGTGTATAATGCTTGAAAAATGCTCCATCCATCATGTCTGTGCTTGAAATATATTATCTTTCACATATGGGTGCAAAACATGTTGCATGATGTTCACCAGTGGAGAAGTCTCCCCGAAGTGGACACATGGCTCATGAGCTTTGACATGACATGCTTTGCTTTATGGGTGTTCGCCATGATCTTTTACTGAGAATTTGATATCATTGTATGATCTTTGAATGGTATGCATGTTCGTGGCTCAATTGTGACATGGATAGGCTTTTACATGTGAAGCGAGCCTTATTTTGGTAAAACTGCTTAAATCTGAAAATTTTGCTTTGTCACATGCTTGTATTTTCATATATTACTTGTGGCAATGCTTTGACTATGCTATGATTCATATGTGTGATCTTTGTCTCATTTTTAGCCTTTGACACTAAATTTGGCCTATTTGAGAAGCTCATGTAGATGTTTATATGTTTTGTTTTGCATTTCTGCATTTCCACCATGATTCATACATTGTCAACAAGGGGGAGAACAGGTGAGCTTAATGAAAATTCAGAAGAGGTGAGCTGAAATTTGAACTGCATCCACATGTTCAGGGGGAGCTTGCATTTGTTCAGGGGGAGCTTTCTTGCTGTTTTCGGTGTGGAGTTTGTGCTTTGCTTGGCTTGTGACCTTTCTTTGCCTTTCCTTGGTTTTGGTCATAAGTTGAGCTTCCTTGTTTTTCTTTCTTCTTCCTTTCTTTCTTTCTGTGAATTTCATTTCGTGTTGTGTGTTGTAAATGCACTCATCAAGGGGGGGATTGAGGACCAGGAGCGTCCCAGTGGTCGATGGATGACCGCTCCTCAGTGATGAGTGATTGACAACGGGTGTTGGACTGACTCTTGGCTTAGTGCGCAGGTGTAGGCTGCGGCCTAGTTCGTGTTGTTGCAGGTGAAGAACGGGCGCGAAAGGTCTTCAGCCTTGAGGGGCCTCCGATAGATGGAGAGACAAGTAGGCTCGGTTCGAGGGACCCGGTGGACGGGCGGGGACCGGGTGCGGGTCACATGGTGGCGACACAAGCAAGACGAAGTCATGGACAAGCGAGCCGGTGCACGGTGGCGGTCAAGTCAAGTGGTTTGGCGGGAGGCCGGACCGAGCACGCGGGGTTTGGTGGTTTGCCCACAAAACCATCGACGGACGGTTTCTTGGTTTGGGCCTCAAAACCAAGTCCGAGGGCCCAACACAACGGAGACGGGATCCGGGCGTGTCGGGAAACTTCGAGGCGGAGGACACACGGCGGGATCGCATGGCTTGCGTCGGGAGGACGCGGGGTGCGGCAAAGGCGTGGCCGTCCGATGGCAAGACCCACAAACATTACCAAAATGCCCCTACGTGGGTTGTATCGCCAGTAGTTAAGTTAGGGGTAGTCGAGTCATTTACCACTCCGGCGGGACCTGATATATAAGCCATGAGTGTGTGTGGATGGCTCTCTCTCTCCGTGACTTAGGGTTTCATTTCCTACCTCCTCTTTCTCATTTTCGTAGCTATTTTCCTTCCATTTTCTCTAGGCTAGCATGAGAGCTTCATGAGAGATTTGTTGAGAGGGATGGATGCTAGGGCAGCATGCTAGACCTTGTGAATCTTTCCTGGTTTGTATAGAAGATTCGGGGTTGTTTTTCGTGGCCTTTTTGTGCTTGTTTTCGTGCCTTTGTTCCCGGTTCGTTTCCGCGGATTTGAGTGGGTTTCTCCCCAGATTTCTTTGAGGGATACATGCATAGATGTCTCGTGCATCTTTGTGATTGATCTTGTGCCCTCAAACGCCGGGAAACCACTTGGATTCGAAGTTTTTCGTTCGGTGCTCTAGCTTTTGGTGGTGCTCAAAGGATTCGCGATTCCCGGTGATTTAGGGAGTTAAGAGGCAACATTTTTGGGCTATAGCATCCTTGTGTGACGCTTTTCAAGTCCCCAAACCCTTGTCTCCATAGCTTCAACCGTTTGGGAAATCCGATGATGATTTGGGGGAGTTGACTTTCGGGGTCGGGCCATTTTTCGCTCTCGTCCGCACCGGCGGACAATCCGCGGGGTGTCGGCGGACGATCCGTCCGCGCGGCTAGGGTTCGTCGCGTGTTCGTCGTGTTCTTGCGCTCCTTTGTTTTCGATCTGTTTTGGTTTTTGGTTTTTGTTGCAGCCAGTTTGCGGACGGTCCGGGCTTGAGTAGCGGACGGTCCGCGGGTGGCGCGGACGGTCCGCCCGGCCTCGGCGGACGGTCCGTTTTTCTCGGGTCACTTCTGGTGTTCTGTGTGCTTTAATGGACGGTCCGCGGTGTAGGGCCGGACAGTCCGCGGGGTTGGCGCGGACGGTCCGCGAGAGCAGGCCGGACAGATCGCGAGGCCTACGCAGACGGTCCGCCCCTCCTGGCCGGACGGTCCGCCAGAGCCTGTGTGCTTTGCTACTTGGTTCGATTCCTCCCTCCCTTTCTAGTGCTTCCGCGTGTGCTTCTAGGAATCGTTCCTAAGGCTAGAGGTTGATCCATAACCTCGTGGTCTTGGCGATTGGTGCGTGATTCGATCCATCGCTTGTGTGTGACCGGGGTTTGTCTAGGGTATAGGCCGGATTCTTTTGGAAGAATTTTTACCGGCTCCTATTCACTCCCCCCTCTCTAGTCGCCATCTGATCCTTCAACTCCCCATGGAATCGACATCGGCTTCACATCTTGCATATGGAACTTCTTCAGCATGTCTTTCGTGTACTTGGTCTGGTGCACGAATGTTCCATCCTTCACTTGCTTGATCTGCAGCCCGAGAAAATACTGCAACTCGCCCATCTTGCTCATCTCGAACTCCCTGCTCATCTCATCTGCAAACTTGGCAACAAGGTTATGTGACGAGCCACCAAAGACAATATCAACCATGTATATCTGAACAATCAACAAGTCATTTCCATGCTTGAGGAGAAACAAGGTTCTATCCACTGTACCCATCACAAACCCTCCGCTCAACAGAAAACCTCTCAATCTCCCATACCAAGCACGGGGCGCCTGTTTCAACCCATACAGAGCCCTTTTCAACCTGTACACCCTGTGTGGGTACAACTCGCTCTCAAACCCAGGTGGCTGCTTCACATACACCTCCTCCTCTATGACCCCATTCAGAAAGGCACTCTTCACATCCATCTGAAACAACTTGAACCCTTTAGCCACGGCAATGGCTAGAAGGATCCGAATTGCTTCAAGACGGGCCACAGGAGCAAAGGTCTCCTCATAGTCGATCCCCTCCTTCTGACTAAACCCCTGAACAACAAGTCTGGACTTGTTCCTCACAACCATCCCATTCTCTCCCTCTTTGTTCTTCCAAACCCACCTGGTTCCTATGGGATGGCAATTTGGAGGTGGTTCAACTAACTCCCACACCTGGTTCCTCTCAAAGTTTTCCAACTCCTCATGCATAGAATTGACCCAGTTTGCATCAGATAAAGCATGTCCAATGTCCTTGGGCTCAAAAGTGGCAACAAAAACAGCATGAGTAAAATGAGAGGAATTCTTAGACCTTGACCGTGTAGTGCGTTCATCGATGTTCCCAATGATCTTCGACAAGGGATGTACTTCTTGAATCCGCCGGGGAGCCTCACGCCTCGAGACTACCTCCCCCTCAACTTCAGCTTCTCTCGCCTGGTCCTCTTGTTGCACCGTCATTGTCCATGAAGTAGACGGTCCACGCTCCGTAGTGGTCGTAGGGGAAGTAGTGGGTACACGCTCAGCTTCAGGCGCATGGTTCTCTCCATCATCATCTCCAGCTTCATCCTTCTCCTCTTCAAAGAGGTCCTCGGCCATCTCTTCATCTCCTGCACATTCAAAGCCAAGAGAGGTACATGGCATTGTCTCGTCGAAGGTTACCTCGCAAGTCTCCATGATTTTGTTAGTCTCAAGGTTAAGCACCCTATAGGCTCTAGAGTGGTTAGCATATCCAAAGAAAATACCATCACTAGACCTAGCCTCGAACTTGTCGAGTTTTCACTTCTTAAGAATAAAGCACTTGCAGCCAAAGACTCGGAAATGACTCACCTTGGGTGCCCGACCATGCATAAGCTCATAACAGGTCTTCTTCTTGAAAGCTCGCAATAAAATCCTGTTGGAAACATGACAAGCCGTATTGACCGCCTCAGCCCAATACCTCCTAGGAGTCCTGTGCTCATCGAGCATCGTCCTAGCCATTTCACAAAGAGTCCGATTTTTCCTTTCCACGACTCCATTTTGAGGGGGCACATAAGGGGTCGAATACTGATGTTCAAGACCTAGATCACGACAAAAGGCATCAAAACGAGAGTTCTTGAACTCTGAGCCATTATCACTGCGGATAGCTCGAATAGCATTCCCATGCCTCTCGTTTTTCAACCTCACGATCAGATCTCGAACAAAACCAAAAGTCTCACTCTTGTCTTCCAAGAAAAACACCCAAGCATAGCGAGAGTAATCGTCCACCACAACAAGGACATACCACTTCCCACCCACCGAGCGAACTCGAGCTGGCCCAACAAGGTCCATATGCAACAGCTCTGTCGGACGCTCGGTCATGACATCAGTCAGGGGTGGATGGGGAGTGGCTACCATCTTGACATCCCTACAAGGAGCACAAACCAAATTCTTCTCAAGCTTCAACCTCGGCAATCCTCGAACAAGGTCAAGACCACTCAAGCGGGAAACCAGATCAAAGCTCAAGTGTCCCAACCGCCTATGCCATTTCCACAAATCAGAGGAAGGACCAGCCATCAAACAGCGAGCAGGACCCAAAGAACGAGAGAAATCAGTCCTGAAAATCTGACCCTCGGGGATGATCATACAGACAAGATCACCTCGAGAATCCAAAGAAACGAGACTCGCCGGACTTGAAACGCACCTCAAAACCCTCATCAAGCAACTGAGAAACCGAAAGCAAATTGAAACCCAAAGACTTCACAAGAGCCACTCTCTTCAACGTTACCTTGTCACTCACATGCACAACACCCTCAGACATCACCCTTCCTCGTCCATTGTCCCCAAATGTGATGTACATTTTTTCCTTCACTGGGGTGAGGCTGGAGAACCACTTCTTATCTCCGGTCATGTGTTGAGAACACCCGGATTCGATCAACCAAATGTCCCCCAAGCCTCCTGCCTGCAGTCAGAAACAAGAACGAGAATGAGCTAGTGACTCGACACTAGGGTTAGCACAAAGAAAGTTAAACCAGTGTCGAGCCATCTGCTCAAAAGAGGGGTTAGCAAACATCATTCCCTTGCCACCAAACTTCCCATGTCCCATGGGAGGAGTACGAGCGCCACGAGGGGGAAAACGTGGTCCGTAGTTCCTCTGGAACCCAAAGCTACGATCATCTCCCCTGAACCCGTATTGAGGACGAGTAGGGGGACGTCCAGCAAAACCACCACAAGCCCGACCAAACCTCTCACCAGCACACACACTATCAACTCTCCTAGCAAACCTCTCACTACCACCTCTCTGTGGGAACCTGCCAACACTCCTCACACTTCCCACACCCCGTGGAAGTGGCACTCTAGGCTCCGGAATACCATGAGACTGGTGATACCTGTCCTGGTTTGCTTGCTCCCTAGCAAGCCTCTCATCACTCTTCTTCTTGTAGCAAAACTCTGCAAGATGCCTCTCCTTGCCACAATACTCACACCTGAAGGGGATGGGTTTTGGTTTTGGCTCTGGCTTCTCTCTAGGCTTCTCACCCTTCTCACTCACAAACCTCATCGGTTTCGGGAAGTCATTTGTCTTAGGTGGGAATTTGGGTGGATCCGGGTTGTGTCAAGCTTGTTGCAAAGGTGGTTGGGCTTTGGTGTGAAAGAGTTCTTGGGTGCTTTTGGAAGTGGGACTTGGATGTCTCCGATCACCTCAAACTCGGGGTTAGACTCAACACACTTCTCATACACACTCTCCCCACCGTTCTCTCCCACTTTCTCACCCAACTTCTCAAAACCCAAACCACGACCATCCGCTCTCTTGAACTCCTCAATCATGATTTTCAATTGAGGTTCCTGCCCAGACAACCAACCCAACACCTTCCTCAAATAGTCATTCTCCTCATAGATGACATCCAAACGGGAAGTGAGTTCAAGATTGCGCAAAGTAACTTCATCAGAACTAGTGCATGCATTAACAACAGGAGATTTCAAAGAAGCTTCCAAAGAACTAATGGTAGAACGAGCATCAACAATCTTAGCATGCATAGTAGGACATGATTTACAAGCACCAAGCAAAGTAGGTCTAGCCTTAAGCTCATCATACTCAGTCCTAAGAGCATCTAGTTTAGCCAAAGTGGAAGCATTCTTCTCATTAAGCAACTTGATCTCATTCAAACATGCATCACACTCAAGACACTCAACATCATCAGGAGTAGTAAGAGCAAGTTTCAAAGAGTCATTCTCAAGTTTCAATTCAAGCAATTTCGACTCTAACTCTCCTACTTTCTCACTAGCATTCTCAAGTTGAGCCCTAAGATCTTTCCTCATCTTTTTGGCATCTCTTAGCACACTATCACGGTTGTCAATCAAGCCATTCAACCTAGCGATCTCAGCAAGCAAAGAGTCGGGGTCACGATTTACCTCATCCTCCGAGTCGGAGTCGCTGTCTTCCTTGTCGCTCTTCTTGCTGCTCGAGCTATGGGCCATGCCACAAAAGCCTTCAAGCGCCATGCAGCTCAACCCACTGAGGTTCCGGCTTGCACTCTTCTTGCCCTTGCACCTCTCGGCGTCTTCATCTGCGCTGCTTGAGCTTGACTGCTCGTCGCTTGAGCTTGAGTCGACGTCGCTCGCACCGGCCACCATCGCTCTTGCCTTGTTCTTCTTGTAGCCGCTCTTGCTCTATCGCCGCTTGTCCTTGTCCTTGCTCTTGGACTTGTTGAAGTGCTTGCCCTTGGAGGAGTACTTGTCTTCACGCCTCGGGTGCGCCTTGTACTCGTTCATCTTGTACTTGTTCTCCCCCGCTTCCGGGCACTCGGCGATGAAGTGGCCACGCTTGCCACACTTGTAGCATGTCCCTGAGCTCCGCCTTGCATTCCTCCGACTCTCGTGTAGTCGATCAAACCTCCTTGAGAGCAAGGCCAGCTCCTCCTCGCCCAGCACATCAAACTCCTCATCTGGAATGGACATAAGAGAAGACAAGGAAAACTATCTACAGGAAGCGTTAGATTTGCCCTTTGATCCACCCACAGGAGCAAGACTATGGTCAGTCGAGCCCTCATGCTTGGATTGCCACTTCCTGTCAACCTCAGCCGACTTGAGCTTAGAGAAGAGGTCATCCAACTCAATAGTCAAATATTGCCCAGACTCCTTGATGGCCTCAACCTTAGCACCCCAAACATTTGGGTCCAAGACATGCAAGAGCTTCAAAGCCTGATCATGCTCGGTGTAAGGAAAATCCTCAACATTAGCTTTCATGTTGTTCACGATGGCGGCGAACCTCTGGAACATCGCATCAATGTCCTCACCGGGAAGTGGAGTAAAGTTCTCATATTGCATCCGGTAAGAGACAAAGAGGCGAGCCTTCACATGGTTATCACCACCGTGAGCAACCAACAACTTTTCCCAAATTTGCAAATCAAGATTCAAATGGCGAACATGCTCAAACTCTGGATCACACAAGCTTCGGACCATGTGATCAACATCTTTTGCATTAGCCTCATACTTGGCCTTAGCACCGGCATCGGTCACCATAAGAGTATGGATGTTGACCGGAATAGCATAGGACTTGTCAAGCACAATGAAATCCAACAGCTTCCCACGAAGAAAGATCATCATACGAGCCGCCCACTTGTGGTAACCCTTGCCATCGAAGTGCGGCGGACCGCCCCGCTCAACGTACGCCATCTTAGGATTCGAGACTTGTCAAAGTCGCAAAGAATCCGGCACCAAGCTCTGATACCAATTGAAGGATCAGATGGCGACTAGAGGGGGGTGTTGAATAGGAGCCGGTAAAAATTCTTCCCAAAGAACCCAGTCTATACCCTAGTCAAATCCCGGTCACACACGAGCGATGGATCGAATCACACACCAATCGCCAAGACAACGAGGTTATGGATCAACCTCTGGCCTTAGGAACGATTCCTTGAAGCACACGCGGAAGCACGAGAAAGGAAGGGAGGAATCGAAACAAGAAGCACAGTTCACAGCCTCTGGCGGACTGTCCGGCCAGGCAGTGTGGACCGTCCGCGATGGGCCGCGCGGACCGTCCGGCAGGGTACCGCGGACTGTCTGCACCCTTGCCGCGGACTGTCCGGCCTCAGCCGCGGACCGTCCGTTAAAACAAACAGAACCTCCAGTGGCACACCGCGAACCACGGACCGTCCACGGGGAGCACGCGGACTGTCCGCCAGGCACCCGCGGACCGTCCGCCCAACACACGCGGACTGTCCGAAACTCCGTCCAACCAAAACTCAAAACCACGACGGATCGAAACGAAAGGCGAGCAAGAACACGAAGAACACGGGACGAACTGGAGGGGCGCGGACCGTCCGCCTGGACCTCGCGGACCGTCCGCCAGGTGCGGACAGAGCAGAAAACACACGACCCCGAAAGTCAACTCCCCCAAATCATCATCGGATTTCCCAAACGGTTGAAGCTGTGGAGACAAGGGTTTGGGGACTTGAAAAGCGTCACACAAGGATGCTATAGCCCAAAAATCTTGCCTCCTATCTCCCTAAATCACCGGGAATCGCGAATCCTTTGAGCACCACCAAAAGCTTGAGCACCGAACGAAAACTCTCGAATCGAAGTGGTTTCCCGGCGTTTGAGGGCACAAGATCAATCACAAAGATGCGCGAGACATCTATCCATGTTTCCCTCAAAGAAATCCGGGGAGAAACCCACTCAAATCCGTGGAATCGCACCGAGAACAAAGGCACGAAAACAAGCACAAAAAGACCACGAAAAAACACAACTCCGAATCTTCTAGACAAACCAGGAAAGATTCACAAGGTCTAGCATGCCGCCCTAGCATCCATCCCTCTCAACAAATCTCTCATGAAGCTCTCATGCTAGCGTAGAGAAAATGGAAGAAAAAATAGCTACAAAAATGAGAAATGGGAGGGAGGAAATGAAACCCTAAGTCGCGAAGAGAGAAGGCCACCCACACACACTCATGGCTTATATATCAGGTCCCGCCGGAGTGGTAAATGACTCAACTACCCCTAACATAACTACTGGCGATACAACCCACGTAGGGGCATTTAGGTAATGTTTGTGTGTCTTGCCATCAGACGGCCACGCCTTTGCCGCACCCCGCGTCCTCCCGACGCAAGCCATGCGATCCCGCCGCGTGTCCTCCGCCTTGAAGCTTCCCGACACGCCTGGATCCCATCTCCGTCGTGTTGAGCCCTCGGACTTGGTTTTGAGGCCCAAACCAAGAAACCGTCCGCCGATGGTTTTGTGGGCAAACCACCAAACCCCGCGTGCTCGGTCCAGCCTCCCGCCAAACCGCTTGACTCGAACGCCACCGTGCACCGGCTCGATTGTCCATGACTTCGTCTTGCTCGTGTCGCCACCATGTGGCCCGCACCCAGTTCCGCTGTCCACTGGGTCCCTCGAACCGAGCCTACTTGTCTCTCCATCTCCCGGAGGCCCCTCAAGGCTGAAGACCTTTCGCGCCCGTTCTTCACCTGCAACAACACAAACTAGACCGCAGCCTACACCTGCGCACTAAGCCAAGAGTCAGTCCAACACCCGTTGTCAATCACTCATCACTGAGGAGCGGTCATCCATCGAACACTAGGACGCTCCTGGTCCTCATCGATCCACAGACTTGAACAAGACTGTAGGGATATTAGGAACACCTCATGAGGAGTCCATAGCCAAGTTTAATCCCACCAAAATTCGTCCAAAAAGGAGGAATCGAAGAAATCCCACCAAGGGCACCACAAACCCTAGAACTCGGAAAACCCCAAAAACGAGCCCCTTTACTCACGGATTTGGGAGGGGAATCACTGCCCAAAGAACCACGAAGGGTTCCCACAAATTTCCCCCATCAAACCCCCAAGAGAAAGGTCCTGAAAACAACCCACAGAAATCACCAAGAGAGGGCTCCGAAAATCACCACCAAGAACAACCGGGAACAACACATCCAAACCTTGAGGAACCACGCCGAATCATCTATACATGCAACAAAGGTTCATACAAGGTCTAGCTTGCCGCCCAATCATCCAACCCTCTCACAAGATCTCACCATGAAGCCCTCAAGCTAGTCCTATGGAAATCCTAAGGAAAATAGGAAGGAAAATAGGAAAACAAATGAGCTAGGGTTCCAAGAGTTGGCTGCCATCCTCTCACCTCTTGAGTTATATGGAGGCAACCGAGTGTCTAAAATGCCCTTTCCTAATAACTAGGGATGCAAGCCCCTCAAGGGCGGATTTGGAAGTCTTCATGTCTTCACCATTGGACGGATGGCCGGCGACCGCACCCTGCGAAGCCTCGACGCAAGCCATGCGATCTCGACGCGTGTCCTCTGCTTCGAAGTCTCCGGACTGCGTCGTCGCACACCGGTGCTCCCCACCGGTCATACCGGTACCCACCGGTCAGACCGGTCTGGCACTGCTGCAGCACCGTCTTCGGTCCTGGCTTTGTGGATCAACCAAGGAACCCAGTGATTTTCTGGTGGACCACCAGAAACCCCGCGAACTCGGTGTAGCCTCTGCCAATCTCCACTCATGACTTGGCTCCCACGTAGTCCCGACTCGACCTTGGTTTTGAGGCTCAACCAAGAAACCGTCCATGACTTCATCTTGCTGTTCATGCCACCATGCAGCCCGCACTTGACCCCGATGGCCACCGGGTCCCTCAAACAAAGCCTACTTGTCTTCTCCACACCTGGAGGCCTCACCGGCAGCGACCTTTCGCGCTTGTTCTTCATTTGCACCAACACCAGTCAAGCCGCAAACTGCACCTGCAATACTTAGCCAAGAATCAGTCCACGCAACGTTGTCAATCACTTATCACACAAGGAAGCGACCATCCACCGGTCCTCGAACCACACATGGTCCTCAATCTCCCTCTTGATGAGTGCATTGACAACACCCACACAAAAATAAGAAGAGAGAAAAGAAAAGGAAAAGAAACGAACAAAAAGAAACTCCAACAAGCGGTCGAAAAGCCAAACAAAGGCAAAGAGCAAGATCACTTGAAGAGGACAAGTCTCGGACCCCTTAGGCAAGGGCAACGGCTCGACACATCCGAGACAAAAACCAAGCTCAAGCAAAAAGCACGAACCACCGAACCAAAGCTCAAACACCACAAAGAGCTCCCCCTGCACACATGCAAGCTCCCCTGAACCAATGCATCTCCCCCTGAACGAATGCATGCAAACCAGCTGAAAACAAGGGAGCTGCAGCAACTTCAGCTCACACCAATCACACCGGTCATCACCACCGGTCAGACCGGTGCCTAAGATGTGCACAGGACCAGCACTTACACCGGTCAGACCGGTGACCCCGACCGGTCAGACCGGTGCACAGCTGTCGGGGACAGCCCTAGGGGTCCCCTTAAACAATGGGGAAAACCTCACTTAAAACCCGCAACGAAACCCAAATACGTTAAGCCTAACCATGCAGGCACCTAACCATGCAGGACACGGTCCACAGGGACTCCGACGGCCCATCGAGGCGGCCCACGGAAGGATCCCCTCGAACGCATCGCGCCCCGCTCGAGGGGCGCACTCCCTTCGGGCGGACACCGCCCCCGCTCGTGGGTACGCACTTCCCTCGAGCGGGCTCCGCCCTCGCTCGAGGGTACGCCCCGCCCTCGGCCGGGTCCGCTACGCTCGAGGGTGCCCCTCACGCGTGCACCGGCCCCGTACGCGGGCATTTAACGCCCTGACACAAGGGGGCGGCGCCATCATGCGCCGGGGCTCGCGCCCGTGCCGCCGCACCAACTCCCTAGGGAGGAGCCCATCCCCACCACTGTGGGGAGGGACTGTGCGGTACGGCCGGTGTCAGTCCCGTGACACCGCGCGCCTACCGCAAAGAGCGGCTAACGCGCCCGACCCTCGAAGGGGGGCCGGGCGCACCCTCGATTTCACTTTCCCGTGACCCTACAGGGTTAGGTGGAGGCGCTAGGCCGGTGGATTGCCATCCCGGCCACTGTAATGGCGTGGCCGCCGTACCCGCGCGTGCAGGCGCACGCCGGACCCTGTAGCAACGACTCCAGCCCCGTGAGGCGCGTTGGGAAGGAACGCCGTTCTGCCTGCCCCTGTACTCCGTACAAGATTGCGTTAGCACCGCCCCCGAGCCTATCAGAGGACATCACTGCCATCCGTTGCTCTCCTACCCTCGAACCGCCACTATTCGGGTACAAGTCAGGCCATGATGACCGGATCGCAGCGGGGATCGCCCGGACGGCCGCCCACTCTACACCGTAGCACGTCGCACCTCTCCACATAGCTAGGTAGCGCGGCGTGCATGTAACCCGCCGCCCCCTTGATCTATAAAAAGGGGGTGCGAACCCCCGGCCGCGGGGGAGACGGACGAACGAGACACGAGAACACTTCACACACCACGTACCCATTCTCATTCTCCCACAATATCTTCGGCCACTCCTCCGGGGACTTGGAAGCTACACTTCCTCTCCCGCCTTGCTTGTATTTGCCCCACTACAAGCACCCCGTGCTAAGTAATATAGTGCCCCGAGCACGCCTCGCCGGACGTACGGCCCCCTCGGCCGGAACCGGGATAAAAACTCGTGTCACTTGTTACTTAGCATCGACCATTGAGGGATAGACCTCGGCGCTATCTACTGGTTAGTGTCGGGACCATATTCCGCACCGACAGTTGGCGCCCACCGTGGGGCAAACGAGCGCCTAAGGTCATTTCGCCAACTCCCTCCATGGTGATCTGCACTGAGTACCGTGCTACACGCTACTGCATGGGTAGCTCGGACCCCCTCCCGGCCGGGTTCGAGATCCGCTTCGGGGACCTGAACTTCCAGGCCACGGGGAATGGCTATCTCATGCGCCTCACCAACCGTGAGGAACTCCGTGCGCGGCGTCAGGCCAGGTCTGCTCAGACCCCCGCCGCACGCACGACTCCGCGCAGTGCCCGCAGCACGGACGTCGAGGGTCCATCGACGCCACGACGCCGTCGTCGCTCCGGGTAGCGCTCGCACCGGGCGCGGTCCGAGCGGCGGCGAGCCGAGCGCGCCGCCACTCAAAGTGGCACGCCCACCGTCACGACGGCCGCTACCGCCCCGGCGGGACCGCGCGCGGTCTCGACCGCGCATCCCCATCGGGCCGCGTGGCGCTACGACGGCCTACAACGCCAACGTCAACACGACGATGCGCAGGGTTCCGCCCGGCCGCCACGTCTTCGTCGCCGGGGACCCCGGCGCCTCGGCCAGCGGATGAGTCATCCCCGGGGCTCCGCTGACACGTTACCACCCGCCAACCGCCACGGGTACGCGGAGTGGGATTTCTCCGGCGTGCCTGACCCAGTCGCGTTCCGGCGTTTCCTCGACGCCACGGACTACTGGTTCGGCTGCTCCGACGACTCCAGCACCGGGAGCTACGACCCCACGCGGGAGTGTTGCGTCGTCATCACCAACGACCCGGCTAACGCCGCCGGTGCGGTAGGCGCCGGAGACGGGGAAGTCACGCCTGCCCCAGGGATCGCCTCGCGCCTGGCCGCAGGCCAAGCGCTCCCCGCCGGGGCCGACGTCGACGCACACCGGGCCCAAGCCCGCGAGCTCGAGGCCAAGCTGGCGGAAGAGTACCGGACGGTGCGGTTGCTCCGCGCCTCAATGGCAGGGGAGGCCTCCGCTCGTGGCGAACGCGCGCGGGGAGCCGGGCCGACAGGTCCGCGACCGCATCAACACCGCCACCAACGTCGAAAACGCGGACGTACCCCCACGGGCGAGCCAGAAGCTCGTCGCCGCCGCGACGCTGCTGCGGGCTATGCCAGCACCCTCGACCCCCGAGGCTCGAGACATGCACCGCGAGGTGCAAACTCTCATCGAGCAAGAGGCCGTCCAGCAGGCCGAGAGCTCGGCCTCACGCATCCGCCAACAGGGGGACGCGCGGGGTGACGAAGCTGCACCGGGAGGCGAACCCTCGGTGCACGCGGGACGTCCCACCGAGCAAGGACGCACGCCGGCCAAGGAACGACTCCTTGACGCGCGTAGGGCGCTGGATGGTGACGCCCGCAATGTCATCAACGCCAGGCGCACCGGCAAGGCGGACGCCCGAGCAGCAAGGGGTTACCACCCTCGACGGGGTGGACGCAACGACAGCGGCGAGGACCGCTCCCCGACGCCGGAGCCCCCGGGCACCCGTGTGTTCAGCCGGGAGATCCGCGCGGCAGCGTTCCCCCAACGCTTCCGCCAACCCTCGATGATCGTCAAGTACAACGGGGAGACGGACCCCCGTGTCTGGCTCAACGACTACCGCTTGGCTTGCCAGCTGGGCGGGGCCACTAACGACGAGGTCATCATCCGCAACTTGCCCCTGCACCTTGGCGATGCAGCCCGGACATGGCTCGAGCACCTGCCCGCCAGCCAGATCCATAACTGGGACGACCTAGTCCACACGTTCGTGGGAAACTTCCAGGGCACATACGTGCGCCCCGGACACTCATGGGACCTCGCGCTCCGCACGCGAGGCCCGGCGAGTCGCCGCGGGACTTCATACGGCGCTTCTCCAAGCGCCGCACGGAGCTCCCCGCCGTGGCGCGATCCGAGATCGTGCACGCCTTCCTCGAGGGCACCACGTGCCGGGACCTCGTGCGGGAGCCGGGACGCGGCCCCCGCCCGCGGACTCCAACGAGCTATTCGACATCGCCACCGGCCCCGCCTCCGGGGAGGAGGCCGTGGGGGGCGATCTTCGACGGCAAAAAGGGCAAGCGCTCGAGGACGCGCCCACGGAGGGCGCAAATCCAAGGAGCCGCGCCGCAACGACAAGCGGGGCAACAAGGGGAAAAAGCCGCGCCGCGAGGCGCGCGAGCGCGGGCGCGACGGCGGCAACGCCGAGGCCCTCGCTGTCGACCCGGCTTGACGGGGCCCTCGACCGGCCCCTCGAGGCCCGGGGGTATTCGACGACACGCTGAAGAAGCCATGTCCCTACCACAAGACTCCCGTGAACCACACTCTTGAGCAGTGCGATATGCTCAAGAAGTTCTATGGCCGCGCCGCCGCGAAGGAGGCAGAGGCCAAGAAAGACGGAGGCGATGGCGACGCCGGCGGCTTCCCCGCCGTCGAAAATGTGTTCCTCATCTTTGGGGGACCTACCGTCGACATGTCGACCCTAGCCGCAAGAAGGAGCGACACGAAGTCCTCGCCGCGGAGAGGGCGCCTCCGGCCTTTCTCAATTGGTCGGAGGACGTCATCACCTTTAGCCGGGAAGACCACCCGAATCGCATCCCCAACCCGGGCCGGGACGCCGCCGGTGGTCGATCCCATCATTGGGAACGCCCGGTTCTCAAAAGTCCTTATGGACGGAGGCAGTAGCCTCAACATCCTCTTCGCGCATACATTGCGCCTGATGGGGATTGGGTTGGACCAGCTGCGGCCCAGCACGAAGCCGTTCCACCCGCATCGCGCCCGCAAGGTGTTCGGCCCCTCGGGCAGATCGACCTGCCGGTCTGGTTTGGTACCCCTAAGAACTTTCCCAAGGAGACCCTCACCTTCGAGGTGGTGGGGTTCAAAGGGGCCTACCATGCCATCCTTGGGTGACCTTGTTATGCCAGATTCATGGTGGTCCCCAACTACACCTACCTGAAGATGAAGATGCCCGGCCCAAACGGCATCATCACCGTCGGGTCGTCCATCGAGCACGCATTCGACTGCGATGTCAAGTGCGTGGAACATGCAGAGGCACTGGTGCTGGATGAAGCGCTGGTAAACACGCTGGAGAAGATGGTCAACGAGGACCTCAACTCCGCTGCCAAGCGCGTCGGCGCCTTCGAGGCAGCGGAGCATACCAAAGGGGTCCCCCTCGACCCTTCAGCCCCCGAGGGCTAGGCGTTGAGGGTCAGCTCCACCCTCGACCCCAAATAGGAAGCAGTGCTCGTCGACTTCCTCTGCGCCAACGCCGACATCTTCGCGTGGAGCCCCTCGGACATGCCAGGCATCCCGAGGGAAGTCGCCGAGCACTCCCTTGACATCCTGCCAAACGCCCGCGCCGTGCGGCGGCGGGCCGCGCCGCTTCGACGAGGAGCGGCGACGGGCGATCGGAGCGGAGGCTGCGGAAGCTCCTCGAGGCCGGATTCATCAAGGAAGTATTCCACCCTACGTGGCTAGCTAATCCCGTGCTTGTAAAGAAGAAAAATGGGAAGTGGCAGATGTGTGTAGACTATACTAGTCTTAATAAAGCATGTCCCAAAGTTCCTTTTCCTCTGCCACGCATAGATCAAATCGTTGATTCAACAGCTGGGTGAGAATTGCTCTGTTTCCTTGATGCCTATTCCGGGTACCACAAAATAAAAATGAAGGAGTCCGACCAGCTCGCGACTTCATTCATCACACCGTTCGGGACGTTCAGCTACGTCACGATGCCATTTGGCCTCAGAAACGCGGGTGCAACATACCAGCGCTGCATGTAGCACGTTTTTGGGGATCACATCGGACGGACGGTTGAAGCATACGTGGACGACATCATCGTGAAGACCAGGAAGGCGGACAACCTGGTTGGCGACCTTGGCGTCGCGTTCAGCTGCCTACGGGCCAATGGGGTCAAGTTAAACCCCGAAAAATGTGTCTTTGGAGTGCCGCGAGGCATGCTCCCCGGGGTACATTGTCTCCCGGCCGGGGAATCGAGGCCAACCCCTGAAAAGGTCGCGGCCCTCGAACGAATGGGTCCGATCCGGGACCTTAAAGGGGTGCAGAAGGTGTTGGGGTGCCTTGCCGCCTTGAGCCGCTTCATTTCACGGCTCGGTGAGAAGGGCCTGCCCCTCTACCGCCTACTCAAGAAGCACGAGCGCTTCTCCTGGACCACCGAGGCCCAGGATGCGCTCGACAAGCTAAAGGCATCTCTGACACACGCCCCGATCCTCACGCCGCCCCAGGACGGTGAGCCCCTGCAGCTCTACGTGGCCGCGACCACCCAGGTGGTAAGCGCCGTGATCGTTGTGGAGCGCACGGAGGAGGGGCATGCCTTGCCTGTGCAGCGGCCAGTCTACTACATCGCCGAGGTCCTCTCGGACACGAAGACGCGCTACCCACAAGTCCAGAAGTTGCTATACGCGGTAGTCCTTGCGCGGCGCAAGCTCCGCCACTACTTCGAGGCCCACCCCGTCACGGTGGTTTCTTCCTTTCCGCTAGGAGAAATCATCCGCAACCCCGACGCCGCGGGAAGGATCGCCAAGTGGTCCGTGGAGCTGATGGGCGAAACGCTCGCCTACGACCCACGCAAGGCTATCAAGTCGCAAATTTTGGCGGATTTCGTCGCTGAGTGGACAGACACGCAGCTGCCACCCCCACAAATCCAGGCAGAGTGCTGGACTCTGTTCTTCGACGGCTCAGTGATGAAAACGGGAGCGGGCGCGGGCCTGCTCTTCGTGTCACCCCTCGGGGAGCACATGCGCTACGCAGTACGCCTCCACTTCCCCGCGTCCAACAATATGGCTGAATACGAAGCCCTCCTCTGCGGCCTCAAAATCGCCATTGAGTTGGGCGTCAAGCGCCTCGACGTACGGGGGGACTCGCAGCTCGTGATCGATCAAGTCATGAAGAACGCGAGCTGCCATGATGACAAGATGGAGGCCTACTGCAAGGCCGTGCGGGCCCTCGAGGACAAGTTCTACGGCATCGAGCTCAACCATGTGCCCCGAAGGTACAACGAAGAGGCGGACGAGCTCGCCAAGATCGCGTCCGGGCGGATCACCGTTCCCCCGAACGTTTTCGCGCGCGACATCGCTCAACCCTCGGTTGTCTTCGAGCCCTACCCCTCGAACCACAACGAACCCTCGGGGGCTCCCTCGAACCCAGCGGGTGCGGAGCCCATGGACGAGGACCCCTCGAACGAGGCGTACGTGCTCTCCCTTCTCGAGGGGTACGGCTCTCACGAAGCCGATGCGATGGACATCGAGCCGGTTCCTGTCCAAGCGGATTGGCGGGAGAAATACATCGCTTGGATCGCTCGAGGGGAGCTCCCCGCGGACCGGGCCGCGGCTAGGCGCATCGCTAGGATGGCTAAATCTTTTGCCCTCGTCGACGGCGAGCTGTACAAGCGCGCCGCCTCCGGCATCCTACAGCGGTGCGTGCCCATTCCCGAGGGGCGCGAGCTCCTACGGGACATCCATGCGGGGATCTGTGGCCACCACGCCGCACCCCGCACCCTCGTCGGCAACGCGTTCCGCCAAGGCTTTTGCGGCCCTACCGCGGTCGCGGACGCCGCCGAAATCGTACGCACCGCGAAGGGTACCGGTTCTACGCCCGCAAGTCCAACTTGCCCGCCCACGCCCTACAGACCATCCCCGTTACATGGCCGTTCGCCGTGTGGGGGCTGGACATCGTCGGGCCCCTGCGGAAGGCGCCCGGGGGCTTCACCCACTTGCTAGTCGCGATCGACAAGTTCTCCAAATGGGTGGAGGTGCGCCCCATCACGAACCTAAGGGCTGAGCAGGCGGTGACATTCTTCACCGATATCGTCTACCGCTTTGGAGTGCCAAACTCCATCATCACAGACAACGGGTCCCAGTTCACGGGCCGGAAGTTCTTGGAGTTCTGTGACAAGTTCCAAATCCGTGTGGATTGGGCAGCTGTGGCGCACCCACAGACCAACGGCCAAGTGGAACGTGCCAACGGCATGATCCTACAAGGCCTAAAACCCAGAATTTTCGACCAGCTCAACAAATCTGGGCGAAAATGGCTCCAAGAACTACCAGTGGTCGTGTGGAGCCTAAGGACCACCCCAAGCAGAGCCACTGGGTTCACCCCATTTTTTCTAGTCCACGGCGCGGAGGCCGTCCTCCCCACGGATTTAGAATACGGGTCGCCCAAGGTTCGAGGCTACGACGAGGGTGCTAACTAGCGAGCCCGCGAGGACTCGCTGGACCAGCTGGACGAGGCACGCCTCGTAGCCTTAATGCACTCCGCGAGGTATCAACAGTCCCTAAGACTCTACCAAGCACGCAAAATACGTCGACGGGATTTCAGCGAGGGGGATCTGGTCCTAAGGCTGCGCCAAGATAACCGAGGGCGCCACAAGTTATCGCCCCCATGGGAAGGACCCTACGTCGTGGTGAAAGTACTCAAACCGGGCACATACAAGCTGGCCAACGAGGACGGTGAAGAGCTCACCAACGCTTGGAACATCCAACAGCTACGTCGCTTCTACCCTTAGCTAGGATTTTCCAAATATCTTTGTTGTAAAAATCACATCGCCAACGCCCCAGTTGGCAACGACTATGTAAATACTCCAAGTCTAATGAAAAGGATAACTCGGCTTTCCCCTGAAACCCAAGTTACCCGCGGGGGCTACTGCGGGGGGCATCCCCCCCCCAAAATGGTCCCATTTTTTCACGCAAAAAAGCAAAACAACACGCGCTAAGTTTGTTTCCTACTTCAACCTTGAGCCATGATTCGAACAGGGCGCAGGCGGCACGGCGGAAGGAGCGCGCGAGCCAGAGATAGCCTACGCCACGTGGACATGGCCCTTCTCTCTCGCCTCCAACCCAGCAGGCCCCCTGCGAAAATCGAACTCCCCTAACTAGAATCTACTCAGGAAGAAGGAGAAACAAAAAGCGTGATAAACAAAGAACTTCATTTACAGCAAATGTTTATGTTCATGAAACAGCTTGTTTATTTACAAAGGCCTCGAGGCCAGGATACTGATACACATCAAAAAACGGGCCTAGCGCCCAACTACTTTCAGGCGGGAGGAGCAGCAGCATCAGCGGCGTCCGGGAAGAGGAACTCCTCGAAGGCCTCGGCGAGCAACCCGGCGGCGTTGGCAGCGAGCGCATCCACACGCTCCATGGCCACCTCGTCCTCGACGCCCTCGGGAACGATGTACCCCTCCGCCGCCTCGAAGTTAACCTCGTAGTGGGATCGCACCACTCCAAGGGCCTTACGGACGCCCCGGCAGCCGGCGCCGGCGCATCCGCCCGGTGACATGGCCACCAAGAGCACGCAGACGGCTGGCCAGGGAGCTGCCGGCCTGGGCCTCGCCCTCCTCGACGGAGTGGCAGGTCTCGAGGGCCGTGTCGCGCGGCCTCCCGCAACTCCCTGTTCGGAGGAATTGTAGGAAGCCTGCAGCGCCTCGGCCCGCTCAGCCGCATGCCCCAGAGCGGTGCGCAAGCCTGGAAACGCCAAGGCAAGAAAGAAATCAGAAAAAGGGAATACGAGTTCCCAAACGAAAGACCAACGAGCAAGAGTCAAATAGTGGCTCACCTTCGACTTGCTTCCTCTCCATCTCGAAGTCCCGGCGCACGGCCTCGACCGACAGCTCGAGGCGCCGGACGGTTTCGCCTTGCTCGCGGAGGGCCGCCTCTGGTTGGCGTTGCTGATGCTGAGCATGAGCGCCTCGTCCTCGACCTTGGAGAACGCGGTGTTCCGCTCCTCCGGCCGACTTCGCGTCACCTCGTGGGCGGCGCGCTCTGCTCCCGGCGGCGCACGGGCGTCGACGAGAGCGGCCTCGCCCCTCGCCGAAGCCGCTCCTCGGCCCCTTGGCGGGCGGTGCTCTCTTGCGAGAGCCGCTCCTCGGCCGACGACGAGGGCCGCGGCCTTGGCGTCGAGGGCGGCCTTCGTGTCGTCGGCCTCCTTGGCCCGCTGCTCCCGGCCGCGCGCGCCCGCTCCTCGGCCCGGCGCCGTTGCACCCGCGCCCCCTCAAGCGACGCGCGGAGCTCCGGGTTTCGGCGCGAGCGGTGGCCACCTCCGCCTCCCAGTTGGCGGCCAGCGTCCGCGTCTTCTCCAAGTCCGAGCGCGCATTCCACAGCGCCTCATCACGATCGATGAGGGCCGCGCGGACCCGCTCGAGGCTCGAGCGACGTGCCGAGTCCTGCCTCGAGCTCTCGGGGAGCTCGTCAGGCCAGGCCAAGGCCCGGTACGCCAGCCAACTGTCCGGCGTCCCAAGGGCGTCAGCAAGCGCGTCGAAAGCGCTGCACCGCTCCCGGAGCTGGTGGACCTCGGCGTTCACCCGGTCGAACGCATCGTACTTGCCATGGGCGCGGCGCTCGAGCTCCTGGCATCCACACACCGAGATCCGTAAGCACTATGACACGAAAGCAGCACACAAAGACGAGAAGAAGAGAAAAGCAAGCGACGACACCATACCTGAAAGACGCGCCACGCGGGGCCGCCGTGGACTGCGAGCCGCCTCGTTCAGCGCACGGTTGAGCGTAGCGCCATGGCTCCGGAGCTCGCCCCAGAGCTCCTGCTCCCCCTGGGCGTCAGCAAACGCCGGGGGATCATCGATGGACCCCTCCACCTGGGCAGGGCGGCCGGCGTGGGAGGACGAGGCCTCGGCGCTGTGTCCTCGACCCCCCACCACCAGGTGACCCTTGTGCCGCCTCACAAGGGCCCCCTCCTGGGGCTCGGGGGAGTTCGTGGGCCAGCTGGCCCACTGATTCCACCCAGGCGGCGGAGAGTCGTCCGAGACTTCCACCACCTCCGCCTGCAAATCGCCGGCTGGCGCAGCTGCTTGCGCCGCCTCCGCCGCACCTCCACCGCGCCTCCGCGGCCGCGGCGCCCGGCACGGCGCCGCGGCCACCACCTCTCGGCCGCGCCTGCGGCCACGGGCGCCGCGGGTTGCTCCCGCTCCGCCTCCTCCACGGGCGGCGGCCCCCGCGGCCGCGCCTCACTACCGCCGCCGCGGCCCGCACCTCCGCGACGGCCGGCGCCGACCGCTCCTCGCCGACCGCCGGCCGCGCCGCGTCGGGCCGATCGCGTTGGCCAAGACCTCGGGGTCCCGGCCGCACCTTGCGAGCTCTCGCCCGCCGCCGCCATGCTTGTCCCCGCCCGCGGCGCCCTCGACGAGCGCCGCCGGGTGGGGATGGACGCGTCCGTCCTCAGCACCTTGGCAGGTGCGAGAGGAGGCACGGTTGGCACCACCCTGCACAGGCACGGACAGAAGGTTAGGGCACCTGATCATCGACAAATCAAACCAAACGAAAAAAGACAGGCTCCTTACCTTGAAGAGGAAAAGGCCCGTTTCCTCTTCCTCGAAGCCTCAGCGGATGAGCCGGCGCGGCCGGCGCGCGCCGCGGCGGCGTCTCCCCGACGGCGCCGCCATGCGCGCGGGCGCGCCCGCCCGCGCGCGCGGTCGCGCCCCGATGACGCGCCTCCCGACGACGCCGCCGCGCTCGCGGGTACGCTCGCCCCGCGTGCGGGTGTGCGCCGCCGCACTCCTCGACGACGTCGCCGCACGCGTGGACGCGCTTCCCCGTGCGCGAGCACGCTCGATGCGCGTGCCGGCGCGCTCGCCGTGCGCGCCCCCGACGAACGCGGCCGGCGCCTCCGCGCGCGCGCGCCGCCCTAGATGTCGATGGCCGGCGGCGGGCGCCGTTGCGCCCGCCCCAGGCGATGCCGCCCTCGCCGCCGGCGCCGGCTCCGGCGAGGGAGGCGCAGGCTGCCACCTGTCTGAGGGGCCCTCCCCCTCAGCCTCTTCCTCTTCGTCCTCCTCCGAGGACGAGAACTCCTCAGTCCCCGGGGAGGAGAGCCCCAGCTCCTCGCGCCGCCGGTACTCCGCGGCCCGCCGGTCGCGGCGCGCTTGACGTCGCCTCGCGTGCTCCCTCTTGCGCGCCGCCCACTCCCCGCCGCTCCCGCCGCGCCGCCCGGCCACGCGCGCGGGGAGTCGGGGGTAGGCGGAACGGACTTGGCGATGGTGAAAGTCACCGACCGTACACGAAGCAACAAGAGCGCGTCGGAGAGGCAAAGGCAACGCTAAGAACTAAAACGAAATCAAGAACCGCACTCACCAATGGGCCGGTGGGGGAGCATCTCGAGGTCCCACGGGGTCCGACCCGCAGCGGCGGCACCGGGTGTCGACGGCGCTCCGCGCCGGGTGAGCGCGTACGGCCGCTCGAGGGGCGTCGGGAGCATCCGCGACCTCGCCGGAGTCGACGGGGTTGGCCGCCTCGTCATCTCGAAGATGCAGAGCGGCCTCTCCATCAAGGGCACGATCCGCCGGTGATGGAGGAAGGCGAGGACGCCCATCGCGTTCAGCCCGTCCGCCGCCAGTCGCTGCAGCGCAGCCAGGACCGACTCCTGCCGACTCCGATGCTGGGCCGTGGACACCCCGTAGCCCCAGGAGTCAGGCCTCTCCTTGAACACCCGGCCGGTGTAGGGGGGGAGGCCGGGCTCGGCGTTACGCAAGTAGAACCATCCCCGCTCCCAGCCGGCGTTGTTCGTCGTCATGGTGCAGGGGATGTAGACGTCCTTGAATTGCCCCCGCAGGGCAAGCGACATCCCGCCGGCGCGCATCTCGCGGTGGGTCCTCGGCTCCGTCGTGGGCTGCGTGATGAGCTCCGCGCGGAAAAGATGTACCCAGAGCTCCCAATTGACCGGGATCCCCAGGTACCCTTCGCAGACGCCCACGAATGTGGCCGCCTGCGAGATCGCGTTGGGGGCGAAGTTGTGCAGCTCCACTCCGTAGTGGTGGCACATCGCCCGCATGAAGGTGCTCGCCGGCGCGGTGAAGCCCCGCTCGTGGTAACGGATGAAGCTCACCACGTAGCCCTCCGGCGGGTTGGGCTCGCGGTCCGTAGCCGGCGGCACGATCCACTCCGCCGGACGTCCGTCTTCGTTGGCCGCCAGCTGGCCGGCGGCGACCAGCTCGCCAAGGGCCAGCCGCGTCACCGTCGACCTCTCCCAGGCATATGGCTCCAGGATCCTAAGGGGAAGCTGAGGCGGCGCCATGAGGAAGGACGAAGGAATGCGAGGACGGAGAACGAGGAACGGGAGAAAGGCTCTAATGGCGACACCGCGCGGTGGCAAGAGCTAGGCGAAGACGAAGGGGCGGGGGACTGAAAATGGCGAGGCGTCAAGGTAAAAAACCGCCGTCTCTTCCACCCCTCACATTTATAAGCCGACGGGGCGAGCTCTCGGAGCGGACGCCCCGCTAGCATTAGCTTGCAGGGGAATCTCTCCTTCGCATCGACGGGCGGGCCCCACCACGGCCCGCGGCGGCCACGTCATTGCGGGCGGGCCATCATTACGGCAAAGACCCGCAGCGATCGAGGCGAAGCGGTCACATCCGCCTGCCATGCCGCCCACTACGCGCGCGCGCGCGGCCACAGCGCCTAAAAAGGCGCGCCCGCGCTGCAAAACCGCGGCCACGATCGCAAAGCATTTAAAATAACTGGGTCCCTTGACAAGCAAGGAGAACCCTCGAGCGGGACGAACTCCTGGCTCAAGACCAGGGCAACCCTCGACGGGATATCGACGTGAGAAGGTCGCCCGGGACCTGCTCGATGTAGAGCAGGCACCGCGGGTACCCATGCCACGTAAGACCCTCGAGCGGCGCGAGCCCTCGGCTCAAAACGATGTCAGCCCTCGAAGGGACACCGACATGAGAAGGTCGCCCGGGACCTGCTCGATGTAGAGCAGGCACCGCGGGTACCCATGCCACGTAAAACCCTCGAGCGGAGCGAACCCTTGGCTCGAGACAATATCGATTCTTCAAGGAAGGGCACATACGCTGTGCTACCAACCAGCACCTCGAGGGCTGGCTCGCCCAGACCCATCGATGGCCGCAAGCGTGAAAAGACGGGGCCGCCCAGGCGCCACCCCGCACGGCCCTACTGATCAGAGGTTCGAAGCCTGACCCTCGACGGGTTCGAACAGGCGCCACGGATCGCGAGTTAGGGACGACGAGGGCACGCGCATTCGAGCCGTTCCTCGAGCCTGTCGGCTTGGGGGTGCCCCACATGTCGTGTTCGAGAGCCGCCGAGGGCGGCCTAGCCGGGGGGATCCCACCGAGGGAGAGCTTCCGCGCCCTCGGTCCCTATCGAACGGGACCGAGCCCCACCTAGCAAACCCACGCAAGTGCTTCCATGGACGTGTCTCCGGACCGCGCAGCCTACCCTTATCGAACGGGGCATGGACGTCCACTTGAACCACCCGCTAGCAGGTCGACGAGGAATCCGCAATCCGCGACCCGCTCGATGGGGTTTGCGGAAACCTCACCCTCCGTCCCGCGGAGGGACGGCGAGGGCGCGTTAAAAAACAAGTCGCCAAGCTCTACCTGATCGCCTCGAACGGGCCAAGGCTCGGGGGCTTGGCGCACGGCTACACCTCCTTGAAATTGCACCCACCGGAGACAGTGCCAGCGGTGTGTGCACCCCCGAAGCCGGCTGAAATACCGCCGATGCCGGTTGGCATCTGTGCCACGCCTCTCTGACCAAAATTCTCGCGGTTAACCCCCCGCAGAGAACCCACACTCCCCGCAGGCTTCGGGGCTAGACCCGCGGGTCCGCTGACGCGGCCCCGCGGAAAGCGTTCGCAAACAAGGAGGGAAGAACGTCCTATCGGTAGGTTCCGGCATCCGCGGGAGCCTCAACGGCAAACCCACGGATGCTCGGGGGCTGCGTCGGGGACACCCCTAGGGGTCCCCTTAAACAATGGGGAAAACCTCACTTAAAACCCGCAACGAAACCCAAATACGTTAAGCCTAACCATGCGGGCACCTAACCATGCGAGACACGGTCCACGGGGACTCCGACGGCCCATCGAGGCGGCCCACGGAAGGATCCCCTCGAACGCATCGCGCCCTCGCTCGAGGGGCGGCACTCCCTTCGGGCGGACACCGCCCCCGCTCGTGGGTACGCACTTCCCTCGAGCGGGCTCCGCCTCGCTCGAGGGTACGCCCCGCCCTCGGCCGGGTCCGCTACGCTCGAGGGTGCCCCTCACGCGTGCACCGGCCCCGTACGCGGGCATTTAACGCCCTGACACAAGGGGGCGGCGCCATCATGCGCCTGGGGCTCGCGCCCCGGTGCCGCCGCACCAACTCCCCAGGGAGGAGCCCATCCCCACCACTGTGGGGAGGGACTGTGCGGTACGGCCGGTGTCAGTCCCGTGACACCGCGCGCCTACTGCAGTACGGCTAACGCGCCCGACCCTCGAAGGGGGGCCGGGCGCACCCTCGATTTCACTTTCCCGTGACCCTACAGGGTTAGGTGGAGGCGCTAGGCCGGTGGATTGCCATCCCGGCCACTGTAACGGCGTGGCCGCCGTACCCGCGCGTGCAGGCGCACGCCGGACCCTGTAGCAACGACTCCAGCCCCGTGAGGCGCGTTGGGAAGGAACGCCGTTCTGCCTGCCCCTGTACTCCGTACAAGATTGCGTCAGCACCGCCCCCGAGCCTATCAGAGGACATCACTGCCATCCGTTGCTCTCCTACTCTCGAACCGCCACCGTTCGGGTACAAGTCGAGCCATGATGACCGGATCGCGCCGGGGGGATCACCCGGACGGCCGCCCACTCTACACCGTAGCACGTCGCACCTCTCCACATAGCTAGGTAGCGCGGCGTGCATGTAACCCGCCGCCCCCTTGATCTATAAAAGGGGGTGCGAACCCCCAGCCGCGGGGGGAGACGGACGAACAGAGACACGAGAACACTTCACACACCACGTACCCATTCTCATTCTCCCACAATATCTTCAGCCACTCCTCCAGGGACTTGGAAGCTACACTTCCTCTCCCGCCTTGCTTGTATTTGCCCCACTACAAGCACCCCCGGTGCTAAGTAATATAGTGCCCCGAGCACGCCTCTGCTGGACGTACGGCCCCCTCGGCCGGAACCAGGATAAAAACTCTATGTCACTTGTTACTTAGCATCGACCATTGAGGGATAGACCTCGGCGCTATCTACTGGTTAGTGTCGGGACCATATTCCGCACCGACAATAGCAGAGCCCAGAAATGGCTCGAAACCACCTGAAAACCTTCTAAATGCATCCAGCAAGCTATTTCAAGCTCAAACTTCTCCCCCTTGTTGGCAATGCATGAATCAAGCCAAAATGAAAAAAAATTTCAACCTAGAGCTTCTCAAATAGACAAAATTCAACAAAGAATGCTACACATGTCCAAATGAGCAAGTTAGATACTCGATAGCTTCGTATCGATCTCAACTACATGATCACCAAGTTTCACAACCATTGGACGAAGCTAAGATGGATTTGAGCAATTTTGCGAAAAACTTGCCTCTCATGAGCAAAGTCCTAAACATGATCAAAGCATATGAAAATGGCAAAGCGACACAAACTTCATGCTAGGACAGCCATTCTAATCATAAGACCATCACAAACACCCACAAGCACCTCATGTCATGTCAAAGACATATATCTCATTCCATGGTGAACAATGTATATGAGAGAAGCTTTTCCTAACCAATGCATATGATACAAAATGCATGCAATCTAAGATACAAGGATGCCTATACATCATTGTTACATATGCCATGCCAAATGCAAGAAATGCACAAAGGGAAGCTATACATATGCTACAAAGAGAGCTCCCACACACCCAACTCAAGAAATCAGACACACACCAAGTTCCCCCCGCAAACGAGTGAAAGTTGCTTGATCTAGGGGTTTGGTGAAAATATCGGCTAGTTGGTCATGTGTGGGTACATGGATCAAAGCTATCTTTTCTTTCTCTACGTTGTCTCTCAGAAAATGATACCTCACTTCTATGTGCTTGGTTTTGGAATGGAGCAGTGGGTTCTTTGCAATGCTTATGGCACTGGTGCTATCACATTGAAGTGGGACATGGGTATACTCCTCACCAAAGTCACTCATGGTGTAAGAAATCCAAAGGAGCCGATGCGAAGTCCTCGGAGATGCTTGAAAACGAGCGCACAGACACACCGAGAACTATATGTCCGGCCTCGTCGCCGTCAAGTAGAGGAGTGATCCGATCATGCTCCGGTACTCCTTCTGGTCCACATGTTCACCTTCCTCGTCCGCATCAAGAGCTCTAGTCGTACTCATCGGCGTCGTCATAGCCTTGGAGTCCTCCATCTTGAACTTCTGCACAATGTCCTTGGTGTACTTAGCCTGGTGCACAAATGTTCCTTCCTTTGATTGTTTGATTTGTAGCCTGAGGAAGAACTGCAACTCACCCATCATGCTCATCTCAAATTCCCTGCTCATAACCTCTGCAAACCTTGCAACAAGAGAGTTAGACGAGCCACCAAAGACAATATCATCCACGTACACCTGCACAATCGGGATATCTCCGCCCCTGCCGAAGCAAAAACAAGGTCTGATCGACCTTCCCCATCTCAAAACCTCTCTCAAACAAGAAACCCTCAACCTGCCATACCAAGCTCTAGGCGCCTTCTTCAACCCATACAGCGCCTTCCTCAACTTGTACACCCGGTGGGGGTACTTCTCACTCTCAAACCCCGGAGGCTGCCTCACATACACTTCTTCCTCCAACACACCATTCAGAAAAGCACTCTTCACATCCATTTGGTGCAACTTGAACCCTTTAGCCACGAAAAAGGCTAGAAGGATCTTAATCGCCTCCAAACGGGCTACGGGAGCAAAGGTCTCCTCGTAGTCAATCCCCTCCTTCTGACTGAACCCCTGAGCAACAAGCCTCGACTTGTTTCTCACAACCTCACCTTTCTCTCCCTCTTTGTTCTTCCACACCCACTTAGTACCAATCGGCTTACACCCCGGGGGAGGGTCAACCAACTCCCAAACCTGATTCCTCTCAAAGTTCTCCAACTCCTCATGCATCGAATTAACCCAATTGTGATCAGATAGTGCGTGTCCAATGTCTTTGGGCTCAAAAATAGCAACAAATGCAACATGAGCGAAATGAGAGTTGTTCCAAACCCTCGACCGTGTAGTACGTTCATTCATGTCGCCGATGATCCTCGAAGCTAGGTGATCCACCTGTACTCGCCGGGGAGGTTCTCGCTACGATGCTACCTCCCCCTCAACATCAGCTTCTCCTCGTTCTTGATTTGTAGTCGTAGGTGTATGAGAGGGTCCGTCCATCACCGTAGTCGAAGTAGTGGGTACATGTTCAGCCAGGGGCACCACACCGCCATCTTCATCGTCTTCATGTTAATGCTCCTCCTCCTAAAAGATCTCCTCGCCTAGCTCATCATCACCTGCACACTCAAAGACAAGCTGACTACGTGGCTCTGTCTCGTCGAAGGTTACCTCGCAAGTCTCCACGATTTGGTTAGTTTCAAGATTGAGCAAATATGCTCTAGAATGAGATGCATAACCAAAGAAAATACCATCGACAGACCTAGCCTCAATCTTATCCAACTTCCTTCCTTTCTTCAGATCGAAACACTTGCAACCAAAGACATGGAAGTGACTCACCTTGGGTGTGCGACCATGCATCAACTCATAGCATGTCTTCTTCTTGTGCACTCTGAGGTAGATCCTGTTTGACACATAGCACACAGTATTCACCTCCTCAGCCCAATACCTCCTCGGAGTCCTATGCTCATCAAGCATCGTCCGAGCCATCTCGCACAAGGTCCTGTTCTTCCTTTCCACAACACCATTCTGGGGAGGTGTATACGGACTCGAAAACTGGTGCTCAAGACCCAAGTCATGGCAAAAGGTTTCAAAACGAGAGTTTCTGAATTCCGAGCCATTATCACTGCGGATAGCTCGTATGGCATCTTCGTGCCTCTCGTTCCTCAACCTCAAGACTAGATCTCGAACAAAACCAAACGTCTCACCCTTATCCCCGAGAAAGAACACCCACGCATACCGAGAATAGTCGTCCACCACAACAAGGACATACCACTTCCCACTCGCAGATCGCACATGAGCTGGGCCAACAAGGTCCATATGGAGCAGCTCGCATGGACGCTCAGTCATCACATCGGTGAGAGGCGGGTCAGAAGAGGCTACCATCTTGGCATGCCTACACGGAGCACAAACCAACTCTTTCTCAAGCCTCAGCTGTGGCAATCCTCGGACCAAATTGAGTTTACTCAAGCGAGACAAGAGGTCAAAGTTCAAGTGACCCAACTTCCTATGCCACTTCCACAACTCACTCGAAGAACCAGCCAAGAAACAACGCTCCACACCAGAAGACTGAGAAAAATCAGCACGAAACACCTGACCCTCGGGAATGACCATACAGACAAGGTCCCCTCGAGAGTCCGAAATCCGAGAACCACCTGGCCGAAACAACACCTCAAAGCCCTCATCCAACAACCCGGGACACGAAAGCGTATTGTACCCCGGCCGATTGAACAAGAGCAACATGCCTCAGAGTGATCTTGTCACTCACCTTAATCTCACCTTTTGAAAGCACACGCCCACAGCCATTGTCCCCAAAAGTTATGTACCTCTTTGTCACCACCGGGACGAGACTTGAAAACCACCCCCTGTCTCCGGTCATATGCCTCGAGCAACCGGAGTCAATCAACCAAATGTTCTTCAAGTCTCCCACCTGAAATTTAAAAACAAGCACGTGAGCGAACAAACGACTCAGCACTGGGGTTAGTACCAAAAGAGTAAAACCAGTGCCGAGCCATTTGCTCGAAAGTGGGGTTAGCACCAACCAAAGCACCTCTCCTACCAAAACTACCTCCACGAACACCACCATGGTAACCACCCTGAGGGAACCACCCCTCTCTGCCTGGAGGAGGACCAAAACCACGAAAGAGAACCCATGAACTGTCCCTCCTCTCCTTCTCAAAACTACGACTCCTCCCATCTCCGTAGTGAACTCGAGGGGGAGAACACCTAGCAACCTGACCACCTGCAAACTCTCCAGCCCAACCACCAAAACCACGACCTCCAGAAACAACCCTCGCACCTATACGAGCACGAAACCCAAAACGCTGCCTGTCCAGGCCTGCACCGGCTGACCGGTGCTCCACATCGGTCATACCGGTGTGGCCTGGACAGCAGCACCTCCAACAGCCTTCCGCTCTCTCCAAGCCCGAACTGTCCTCACACTTGCCTTGGCCCTGGGCATCTGCACACGAGGCTCAAGTACACCATCGGAAGGGTGGTACTTGTCCTTGTTAGCCCACTCCTTTGCCATCCTCTCCTCTCGGTTCCTCTTGAAGCAAAACTCATCCTTATGGCCATCTCTCCCACAATAGCCACAATGGAACCTCACAAGCTTAGGCTTAGGCTTGGGCTGTGGCTGCTCACTTAGTTTCTCTCCACTCAACTTCTCCACCGGTTGCCCCTCATTAGCCTTCTCACTTTCTTTCCCAAAGAACACTTTCCCCGAAGTGCTCACAAACTTGATAGGTTTTTGTAGATCATTTGTGGGTGCAGGAAACACGGCTGGAGCTGCGGTTGTGTCTAGTCATTTCCTAAGATGGTTAGGTTTTGGGGGGAAATCATTTTTGTGGTGGGTTTTTGGTGGCTCTGGGATATTCTCTCCACTTCCCTCACCAACCTTGTTTGCCCCAAGTCCCTCACCATCCTGCCTCTTAAATGCCTCGATCATCATCCTCAACTAAGGCTCATGACCAGACAACCAACCCATCAACTTTCTTAGCTCATCATTCTCATCCTGCAAACGATCAACATAATGTGCAAGTTCCAAATTTCTCAAGGCATGCATTTCACAGGTAGAGCATGATGTAGGCATGGGTTCCTTCAATTTAGCCTCATGAGAACTAGTGTAAGCATGCATCTCATCAATCTTAGCATGCAAAACAGGGCAAGAAGTGCAAGCACCTAGCAAAGCAGGTCTAGACTTAAGCTCAGCCACTTCAACCCTAAGCACATCTAGTTCCTCACACTTGGAGGCATGCTTTTCCTTAAACAAGTCAAGATCAGCAAGGCAAATAGAGCAATCAGCACATTCAACATCATCGGAAACAACAGGTGAAGCTTTCAGAGTATCAATTTCCAGCTTAGCATCCAAATTCTGTGTTTCTAGCTCAGCCACTCTAGTCGTAGCATCCTCAAGTGAAGCTCTAAGCTCTTTTCTCATTTTCTTAGCCTCTCTAAGCATGTCATCACGATTATTAAGCAACAAGCCGAGCCGTTCATTTTCCTGATGCAAGAAGTGGAGTTCATCACGCACCTCGTCGTCAGAATCAGAGTCTGAGTCGCTCTGTGTGCTCTTCTTGCTGCCGGAGCTCAACGCCATGGTGCAGAAACCGTCTCTAGCGAAGCAGCTCAGCCCGCTCAGGTTCTTTGATGACTTCCTGCTCTTGCGATGATCACCTTCATCTTCGTTGCTGCTTGAGCTCGAGGTGGAGTACGTGGAACTGGAGTCGACGTCGCTCACTCCAACCATCGCTCGAGCCTTGCCTCGGCTCTCCTTCTTCCTCAATCGTCGCTCGTCCGCACCCACCCGAGGCACACGCTGCCCGAGCCGACCCGCGCCCCAACGCCCCCTGCCTCGAGGCATCTCGAACCGCGCCGCCGTACGCGCGCGCTGTGACAACCCCCCAGGAAAATACTGTACTATCGCCTAAGACCGATCCACTTTGGTCATTAAGCAATAATAAAGTATCATCCTGTCATTAGTTGCCGGGTTAACGCCCGGTAAATCACTTGAAAAGCACAAGGATCGAATATATGCATTAAAAACTCACTCGAAGGCGAGTCCAGAGATACAACAACATTAATATCCAAATTCGTACCTCGACGGGTTTATTTATTACAAACCATAGTTTTTGCCATGATGAGATAGTTCAGAGTTTTCGAAAAGCAGTGGAAATAAACTAACGGAAGCGAAGACACCACGGGAGGCCATCCATGATGCTTTCAGTAGTCGTTCTCCACCCACTCCAGCTCCCAGCCGGGCGGGATCTCTCCGGGCCACACTTCACTGAAGGCATTACCTGGATCAACACATTATAGCAAGGCTGAGTATACTAATACTCAGCAAGACTTACCCGTCAGTGATATCTACTTCACCACTTCTAGACCATGAAAGCTTTTTGGCTACTGGGTTGCTTTTGCTAAAAAGTAACAAAGAGTAGGTCCTTACTTTCAAGATTTTAGCACAAGTTCTAGTAGGTTTAATCTTTCCTACATTAGCCAACTAGTACAAACAAAGTTGGACAATACAATTAATCAAACATCATCTTCATCAACTTCCATCATTAGGGATCTCATGACTAGTGGAGCAAGTAGTCTCAGATAACGGTAAGAGGCCGACAATCGATTGATTTAAACCTTGCAAGGTAGACCCAAACACACGGTAGGTTGTCCCCGCAAGGACAACTTTCCCAGGCCGTCCCCAAAAATCCTCGGGTCGGGATCGAATCTTATAGTCTTTGGTGCAGGCTATCCGGCATACCCCGCGAGATACCCGGAGTCACCATACACCACCGGTAGCTAGCCGTGAGAGCTGAGGACCATGTGTGGTTCGAGGACCGTGGGATGGTCGCTTCCCTGTGTGATGAGTGATTGACAACGTTGTGTGGACTGATTATTGGCTAAGTATTGCAGGTGCAGGTTGCGGCTTCACTCATGTTGGTGCAGGTGAAGAACAAGCGCGAAAGGTCGTTGCCGGTGAGGCCTCCAGGTGTGGAGAAGACAAGTAGGCTTTGTTCGAGGGACCCGGTGGCCAGCGGGGTCAAGTGCGGGCCGCATGGTGACATGAACAGCAAGATGTAGTCGTGAATGGTTTCTTGGTAGAGCCTCAAAACCAAGGTCAAGCCGGGACTACGTCAGAGCCGAGTCATGAGTGGAGATTGGCGGAGGCTACACCGAGTTCGCGGGGTTTGCAGTGGTTCACCAGAAAACCACTGGGTTACTCAGTTGAGCCACAAAACCGAGGCCGAAGACGCGACGAGGGGGTGCGGCCACCCAAGCCGGTTCAACCGCCCAGGAGGGGCGATCGGACCGCCTGGGGCTGGTCAGATCTCCCGGGCCGGTCTAACCGCCCTGGGGGGCGGTCTAACCGCCCTGGCCGCCGGCGCCGAGAAGCTTCGAAGCGGAGGACACGCGTCGGGATCGCAAGGCTTGCGTCGAGGCTAAGCAGGTTGCGGTCGCCGGGCATCCGTCCGATGGTGAAGACATGAAGACTTCCAAATTCGCCCTCGAGGGGCATGTATCCCTAGTTATTAGTGAAGGGTAGTTTAGTCTTTTGGGTGCCTCCATATATACTCATTGGATGGGTGGATGGCAGCTAACTCTTGGAACCCTAGCTCATTTGTTTTTCCATTTTCGTTCTCTATTTTCCTTAGGATTTTAGAGGACTAGCTTGATAGCTTCATGTGAGATCTAGAGAGAGGGATGGATGTTTGGGTGGCAAGCTAGACCTTGTACGAACCTTTCATGGCATGTATAGAAGGTTTGGCGTTGTTCATCATGGTGGTTTTCTCCTCTCTTTTGTGTTGATTTTCGGAGCTCTTTGTTGGCGGTGTTTTGAGAACGATTTCTTGGGTTTTTGGTGGGTGTCACGTATGAGGTTCTTGTGCCTCTTTGGCTGGTGACTTTGCCCCCAAATCTCCTTTGAATCGGACTCGATTTGGTGGTTTCTCGAGTTGGGCGAGTTCTTGACCTAGAGAAGCGATTTCTTCGATTCCTCTTGATTGTGAGCGTTTCGGGTCGATTCCTTTGAGGTAGAGGTTGCCCAGAAGGTAACCCAGCTATTCCCGAAGTTTTGCTGCAATCCGTGGAGTGATTCGGGAGATCGGGCGCGAGGAAGTTGAGGTTTGACCCGCGGGTTCGTTTTCTGGAAGGGGCGCTCTAACCGCCGCGCAGGGGGCGGTCTAACCGCCCGGGTGTTTCTAGGTCGAAGTTTTGTTTCGCCGGATTTTCCTCTGTGAGTTTGTTCGCCTTGATCAGAGGAGCGTCTTGGTGAAATTTGGGGTCGTTCTCGTGCAGTTTGCTAGGTGTTCTTGGTTGGAGTTCGTTGCTGGGTACAGGAGGTTGGACCGCCCCAGGTAGCCGGTCTAACCGCCCCTAGGCCCCTGGGTGAAGTTTTGGTTTTCGCCAAGATTTTCTGGTAGCTTGCATGGCCTTGACAAGAGATCTTTGTTGGTGAAACCGGGGTGAGTTTTGGTGCTCGGAAGAGGCGTTTTGGAGGATTTCTTGGTTACCAGGTGGAGGCGGTCTAACCGCCCCCTATACCCGGTCTAACCGCCCCCCTCTGGTTAGCCGGCTTCCGAGTTGTTTCCGCTGTCGTTGCTGCGTGTGAGTTGTGTTTGCTGGTAGAGTTTGTTCCTAGGACCAGTAGCACTCCAGTGGCTACGTGGTTTTGGCAAACGGAAGGTAAAAGTGTGGAGCGTGTGATTTTGGGGGTTCGACCGAGCTAGTTCGTCTTGTCGGAGTCTCAATCTCCCTCGAGAAGAATTTTTATCGGCTCCCATTCACTCCCCCCTCTGGTCGCCTAATCGGTCCTTCAAGTGGTATCAGAGCCGGTTCGGGTCTTTGTTGACTCTAACCAGTCTAAGATCCAAGGATGGCGTACCAGGAACAGGGTTCGGGTCCTCCACACTTCGATGGCAAGAACTACCAGATGTGGAGCAAGCGGATGGGTGCGTTCCTCCGCGGAAAGGGTCAGACTCTGTGGGATGTCACGGTGGACACAGGATATGTCCAGCCGATGGACTTCCTCGCTCCAGGGTCGAGGGACAGATTCGACGCCAACAATAAGGCGGTCGACTACTTGTTTCGTGCTTTGTGTCAGCCTGAGTTCGATCGGGTGCACACCGAGCACTTGGCTTGTAGGATTTGGGCGGTGTTGAAGGAGGCTCATGTTGGGAACGCCCAGGTTCAGGCACGGATGTATGTGACCTACCGGAGAGAGTACGAGAACTTCACTCATCTCCCCGGTGAGTCCATCGATGCCTTGTTTCAGAGGTTCATGGTGGTTGTGAACAACATGAGGGCCAACGTGGACGTGCTCCCGTACGATGATCATGATAGAGCGGTCAAGCTCTTACACTCTTTGGAATGTACGATATGGGGCGGAAAGTTCGAGGCCATTGTCGAGTCGGAGAAGTATGACACTCCGATGGTGAACGAGCTGTTCTCGAAGCTCAAGTCGGCTGAGGTGGATAGGGGCATGACTGCCAAGCTCGAGGGACCGACTGATTCCCATAGTCTTGCCCTCGTTGGTGGTTCCAAAGGAAAGACTAACTCTAACCCATCCACCAGGATGTTCTTTTTTTTCCTCTTTGATGCATATGCCAGATGAGGAGTTTGATGACCTTGGAGAGGACGAGCTGGCGCTGTTGACGAGGCGGTTCGAGAGGCTGCACGAGAACCGCGTGAACATGAGGAGGAACACGAGGACGTGCTTCCAGTGCGGCAAGCCAGGACACTTCGTCGCCGACTGCCCGGAGAAGGCCGAGAACAAGGACAGCTACAAGCACAAGCCGAGGATGGATGGCAAGTACTGTTCGAGGCACGACCACAAGAGCAAGCACAAGAACAAGTTCAAGGACGAGCGACGATCGAGGAAGAAGGAGAGCCGAGGCAAGGCCCGAGCGATGGTTGGAGCGAGCGACGTCGACTCCAGTTCCGCGTACTCCACCTCGAGCTCGAGCAGCAGTGAAGACGAAGGTGATCGTCGCAAGAACAAGAAGTCGTCCAAGAACCTGAGCGGGCTGAGCTGCTTCGCGAGAGACGGCTTCTGCACCATGGCGCTGAGCTCCGGCAGCAAAAAGAGCACACAGAGCGTCTCGGACTCTGAGTCCGACGACGAGGTGCGTGATGAACTTCCCTTCTTGCGCCAGGAGAATGAGAGGCTTGGCTCTTTGCTTGATAACGGTGATGACATGCTTAGAAAGGCGAAGAAAATGAGAAAAGAGCTTAGGGCTTCACTCGAGGATGCTAGGACTAGAGTGGCTGAGCTAGAGACACAGGTGCTTGATAGCAAGCTTGAGATTGATTCTCTTAAGGCTAGCCCTGTTGTTTCGGATGAGAATGATTGTGCTGATTGCTCCATATTCTTTGCTGATCTTGCTTTGTTTAAGGAGAAGCATGCCTCCAAGTGTGAGGAACTAGATGTGCTTAGGGTTGAAGTGGCTGAGCTTAAGTCTAGACCTGCTTTGCTAGGTGCTTGCACTTCTTGCCCTGTTTTGCATGCTAAGATTGATGAGATGCATGCTTACACTAGTTCGCTTGAGGCTAAATCGAAGGAACCCATGCCTACATCAAGATCTACCTATGAAATGCATGCATTGAAAAATTTGGAACTTGCACATTATGTTGATCGTTTGCAGGATGAGAATGATGACTTGAGGAAGTTGATGGGTTAGTTGTCCAGTCATGAGCCTCAGTTGAGGATGATGATAGAGGCCTTTAAGAGGCAAGATGGTGAGGGACTTGGGGCAAACAAGGTTGGTGAGGGAAGTGGAGAGAATATCCCGGAGCCACCAAAAACCCATCACAAAAATGATTTCCCTGCAAAACCCAACCATCTTAGGAACCGACTAGACACAACCCCAGCTCCACCCATATTTCCTACACCCACAAATGATCTCCGTAGGCCTATCAAGTTTGTGAGCACTTCCGGGAAAGTGTTCTTTGGGAAAGTGAGTGAGAAGGCAAGTGAGGAGAAATCGGTGGAGGAGTTGAGTGGAGAGAAACCAAGCGAGCAGCCCCAATCCAAGCCAAAACCTAAGCTTGTGAGGTTCCGTTGTGGCCATTGTGGGAAAGGGGGTCACAAGGATGAGTTTTCTTCAAGAGGAAGCGGGAAAAGAGGATAGCAAAGGAGTGGGCAAACAAGGATAGGTACAACCCTTCGCATGGTGTACCTAAGCCCTGTATGCCACTGCCCAGGGGTAAGGATGTGGTGAGAAGTGTTCCGGCATGGGGAGATGCGAGTTCCCGCAGCCGAGGAGCGAGTACGGAGGGGGCGGTCAGACCGGCCTGGCTAGGCGGTCGGACCGGCCCGGCCCCGCAGGGGGGCGGTTAGACCGGTCTGGCTAGGCGGTTTAACCGCCCCCCCGCACTCGGGGCGGAGTGGTTTTCGAGGTGGTGAGTCGAGAGGTTTCAGGTCTGGAGGTGGAGTTGCTGGTGGTTGGTCTGGAGAGACAGCAGGTGGTCAGTTTGCTAGGCATTCTCCCCCTCAAGTTCACTACGGGGATGGGAGGAGTCGTAGTTTTGAGAAGGAGAGGAGGGATGTTCCACGGGTTGTCTTCCGTGGTTTTGGTCCTCCTCCAGGCAGTGAGGGGTGGTTCCCTCGGAGTGGTTACCGAGGTGGTGTTCGTGGTGGTAGTTATGATAGGAAAGATGGCTTGATGTGTGCTAACTCCACTTTCGAGCAAATGACTCGGCACTGGTTTTCCTCTTTTGGTACTAACCCCAGTGCTGAGTCGTTTGTTCGCTCACGTGCTTATTTTTGAATTTCAGGTAGGAGACTTGAAGAACATTTGGTTGATTGACTACGGTTGCTCGAGGCATATGACCGGATGTCGGTGCGGAATATGGTCCCGACACTAACCAGTAGATAACGCCTAGGTCTATCCCTCGATGGTCGATGCTAAGCAACAAATGACACAAGGATTTATCCTGGTTCCGGCCGAGGGGGCCGTACGTCCAGCAGTGGGGTGCTCGTGGCACTATATTGCTCAGCACCGGGGGTGCTTGTAGTGGGGCAAGTACAAGCAAGGTGGGAGAGGAAGCGTGGCTCCCAAGTCCCTGGTGAGTGGTTGAAGATGTCGTGGGAGAGTAAGAGAGTGAGTGCACAGTGCGCTGTGTTCTTCCGGGTTCGTCTGAACTCCTCCCCCCGCGGCTGGGGGCTCGCCTCCCCTTTTATAGGCCAAGGGGGCGGCGAGTTACATGCACGCCGCGCTACCTAGCTACGTGTGGGAGCACGTCGTGCTACGGTGTAGAACGGGCGGCTGTCCGGTCGATCTTCGCTGCGATCTGGCCATGATGGCCTACCTTGTACCCGAACAGTGGCGGTTCGAGGGTATGAGGCGGCGGATGGCAATGGCGTCCTCTAATAGGCTTCGAGGGAGGTGCTGATGATGACCGGTACGGGGTACAGGAGCGGGCAGAACGGCGTTCCTTCCCAATGAGCTCTGCGGTGGTGGAGTGGTTGCTGCAGTGTTCGGGCGTGCGCCTGCGGAGTCAGGCGTGCGCCCGCACGCATGGGTACGGCGGCCGCGCCGTTACAGTGGCCGGGATGGCCGCCCACCGGCCTAGCGCCCCTTACCTAACCTGCAGGGTCACGGGAAAGTGGGATTGAGGGTGCGCCCGGCCCCCTTTCGAGGGTCGGGCGCGTTAGTCGTACAGCGGCGTGCGCACGGTGTCACGGGACTGACACCGGCCGTACCGCACAGTCCATCCCACAGTGGCGGGGATGGGCTCCTTCCCTGGGGAGTTGGTGCGGCGGCACCGGGGCGTGAGCCCCGGCGCATGATGGCGCCGTCCCGCGGCGTCGGGGCGTTAAATGCCCAGGTACGGGGCGGCGCGCGCGCGTGCGGGCGCCCGTGATCGTGGCGGGCCCCGGCCGAGGGCGGAGCGGACCCTCGAGCGAGGCGAGACTCGCTCGAGGGGGAGCGCGCCCTCGAGCGGGGCGGGACCGTTCGAGGAAAGGGTCACCCCTCGAGCGGGGCGGAACCTGTTCGAGGGGGGAGTTGCCCCTCGATCGGGGCGGAGCCCGTTCGAGGAGGAGTATGCCCTCGGGCGAGGCGGAGCCTGCTCGAGGGGTCTTCCTAGGCGGGCCGCCTTGGTGGGCCTCCGAAGTCTTGCTGCGTGGGCCGTGTCCTGCAGGGTTAGTCTCCTGCATGGTTAGGCTTAGCTTATATTGATGCAGGAATTTAAGTAGGGGTTCCCCCATTGTTTGAGGGGACCCCTAGGGCGGTCCCCGACGCAGCCCCCCGAGCATCTGCGGGTTTGCCATTGAGGCTCCCGCAGATGCTGGAACCTACTGATAGGACGTTCTTCCCTCCTTGTTTGCGAACGCTATCCGGTGGGGCCGCGTCGGCGGACCCGCGGGTCTAGCCCCGAAGCCCCCGCAGAGTGTGGGCTCTCCCGCAGGGGTTTACCGTGAGCAATTCGGTCAGAAAGGCGTGGCACATATGCCAACCGGCATCGGCGGTATTTCAGCCGGCATCGGGGGTGCACGCTCCCCTGTCTCCTCGTCTCGGGCGGGTGCAATTCCAAGGAGGTGTAGCCGTGCGTCAAGCCCCCCGAGCCTTGGCCTGTTCGAGGCGATCGGGTCGAGCCTGACGACTTGTTTTTTATCACGCCCTCGCCGTCCCTCCGCGGGTCGGGAGGTGAGGTTTCCACGACTCCCATCGAGCGGGTCGCGAATCGCGGATTCCTCTTCGAGCCGCTAGCGGGTGGTTCAAGTGGACGTCCATGCCCCGTTCGATAAGGGTAGGCCGCGCGGTCCGGAGACACGTCCATGGAAGCGCTTGCGTGGGTTTGCTAGGTGGGGCTCGGTCCCGTTCGCTAGGGACCGAGGGCGCGAAGCTCTCCCTCGGTGGGATCCCCCCGCCAGCTGCCCTCGCCGGCTCTCGAACACGACATGTGGGGCACCCTCGAGCCGACGGGCTCGAGGAACGGCTCGAATGCGCGTGCCCTCGTCGTCCCTAACTCTGAGATCTGGGGCGCCTGTTCGAACCCGTCGAGGGTCAGGCTTCGAACCCCTGATCAGTAAGGCCGTGCGGGGCTGTGCATGGACAGCTCCGTCTTTTCACGTTTGCGGCCGTCGAGGGGTCTGGGCGTACCAGTCCTCGAGGTGCTTGTTGGCGGCGTGGCGCGGTATGAGTGCTTTCGGTGTCGCTCTATTTCAAGCGTGACCTGGGCGATCCTCTCACGCGCGTGCCTTCTTTCAGAGGGTTGACATCGTCTCGAGTTGGGGGTCATGCCACTCGAGGGTCCTACGTGGCATGGGTGCCCGCGGTGGTCTGCTCTACATCGAGCAGTCCCGGCGACCTTCTCACGCTGATATCCCATCGAGGGTCGCCTTGTTTCGAGTTGAGGGTCATGCCGCTCGAGGGCTTCACGTGGCATGGGTGCCCGCGGCCGCCCTCGCTCTACATCGAGCAGGGTCCCGGCGACCTTCTCACGCCGTCACCCATCGAGGGTCACCTTTGTCTCGAGCCGAGGATTCGCCTCGCTCGAGGGCTCTCCTTGCTTGGCAAGGGGCCGGGCATTTGGTGCCCCGCGGGGGCGTGGCCACGGGTTTTGCGGCGCGGGCGCGCCTTTTTAGGCGCCGCGCGCGCGCGCGCGCGTAGTGGGGCGACGTGGCCGGCGGACGTGACGGTTTCGCCTCGGCCACCGCCGGTCTCGCCGTAATGATGACCCGCCCGCGGGGTTAGAGTCGCCGCAGCCGTGGTGGGGCCCGCCCGTCGACGCGATGGAAAGATTCCCGCAAGCATCGTTGGCGAGGCGTGCGCTCCGAGAACTCGCCCGTTGCCTATAAACCGCGGTGTGGAAGGGACGGTGGTTTTTTACCTTGGCTCCTCACCGTTTTCGGGTCCCTCCGTCCCTTCGCCTTCGCTCTCGCTCTTGCCACCGCGCGGTTTCGTTGCTTAGAGCTTTCTTCTCGCTTCCTTGTCCTCCGCCCCCGCGCTCGTTCGTCCCTCCTTATGGCGCCGCCCTCGCCTTCCGATCCGGTCCCGGAGCCGTACGCTTGGGAGAGGTCGACCGTGACCCCCGCTCGCCCGGGCGAGCCGGTCGCCGCCGCTAGCCGTCGCCCAATGAAGAAGGGCGCCCGGCGGAGTGGATCGTGCCGCCATCGTCGCACCTCGAGCCCAATCCGCCGGAGGGATACGTGGTGAGCTTCCTCCGCTACCACGAGCGCGGCTTCAACGCGCCGGCGAGCACATTTATGCGGGCGTTGTGCTTCCACTACGGGGTGGAGCTGCACAACTTCGCCCCCAACGCGATCTCGCAGGCGGCTACATTCGTGGGCGTCTGCGAAGGGTACCTGGGGATCCCAGTCAACTGGGAGCTCTGGGTACACCTCTTCCGCGCGGAGCTCATCACGCAGCCTACGACGGAGCCGAGGACCCGCCGCGCGGTGCGTGCCGGCGGGATGTCGCTTGTCGTGGCGGGGGCGCCTCAAGAACGCCTACATCCCCCCGCACCATGACGACGAACAACGCCGGCCGGGAGCGGGGATGGTTTTACCTGCGCAACGCCGAGCCCGGCCTCCCTCCCTACACCGGCGGGTGTTCAAGGAGAGGCCGGACCGCCGGGGCTACGGGTTGCCCACGGCCAACCACCGGCGCGCCAGAGTCCGTCCTCGCCGCCCCGCGGCGGGCCGGCGAGGGGAAGGGCTCAACGCGATGGGCGTCCTCGCCTTCCTTCATCACCGGCGAATCGTGCCGTTGATGCGGAGGCCGCCCGCATCTTCGAGATGACGGAGGCGGCCAACCCCCGTCGACCGGCGAGGTCGCGGATGCTCCCGACGCCGCCGGAGCGGCCGTACGCGCTCACCCGGCGCGGAGCGCCGTCGACACCCGGCACCGGCGCTCGCGGGTCGGACCCCGTGGGACCTCGAGATGCTCCCCACCGGCCCGTTGGTGAGTGTGGTTTTTTGATTCGTTTTGGTCCTCGTTCTTGATTCCGTTTCCCCGATGTGCCGCCGTTGTTCTCGTGCGCACCGGTGCGGTTCAACGCCGCCAAGTCCGTTCCACCCACCCCCGACTCCCGTGCGCTCGGCCGGCGGCGCAGCCGGGAGCAAAGGAGAGCGGGCGGCGCGCGCGGAGGGAGCACGCAAGGCGGCGCCAAGCGCGTCGCGACGCACCCGTCCGCCGAGTACCGGCGGCGGGAGGAGCCGGGCCTCTCCTCCCCCGACATCGAGGAGCCCTCGTCCTCGGACCGGACGAGGAGGAAGAGTCCGAGGGGGAGGGCCCCTCGGACGGTGGCGCGCCGCGCCCCGTCGCCGGATCTTGCGCCGCGTCGGGGGCGGCTTCGTCCGGGGCGGGCGTGTCGGCCGCCCGCCGCCGTGCGTCGTCGTCGGGGGCGGCTCGCGCCGCGGAGATGCCGCGCGCGCCACCGAGGCGCGCGCGCGCGCACGTGCCCGCGCGCGCGTCAAGCGTGCCCGCACGCGGCGGGGAGCGCGTCCGCGCGCGCGGCGTCCTCGTCGAGGGGCGCGTCGGTGGGCGCGCGCGCGCGCGGGCGCAGCGTGCCGCCGCGTGTGGTGGCGGCATCGGCGCCGCCCACGCATGAGGCGGGCGTGCCCGCGCGTGCGGTGGCGCCGTCGGGGGGCGCCGCGGGAGCGCGGCCCCCCGCGCCGCCCTCGTCGGAGGCCCTCGAGGAAAAGGAAGCGGGCCTTTTCCTCCGCGAGGTAAGGAATCTGTTCTTCCTTTGCTTGGCCTTAATTTGCTTGGTTAATAGATGCTCTAATCCTCCGTCCGCGTTTGCGCAGGGCGGTGCCAACCGTCCCTCCTCTTGCACCGGCCAAGGTGCTGAGGACGGACGCGTCGATCCCCACCCGGCGGCGTTCGTCGAGGGGGTCGCGCCCGGGGACGCGCGCGGCGGCGGGCACGAGAGCGCAAGGCCCGGCCGGGGCTTCGAGGCCCGCCGGTGGATCAACCGCCGCGGCCGCGGCCGGAAGTTGTCGGGGGCGGCCGGCCGCCGGGCCGCCATGGAGGCGCGGGCGCGGCCGGCGGCCACGGCGGAGGTGCGCCGCCCGCGGTGGCGGCCACCGCGGAGGAGGCGGAGCCGGCGCCACCGCGGGAGCGCCCGCATGTGGTGGCGCGGACGGAGGTGGTGGCAACGGCGCCGCAACGGGCGCCCGCGGCCGCGGAGGCGCGGTGGAGGCGCCGGGGCCGGGGGCGAGCAGCGGCTCCGCCCGCCCGGCGGTCCCCAGAGCGGAGGTGGTGGAGCTCTCGGATGACTCCTCGCCGCCTGGGTGGAACCAGTGGGCCAGCTGGCCCACGAACTCTCCCCCGAGCCCCGAGGAGAGGGCCCTCGTGAGGCGTCACGAGGGTCGCACGATAGTGGGGGGCCGAGGGCGCGACGCCGAGGCCTCGTCCTCCCATGCCGGTCGCCCCGCCCAAGTGGGGGGGCCGTGGAGGATCCTCCGGCGTTCGCCGACGCCCGTAGGGAGCGAGGAGCTCTGGGGCGAGCTCCTGAGCCACGGCGCCACGCTCAACCGCGCGTTGAACGAAGCGCTGCGGGTGCACAGCGGCCCGGCCTGGATCGTCTTCCAGGTGAGCCACGGTTGCCCGTCTCCCTGCCTTATTTCGTTTCCGCGTGTTGCATTTAAGCCTTGGCGCTTACGAGGCTTGATGTGTGGATGCCAGGAGCTTGAGCGCCGCGCCCGCGAGAAGTACAGCGCGTTCGACCAGGTGAACGCCGAGGCCCGCCAGCTCCGGGAGCGATGCAGCGCTTTCGACGCGCTTGCGGAGGCTCTTAGGACGCCGGGACACCGGCTCGGTCTACCGGCGATGGCGTGGTGCGATGTGCTCCCCGAGAGCTCAGGGCGGGACGCGGCGCGTGACTCGAGCCTCGGCGGATCCGCGCAGCCCTCGTCGATCGTGACGAGGCGCTGTGGAACGCGCGCGAGGACCTGGAGAAGACGCGGACGTTGGCCGCCACCTGGGAGGCGGAGGTGGCCACCGCTCGCGCCGAGACCGGGAGACTCCGCACGTCGCTCGAAGGAGCGCAGGCGCAGCGAGCCGCCGGCCGAGGAGCGGGCGCGCGGGCCGGGAGCCGCCGCGCCAAGGAGGCCGGTGACCCGAAGGCCGCCCTCGACGTCAAGGCCGCGGCTCTCGTCGCCGCCGAGGGGCAGCTCCGGCGAGGAGCGCATCGCCCGCCAAGGGGCCGAGGGGCGGCTCCGGCAGAGCAAAGCCGCCCTTCGCGACGCCCGACGGCGCCGGGAGCGGGAGCGCGTTGCTCGCGAGGCGGCGGAGAAGTCGCCGGAGGAGCGGAACGCCGCATTCTCCGAGGTTGAGGATGAGGCGTTGACGCCGCATCGCAACGCCGCCCAAGAGATGGCCCTCGTCGAGCAAGGCGAGACCGTCCGGAGCCTCGAGGCGGCGCTTGAGTCCGCGCGCCGCGACCTCGATCTGGGGAGGAAACAAATCGAAGGTAAGCTACTGTCTGATTCTGCTTGTTAGTTCTTGCTTTAGAGGGTTCGTTTCCCTTTTTCTGATTTCTTGTCGTCTTGTCGCTTCCAGAGCTTGCGCACCGCCCGGGACACGCCGCCGGGGCGGGCCGAGGCCCTGCAAGCCTCCTACAACTCCTCCGAGCAGGAGCTGCAGGAGCTGCGGAACGCGGCCCTCGAGACCTGTCACGCCGTCGAGGAAGGCGATGTCCAGGCCGGCAGCTCTCTGGCCAGCCGCCTGCGCGCCCTCGGTGGCCACGTCACGGAGCGGGTGCGCCGGCGTTGCACCCGGGCGTGCGAAGGCCCTCGGAGTGGTGCGATCCCACTACGAGGTCAACCTCGAGGCGGTAGCGGAAGGCTACATCGTGCCCGAGGGCGTCGAGGACGAGGTGGCCATGGAGCGTGCGGGACGCGCTTGCTGCTGACGCCGCCGAGTCGCTCGCCGAGGCCTTCGAAGAATTCCTCTTCCCGGACGCCGCTGATGCTGCCGCTCCGCCTGCCTGAAAGCACCTGGGCGCTAGGCCCGTTTTTTTGTTTAAGTGTATCAGAATTGTGGCCTCGTGGCCTCTTGTAAATAAACAAGTAGTTTCATGAACATGGTTAGTTTGTAAATGAAATCGCTTGTTTATTGCGCTTTTTGCTTCTTCTTCTTCCTGAGTAGATTCTAGTTAGGGAAGTCCGCCTTTCGCAGGGGCCCGCTGGGTTGGAGGCGAGAGAGACGGGCCATAGCCGCGCGGCGTAGGCCGCCCTCGGCTCGCGCGCTCCTTCCGCTGTGCCGCCTACGCCCTGTTCGAATCGTAGCTCGTGGTTGAAGTAGGAGACAAACTTAGCGCGTGTTATTACGTTTTTTTGCGCGAAAAAATGGGACCATTTGGGGGGGGGGTGCCCCCCCGCAGTAGCCCCCGAGGGTAACTTGGGTTTCAAGGGAAAGCCGAGTTGCCCTTTTATTGGATTCAGAGTATTTACATAGGTGACACCAACTGGGGTGTTGGCCGTGCGTTTTTACAACGGAAAATACTTGGAAATCCTAGCTAAGGGTAGAAGCGACATAGCTGTTGGATGTTCCAAGCGTTGGTGAGTTCTTCGCCGTCCTCGTTGGCCAGCTTGTACGTGCCCGGTTTGAGCACCTTCACCACGACGTAGGGTCCCTCCCATGGGGGCGATAGCTTGTGGCGCCCTCGGTTGTCTTGGCGTAGCCTTAGGACCAAATCCCCCTCGCTGAAATCCCTGCGACGTATCTTGCGCGCTTGGTAGCGCCGTAGGGACTGTTGATACCTTGCGGAGTGCATCAACGCCACGAGGCGTACTTCGTCTAGCTGATCCAGTGAGTCCTCGCGGGCTCGCTGGTTAGCGTCCTCGTTGTAGCCTCGAACTTTGGGCGAACCGTATTCCAGATCCGTGGGGAGGACGGCCTCCGCGCCATGGACTAGGAAAAACGGGGGTGAACCCGTGGCTCGCTTGGGGTAGTCCTTAGGCTCCACACGACTGCTGGGAGTTCTTGGAGCCATTTCCGGCCAGATTTGTTGAGCTGGTCGAAAATTCTGGGTTTGAGGCCCTGTAGGATCATGCCGTTGGCACGTTCCACTTGGCCGTTAGTCTGTGGGTGCGCCACGCCTGCCCGACCCACTCGGATGTGGAACTTGTCGCGAGAACTCCAAGAACTTCCGGCCCGTGAACCGGGACCCGTTGTCTGTGATGATGGAGTTTGGCACTCCAAAGCGGTAGACGATGTCGGTGAAGAACGTAACCGCCTGCTCAGCCCTCAAATTTGTGATGGGGCGCACCTCCACCCACTTGGAAAACTTGTCGATCGCGACAAGCAGGTGGGTGAAGCCCCCGGGCGCCTTCCGCAGGGGCCCGACGATGTCCAACCCCCACACGGCGAACGGCCATGTGGCGGGGATTGTTTGTAAGGCGTGAGCGGGCAGGTTGGTCTTGCGGGCGTAGAACTGGCACCCCTCGCAAGTGCGCACGATTTCGTTGGCGTCCGCGACCGCAGTAGGCCAATAGAAGCCCTGGCGGAACGCGTTGCCAACGAGAGTGCGTGGCGCGGCGTGGTGACCACAGATTCCCGCGTGTATATCCCGCAGGAGCTCGCGCCCCTCGGGGATTGGTATGCACCGCTGGAGGATGCCTGACGCTGCGCGCTTGTACAACTCGCCGTCGACGAGGGTGAAGGACTTGGCCATCCTGGCGACGCGCCTGGCTGCGGCCCGGTCTTCGGGGAGCTCCCCTCGAGCAATCCAGGCGGTGTACTTCTCCCGCCAGTCCGCCTGGACGGGAGCCGGCTCGATTTCCATTGCGGCAGCCTCGTGGGAGCCGTACCCCTCGAGAAGGGAGAGTACGTACGCCTCGCTCGAGGGGTCCTCTTCCATGGGGTCCGCACCCGCTGGATTCGAGGGAGCCCCCGAGGGTCCGTCGTCGTTCGAGGGGTAAGGCTCGAAGGTGACTGAGGGCTGCGCGATGTCGCGCGCAAAAACGTTCGGGGGAACAGTGATCCGCCCGGACGCTATCTTTGCCAGCTCGTCTGCTTCCTCGTTGTACCGTCGGGGTACATGATTAAGCTCGATGCCGTAAAATTTGTCCTCGAGGGCCCGCACGGCTTTACAGTAGGCCTCCATCTTGTCGTCGTGGCAGCTCGCGTTCTTCATGACTTGGTCGATCACGAGCTGCGAATCCCCTCGCACGTCGAGGCGCTTGATGCCCAACTCGATGGCGATCTTGAGGCCGCAGAGGAGGGCCTCGTATTCCGCCATATTGTTGGACGCGGGGAAATGGAGGCGCACTGCGTAGCGCATGTGCTCCCCGAGGGGTGACACGAAGAGCGAGCCCGCGCCCGCTCCCCGTCTTCATCACCGAGCCGTCGAAGAACGCAGTCCAAGACTCGCTTGAATCCGAGGGGGCGGCCGCGTGTCCGTCCACTCCGCGACGAAATCGGCAAGGATTTGTGATTTGATGGCCTTGCGCGGAGCATAGGCGAGCGTTTCGCCCATCAACTCCACGGACCACTTGGCACCCTCGCCGCCGCGTCGGGGTTGCGAATGATCTCCCCTAACGGGAAGGAAGAGACCACTGTAACTGGGTGGGCCTCGAAGTAGTGGCGGAGCTTGCGCCGCGCGAGGACTACCGCGTACAACGGCCTTCCCCCGGACTCCGGGGGTAGCGCGTCTTCGTGTCCGACAGACCTCGCCGATGTAGTAGACCGGCCTCTCGCACGGGCGGTGGCGTGTCCTTCCTCCGTGCGCTCCACAACGATCACGGCGCCGACCACCCGGGTGGTTGCGGCCACGTAGAGTTGGAGGGGTTCGCCGTCTCGCGGCGGCGTGAGGATTGGGGCGTGCGTCGAAACGCCTTTCACTCGTCGAGCGCTTCCCGGGCCTCGGCGGTCCAAGAGAAGCGCTCGTGCTTCTTGAGCAGCCGGCAGAGAGGGCAGGCCCTTCTCACCGAGCCTCGAGACGAAGCGACTTAAGGCGGCGAGGCACCCCAACACTTTCTGCACTCCTTTGAGGTCCCGAATTGGACCCATTCGCTCGAGGGCCGCGACCTTTTCAGGGTTGGCCTCGATTCCCCGCTGGGAGACGATGTATCCTAGGAGCATGCCCCGCGGCACTCCAAAGACACATTTTTCGGGGTTGAGCTTGACCCCGTTGGCCCGCGAGCACCGAATGCGATGCCAAGATTGCTGACCAGGTCGTCCGCCTTCCTGGTTTTGACGACGATGTCGTCTACATAAGCCTCGACCGTCCGCCCGATATGGTCCCCAAAAACGTGCTGCATGCAGCGCTGATATGTTGCGCCCGCGTTTCTGAGGCCAAAAGGCATCGTGACGTAACAGAACGTCCCGAACGGTGTGATGAACGAAGTCGCGAGCTGGTCGGACTCCTTCATTTTTATTTGATGATATCCCGAATAGGCATCAAGGAAACAGAGTAGTTCACACCCGGCAGTGGAATCAATGATCTGATCTATGCGCGGCAAAGGAAAAGGAACTTTTGGACATGCTTTATTGAGACTGGTGTAGTCAATACACATCCTCCACTTCCCGTTTTTCTTTTTTACAAGCACAGGATTAGCCAACCATGTCGGGTGGAACACTTCCTTGATGAATCCGGCCTCGAGGAGCTTCCGCAGCTCTACTCCGATCGCCCGTCGCCGTTCCTCGTCGAAGCGGCGCGCCCGCCGCCGAACGAGCCGCGAGCATTAGGCAGGATATCAAGGGAGTGCTCGGCGACCTCCCTCGGAATGCCTGGCATGTCCGAGGGGCTCCACGCGAAAACGTCGGCGTTGGCGCGGAGGAAGTCGACGAGCACTGCTTCCTATTTAGGATCGAGGGTCGTACTGACCCTCAACGCTTTGCCCTCGGGGGCCGATGGGTCGAGGGGGACCCCTTTGGTTTGCTCGGCGGCCTCGAACGTGCCGACGTGCTTGGTGGCGGAGCTGAGGTCGTCGTTGACCATCTTCTCCAGCGTGTTTACCAGCGCTTCATCCAGCGCTAGCGCCTCTGCATGTTCCACGCACTCGATATCGCAGTCGAATGCATGCTCGATCGACGACCCGACGGTGATGACGCCGTTTGGACCCGGCATCTTCATCTTTAGGTACGTGTAGTTGGGGACCGCCATGAACTTGGCATAGCATGGTCGCCCAAGGATGGCATGGTAGGCCCCTTTGAATCCCACCACCTCGAAGGTGAGGGTTTCCTTGCGGAAATTCTTGGGGGTCCCGAACCAGACGGGCAGATCGATCTGCCCGAGGGGTTGAACCTCGCTTTCCGGCGCGATGCCGTGAAACGGCTTCGTGCCGGGCCGCTCGGTCCAGCCCCAATCCCCATTAGGCGCAATGTATGCGCGAAGAGGATATTGAGGCTACCGCCTCCGTCCATAAGGACCTTCGAAAACCGGGCGTTCCCAATGATGGGATCGACCACCGTGGGGGTATCGGCCCGGTTCGGGATGCGGTTTGGGTGATCATCCCGGCTAAAGGTGATGGCATCCTTCGACCGCTTGAGAAAGGCCGGAGGTGCCCTCTCTCGCGGCGAGGACTTCGTGCCGCTCCTTCTTGCGCCGCCGGTTGACATGTCGACGGTGGGTCCCCCAAAAATGAGGAACACATTTTCGACGGCAGGGAAGCCACCGCGTCGCCGTCGCCCCCATCCTTCTTGGCCTCTCGCCTCCTTCGCGGCGGCACGGCCATAGAACTTCTTGAGCATGTCGCACCGCTCAAGAGTATGGTTCACGGGGGTCTTGTGGTAGGGGCACGGCTTCTTCATCATGTCGTCGAACACCCCCGGCCTCGAGGAGCTCGTCGAGGGCCCCGTCGGCCGGGTCAACGGCCGAGGGCCTCGGCGTTGCCGCCGTTGCGCCCCGCTCGCGCGCCGCGCGCGCGGCTTCTTCCCCCTTCTTGCCCCGCTTGTCGTTGTGGCGCGGCCCCTTGGACCCGCCGCCCTCCGGCGGCGTGTCCTCGGGGGCGCTTGCCCTTCTTGCCATCGAAGATTGCCCCCACGGCCTCCTCTCCGAGGCGAAGCCGGTGGCAATGTCGAACGGCTCGTTCGAGTCCGCGGGCGGGCCGCGCTCCCGGCTCGCGCACAAGGTCCCGGCACGTGGTGCCCTCGAGGAACGCGTGCACGATCTCGGACCGTGCCACGGCGGGGAGCTCGTGCGGCCGCTTGGAGAAGCGCCGTATGAAGTCCCGCAGCGATTCGCCTGGCTTCTGCGTGCAGGAGCGCAGATCCCATGAGTTCCCGGGGCGCACGTATGTGCCCTGGAAATTGCCCACGAAGGTGTGGACTAGATCGTCCCAGTTGTGGATCTGGCTGGCGGGCAAGTGCTCGAGCCATGTCCCGGCCGCGTCGCCCGGATGCGGGGGCAAGGTTGCGGATGATCACTTCGTCGTTGGTGGCCCCGCCCACCGACGAGCCGGGCAATAATCGTTGAGCCAAACACGAGGGTCCGTCTCCCCGTTGTATTTGATGATCGTCGAGGGCTGACGGAAGCGCTGGGGGAACGCTGCCGTGCGGATCTCCCGGCTGAACACGCGGGTGCCCGGGGGCTCCGGCGTTGGGGAACGATCTTCACCGCTGTCGTAGCGTCCACCCCTTCGAGGGTGATAGCCCCTGGCTGCTCGCGCGTCCGCCTTGCTGGTGCGCCTGGCGTTGATGACGTTGCGGGCGTCACCATCCAGCGCCCTGCGAGTGTCGAGGAGGCGTTCCTTGGCCGGCGTGCGTCCCTGGTTAGTAGGTCGACCCGCATGCACCGAGGGTTCGCCCCCTGGTGCCGGATCATCACCCCGCGCGTCCCCCTGTTGGCGGATGCGTGAGGCCGAGCTTTCGGCTTGCTGGACGGCCGCTTGCTCAAGGAGGGTCTGCACCTCGCGGTGCATGTCTCGAGCCTCGGGGGTCGAGGGTGCCGGCATGGCGCGCGGCGGTGTTGCGGCGGCGATGAGCTTTGGCTCGCCCGCGGCGGAGTATCCGCGTTGTCGACGTTGGGGACGGGGTTGAGGCGGTCTCGGACCGTCGGCCCGGCTCCCGCGCGCGTTCGCCGCGCGCGAGGCCTCTCCCCGCCATCGAGGCGCGGAGCGCCCGCACGGTCCGTACTCCCTGCGCGGCTTGGCCTCGAGCTCGCGAGCTTGGGCCACCGCGCGTCGACGTCGGCCCCGGGCGGGGAGCGCTTGGCCCCGCGGCCGGGCGCGTGGCGACCCGGGCCGGCGTGACCTCCCCATCTCCCGGCGCCGCCGCACCGGCGGCGTTGGCCGGTCGTTGGTGATGACGGCGCAAAGCATTCCCGCGTGGGGTCGTAGCTCCCGGCTTGGGAGTCGTCGGAGCAGCCCGAACCGCAGTCCGTGGCGTCGAGGAAGCGCTCGAACGCGACCGGGTCCCGCACACCGAGAAGTCCCACTCCGCGTACCCATGGCGGGCCGGCGGGTGGCATCGTGTCGACGGAGCCCGGGGACGACTCGTCGCGGCCGAAGTGCCGGGATCCCCGGCGACGAAGACGTGCCGACCGGGCGGCACCCCGCGCATTGTAGTGTTGACGTTAGCGTTGTAGGCCGTAGTGGCGCCACGCGGCCCCGATGGGGATGCGCGGTCCCGAGATCGCGCGCGGTCCCGCCGGGGCGGCGGCGGTCGTCGTGACGGTGGGCGCACCGCGTTGGGCGGCGGTGCGCGCGGCCCGCCGCCGGCCGGACCGCGCCCGGCGCGAGCGCACCCCGCAGCGGCGACGGCGTCGCGGCGTCGACGGACCCGCGGCATCCGTGCCTGCGCAGTGCCCGCGCCGTGTCGTGCGTGCGGCGGTGACCAGAGCGGACCTGGCCTCCCACTGCGCGCGTAGTTCCTCACGGTTGGTGAGGCGCATGAGATAGCCATTTCCCGTGGCCTGGAAGTTCAAGTCCCCGAAGCGGATCTCGAACCCGGCCGGAAGGGGGTCTGAGCTACCCATGTTGTAGCGGGTGCTACGGTACTCAGTGCGAACCACCATGGAGGGAGTTAGCGAAATGACCTTAGGCGCTCGTTTTCCCCACGGTGGGCGCCAACTGTCGGTGCGGAATATGGTCCCGACACTAACCAGTAGATAACGCCTAGGTCTATCCCTCGATGGTCGATGCTAAGCAACAAATGACACAAGGATTTATCCTGGTTCCGGCCGAGGGGGCCGTACGTCCAGCAGTGGGGTGCTCGTGGCACTATATTGCTCAGCACCGGGGGTGCTTGTAGTGGGGCAAGTACAAGCAAGGTGGGAGAGGAAGCGTGGCTCCCAAGTCCCTGGTGAGTGGTTGAAGATGTCGTGGGAGAGTAAGAGAGTGAGTGCACAGTGCGCTGTGTTCTTCCGGGTTCGTCTGAACTCCTCCCCCGCGGCTGGGGGCTCGCCTCCCCTTTTATAGGCCAAGGGGGCGGCGAGTTACATGCACGCCGCGCTACCTAGCTACGTGTGGGAGCACGTCGTGCTACGGTGTAGAACGGGCGGTCGTCCCGGTCGATCTTCGCTGCGATCCGGCCATGATGGCCTACCTTGTACCCGAACAAGGGGCGGTTCGAGGGTATGAGGCGGCGGATGGCAATGGCGTCCTCTCGATAGGCTTCGAGGGGAGGTGCCGATGATGACCCAGACGGGGTAGCGGGAGCGGGCGAACGGCGTTCCTTCCCAATGAGCTCGCGGTGGTGGAGTGGTTGCCGCAGGGGTTCGGGCGTGCGCCGCGGAGTCGGGCGTGCGCCCGCACGCATGGGTACGGCGGCCGCGCGCGCGCGGTGGCCGGGATGGCCGCCCACCGGCCTAGCGCCCCTTACCCAACCTCGCGGGGTCACGGGAAAGTGGGATTGAGGGTGCGCCCGGCCCCCTTTCGAGGGTCGGGCGCGTTAGTCGTACAGCGGCGTGCGCACGGTGTCACGGGACTGACACCGGCCGTACCGCACAGTCCATCCCACAGTGGCGGGGATGGGCTCCTTCCCTGGGGAGTTGGTGCGGCGGCACCGGGCGTGAGCCCCGGCGCATGATGGCGCCGTCCCGCGGCGTCGTGGCGTTAAATGCCCAGGCACGGGGCCGGCGCACGCGTGCGGGGCGCCCGTGATCGTGGCGGGCCCCGGCCGAGGGCGGAGCGGACCCTCGAGCGAGGCGAGACTCGCTCGAGGGGGAGCGCGCCCTCGAGCGGGCGGGACCGTTCGAGGAAAGGGTCACCCCTCGAGCGGGGCGGAACCCGTTCGAGGGGGAGTTGCCCCTCGATCGGGGCGGAGCCCGTTCGAGGAGGAGTATGCCCTCGGGCGAGGCGGAGCCTGCTCGAGGGGTCTTCCTAGGCGGGCCGCCTTGGTGGGCCTCCGAAGTCTTGCTGCGTGGGCCGTGTCCTGCAGGGTTAGTCTCCTGCATGGTTAGGCTTAGCTTATATTGATGCAGGAATTTAAGTAGGGGTTCCCCCATTGTTTGAGGGGACCCCTAGGGCGGTCCCCGACACCGGAGACAGGGGGTGGTTCTCAAGTCTCGTTCCGGTGGTGACGAAGAGGTACATCACTTTTGGGGACAATGGGCGTGGGCGTGTGCTTTCAGAAGGTGAGATAAAAGTGAGTGACAAGATCACTCTGAGGCGTGTTGCTCTTGTTCAATCGCTGGGGTACAATTTGCTTTCCGTGTCCCGGCTTGTTGGATGAGGGTTTTGAGGTGTTGTTTCGGCCAGGTGGTTCTCGGATTGTGGACTCTCGAGGGGACCTTGTCTGTATGGTCGTTCCCGAGGGTCAGATGTTTCGTGCTGATTTTTCTCAGTCTTCGGGTGTGGAGCGTTGTTTCTTAGCTGGTTCTTCGAGTGAGTTGTGGAAGTGGCATAGGAAGTTGTGTCACTTGAGCTTTGACCTTTTGTCACGCTTGAGTAAACTCAATTTGGTCCTAGGATTGCCACGGTTGAGGCTTGAGAAAGAGTTGGTTTGTGCTCCGTGTAGGCATGCCAAGATGTTAGCCTCTTCTCACCCGCCTCTCACCGATGTGATGACTGAGCGTCCATGTGAGCTGCTCCATATGGACCTTGTTGGCCCAGCTCGTGTGCGAACTGCGGGTGGGAAGTGGTATGTCCTTGTTGTGGTGGACGACTATTCTCGGTATGCGTGGGTGTTTTTTCTTGAGGAGAAGGGGGAGACGTTTGGTTTTGTTCGAGATCTAGTCTTGAGGTTGAGGAACGAGAGGCACGGAGATGCCATACGAGCTATCCGCAAGTGATAATGGCTCGGAATTCGGGGAACTCTCGTTTTGAAACCTTTTGCCATGACTTGGGTCTTGAGCACCGGTTTTCGAGTCCGTATACGCCTCCCCGAATGGTGTTGTGGAAAGGAAGAACAGGACCTTGTGCGAGATGGCTCGGACGATGCTTGATGAGCATAGGACTCCGAGGAGGTATTGGGCCGAGGTGGTGAATACCGCGTGCTATGTGTCGAACGAGATATACCTCGAGTGCACAAGAAGAAGACATGCTATGAGTTGATGCATGGTCGCACACCCAAGGTGAGTCACTTCCATGTCTTTGGTTGCAAGTGTTTCATTCTGAAGAAAGGCAAGAAGTTGGATAAGTTTGAGGCTAGGTCTGTCGATGGAATTTTCTTTGGTTATGCATCTCATTCTAGAGCATATTGTGTGCTCAATCTTGAAACTAACCAAATCGTGGAGACTTGCGAGGTAACCTTCGACGAGACAGAGCCACGTAGTCAGCTTGTCTTTGAGTGTGCAGGTGACGATGAGCTTGGCGAGGAGATCTTTCAGGAGGAGAAGCATGAACAAGGAGATGATGAGGATGGTGGTGCAGTGCCCCCGGCTGAACATGTACCCACTACTTCGACTACGATGATGGATGGACACTCTGCTACACCTACGATGACAAATCAAGAACGAGGAGAAGCTGATGTTGAGGGGGAGGTAGCTTCGAGGCGAGAACCTCCCCGGCGAGTTCAAGTGGATCACCCAGCTTCGAGGATCATCGGCGACATGAATGAACGCACTACACGGTCGAGGGTTCGAAACAATTCCCATTTCGCTCATGCTGCGTTTGTTGCCTCTTTTGAGCCCAAAGACATTGGACACGCACTATCTGATCACAATTGGGTTAACTCGATGCATGAGGAGTTGGAGAACTTTGAGAGAAATCAGGTGTGGGAGTTGGTTGACCCTCCCCCAGGGTGTAAGCCGATTGGTACAAAGTGTGTGTGGAAAAACAAAGAGGGAGAGAAAGGAGAAGTTGTGAGGAACAAGTCGAGGCTTGTTGCTCAGGGGTTCAGTCAGAAGGAGGGGATCGACTACGAGGAGACCTTTGCTCCCGTAGCCCGTTTGGAGGCGATTAGGATCCTTCTAGCCTATTCCGTGGCTAAAGGGTTCAAGTTGCACCAAATGGATGTGAAGAGTGCTTTCCTGAATGGTGTGCTGGAGGAAGAGGTGTATGTGAGGCAGCCTCTGGGGTTTGAGAGTGAGAAGTATTCCCACCGGGTGTACAAGTTGAGGAAGGCGCTGTACGGGTTGAAGCAGGCGCCTAGATCTTGGTATGGCAGGTTGAGGGGGTTCTTGTTTGAGAGAGGTTTTGAGATGGGAAAGGTCGATCAGACCTTGTTTTTGCTGAGGCAGGGCAGAGATATCCTGATTGTGCAGGTGTACGTGGATGATATTGTCTTTGGTGGCTCGTCTAACTCTCTTGTTGCAAGGTTTGCAGATGATATGAGCATGGAATTTGAGATGAGCATGATGGGCGAGTTGCAGTTCTTCCTCGGGCTAAAAATCAAGCAATCAAAGGAAGGAACATTTGTGCACCAGGCTAAGTACACCAAGGACATTGTGAGGAAGTTCAAGATGGAGGACTCCAAGGCTATGACGACGCCGATGAGTACGACTACGGCTCTTGATGCGGACGAGGAAGGTGAACACGTGGACCGGAAGGAGTACGGAGCATGATCGGGTCACTCCTCTACTTGACGGCGACGAGGCCGGACATACGGTTCTCGGTGTGTCCGTGCGCTCGTTTTCAAGCGTCTCCGAGGACTTCGCATCGGCAAGCGGTGAAGAGAATTTTCGTGTACTTGCGTCACACTCCCGACTTCGTCCTTTGGTACTCCGCGTCCTCTACTTTGGCGCTTCATGGCTTTTCGTACGCGGATTTTGCCGGTGTCGGTTGGATAGGAAGTCCACTTCGGGACTTGCCGCTTTTTGGGTTCTTCTTTGGTGTCTTGGTCTTCCCGCAAGCAGTCGAGTGTTGCTCAATCCACGACCGAAGCCGAGTATGTTGCCGCTGCTAGTTGTTGCTCTCAGCTCCTTTGGATCACCTACACCATGAGTGACTTTGGTGAGGAGTATACCCATGTCCCACTTCAATGTGATAGCACCACTGCCATAAGCGTTGCAAAGAACCCAGTGCTCTATTCCAAAACCAAGCACATAGAAGTGAGGTACCACTTTCTGAGAGACAACGTAGAGAAAGGAAAGATAGCTTTGATTCATGTACCCACACATGACCAACTAGCCGATATTTTCACCAAACCCCTAGATCAAGCAACTTTCACTCGTTTGTGGGGGGAACTTGGTGTGTGTTTGATTTCTTGAGTTGGGTGTGTGGGAGCTCTCTTTTGCCGGTGGTGTCGATCCTGTCTTGCCTCCCCTCGAGGAGCCGGTGGTTTGTGAGTTTTGTGTGAGAGCTTTCGTGTAGCATATGTATAGCTTTCCCTTGTGCTTTTCTTGCATTTGGCATTGCATATGTAACATGATGTATAGGCATCCTTGTATCTTAGATTGCATGCATTTTGTATCATATGCATTGGATAGGAAAAGCTTCTCCTATATACATTGTTCACCATGGGTTGCTATATATGTTCTTGTGAGCTTGTTTGGTATGCTATGGTTAGTTTGGCTTAGCTCTTGATGATCTTGATGAACGATCCATGGTTGATGGCTAAATTTTTGAAAAATGTCACATATATGCTCTCTCATGTGTAAATGCCTTTATATGATCTTGATATGTTTTAGTGGCTTTGCTATGCTTAATTTGTGTTAGGATAGCTAGTTTATTGATCATATGGGGCCAAAGGCTCATTTGCCATCATGAATGTTTAGTCCTCTTGCTTCATCTTGTGGAGGGGCATAAGTTCCTTTTTGTCGCAAAGACATTTCATGTACCAATCATAAATCTGAAAATGAAATGAAAAATGCTTGGAAAATATGCTCCCATGTCATATGTGCTGAAATTAATTTGCTTTGGGTGATAAACCGTTGCATGATGCCTACCAATGAGAAGTCTCATACATAGAAGTAGGCACATGGCTCGGTGGCTTTGACATGACATGAGGTGCTTTTGGGTGTTTATGATGGTCTTATGATTAGAATGGCTGTCCTAGCATGAAGTTTGAGTGGCTTTGCCATTTTGATATGTTTTGCTCATGTTTAGGTATTTGCTTATGAGAGAGTAACTTTTCGCAAAATTACTACAATCCTTTTTAGCCTTGTCCAATGGTTGTGAAACTTGGTGATCATGTAGTTAAGGTCATTACGAACCTGTCGAGTATCTAACTTGCTCATTTGGACTTGTGTAGCTCCTTGTGATGAATTTTGTATATTCGAGAAGCTATATGTTGTAAAGTTTCGCATTTTGCCTTGATTCATGCATTGTCAACAAGGGGGAGAAGTTTGTGCACGCTTTGGGCACCTGGGAGTGTTTGGAAGGTGTTCCAATTGGTTCGGGCAAATTTTGGGCAGTTGTGCAGGGCCGGTCTCTTGGGGCGGTCTAACCGCCCCCCAGGCGGTCAGATGAGGCACAGGCGGTCTAACCGCCCTGTACAGGCGGTCTAACCGCCCTGGGCAGAATGAGCAGGTTTTTGCTCTTTGTTGCATTCCCGAGTTGCATAGCTGCATTTGTTCAGGGGGAGTGTGCTTTGGCTCTGGGGGAGCTTGCATATGTGCAGGGGGAGCTCTTTGTGGTGTTCGAGCTTTGCTTCGGTGGTTTGCGCTCTTAGCTTGAGCTTTGCTTTGTCTCGGATGTGTCGAGCCGTTGCCATTGCCTAAGGGGTCCGAGACTTGTTCTTCTTCAAGTGATCTTGCTCCATGTCTTTCTTTGGCTTTCGATCGCTTGTTGGAGTTTCTTGTTATTTGTTTTCTTTTCCTTTCCTTTTCTCTTGTGTTACTTCATGTGAGTGTGTTGTCAATGCACTCATCAAGGGGGAGATTGAGGACCATGTGTGGTTCGAGGACCGGTGGATGGTCGCTTCCTTGTGTGATGAGTGATTGACAACATTGTGTGGACTGATTCTTGGCTAAGTATTGCAGGTGCAGGTTGCGGCTTGACTCGTGATGGTGCAGGTGAAGAACAAGCGCGAAAGGTCATTGCCGGTGAGGCCTCCATGTGTGGAGAAGACAAGTAGGCTTCGTTCGAGGGACCCGGTGGCCAGCGGGGTCAAGTGCGGGCCGCATGGTGACATGAACAACAAGATGAAGTCGTGAACGGTTTCTTTGTAGAGCCTCAAAACCAAGGTCAAGCCGGGACTACGTGAGAGCCGAGTCATGAGTGGAGATTGGCGGAGGCTACACCGAGTTCGCGGGGTTTGCAGTGGTTCACCAGAAAACCACTGGGTTACTCGGTTGAGCCACAAAATCGAGGCCGAAGACTCGACGAGGGGGTGCGGCTACCCGAGCCGCTCAACCGCCCAGAGGGGCGGTCGGACCGCCTGGGGCCAGTCGGATCTCCCCGGCCGGTGTAACCGCCCGGGGGCGGTCCCTGACCGCCCTGGCCGCCGGCGCCGAGAAGCTTCGAAGCGGAGGACACGCGTCGGGATCGCAAGGCTTGCGTCGAGGCTAAGCACGTTGCGGTCGCCGGGCATCCGTCCGATGGTGAAGACATGAAGACTTCCAAATTCGCCCTCGAGGGGCATGTATCCCTAGTTATTAGTGAAGGGTAGTTTAGTCTTTTGGGTGCCTTCATATATACTCATTGGATGGGTGGATGGCAGCTAACTCTTGGAACCCTAGCTCATTTGTTTTTCCATTTTCGTTCTCTATTTTCCTTAGGATTATAGAGGACTAGCTTGAGAGCTTCATGTGAGATCTAGAGAGAGGGATGGATGTTTGGGTGGCAAGCTAGACCTTGTACGAACCTTTCATGGCATGTATAGAAGGTTTGGCATTGTTCATCATGGTGGTTTTCTCCTCTCTTTTGTGTTGATTTTCGGAGCTCTTTGTTGGCGGTGTTTTGAGAACGATTTCTTGGGGTTTTTGGTGGGTGTCACGTATGAGGTTCTTGTGCCTCTTTGGCTGGTGACTTTGCCCCCAAATCTCCTTTGAATCGGACTCGATTTGGTGGTTTCTCGAGTTGGGTGAGTTCTTGACCTAGAGAAGCGATTTCTTCGATTCCTCTAGATTGTGAGCGTTCCTGGTCGATTCCTTTGAGGTAGAGGTTGCCCAGGAGGTAACCCAGCTATTCCCGAAGTTTTGCTGCAATCCGTGGAGTGATTCGGGAGATCGGGCGCGAGGAAGTTGAGGTTTGACCCGTGGGTTCGTTTTCTGGAAGGGGCGGTCTAACCGCCTGCAGGGGGCGGTCTAACCGCCCGGGTGTTTCCGGTGTCGAAGTTTTGTTTCGCCGGATTTTCCTCTCGTGAGTTTGTTCGCCTTGATCGGAGGAGCGTCCGGGTGAAATTTGGGGTCGTTCTCGTGCAGTTTGCTAGGTGTTCTTGGTTGGAGTTCGTTGCTGGGTACGGGAGGTTGGACCGCCCCGTGTAGCCGGTCTAACCGCCCCTAGGCCCCCGGGTGAAGTTTTGGTTTTCGCCAAGATTTTCTGGTAGCTTGCATGGTCTTGACCAGAGATCTTTGTTGGTGAAACCGGGGTGAGTTTTGGTGCTCGGAAGAGGCGTTTCGGAGTATTTCTTGGTTACCAGGTGGAGGCGATCTAACCGCCCCCTATACCCGGTCTAACCGCCCCCCTCTGGTTAGCCGGCTTCCGAGTTGTTTCCGCTGTCGTTGCTGCGTGTGAGTTGTGTTTGCTGGTAGAGTTTGTTCCTAGGACCAGTAGCACTCCAATGGCTACGTGGTTTTGGCAAACGGAAGGTAAAAGTGCGGAGCGTGTGATTATTGGGGTTCGACCGAGCTAGTTCGTCTTGTCGGAGTCTGAATCTCCCTCGAGAATAATTTTTATCAGCTCCCATTCACTCCCCCTCTCTGGTCGCCTAATCAGTCCTTCAAGAGCGAATCCCAAGAGTAGTAATAGTAGGATCCCTCACCGCCTCATTAAGGTACTAGGCTTACCGGTCCCATTCCCGGCAAATGTTTGGTACGTTCAAAAACTTAACCCACATAACCACTGGACCGAGCCCAGATCCCATGCTCTTACCACGTGAGCAATCCATTTAAGGATACATTGTGATTCCTATCTAGGAACCTATTCTCGCGAGTGAGGTCATCACTCGACTTGTAACGGTCATATAGCTTACCACGTGAAGTTCTACACGGAATGCGATGCAAGTTCAGGTGATGTGATAGTTTGTTGTCTTATCCATCCCTGGGTTGGTCATATTCACCTTAACAAGCATTCATCTAATGTTTCTCTTTTAGGAAGGTTATTGGGTGTACATGGTTTACTCTTTTATTTGCACATTGAATAAAGGTTTTTATTAAGCTTGTCATTTCATGTGAAAGCTTCAACTCCCTTTATCTTCACCAACAAAGGTGTAATTAATATTTTTATTTATGAATTAATTTCTTATCAGTGATGATATTTAATTAGCTTTTAATGATATAAATTAATACTTCCCAAAAAGGAAAAAGGATTAATTAGGGGTTTTTCTTTATTTAAAAATCCCTTTAATATAAAAGGGCTTTTAAGCTTTTTATTAAACAATTAAATTACCAAAAATTAAAGGAGTGTTTCTTAAGCCTACTAGCACCTATCCTGGTCCATTGGACCCACATGTAAGTGTTGGATGCTAGGAAATTAAATATTATAGAAAATAACAAAGGGCTAGCTAGTGATTCAATTTAAATGCATACAAAAATAAATAAGCACCAAACTGACCCAAACTTTCTCATGCTTGCTCTCTGGTCCTAAACAAGTCTAGAGAACTAGCATGTTCACCTAGGAACTCTACTGATTTAGGTTTATTAATTTACAAAGGAAAACATGCATAATTTGAGGATAAATATTTCTGGTAAGCCAAAAATCATGCTTAATTCACAAGATGTGTATTTTGATATTACAAGACAGTGTGCACAAATTTAGCTCAAAAACATAAATATATTTAGCAAGAAAAATCATTTATGCAGCTCTGGCAGAAATGGAAAAACATTTTTATAAAAAGATTTACATCCTAACTTTGTGCAATTTTTGGCATAGGAGCTAGTCATGACCTAGCACACAACATATCCAAATATTAGCTACAGAGGATTTATATATTTTGAGATATTGCAGTTCTAGGTTTTTCACATTTGTATTTTTCATGCAAAAACTATAAGGAATTAGCTCAGGCCAGAATAACAAAAGTTGTAGGATAATTTACAGCGGATCCAAAAAAATTGGTTTTACATTTGTCTGTTTTTTCTGTGATTTTCTACGCAATTTACAAGAATCAGCCAAAGGTTTTACTATTTGAGTTGACCTTTTGCAGCAGGGACCCTGGAAAGAACTTTGTGTTTGCAATGTAGTCCTCGGGGCGGCTGGCCGGCGCAGGTGGGAAAAATCCGGCGAGCTCACCGGTGCTAGCGGCCGGGGAAGGACGGGGGAAGGATCTAGGGAGCACTAGGGTTCGATTTTGGGGCCGCAGGTGGGTGGGAGAGCGCCGGGGAACGGTGGCCGGCGGCGCTCCGGGAAGCTGGCCACGGCGGCCTTCGGCCCGGTGTCGCTCCGCCCGGGCGGGGAGGGCGCGGTGGTGCTGGGGCGGTTGGGAGGCCGTGTGGAAACCGTTGGGCGGCACGGGGTCGGGCGGCACGAGCTAGAGCGAGGGGGGGCGCTCGGGCGTCGGCGCATGCATGGGCGGGGAGGACCGGCGTGCGGCGGCGTGCGCGAGCCGACCGTCCCGCGGCCTTTAAAGGCGGGCGCGGCAGCGGGAGATGTCTTCGGGGTGTGGGCCGGCTCCCTCGAAATGCGCGCGTGAACCTCGGCCGGCGCGCCCGGGCAGAGGACGGGCGACGGACCGTTGGTCCATGGCGGGTTGCACGGCGGCTCGGGACTCGCGGCGTTCCCGGCGTCCAAGGCCTCGGGAGGCGCATAGCTACCTTGGGAAAGCGAGGCCTACTTAGGGAACACGCGCCGGCGAGCCCGGACGCCAAGGCGGCGGCGGCCCGCGCGCGCGCGCGCGCGCGCGGCGCGGCCGGTCCGGCGCCTCACTATTCCGGACTGCACCACTTCGAGCACGTTTTTCTCTCAAAATTTGAATACAAGTGCACAAAGTGATGAATACGAAAGTTGTAGATCTAGCTACCCTCTACAACTTTTGTAAAGGCCGTCTAGTGTTTTTCTCGACGGATTTTGCAGGAACGTCGTGTCAACTTCGAATGTCGGCTTGTTCTGGAAAACAGGAGGTACTGCCAGTCCGTCAAGTTTTTCACCAATTTCCACCCAAAATTTGAAATGCCAATCTACATGAAAGTTGTGTCCCTCAACAAGATGGACAACATTAATTAAGGTAGATTTTGAAGTGTCTAGGTGAATTTTGGAGAACGCGGCAAAAGTTGCGGACGACATTCGCTGACGTCAACGGTTAAGCCAGTTTTGATCGTGTCTTTGGCCAAGGGTCCACTACGGGTGTGTGTAGGCTTGGTCAAGGGGTTCATTAGGGTTCATTGGCGAGGTTTTCGGGGTGATGACCCAGGTTGACCTAGGTTTGACCGATGTCGGCCGGTTTGACTCGGCTGATTCGGTCATTAGCGTTAATGACGGTAATTAAAAACCTGGGGCGTCACAGCCTACCCCCCTTAAACAGAATCTCGTCCCAAGATTCGAAAGTAAAAGCCAAAGTAGGGAGGGTTCCCGAATAGAGAGGTTACTTATGAAATTCAGTTGGCTTTGCTTCACTTGAAAGCTTGGCTTCTTGTTGCGGTTGCCCTTAGTGGATCCGGGGTTCTGCTTCTGCTGCTGGGGCTTCTGCTGTCTGGGGTTCGGGCACTCATTGGCAAAATGCCCGGGCTGTCTACAATTATAGCATATGCGGGGCGGGAGTTCCTTAAGCTTGGGCACATGCTGTGGATTCTTTTGGTACTGGAGATTTCCCGAAGGCTTGTCCTGGAGTGGGGTCATTCTCCGCTGCCCCGATGGCGAAGATTGCGAAGACCCATGAGTACGCTTCTTGACAAAGTGGAACTGCTTGCTTGATTCACTGCCGGAAGTGAAATCAGCTTGTCGCTTCCTATCTTCCTGTGCATTCTTCATGGCATCCTCCTGAGAGATAGCTTTGTTTACTAACTCGTGATAACTATTGGGTTCCAACAGTATTAGCCTTTCATACAAGTCACCATCGAGACCATCACGGAAACGTTCCATTTTCTTGGCATCAGTGTCCACATGATGTCCTCCGTACTGGCAAAGACTATTGAACTTCTGTGCATATTGGTACACGGTGTTAGCTCCTTGCTTCAGAGCCAACAATTCTCTCATTTTTCTGTCCATAAGTCCTTTAGGAATATGGTGGTCCTTGAAAGCTTGCTTGAATTCAACCCAAGTGACTTCATGTCCAGCAGGTTGCATAGACTTGAAATGTTCCCACCACAACACTGCTTCGCCCCGAAGTTGTAAGGTTGCAAAGGTTTCCTTGCGCTCCTCGGAGCAAGGAAGGGTAAAAGCAGAAAACTTGGCCTCTATGGCCCTGACCCATGCGTCAGGTTCAAGCGGTTCTTCTGCCTTGGTGAACGTTGGAGGCTTCATCCCAATAAACTGGGTGTAGGTAGTGACCGCATGTGGTCCCTCATGATTGGCCCCGTGCGGAGGCCTCTGTTCCAACAGCTGCACGCGCTGGTCTGTCTGTTGTTGCATCTGCAGGAGCTGGCGCAATAAGTCGGTTTGTGTGGTCAGAAGTGCCTCTGTCGGTGTCAGGGATGGTGGCGGGGGTGGGTCATTACTACTTGAGGTACCAAAACCATTGGGACTGTTGCGTGTCGGTTCGACCATCTGTAAAATTTAGTTTTCATTAAAAACACAATCCTAAGCTTGTTCATAATATTGACAAGTAGAATATGTACGACGAAAGCTCATTTATGGTAAGTTTTACAGAATCGAACAACACTACGGCCATAAGCATCAAATTCGGGAATCGATGCTCATGCACCGAAAATCCTCATTCAAGGTCTGTAGACGTACTTCAAGTTGGTATTCCACCCGGGATCAAGGATGAACACACGATGGATGACTTCTCCACATTGACTATTCGAGAACCTTGACTGCTCAAGATAGTTTCTATGTCTAAGGCTTCAACAGGTTTAAGGATAAAAGGGGTTGGAGGGAAAATTCAAGTCAATGAAGATAACAAGTTGGCAGGTGAAATTGTTGACGCAAAATGTGCACCTAGCACCAAACAAACAGCAAGCCGAACAAGCTGGCTTCACACGCGCAAAGAATCACGAGACGTGCCAGTCAATTTTTCCTGAAAATTAACAAAAGAGAAAATAGTTAGATACCAAAGTTTGGAACTTGCCGGGTGGTACCAGACAGTTCCATATTTACGGCTACAGAGCCAAATGGGATGACACATAGCTATAAAGAGCTATCTGCCAATAAACTAAAACCATTCGGGAGCTTGCAACAAGAAAAGTAATATAGCCGAATGGATGACGCAAGCATGACAGCGATCAGTCTTTGTTTGAGCAAAGATGCACGTGCACGAAGTCATGACCGATCCCCATGATGATTAACATTGAATAAAATAAATAAAGTAAAGTGCGAGCATAAACATGTAATAAACAAGCATGCATAGATCCAAAGCACTAGTCTACCGCATGTCTAGGTACTTCAAAACCCGTCGGGTACGATGTCAAACAAATCTATCCACCGCATGATACAACTTGCATGAAAATTGTACCACTTTCCACAAATAGATCTATCCACCGCATGATACAATCTAAATATGGAAAGCTAAAAGCATACGTTATTTAAAGCATGAATTACACACGTGTTCTACTCGTGAAGAAACATAACTGAATACAGCTGGACAGCCGATTCGGGGTCCATGAAGAAGGAACGAACATTACCAAGCGAATAAATCTATCAGATTTATTCGAAATCTAATCCACCGGATGACTAGCTCCAAAGCAACCCAAAAACCTGCATCTACCGCATGATACTCAGTTCTTTCAAGATTTATACCAATGTTGGCAAGCTTGAACCCGCAACATGTAACAACCTAGATCGATTCGGTTTCGGCTATCGGAAAGCATAAGATCCACGTGTTAAAACACAAGCTCGACTCGCATAAGGATCATAAGAGGGATAAAGCCGAACCAAACCCATCTAGATTGGGCAAAAGGTGTTACATGAATTTAAACATAAAGTAAAAACTCAAAGCAACACAGGGTAACTTAATGAATCTATTGGATCTTGCCAAAATCCAATAGAACCGATAACTAGCTTCAAGCTAGATCTTAGCCTACCGCATGGCTCATGACCTAACAAGAAACCCTCTTGAACCAAGCTTGAATCTACCGCATGACACGAAGCATGGTAACAAGACTACTTGCATCAGATCTAAATCCACCGCATGATACTAGACATGATACAAGGTTGCCGGTACTCACGGAGGTCGACGGATCGATGAACCCTCTCGAAGAACTCGACGACACGACAAAAGGACTCTAGGGTTTGGCGTAAGGCCGGTTTGTATTGAAGAATGATTGTGTGCACTACATACATTCAGGGCTCATATTTATACCCTGCCAAGTACAACCTCAAATGGATTCATTGCCTAACTTATCTCTAAGCTTGATCGCCTATCCATCCATTCGTCGTTCCTGCTTGAGCCACGTCACCGTCCAATCCCACAAAATCAGCTCAACTGTTCCTTTGCCAAACGGAAGAAGATAGCCGACCGCGGATCCTTCTGCCGAATACATCTGAGAAAACCTTTCCTTCCACCAGACGGACTCCTCACCGAGCTGGACCCACAAGTCAGTCTCCTTACCAAATTTTGGTGTTAACAGAAATCACCATTGAAGATTGAGTTCTATGATCAAGACATTCCCTCTGACATAGTAGAATAGCATAAGTTCCTTTCTCCGGTTGAGCATTGCTGGGTATTCATGTGCACAAAGGCACAGCTGTATGTTAGAGCTCGAAGAGAGCACACATACATAATGACATGAGGTTCTGGCAGTTGTGAACAAAAATTCATAACCAAAAATCCAGGAACCTCAAATCTTTCCCAAGTTTTCCCGGTTCAAAATAAATTCTTTAAAACCTAATTAAATTTTAAGGTTGAGCATGAACAAGAAAAACAAGGTGGATGGTCAGATCCTAGATGTGCCTATGAAAGTGTGAACCAAACCCAACGGAACTAGGATCGAGACTTGCTAGCACAAGCTAACTAGTTAAGGGGCAATTGTTTTTAACAATTTGGTTTAATTAAACCTAGCACAAGGTAAACAAATTTTTAAAAAATTTCGGCAGCATGACGGCTAGGTAGGAGAGGTACTCTAGTTTATAAAAAGCACACACTAGCATAATCTTCCTTATAGAACATATGGAATTTCGATTTCTGGGTCCATTTTAGTTGTATCGATTTTTAACATGCATGCAAGACGTCCTATTCGACCCCACATGGCAATCAAGCCAAAAATCGAAGTTAGTGCCGGTGGCAAGGCTTTTAATCGTCTCTCCCTATAATATCTAGTCGAGAGCTACACGGTACTCGCTTAACGACTAACGAAGCGCTGTTATGTACCTGCAGAAAACGAACCTTTCATGCCAGCACGTCACGAAAGCGTCCCCATTCATTATCTTTCACTATAGAAACGATATACATGCGTAAAGCCGCTGCATGGACAGCGTCCAACCTCGGATACCCTCCGTTTGAATGGAGTGTATCTTTGCCTCGCATGAGCGACATGCGGAATGCACACGTATGAGACACGTGGCGACACACAACTCATAAACAGACGCGAAGATGGGATCCGTGGAATGGATCACTCCATCAACCCTCGCAATTCCCGTGATGCGGAATAGCACACGTATAAAACACGTGGCTCCTAGTTGGGTTGTGCAATAAATTAAGTCTGACATAACGTAATGTGCTGGAAGTTAGCAAAATAAACCATAGGTTATTTAAGCCACCTGGAAGAACCCAAAATTCCCTCTAGGGCCTCTCGCTCTAGTTTATCCTTAGCGGACCAACGTATTTTTGGAAAATCAGAAAATCTTGGCATATTTTATTCAAAAACCAGTGATTAAGGTTTATTAATTAATCTCTGGTGCATATAAGCTCTGATGCCAACTGTGACAACCCGCCCAGTAAAATACCGTACTATCGCCTAAGACCGATCCACTTTGGTCATTAAGCAATAATAAAGTATCATCCTGTCGTTAGTTGCCGGGTTAACGCCCGGTAAATCACTTGAAAAGCACAAGGATCGAATATATGCATTAAAAACTCACTCAAAGGCGAGTCCAGAGATACAACAACATTAATATCCAAATTCGTACCCCGAGGGGTTTATTTATTACAAACCATAGTTTTTGCCATAATGAGATAGTTCAGAGTTTTCGAAAAGCAGCGGAAATAAACTAATGGAAGCGAAGACACCACGGGAGGCCATCCATGATGCTCTCAGTAGTCGTCCTCCACCCACTCCAGCTCCCAGCCGGGCGGGATCTCTCCGGGCCACACATCACTGAAGGCATTACCTGGATCAACACATTATAGCAAGGCTGAGTATACTAATACTCAGCAAGACTTACCCGCCGGTGATATCTACTTCACCACTTCTAGACCATAAAAGCTTTTTGGCTACTGGGTTGCTTTTGCTAAAAAGTAACAAAGAGTAGGTCCTTACTTTCAAGATCTTAGCACAAGTTCTAGTAGGTTTAATCTTTACTACATTAGCCAACTAGTACAAACAAAGTTGGACAATATAATTAATCAAACATCATCTTCATCAACTTCCATCATTAGGGATCTCATGACTAGTGAAGTAAGTAGTCTCTGATAACGGTGAGAGGCCGACAATCGATTGATTTAAACCTTGCATGGTAGACCCAAACACACGGTAGGCTGTCCCCGCAAGGACAACTTTCCCAGGCCGTCCCCAAAAATCCTCAGGTCGGGATCAAATCTTACAGTCTATGGTGCAGGCTATCCGGCATACCCCGCGAGATACCCGGAGTCACCATACACCACCGGTAGCTAGCCGTGAGAGCGAATCCCAAGAGTAGTAATAGTAGGATCCCTCGCCGCCTCATTAAGGTACTAGGCTTACCGGTCCCATTCCCGGCAAATGTTTGGTATGTGCAAAAACTTAACCCACATAACCACTGGACCGGAGCCCAGATCCCATGCTCTTACCACGTGAGCAATCCATTTAAGGATACATTGTGATTCCTATCTAGGAACCTAGTCTCACGAGTGAGGTCATCACTCGACTTGTAAGGGTCCTATAGCTTAGCAGCTATCGACCTATCATACTAGTAGGGACAAAGGTACCTATGGCTCATGCATCTAGGGTTTCATTCAACTCCAGAACGTAAATGCACAATCATTCATAGATAATTGAATGAAGAATTTTAAAAACTGGGTTAGATGCACCGGAGCTTGCCTTCGTCAGCTAGGTTAGCCTGGGCACCCTCGGTGTCGAGCACTTCCACGTACTGCAGCGAAGCTTCCGCTCCTCCTTCCTCTTTTTCCGGGACTAGGGAGTAATCTCCGTCCGGAAGATCAACACGGAATGCAATGCAAGTTCAGGTGATGTGATAGTTTGTTGTCTTATCCAACCCTGGGTTGGTCATATTCACCTTAACAAGCATTCATCTAATGTTTCTCTTTTAGGAAGGTTATTGGGTGTACATGGTTTACTCTTTTATTTGCACATTGAATAAAGGTTTTTATTAAGCTTGTCATTTCATGTGAAAGCTTCAACTCCCTTTATCTTCACCAACAAAGGTGTAATTAATATTTTTATTTATGAATTAATTTCTTATCAGTGATGATATTTAATTAGCTTTTAATGATATAAATTAATACTTCCCAAAAAGGAAAAAGGATTAATTAGGGTTTTTTCTTTATTTAAAAATCCCTTTAATATAAAAGGGCTTTTAAGCTTTTTATTAAACAATTAAATTACCAAAAATTAAAGGAGTGTTTCTTAAGCCTACTAGCACCTATCCTGGTCCATTGGACCCACATGTAAGTGTTGGATGCTAGGAAATTAAATATTATAGAAAATAACAAAGGGCTAGCTAGTGATTCAATTTAAATGCATACAAAAATAAATAAGCACCAAACTGACCCAAACTTTTTCATGCTTGCTCTCTGGTCCTAAACAAGTCTAGAGAACTAGCATGTTCACCTAGGAACTCTACTGATCTAGGTTTATTAATTTACAAAGGAAAACATGCATAATTTGAGGATAAATATTTCTGGTAAGCCAAGAATCATGATTAATTCAAAAGATGTGTATTTTGATATTACAAGACAGTGTGCACAATTTGAGCTCAAAAACATAAATATATTTAGCAACTCTAGCCGATGTGTATATGTTCACCGGCCTTGACATTACAGGATCCATTCAACCCTGGGATTTCAGAAGCTCTTCACGGCAAACAGGGGTGAAACCAGGGAGCGGATGCAAGAACTACATCTTGAACCACATGAAGGACAATCCCCTTGGTGAAATTGAATACAGGGCATTTCTGAACATGTGGCTATGCAGGTTCATCTTCTGTGGTAAAGCCAATGAGCCTACCCTGAATCACATTGCAATGGCTTCTCATTTGGTCAGTGGCAACCGCCTCCCCCTTGGGAAATTCCTTCTAGGCAGTGTGTATCATATGCTTCATCAAACCGTCACCCAGATGTACACCAGCCAGAGGATAGCATGTTTCAACGGTCCTTGGTGGTTTGTTCAAATGTGGCTGCAACTACACATGCATCAGATCGTTGGTGTTGATTTGAACACCCGGCTCTTCCCTTCATCCAATCACCCTGAAGGGGAACCCCAAGCCACCAGAGGATGCCAGAATTATGGAGAAGCTGCTTCAACTGTTCTTATTCAGCAAGACATCAGCCAGCTTTTTGAGCTATTCTTCAAAGGTTTCCAGAATCCTCTCTGGCTCCCTTATCTGGACAATGACACTTTGATTTTCCCATGTGAATTCTCTTTTGAATCCGAACGCCAAGATGGGAGATTCCTAGAGATCCTCAATATCATAATCCGCCCATGCATGCTGCCGGCTGAATTCAATGGAGGAAGGCTGACCTAGAGCACTTATGAATATTATCAGCCCAATGTAATGGCTCGGCAACTTGGGTGTGGCCAGATGCCCCCAAAACTGTTTCTGCATGAATTCCTCAAGCCCAGAGAGGAAATCAAAGAACTCATGCACAGTAGCAGAGTATTCCGTTATGTGTGCAGTCCCACTGTCTACGCATGGCCTTTTGTACCCACAACCATAGCTCACTCCACCTTCAACTCCTGGTGGCAAGAATTCCATGATCATATCTTCAGTGAGCCTGTACACTCGTTCTGTGCAGAGTTGATGCCTGATTTTCATCCAACTTCAGAGGTAACATGATGAACCATTGAATCAGACATATCCTCTTTCAATCATGATTCTGACCTTACTTCTCTTACCCACGAACACGGTTCGCCCCTCGAGCCGGGGAATATTGCCTACAATGCCGTAGGCCGGTCTCAAAGATCGGGATTCAGGTCTCCAACCCTGGCTCAGCTAATGGCTAGGTTTGCCACAACAGACCCAAGCCTTTCCAGCCTTGCTGCTGATAGGAGGCAAGGCTTGTCTCTAATAGCTCCCCCAAATGCCAAGAGGAGAAGAACTGTCAAGAAAGTCCTTGTTGAGGTAAAAACCTTTTCCTTTCTTGATCACAAGATTACTCTGGTTCTGATAAATCATATCTTGTGCATTTTAAGACCAGAGCCCAACAATCTTTAGTGCCAGAACCTGCCAATGACCCATCCACTGGTATGACCTTCACTGTCCTCTTCTTGAGGATGAACACTGGCATTTATCTTTTAATTTGACACTTGCAGAAGAAACAATGGAAGAACAACTTGTGGACGTCCCAGTGTCTCAACAAACAAGTCCACCTAGGGTTGAATTACCTATCCCAGTGGAGGTCTCATCTTCATCAGGGACTCAATCACCCTCTGCAGAAGCAATGAATTCTCCAGGGATGAGTCTCCCGATCCAGCCAGAACCATCAAGTCCACCAAGGGCACAATCACCTGCTGGTCATGCAGAGACACCAACCCCAGCAGAGGTGAACCCATCTCCTCTCCAGCCATAAGCCCATGAGTTGCCAGCAACTGCATCAGCACCTTCTCAATTAGAAGCTTCAGCTCTACCTGGAACACCTTCTTCACCTGTGATTGCCCCTGAACAAAGTCCTGCCCCAGCTCAAGAAATCAGACATGAGGTACTCATTTGCACTCAACTCTGCTACCTTTACTTTTAGCACTCCTAACTCGGCAATACTGCTTTTTTAGGATCAGGCCCCATCATCATCAAGTCTGTCAACGGGGAACAATCCAGTTGCCGAGGCGATGGAAGAAATGCATCAGACTCTGTCAGAGGAAGTGCTAGAAAAGCTCAGGGAGATCTTTGCCCCGGCCGGAAAAAGATGCACTAGATCAGTTCAAAGATCTCGATCACTTCGAAGAGATGCTCGAGTCTATTAGCCAAGAACTTCCTGAGGACATCAGTGCTTCTCTTGCATCTATCTGTGGCTTCGAAATCCACTATGTGCCCATAAGGCAGGCTTTGAGGAAGGTGCGCTCCCGCCCGGCTATTGAAAAGAAGAGAGCCAGTGCTGAACAAGCCATGAACGGGGCACAATCTCAGACCGAGAGCCACAAAGATACATTGGCCAATCTACAAGCTTTTTGTGATTTAAAAATTGCCAGGAAAGCTGCTGCGGAGGCGGAAGCGAGAAGCCCGTCGGACCGAGATAGAGGCCGATAACAAGAAAATAGCCGAGCTCCCTGGATTGATAGAGAAGACCCAAGAGGAAGCAAAATCGGCTATAGCCAAGATGGAACAATGCGATGCAGAACTCACCACCTTGTCTAGTGCCCAGAAAGATTGCCAGGAGCGGTTGGATAATTTCCGCCAAGCAACATCAAATGTCCGTAGTGTGATTGCGAAATACTTGAACATTCAAACGCTTCAATTGATGTATAACCGAATTGGTCGCTCTTGTAATATTCGTTTTCGCAATTTTATTTCCTTTTTCTTCTGCGCACCTTCAAGTGTGATGCTGAACAACCCATTCGGCAAAGAAATGCCAACACCCGAATGGCACTTTGACTCCTCTCAGCCGAGCCAGTCAACTGAATGTGACTCAGCCTAGAACTCCAAGGGACCCGCTGGTGGGCTGGCCAAGGAAACCTTTCCACCTTCCGATTTTCTTGGGATATGCGCCACGATCCAGAGCCACGACTTGCGGCCACGATCTGTCTTGCCAGGCCTATAAATGAAACTGTAGGTGCCCCTAGCTCTCCACCAAGCCTTTTAGCTCTCGAATCTTTGCCAATTTCAACTCTTCTTCTTTCAAAACAGTGCACATCCCAGAGCAGCATGGTGCGCCGCCTCAACCGACGCCGCGCTTCTGATGAGGCAGAGGGGAGCAGCGCCAATGCGCGCAGGAGGCAATGATCGTCAATTTTTCCTCTTTGATTCATCTTTGATCTTCTCTTGTTTTGACGATCATATCCTTTTCAGGTTGATTCAGTGGAACCCGTCTCCTGCGCCAGCCAATCAGCCCCTTCCAGACGACTCCTTGGAGTCCGACGGCCACTCCCCCGTGCCCTACGGGGAACTCGACGCTCTCCGCTTCAAGGCGGAACTGGAGACGGCCCAGCGCGAGCTGGAGGACGTCACCAAAAAGGCGGGCATAGCCGAGCTGGAGTGGGAGGACCAGCGCAAACAGCTGCTGGAAACCATCGACGGTATAGCTCTGAAATCATTTTTTTTTGATCCAACCCGGCTTTTGATGCTAATCTCCTCTCTTCTTACACCTTGCAACCCGCGATGCCGAGCTCAACCAGCTGAAGACGCTGGTGGAGCAGCTGGCCGACAAGGTGAACGCCCGCGGTGACACGCCGGCGGAGCGCCTTGCTGCGGTGGAGCGCCGCGTTGATGAGGTGGCCACCCATGGCGTCCGCTTGGGCACCACCCTGGGCCTAGCTGCCATGGCGACGCACACGGACGTCGACTACTCCACCAGGCCGCGTGGCTTCCGGGGCGGTGCGCCAGAAGACATCGAGGAGATTGAGCTCATCTTGGAGCGCCTCGATGGCCACGGCGACGCCATTGCCGAAATCACTCATCCCCAATCTGTGCTGAACAGGCTTTTCGACTAGATTGTATTAGGGATGTTTGAACATCGGCAATAAATAAAAGAACTTTTGAATTCTGTGCTTGCACTGCGATGATTTCTTTACATTTGCATCCGTGAATCTTGTTTTTCCTTAAGCGTATCCGGGAACTGTCTTGAGCCGAATACGCGAGAACAGATGCCCCTTGGCGCAAAATCCACAGAAGATCCCTGGATCGGCAATCCGTAAGCACTGTTCAAGCAAAAACCCTTCGCATCCGGGAAGAAAACCCTGCCGTTTGGTATTCCAACAGTGTGTCCGGCCGGTCATCACTCCCACCGCACCCCTTCGGTCAATAAAATAGCCCGTTGAGATGCCACCGCAAATCCACTCGCACACTCATCCATCACTTCTCATCTCCTCCCCTGTCTCCAGAGGAAAAAACCCCAAGGCCATGGACAAGGGCAAGCAACCCCAGGAGAGCAGCCCTCCAAAGAAACACACGATTCAAAGGTGAGTTTTCCCTTGATTTACTTCATGTTTCCCACATGATCTTGCGCTTTACCTCCTCTTCTTTTTCCTCTTTCAGCCTTGATTTGCTCCCTGAAGAAATCATCGGGACCGAAGACGTGCCCGAGTACATCTCCTCCGATTCCTCCCTCGAAGCAAAGGACGCCACGCCTGAACAGAGGACCAGCCATCAACTGCGCTGCCGCGTTCGGCACCTGGAGCATGGCCTCAGGGACATCACCGCCCGTTGCCAAGCCGAGCGCGAGCGTCACATGGCTCTGGAGGCACTAGTGGGGGGTAAATGCTTCTGACTTCTTCTTCTTCACTTTGTGCCCACATCTGGATTTCCTACCCCTAACATCCACTCCTCTGTTTCAGATGTCTCTAACAGGTACAACAACCTGAAAGCGGCTTGGGACAGCTTGGTGGAGGCCGCAAATCATGGTCACCCCCGTGCATTCCAAGTTGCCGTCACGGTGGTCCTGGAACAACTGAAGAGGGAGCAGCCGGAGAAGAAGCAAAGAAAAGATTGAATCGTACTTTTTGCTTCTTCCTCCATGCCTTCTGCTTCCCACCTCCTGATCACCAGGGTTGTTGGATGTAAACCTGCAAGAAGCAGTTGTAATGTAGTTTCGTGCTAAGGGCAATGCATCTAGGCACTAGCCATTTCTTCTGTTTGTGAATTTGTGTTCTAAAGGCGGCCTCGTTCTTGAGCGCCGGCTATTTCTGTGTCAGATGTGTGTAATCCCACTGCTGGTGATCATCGATCGATCTCAATACTAGGATAATATTTCTTCAGATATCTTCCATTTATTGCGGCGGAAAATTCTTCTCCTAGTAAAGTTTTCAATATGTATGTATTACCAGGGACGCATCTGACCACACGAAAAGGCCCCTCCCAGTTAGGGGACCATTTGCCGAATTCGCTATATTTAGTTCCAATCGGCAATAGCACTTTCCAAACCAAATCCCCTTCTGCGAATTGCCTGACTTTTACCTGGCAACCCGCAGCTTGTTCTTCTCGATGTTTTCCAGGGCCCTAAGACAGATCATGTGTAAATCTTCTATCTCATCCATCATTAGGCCACTGTAATCTTTGGAGCTCAAATCTTTCTGTAACACAACTCTCCTTGAATCTGATTGCATCTCCCAAGGTGTAACACCCAAAATTCCATCACTTAAAAAAATGCTAGCAACAATTAGAATTTTATTTTCTAAGGTTAATGAATTTGAATAATTAAATTTGCCTTTAAATATATGCAATGATAATTAATTAATTTAGAGAAACCAAGTGTTTGTGCATCATGTTGAATGCATGGTTTTTGATTTGATTGTGTGGTCAAAAGTTGGTTTAAAAATCTTGAAAAGATTTTGAGTAAAAGTTTGGAAAAGAAATGAGAGAAAAAGGAATTTAAAAAAAAGAGAAAAGAAAAAAAACAAAACAAACAGACACCCTAACCCATTCCAGCCCACCAGCCCCAACCCACCTACCTTTTAAACCACGCGGCCCAACCCTTATCTTCCAGCCCACCTAAACCTCGTGGCCCGTTTACACCCCGCCGGCCTGCCTATCTCTCTCTCTCACACACTCTCTCACTGACGGGCGGGGCCCACCCGCCAGGTCTTCCCCTACCTCCCGCCGGCCGCCCCCTCCCACCATGGCCGCGCCGGCTGCTCTCGCCCGCGCCCCCTTCGCCTCCCCGCGCCTCCTCCCCTTCCCTCCAGTGCTCCAAGCACCCAACCGACGCCGCCCAAACCGTCCCCGCCCTTTCCTCTCCCCGGAAACGGCCGCCCCCACCGAGCCGGCCATTAATGGCGGCCGCCGCCATGCCCGCCGTCCACCGCCTTGCCCACGGCTCCTCCGCTTCCCCCACCACCTATAAAATGCCGCCCCCGAGCTCCTCTACACCTCGCACCGCTCAATCGAGCTCTTCTTCCCCTCTACACCGCCGCCCCCAGGGAACCGAACCGGAGCTCCGCGCCTCGCCGCCGATCCACTCCGCCGCCGCCTCTTCTTCCCCTACAAGCTGCTTGGTGAATTCCCCTCCTCCCCCTCTTCGTTTTAGTGCTTTCCCCTAGTTGTTTAGAGCACCGTAGCAGTTTTTAGGCTGCTCCGGCGAGCCGGCCGGCGAGCGCCGCCGCCTGCCTCTGCGCGCCGCCGTCGCCAGTAGCCAGGGCGCCGCCTCCCTAGCCACCAATCAACCGCAGCCTTAGATTCTAAATCCAACGGCCTAGATCTAAGGAGCCCCCGGTCAAACAGAGCCTTACCGGTCAAACTAGGGTTTGCCGGAAAATTTGCTAAAGAGTCCCTGACCTTTTCGCTATTTACAAGCCGGTCCTTCCACCATATAAAAGCCTAGCAAGTTAGTCCCTGGTTTTTATAGAAAAGCCCCTAGCCCTTTCAAAAATATTCAACCGCAGTCCAAAAGCCCTTTTTGCACCTAGGACCTCTAGATTATATTTATAATTAAGTTTTAGCCCCTGAATTTTTATAGAAAACCCCCTAAGGACCATTTACTTTTACAAAATAGTCCCTAAAATTTGTTTTAATCATAACTTTTCCGTCCTAGCTCCGATTTAGGCGTTTTTGGTGTCCACGCGATCGTCTCAACAAGCACGTTAGTTTTAGAAGCTTGTATTAGACTTTTAGCAATGTTTGATGTACTGTTTTATTTATTGTTTGTTTTTCTTGTGTGATCGTAGAGGACGTGCCGTTCGAGGTTGAGCAGGAGCCAGCTTTTGAAGAGATTGAACCCCAGTTTTTAGGAGAAGAAGGCAAGTGGATTTCCCCCCCCCCCTGCATACTCTTTTTGTCCTAATAACATGCATGTTATCACACTTTAAATTTAATCGTTATGCATAAATTTGATGGGAAATGCCTATTAAGGAAATGACTAGATTTTAATCCTTATATCTTGCATACCTTGTTTTAAATAAATGTTTGGGTAGATAAATGCTTAGATGCTATACTTTGGGAATGGAAGTTATCTTTTTAAAATGTTGAATTTAAATGGAATTTGTGTTTATGATAATTCAAGAGCATATAACTTAAAACATGGAGAACCACCCAAGAAAACAGTGCAACCACAGTCCACATGGCTCTGGCTTAGCCAATTAATTAGGAGTGTAAAATATCTAATAGCCCTTGTCCGGAAGGAACACGGGGGGGCTCGGGTTGCGGGGGTATAGCCCGGTCCTTTTGGGGTAGTAGCCTTTGCTAAGGTGCCGACCACTAGGGAGGGTTATGGTCCGCCCCGAGTCAGAATCGTCGTGGGATATTGGTGTTTTGCACGCCTTTGTAAAGGCTTCGTAGTGAACCCCTTGCCACTCACCTCGGAAGTGTTTAAGGGCTTTGCAAACCCGGGCAGGATGGGGAACACGAACTGTGGGTAAAGTGTACAACCTCTCGCAGAGTGAAAGCGATCGATCAGCCGTGCTCACGGTCAAGAGCGGCTTGGACCCTCACATGATAGTTAACTAGAGATGGATTTCAAATTGGATTTACTTATGATTTGGAGGAATAGTCTTGAAAAGCTAAGTTTTGGGGTGGTATACACTTACACTTAGTAAATAGGTGCTTGCTAATAAAATTTGACCAACTTAAAATGCTTACCGCTGAAACCCTAGCCTATCCTTGATAGCTTTGCATTTTCCCCACGGCCGAGTACCAACCATAAGTGTACTCACCCTTGCCATATGTGTTCGAGAGGAGGATGCGGAGCAGAGTTCTTCGACGAGTTCGATGGATTCCGAGGCTCGCGTTACCCCCGATCGGGGAGCTTGTGAAGTTGGAGACGGTGTTCCATCGTCTAGCTATCGATGTTCGTGTTTAGACCTTCGTGTCTATCGATGAGTGTAATAAATTAATAAACCTCTCTATGTACGTTTTGAGCATTGTACTATGATATTACACTCATTTGTCTATCATATGTGTGAAATTGTGGTTATGGCACACGTATGAGATGCATTTGGTTTTCTTCGGAAAACGGGTGTGACACAAGGTAGAACCGCGTGGTGTCCATAAACCAATTGTTGACGCAAAAAGTGCACCTAGCGCCAAACACATAGCAAGCCGAACAAGCTGGCTTCGCACGCGCAGAGAGTGTCGATGACGTGCCAGTCAATTTTTCCTGAAAATTAACAAAAGATAAAGCAGTTAGATACCAAGGATTGGAACTTGCCGGGTGGTACCAGACAGTTCCATATTTACGGCTAAAGGGCCACATGAGATGACACATAGCAATGGAAAAGCTATTTGCCAATGAACTGAAACCATTCGGGATCTTATAAAAGAAAAATCAATACTGCCGAATGAATGACATAAGCATGACGGCAATCGGTCTTTGTTTGGTCAAAAATGCATAAGCACGATACTATGGCCGATCCCATGATAACCAATATTAAATAAATGAATAAAGTAAAGCACGATCATAATCATGTAATGAACAAGCATGCATAGATCCAAAGCACTAGTCCACCACATGTCTAGGTACTCAAAAACCCGTCGGGTACGACACCAAACAAATCTATCCACCGCATGATACAATTTGCATAGAGATCGTACCACTTTCCACAAATAGATCTATCCACCGCATGATACAATCTAAATGTGGAAAGCTAAAAGCACGCATTATTTAAAGCATGAATTACGCACGTGTTCTACTCGTGAAGAAACATAACCGAATACGGCAAGACAGCCGATTCGGGGTCCATGAAGAAGGAACGAACATTACCAAGCGATTAAATCTATCAGGTTGATTCGAAATCTAATCCACCGGATGACTAGCTCTAAAGCAACCCAAAAACCTGCATCTACCGCATGATACTCAGTTCTTTCAAGATTTATACCGACATTGGCAAGCTTGAACCCGCAACATGTAACAACCTAGATCGATTCGGTTTTGGCTATTCGAGAAGCACAAGATCCACGTGTTAAAACATGAAATCTATTCGTACAAGGATCACAAGAGAGGTGAGCCGATCCAAACCTATCTAGATTGGGCAAAGGTGTTGACGCAAAAAGTGCACTCAACGCCAAACACACGGCAAGCCGAACAAAGCTGGCTTCACACGCGCAGAGAGCAAAAGACGTGCCAGTCAATTTTTCCTTAAAATTAACAAAAGATAAAGCAGTTAAATACCAAAGCTTGGAACTTGCCGGGTGGTACCAGACAGTTCCATATTTACGGCTAGGAAGCCAAGCAAGATGACACATAGCTATAAAGAGCTATCCGCCAATGAACTAGAAACATTCGGGAAACCGTAAAGGGAAAAAACAACACTGCCGAATGGATGACGTGAGCATGACAGCAATCGGTCTTTGTTTGAACAAGAATTACGTACGCACGAGGCCATGACCGATCCTCATGGAAATTAGCATTAAATAAATAAATAAAGCAAAGCACGAACATGATCATGTATTAAACAAGTATGCATAGATCCAAAGCACTAGTCTACCGCATGTCTAGTTACTTTAAAACCCGTCAAGTACGATGTCAAGCAAATCTATCCACCGCATGATACAACTTGCATGAAAAACCGTACCACTTCCCATAGATAGATCTATCGACCGCATGATACAATCTAAATATGGAAAGCTAAAAGCACACATCATTCAAAGCATGAATGACGCACGTGATCTAACAAGAAACCCTCTTGAACCAAGCTTGAATCTACCGCATGACACGAAGCATGGTAACAAGACTACTTGCATCAGATCTAAATCCACCGCATGATACTAGACATGATACAAGGTTGCCGGTACTCACGGAGGTCGACGGATCGATTGGCCCTCTCGAAGAACTCGACGACACGACAAGGACTCTAGGGTTTGGCGTAAGGCCGGTGTGTATTGAAGAATGATTGATTATTTACATACATTCAGGGGTCATATTTATACCCTGTTGAGTACAACTTCGAATGGATTCGTTGCCTAACTTATCTCTAAGCTCGATCGCCTATCCATCCATTCGTTTCCCCTGATTGTGCCACGTCACCGTCCAATCCCGCAAAATCAGCTTTACTGTTCCTTTGCCAAACCGGAGCAGATAGCCGACCGCAGATCTCTTTGCTGAATATCTTTGAAAAAGCCCTTCCTTCCACCAGACGGACTCTTTATCGAACCGGACCCACAAGTCAGACTCCTTACCAAATTTTGGTGTTAACACATGCCCCTTCAATTGTGGGATAAAAGTAATTTTGTTCCACAATTGACTCCAGCCACGAATACCTCAAATCGAATCTGTCAACACCTGTTCTTCGCAATCCGCCGGAGTCTTCATCCAGATCCAACCCTAAATCCTCTCGTCTTGACCTCAAACCTCCAATGGCAGCTCAAAACCAAGATGCTCAGGTAAGTTCATCCCCCGTAAGCTTCGTTCGGCATTTAGGTTTTCAATTTTACCTGAGATTTCCTTTTCCGCTTCCTTTCCAGGAGCTCTCTACTGAGCTTTTGATTCGCACCGAGGCCAATTCGAGATCTTACTATCTTGGTCCTGTGGGGAACCCTGACGCTCGAGATTTTATTGCGGCTGAATCTCAGAGAATCCCCTTTAAAGCAGCTTTGTCTCCACCGGCTCAATGGCAAGACGCTTTCAAGAATTGGCCTTTACCCCCAATTGCAGGCTGGAGAACTTGGTATCGGAGGATCCTTGTGGACAAGAGTGGATTAACCAACCTAGATGCCCTCCGCATCTCTCAGTGCCTGGAGTTATCTGTGGCTGAGACCCCAAAAAATGAAGACCTCCTGATAGCCGCCTGCCACTTTTGGTCAAATGGCGTCAACGCCTTCCTCTTTGGTCACGGTCCAATGTCTCCTACCTTGGCCGATGTATACATGATCACCGGCCTTGACATCACAGGGTCTGTTCAGCCCTGGAAATTCAAAGGCTCTTCACGCCAGACAGGGGTAAAGCCAGGGAACGGATACAAGAATTACATTTTGACGCATATGAAAAACAATCCCCTTGGTGAGGTTGAATATAGAGCCTTTCTGAATATGTGGCTGTGCAGATTTGTTTTCTGCGGCAAAGCCAACGAGCCCACCTTGAACCACATCACAATGGCGACTCATCTGGCTGGTGGCAATCGCCTCCCTCTGGGAAAATTCTTCTTGGGTAGCGTATACCATATGCTTCATCAGACTGCTACCCAAATGTATACCAGCCAAAGGATATCATGTGTCAACGGCCCTTGGTGGTTTGTTCAAATGTGGCTGCAGCTCCACATGCATCAGATCGTTGGTGTCGATTTGAATTCCAGGTTCTTCCCCTTGTCCAATTACCCTGAAGGAGAGCCTCAAGCTACCAGAGGATGCCAGAGTTACGGAGAAGCGGCTTCAACTGTTCTTGTTCAGCAGGACATCAGCCAGCTTTTCGAGCTATTCTTCAAAGGTTTCCCCAATCCTCTCTGGCTTCCTTATCTGGACAATGACACCTTAATCTTCCCCGTTGAATTTTCCTTTGAACCCGGCCGTCAAGATGGGAGATTCTTAGAGATCTTCAACATCATAATCCGCCCATGCATACTGCCGGCTGAGTTCAATGGAGGGCGACTGAATGTTAGCACTTATGAGTATTATCGGCCCAATGTAATGGCCGGGCAAATTGGATGTTGACGGATGCCCCCAAGACTGTTCTGCGCACGAATTCCTCAAGCCCGGAGAGAAGAAATCAAAGAGCGATGCGGGCAGCCGGGTTTTTAATTATGAGTGCAGTCCAACTGTCTACACATGTCCTTTTGTGCCCACAACCATAGCTCACCCCACCTTCCACTCCTGGTGGCAAGAATTTCATGATCACATCTTCAGTGAGCCTGTCCATGCGTTCTGTGCAGAGTTGACACCCGATTTCCTGCCAACTTCAGAGGTAATACAATGAACCCTTGGATCAGACATGTCCTCTTTATTCATGATTCTGACCTTCGTCCTTCTGTCCACAGAACAAGGTGCATGCCCCTCTAGCTAGGGATATTACTTACAATGCCGAAGGCCCAATTTCAGCATTGGGGTTCAAATCCACAACTCTGGCTCAACTAATGGCCAGGTATGCCACCACAGATCCCAGCCTCTCTAGCCTTGCTGCCGACAAGAGGCAAGGTCTATCTTTGGTTGCCCCTCCAGCTGCCAAGAGGAGGAGAACTGTCAAGAAAGTGCTCATTGAGGTAGAATCCTTTACCCCCTTGATCACAAGATTACTCTGTTCTTGATGAATCATATCATTGTGCATTTTCAGACCAGAGCCCAGCAGTCTTCAGAACCAGCACCTGCCAATGCCCCATCCACTGGTATGACCTTTACCGTCTTTCCTTTAAAGATGAGCACTGGCATTTACTCTTCCAATTTGACATTTGCAGAAGAAACAATTGAAGAGCAGCTTGTAGATGTCCCAGTGGTCCAGCAAGCAAGCCCATCCGAGGCTGAATTACCTATCCCAGTGGAGATTTCATCTTCATCACCTTCTGCAGAAGCAATACATTCTCCAGAGATGAATCTCCCAAATCAGCCGGAGCCACCAAGTCCTCCAAGGGCGCAATCACCTGTTGGTCATGCAGAGACAACAGTCCCAACAGAGGTAGACCCCACTTCTCATCAGCCAGAAGCCCACGAGCCACCAGCAGCTGCATCAACACCTCCTAGCTCGGACGCTTCAGCCTTACTTGGAACACCTCCTTCACCTGTAATTGCCCCTACTCAAGAAACCAGCCATGAGGTATCCATCTGCGCTTAACTCTGCTACTTCCACGTTTAGCATTCTTAAATCGGCAATACTGCTTCTCAGGATCAAGCTCCGTCATTATCAAGCCCGCCGTCAGAGATCAATCCAGCTGCCGAGGTGATGGAAAGAGCACATCAGCCTCTGTCAGATGAAGTGCTGTCAAGGCTTAAGGAAATTGTTGCCTGGCTAGAAAGGGATGCACAAGATCAGTTCAGAGATCTTGATCACTTCGAGGAGATGTTTGAATCCATCAGCCAAGAACTCCCTGAAGACATCAAGATTTCTCTATCATCTGTTTATGCCCTGGATACCCTTTATGCGCCCATAAAGCAGGCCTTGAGGAAATTGCGCTCCCGCCCGGCTATTGAAAAGAAGAAAACCGATGCTGAACATGCCATGACCGGGGTACAATCCCGAGCAGAGAGCCACAAGGATACACTGGCCAACCTGTAGACTTCTTATGACCTGAAAATTGCCAGGAAAGCTGCTCTAGAAGCAGAATTGAGAAGCCTGACAGCGGAGATAGAAGCTGACAAAGCTAAAATAGCCGAACTCCCCGGACAGATTGAAGAAATCCAAGCAGAAGCAGAATCGGCTATCACCAAGATAAAGCAATGCGATGCAGAACTCATCAACCTGTCGGGTACTCAAAAAGATTGTCAAGAGCTGCTGGACAATGCTCGTCAGACAACATCTAATGCTCGTGGTGTGATTGCAAAATACCTGAACATTTGAATGCCCTCATTGATTTATAACTGAATTGGTCGTTCCTGTAATATTGCCTTGCAATTTGTTTCCTTTCTTCTGCGCACCTTCCAATATAGCGCTGAACGACCCATTCGGCAATGAAACGCTAACTCCCGAATAGCACTTTGATTTTCTTTAGCCGAACCGATCAACTGAACGAGGCTCAGCCTAGAACTCCAAGCGGCCCGCCGACGGGCTGGCCAAGGAAACCTTTCCACCTTCCGATTTTCTTGGGATATGCGCCACGATTTAGCACCACGACTCGAAGCCACGATTCATCCTGCCAGGCCTATAAATGCAACCGTAGGTGCCCCTAGCTCTCCACCAGGCCTTCTAGCTTTCGAATCTTTGCCAATCTCAGCCTTTCTGTAAACAGTGCACATCCCAAGCCACCATGGTGCGCCGCCTCAACCGCCGCCGCGCCTCCGACGAGGCAGAGGGGAGCAGCGCCAACGCGCGCCGGAGGTAATGATCGTCGACTCCTCCTCTTTGATTCAGCTTTGATCTTCTTCTTGCCTTGACGATCATCCCCTTTCAGATTGATCCAGTGGAATCCATCTCCTGCGCCGGCCAATCAACCCCTTCCGGACGACTCTTCGGAGTCCGATGGCCACTCCCCCGTGCCGTACGGGGAAGTCGATGCCCTCCGCTTCAAGGAGGAGCTGGAGGCGTCTCGGCGTCAGCTGGAGGACGTTTCCAAGAAGGCGGGCGTAGCCGAGCTAGAGTGGGAGGACCAGCGCAAACAGTTGCTGGAAGCCATCGACGGTACGGCTCTGAAAGTGATTCTTGATCCAGCCCGGCCTTTGATGTTAATCTTTTCTTCTTGCTCTTTGCAGCCCGCGACGCTGAGCTCGACCAGCTGAAGGCGCTGGTGGAGCAGCTGGCGGAGAAGGTGAATGCCCGTGGCGACACGCCGGCGGAGCGCCTTGCCGTGGTGGAGCACCGCGTCGACGAGGTGGCTGTCCACGGCGTTCGTTTGGGCACCACCTTGGGCCTGGCTGCCATGGCGACGCATACGGACGTCGACTACTCCACCAGGCCGCGTGGCTTCCGGGGCGGCGCGCCGGAGGACATCGACGAGATCGAGCTCATCCTGGAGCGCCTCGACGGCCACGGCGACGCCATTGCCGAAATTACTCATCCCCAATCTGTGTTGAACAGACTCTTTGACTAGATTGTATTAGGGATGCGTAAATATCGGCAATAAATGAAGAGCTTTTGAATCCTGTGCTCGTTTTGTGATGATTCTTTTTGCACTTTGCATCCGTGAATCTTGTTTTCTTTGAATGCATCCGGGAACCATCTTGAGCCGAATGCGCGAGAACAACTGCCCCTTGGCGCAAAATCCACAGAAGATCCCAATTCGGCAATCCATAAACACTGTTCAAACAAAACCCTTCGCACTTGGGAGAAAACCCTGCCGTTTGGTATTCCAACAGTGTGTACTAGCTGGTCATCACTCCCAATGCACCCCTTCGGTCAATAAAATAGCCTGCCGGGATGCCCTGCAAATCCACTCGCACACTCATCCATCATTTCTCACCTCTTCCCCATCCTCAGAGGAGAAAACCCCCAAAGCCATGGACAAGGGCAAGCAACCTCAAGAGAGCAGCTCATCAAAGAAGCGCACGATTCGGGAGTGAGTTCTCCCTTGATCTACTCCTCGTTCTTCCGCATGATCTCGCGCTTCATGTTCTCCTTTCTTTTCCTTTTTCAGTCTTGATTTGCTCCCTGAAGAGATCATTGGGACCGAAGATGTGCCGGAGTACATTTCCTCTGATTCCTCCCTCGAGGCAGAGGAGGCCACGCCTGAACAGAAGACCAACCATCAGCTGCGCCGCCACGTTCGGCACCTGGAGCACAATCTCAGGGACATCACCGCCCGTTGCCAAGCCGAGCGCGAGCGTCGCATGGCCCTGGAAGCACTAGTAGGGGGTAAGCGCTTCTGACTTCCTCATGTTCGCATCCGGATTTCTTGCCCCTAACCTTGATTCCTCTGCCTCAGATGTCTCTGACATGTACAACAACCTGAAGGCGGCCTGGGACAGCTTGGTAGAAGCCGCCAACCATGGTCATCCCCGCGCGTTCCAAGTTGCCGTCACGGTGGTCCTGGAACAACTGGAGAGGGAGCAGCAGCCGAAGAAGTAAAGAAAAGATTGAATCATACTTTCGCTTCTTTCTCCACGCCTTCTGCTTCCCACGTCCTTGAGGACCTGACCATCAGGGTTGTTAGTCGTAATCCTGCAAGAAGCAGTTGTAATTGTAGTTTTTGTGCTAAGGGCAATGCATCTAGACATTGGCCATCTCCCCTGTTCATGGATTTTTGTTATGAAGGCGGCCTCATTCTTGAGTGCCGGCTATCTCTGTGCCAGATGCGTGTAATTACCGATCGATCTCAATGCTAGGATAATATTTCTTCAGATATCTTCCATTTATTGCAGCGGAAAATTCTTCTCCTAGCAAAGTTTTCAATATATATGCATTACCAGGGACACATCTGACCACACGAAAAGGTCCTTCCCAGTTAGGGGACCATTTGCCGAATTCGCTGTATTTAGTTCCAATCCGCAATAATGCTTTCCACACCAGATCGCCTTCTGCAAATTGCCTTACTTTTACCTTCTTATTGTAGTGCTTGGCAACCCGTAGTTTGTTTTCTCAATGTTTTCCAGGGCTCTAAGACGGATCATATGTAGATCTTCCAGCTCGTCCATCATTAGGCCACTGTAATCTTTGGAGCTTAAATCCTTCTGCAGCACCACTCTCCTTGAATCTGACTGCATCTCCCAAGGCAGAATTGCGTGATGCCCGTAAACCAACTCGTAAGGAGAAGTCTTTGTGGCTCCATGGGGGGCCATTCGGTAAGCCCACAATGCTTCGCTGAGAACCGAATGCCACCTTCTTGGCTTCTGATCGATCTTCTTTAACTTCAACAGCGGAGAGAACGGCAAGACCTTCTGTGACAAATTTGATATGAATCTTCTTACAAAATTGATCTTGCCCAGCAGTTACTACAGCTCCTTGAGGTTAGTTGGAGGAACGACTTCATCAATGGCCTTCATGCTCTTTTTGCCAACTTCAATTCCTCCTTCGTGGACAAAAAACCCCAAGAATTCCCCAGCTGAAACCCCAAAAGCGCACTTGTTTGGATTCATCTTCAAACCATGTTTCCGGGTGCACTCCAAGGTTCTTTTCACATCTTCCAAATGGGTGTCATGACTTAGGGACTTGATTACCACATCATCAATGTAGATCTCCACAATCTTGCCGATCAACTCATGAAAAATGTAATTCATGGCTCGTTGGTAGGTTGCACCGGCATTTTTCAATCCAAATGTCATGACGATCCACTCGAATAGGCCTATGTGACCAGGGCATCTAAAGGCCGTCTTTGACATGTCTTCTATTGCCATGAAGATCTGATTGTACTCCGCATTTCCATCCATGAAGCTGATCACCTTGTGTCCGGCGGCGGCATCAATCAACAAATCGGCAATAGGCATCGGGTATCCGTCCATCGGAGTAGCTCTGTTCAGGTCCCTGAAGTCTATGCAAACCCTCATTTTTCCATTCTTCTTGTACACAGGGACGATGTTAGATATCCACTCCGCATATCTGCATGGCCGAACGAAGTTTGCATCAAGTAATCTTTCAACTTCCTTCTTCACATCGGCCAATACCTCATCCTTGTAGATTTTCCAGGGTGGTTGCTTATATGGTTTGAAACCAGGCTTGATTGGCAACCGATGCTCGACGATGGAACGATCCAATCCAGGCATCTTCGAATAATCCCAGGCGAAGCAATCCTTGTATTCTTTGAGAAGCTCAATCAAATTCCCCCTGAAATCTGGTTTCAAATTTGCACTGATGAACGTCGGCCTTGGCTTATCACCGCTTCTAATGTCAACTTCTTCCAGCTTATCGGCCGACATGAATCCTCGCCCTAATTTGCCATCAGTGCCATCCACGGGGTTCTCCATTAAAAATTGCTATAAGAGCTGACTGCTTGAATCGGCTGTTGGTCACTGCTGACAGGTTCAACAGGACCTTCTTCTTAGTCCTTTCCTGAGAAGCAATCGATGCCTTGGTACTCCCAGAAGGCTGGTTCCATGTTGGCCACGCTCACGGAATCATCTGCTTGGACGACCTCGATCTCATCGTCCACCCACTGGATAAGCTGTTGATGCATGGTGGATGGGATGCAGCAGTTAGCATGAATCCAGTCCCGCCCAAGCAGCAGGCTGTAGGCTCCTTTGCCTTCGATGACAAAGAAGGTGGTGAGCAGCGTCTTGGACCCGATCATCAAGTCCACGTGAGCGCATCCCTTTGTGTCTGAGGGGTTCCTGGCGAAGTCGTTCAAGACGATGCTTGTAGGTGTCAAATCGCTCGGGCCCATGCCAAGCTTCCTGAAGGTGGTGTACGGCATTACGTTGACTGCCGCTCCACCGTCGACGAACATCTTGGTCAATGGCTTGCCATTGACGTATCCCCTCAAGTACAGCGGCCTCATATGACGATTCTTGGCCGGCTTGTCGAAGATGGCCTACTTGGCCGGCACCAGTTGTGCCATCATCCCCTCGGGCTGCTCATCATCGAAGGAAGCTTCCTCCTGCATAACCTGGTTAGCAGGAGCCATGAACTCGTTCGGCAGAAAGTATACCATGCATGTAGGAGCCGAACGCTTCGATCCCTCCGGTTGGTCCTTGGGGCGCCACACTTGTCTCGTCTGGATCCCGGCCTGCCTCATCTCGCGGTTCCTCAAGCGCTGGACCCGCCTCTTCTGGCTCCTCCCCAGGCCGGGTGGGCACCACTGCCCTTTCTGCCAGACGTGGTCATCTTCATCCTCCTCTTGATCAGCCCATCTGAGATCGGCTTGGCGCTTCCGGGAATGATCGATGACTTCAATTTTTTGGCGCCGATCCCCATTAGGGTGGATCCTTCCAATTCTTTCGTGGACGGATCGGCGATTGGCGCTTCTCCGCCCGTACTCAACATATCTGTCGCTGCATTCCGGACAGTTCTTTAGCGTGGGCAGCTTCAACCCCTCATTCCAGCAATGCCTGAAGAAGGCGCATCCCCAGTGCGCGCGCTCTTGCTCGCACGTGTACTGCTCCTGGTCCCTCCTGCGCGCCTCTTCTTCGGCTCTACGTTGCTCCTCCTCATAGCGCCTCTTCTGATAACGCTCTTTCTCAATCTGGCGCTGCCACTTGTTGAGGAGGATGTGCGATGTCACCCTGGGCTTGGCTCTGGATGACTCCCCAATTTCAATGTGGCTTTTAAGAATACGGGGGGCGTCACCTTGCATCTGTTCCAGAGTCACCTGGCGCTCTGGGTCCACCGCTCCACCTTGTCTAGACCTGGCTGGATGGCCACCCTTTTCCTCGGCAGTTATCATATTGACAGAAAAACCCACCATGCCCTGAGGAAAAGGGTGGCCATCCAGCTTCATTTTATTATCGAACTTGAGGTGGCCCTCCTGGATAGCCTTTTGGATCCTCATCCTGAAGACCCTGCAATCATTGATGGAGTGTGAGTCCCTGTCATGGAAACCACAGTAACGTTTTGCTTTAACTCCATCAGGCCGAAGCATGGAATGCCCCTCGGGCAGCTTGATTCGGCCTTCTTTCACTAAGAGCTCGAACAATTTATCAGCCTTCGTGATGTCAAAATCATAAGTTCCCTTGGTCTGCTTGACCCAGCGCTGATTCATTGTCAACGGCTCCTTGCCCCACATGATTTCTGCTGCGGCTACATCCAGTTCATCATCAGATTCTTCGAACATATCAGCCTTGTCCAAGAACTGGTTGTAGACGCCAGCGACGTCGTGCTGCTTGCCAAATTTGGCGTCCTTCTTAAATCCATACGCCTGGTTGCTCATTAATGACAGCTTCTGTGATAGCTGTCCCAGATTCTCGAACTCCATTCCGAACAACTTTTCGCGTACGGCCGGCAGCATCCCGGCGACAGCCATGTCAGCCAGCTGATCATCTGGCAAGTTAAGCGAGAAGCACATGCCTTTGACATCCCTGAACCTCCGGAGAAACTCCAGTGGCGTCTCGCTATGCCTCTGCTTCATGGTAGCGAGGTCAATGAGCTTCTTCTCCGAACTGCCGCTGAAGTAATGAGCGTGGAACTTCCGCTCCAAATCCTTCCATCTAGCAACTGATTCAGGGGGCAGGGACGTGAACCACTGAAACGCTGGACCTGTCAGCGATGCGGCGAAGTAGAGGACCCTGAAAGTCTCCTCAGCCGAACACTCCCCGAGCTGCATGAGGTAACGAGCAATGTGCTCGACCGTACTCGTGTCGTCTTGCCCCGAAAACTTTGTGAACTCCGTTGGTGGCTTCACCCTTGGCGGCAAGAGCACATTGTAGTACCATTCTGGGAATGGCGGCTTATAGGCGGGTCCCTGCATTTTTGGCTTGAGGCCGAACTGATTTTGCATCAATTCGGCCATTCTCCGCGCCAGGGCGTCATCCTCCTGTGCGCCTGCAGCTGGCGCGTATCCTGGATGTGGGAACGCATCAAATGCCCCGTAGTTCCCCACTTCATGATAGCCACCGCCGTACAAGTTTCTCTGCAGCCAGTTGGTCGCCGGAGCAATCCTCTGGCCGGAAATGAGCGGGGCGCCGGTCGAGCCGAATGCTAAGTCTTCGTACGTGGGCTGGTACGGATTCGGCTGTTGCACAGGTTGACCTGTGCTACCCTGTGGTGGTGGCTGGATTGGCTGTCCTGAGGCTTGCAGTGGAGGTTGCACTGGCTGTTTCCCAGCGGCCTGTGGCGGAGGCTGGAAGGCTTGACTTCCAGCGCTCTGGGGAGGAGGCTGCACTGGCGGGCTCCGAAGTGGCGGCTGAGAGCTTGATTCGCCCAGTTCCACAGTACCCCCCTGGACGGGCGCTTTGCTGAACGCTTGCTCCATGCCAGGGCCGAAGACAGCCACCATCATCTGCTGGAGCGCACCGAGGAAAGCCTTGTTGTGCTTGCTAAGCATGTAATCTGCGGATTCCTGGAACACCCGCATGCACTCCTCCCTTTCTTGCTGGGGTGTGGTATCACTTTCCCCTGGCAGCAGTACTCTGGGCATCTCGTTCTTTAAGTACGGGACGCCGCTTCTATTCTTTTTGAACGACAGCAGACACTTCTGCTGAAACTGGTCCACGACGTCTTGAAGTTGCTGCCGCTGCTCCGGAGAAAGATCTTCTAGGTCAACATCCATGAGATCTGCGATTTCAGGCATCTTGAATCTATTCGGCTGTGTCCCACTGGGCGTGCCAAAAAGTGTGTTGACGCAAAAAGTGCACTCAACGCCGAACACACAGCAAGCCGAACAAAGCTGGCTTCACACGCGCAGAGAGCAAAAGACGTGCCAGTCAATTTTTCCTGAAAATTAACAAAAGATAAAGCAGTTAAATACCAAAGCTTGGAACTTGCCGGTGGTACCGCACAGTTCCATATTTACGGCTAGGAAGCCAAGCAAGATGACACATAGCTATAAAGAGCTATCCGCCAACGAACTAGAAACATTCGGGAAACCGTATAGGGAAAAAACAACACTGCCGAATGGATGACGTGAGCATGACAGCAATCGGTCTTTGTTTGAACAAGAATTGTGTACGCACGAGGCCATGACCGATCCTCATGGAAATTAGCATTAAATAAATAAATAAAGCAAAGCACGAACATGATCATGTATTAAACAAGTATGCATAGATCCAAAGCACTAGTCTACCGCATGTCTAGTTACTTTAAAACCCGTCAAGTACGATGTCAAGCAAATCTATCCACCGCATGATACAACTTGCATGAAAAACCGTACCACTTCCCATAGATAGATCTATCCACCGCATGATACAATCTAAATATGGAAAGCTAAAAGCACACATCATTCAAAGCATGAGTGACGCACGTGATCTACTCATGAAGAAACATAACCGAATACGGTTGAACAGCCGATTCGGGGTCCATGAAGAAGGAACAAACATTACCAAGCGAACAAATCTATCAGATTGATTTGGGGGTCTAATCCACCGGATGATTAGCTCCAAAGCAACCCAAAAACCTGCAACTACCGCATGATACCCGGCTCTTTCAAGATTTATACAAGCATTGGCAAGCTTGAACCCGCAACACGTAACAACCTAGATCGATTCGGTTTCGGCTATCGGAAAGCATAAGATCCACGTGTTGAAACATTAAATCTACTCGAACAAGGATCATAAAAGGGATAAAGCCGATCCAAACCCATCTAGATTGGGCAAAGGTGTGTTACATGAATTAAAACATAAAGTGAAACTCAAGATAACATGGGGTAACTTAATGAATCTATTGGATTTTTCCAAAATCCAATAGAGCCGATAACTAGCTTCAAGCTAGATCTTAGCCTACCGCATGACTCATGATCTAACAAGAAACCCTCTTGAACCAAGCTTGAATCTACCGCATGACACGAAGCATGGTAACAAGACTACTTGCATCAGATCTAAATCCACCGCATGATACTAGACATGATACAAGGTTGCCGGTACTCATGGAGGTCGACGGATCGATTGGCCCTCTCGAAGAACTCGACGACACGACAAGGACTCTAGGGTTTGGCGTAAGGCCGGTGTGTATTGAAGAATGATTGATTATTTACATACATTCAGGGGTCATATTTATACCCTGTTGAGTACAACTTCGAATGGATTCGTTGCCTAACTTATCTCTAAGCTCGATCGCCTATCCATCCATTCGTTTCCCCTGATTGTGCCACATCACCGTCCAATCCCGCAAAATCAGCTTTACTGTTCCTTTGCCGAACCGGAGCAGATAGCCGACCGCAGATCTCTTTGCTGAATATCTTTGAAAAAGCCCTTCCTTCCACCAGACGGACTCTTTATCGAACCGGACCCACAAGTCAGACTCCTTACCAAATTTTGGTGTTAACAAAAGGTGTTACATGAATCTAAACATAAAGTAAAAACTCGAAGTAACACAGGGTAACTTAATGAATCTATTGGATCTTGCCGAAATCCAATAGAGCCGATAACTAGCTTCAAGCTAGATCTTAGCCTACCGCATGGCTCATGACCTAACAAGAAACCCTCTTGAACCAAGCTTGAATCTACCGCATGACACGAAGCATGGTAACAAGACTACTTGCATCAGATCTAAATCCACCGCATGATACTAGACATGATACAAGGTTGCCGGTACTTACGGAGGTCGACGGATCGATGAACCCTCTCGAAGAACTCGACGACACGACAAAAAGACTCTAGGGTTTGGCGCAAGGCCGGTGTGTTTTGAAGAATGATTGTGTTACATTACATACATTCAGGGCTCATATTTATACCCTGCCAAGTACAATCTCGAATGGATTCATTGCCTAACTTATCTCTAAGCTTGATCGCCCATCCATCCATTCGTCCTTCCTGCTTGAGCTATGTCATCGTTCAAATCCCGCAAAATCAGCTCTACTGTTCCTTTGCCGAACGGGAGCAGATAGCCGACCGCAGACTTCTTTGCCGAATACATCAGAAAAATCCTTTCCTTCCTCGAGACGGACTCCTGACCGAGCTGGACCCACTAGTCAGACTCCTTACCAAATTTTGGTGTTAACATATGCCCCTTCAATTGCGGGATAAAAGTAATTTTGTTCTGCAATTGACTCCAGCCACGAATAGCTCAACTCAAATCTGTCAACACCTGTTCTTCTTCCTTCTCAATCTGCCAGAATCTTCGTCTAGATTCAAACCCTAGATCTCCTTGTACTAAGCTCAAGTCTTCAATGGCGACTCAAAACCAAGACGCTCAGGTAAATCCTCCTCCCGTAAGCTTCATTCGGCATTTAGGTTTTCAATTTTGCCTGAGATTTCCTTTCCGCCTTCCTCAGGAGCCTTCAACTGAGCTTTTGATTCGCACCGGGGCCAATTCGAGATCCTATTATCTTGGACCTGTGGGGAGCTCTGATCCTCAAGATTTCATTGCGGCTGAATCTCAGAGGATCCCTTTCAAAGCAGCTCTGTCCCCACCTCCTCAGTGGCAAGACACTTTCAAGAACTGGCCTTTACCTCCAATCGCCGGCTGGAAAACTTGGTACCGGAGGATTCTCGCAGATAAGAGCGGATTGACCAAAAACTGGGATACCCTCCGCATCGCTCAATGCTTGGAGTTGTCTTTGGCCGAGACCCCCAAAAATGAAGACCTTTTGATAGCAGCCTGCCACTTTTGGTCAAACGGTGTCAACGCCTTCCTCTTTGGCCATGGCCCAATGTCTCCAACCCTGGCCGATGTGTATATGATCACCGGCCTTGACATTACAGGGTCTGTTCAGCCCTGGAACTTCAAAGTTTCTTCACGCCAAACAGGGGTGAAACCAGGGAACGGATATAAACAGTATATCTTGAGCCACATGAAAGACAACCCCCTTGGTGATGTTGAATACCGGGCATTCCTGAATATGTGGCTATGCAGATTTGTCTTTTGTGGCAAAGCCAACAAGCCCACCCTGAATCATATCACAATGGCGACTCATTTGGCTAGCGGCAATCGCCTACCCCTTGCGAAATTCTTCCTAGGTAGTGTATACCATATGCTTCACCAAACTGTTACCCAGATGTACACTAGCCAAAGGATAGCATGTGTCAACGGCCCTTGGTGGTTCATTCAGATATTGCTGCAGCTCCACGTGCATCAAATTGTTGGTGTTGATCTGAACACCAGACTCTTCCCTTCGTCCAATCACCCTGAGGGTGAAAACAATGCTACCAGGGGATGTCAGAATTATGGAGAAGCGGCTTCAACTGTTCTCATTCAGCAAGACATTAGCCAGCTTTTCGAACTATTCTTCCAAGGTTTCCAGAATCCTCTCTGGCTCCCCTATCTGGATAATGACACATTGACTTTCCCTGTTGAATTCTCCTTTGAGCCTGGTCATCAAGATGGGAGATTCCTAGAAATTTTCAACATCATAATCCGTCCATGTATGCTGCCAGCTGAATTCAACGGAGGAAGGCTGAATGCTAGCACTTATGAATATTATCAGCCTAATATAATGGCCAGGCAAATTGGATGTGGTCAGATGCCCCCAAGATTCTTCCTGCATGAATTCCTCAAGCCCAGAGAGGAAATCAAAGAGAGTATGCAGAGCAGCAGGGTCTTCCATTATGTGTGTAGTCCCACTATCTACACATGTCCTTTCGTGCCTACAACCATAGCTCATCCCACCTTTAACTCCTGGTGGCAAGAATTACACGATCACATCTTCAGTGAGCCTGTTCACGTGTTCTGTGCAGAGTTGACGCCTATTTTCCTACCAACTTCAGTGAGCCTGGAGCACCTTCCTCTCCTGCGATTACCCCTGCTCAAGAAATCAGCCGTGAGGTACTCATTTGCACTTAACTCTGCTACCTTTACATTTTAGCACCCTTAACTCGGCAATACTGCTTCTTAGGATCGGGCTCCGTCATCACCAAACCTGTCATCGGAGACCAATCCAGCTGCCGAGGCAATGGAAGGAGTGTACCAGCCTCTGTCAGATGAGGTGTTATCAAAGCTTAGAGAAATCGTTGCCTGGCTAGAAAGGGATGCACAAGATCAGTTCAAGGATCTTGATCATTTCGAAGAGATGCTTGAATCTATCAGCCAAGAACTTCCTGAAGACGTCAGAGCTTCTCTAGTATCCATCTGTGGCTTGGACATCCTTTATGCGCCCATAAGGCACGCTTTGAGGAAATTGCGCTCCCGCCCGGCTATCGAAAAGAAGAAAGCTGATGTTGAACACGCCATGAACGGGGCACAATCCCAAGCAGAGAGCCACAAAGATGCATTGGCTAGCCTGCAAGCTTCTTATGATCTGAAAATTGCCACACTACAAGAAACTATTTAATCCGTGACGTAACCATTCTGTCACGGATTAAATAAAATTCGTCGCAAATCAGCATCCGCGACGATTTACATTTTCGTGGTGGAATGAGCGTCATTGATTAAATCTCTCGACGTTCCTTTAATAAACGTCGCGATCCGTGACGTATCTGAATCGTCACGGAGCAGCCCGAGGCCCATGCAGCCCAACCCATGGCTCACTATTCGTGACAAAATAAAATCGTCACGGATTGCTACACACATGGCAGCTGTGGCATCCTACGTGGATGATGACATGGCATCCTACGTGGACGATGACGTGGCATCCTACGTGGACGATGACGTGGCATCCTACGTGGACGATGACGTGGCATCCTACGTGGACGATGACATGGCATCCTACGTGGACGATGACGTGGACGTGGCATCCTACGTGGATGATGACGTGGCATCCTACGTGGACGATGACGTGGCATCCTACGTGGACGATGGCGTGGCATCCTACGTGGACGATGACGTGGCAAAAATTTTAAGCCCAGCAGATACAAATTCTGGCCCACCACAGCCCATTTCAGAATTATATTCCAGCAAAATTAGCAAAATTAGCCCATCTTCAGCCCATTTTTCAGAGGGTACATATTTTCAACACATTTACCAAAATTCAATGAACAGACAAATCAGGTACAATCTCTGGGGAAAAACCCAGCAAACACAATCTGATATTGAGGCAGATAACACATGCATTCAGATGTCTACCATTCCTAAAACACTACACCTTCCTCTTTGTTATTCTGCCACTCTTTTCTCTGATTCGTTGCGAGTTCGTATAAATCCTGAAATAAAGGAAACCTGAATCCAATTAGAAAGCAGCTTGAGGGGATCCCATCTCTATTTTTCAGCAATACTTTGTAGTAAATAGTTAGTTGTTACAAAACTCAGAAAGTAAACATGATCATGGGGTACCACAATGAATACACCAAAGAGCAGAAATAATCATGAAGAAAGTGATTGATGAACACTAGGAGGAATGTGATAGAACTTGAACAGGTACAGAAGAATAGCCACAAGCATTTCAGATTTCCTATCCACTCTTTTCTCTTATATTAATCTATCATCAGATCATATCTATGTAGATCTGTATTTAAATTTGCATTGTTGGCTCCATCTACAAAGTAAACTAGTCGACACAAACATTGACTAAGGAATATTGTGGCATATGTCAATGTGTAACACTACAATAGAATTATCTCTAAAATGAAAGTGGACATAGATACGAGGAATAAGGATAAAACCCATTATGAAATTGCTTTTATGCTCCTGTGGTGTGCGACCAAGTGGTGCGCTTAATTTCTAACATGTGCATTGTACTGAATGGCTTAAAGTAAGTCTGCATGTAGCAGTGTGTGAAACTATGTTTTGTACTATCATGTTTACCACAGTGGTACAGATATAAGCTAGGGTAGGATCTGGAATTTTACATACAGTAATAACCATAATACCGTATGTTTGTTCTTTATCTGAGGCCTCCACCTGAGCAGCTGCCTGCTTCTTCTTTTGGTACTTTGATGCCATATCTTTATCATCCTTGATAATATCAGGACCTACAAGCAAATAGTTCAGAAATATAGCATCAATAAGCAGAACTGACCAGAACATACTCAACTCGGATCAAAAGTTGGCCAAAGTCATCCAAATCATTGTTTATCAACCTCAACAGCACTAACAAAAATAAAAAGCAAAAATTTCATATAATCAGGACATTGCAGATTCATTTTCAGCTTAGTCTGACACGAGCATGTTTATCATTCTGATTTTTTAGGCCAATAAGAAAAGAAGAATTAAGGCCTGCTATAAATGCAACAGGGGTTTCACGTGTAAATAATCCTGCAAAAGTTCAGTCCCTATAGAAAGTGCCACAAAATAGACAAAAAGACAAAAAATGCAGGAGAAGAACCAATTTACAGGATTAGAAAAAGTATTATATGTGAATCCTATCACTTGGTTGACATTTGTGATGGTTCAAACAAAGTACATTTCTATTTACATTCCAAATGCTGTACATACGCCTTGAAGATTTCAGAATGTAAATACTGTAATATCACATATAACATATGTATAAATGCTAAAATAAAATAATGCACGTAGACCTAGACAAGATGCCAGAAACTCATTCATATTTTTTTAAAAAAATCAACTATCAAAATGGTTGTTCGGGAGATCTTCCATAAATGCATACTCATCCAACAGATTAACAAAAAAAAGTTAGTTATCTCTGATAAGAACAAGATACTAGCTCACTATGCGCATCATTAAAAAATCATTTACAAGTGTCCATCTACCCAGCAAAGTAATAGTGACAGTTGATAACAGAAAAAGGATGCAAAATACATGATAATATACAGTTCTGAAAATATTTCATTCAAGATTCAAGAAAAAAGCTTCAAAAAAAAGGCCACAAGGGCACACACGATAGCAACTTAATGATGAAAGTATATACCCACTTTGATTTAAGGACATCACATGTAAGCTGCAAGCTTTTCTTTTAGCACAAAAGAAGTTATAAAAGAACTAGATGGACAACTTGAGAAAATAACACAACCCATCCCTTGTGGAGTAGCACTGCCAGAATCCATATTTGCACAGACAAGAGGCATGGCAACCATCATTTACCTGTGATAATTTAGAGGTTGGCAGTTGCCACACAAGAAGGGAATGCTTAATGGAATAGTGACCAACCACAAAATTGGATTGACATTTTGGCATTGTAAGGAGAATGGAATTCATACAAAATTGCAGAGAAGTACAAAAAGAAGCAGTGTTGTGAGTTGCTCAACAGTAGAGCTCAATGAATTAAACCAAAGAAATTCAAAGACACGTAAACATTATTCAAAGTGTGAAATTCACACCGACCATGAACATCCGGAAGATCCGAGAGCTAACCGTCTAGATTCACCATACTAATAACGAGTTAAATGTTTGCTATGAGAAGAACTTTCCTAACCGATTGCATCGGTAACACATGGTGTACTAGGAGATTTGGGCATACATATTTTGAAGCTAAGCTAATTTTGATTTCAAAGAAGATATGCAGCTAGCCAAACTAATGATTGAGGACATGCACGGCCAAATTTAACAAGTCATAGTGATAAACCGCTAATGTGCAAAACACACATGAGTCCGGGATCCGACCCAAAGAACCGGAATATTTTCGGTGTGTTCTAAGTGTGTATAAATCATCGTTCTAAGTTCTAGCATAATTTAGACATTTTAACACGCACTACCTTTTTCATTTGTGTTGCAATGGCACAAGCAAAGTTGATCAAACCCTACAAAGAATAAAAAAACTCGAAGCAAAGAATAAGTGAATCGCAAACTCACTTATTTCTGTTATCATGAAATTCATATAGCAGAGCAAAGCTGAAACATGGGCTAAACTGCTGACAAGGATGCATCCAGTTAATTACCTCGTTCCAGAGTTCCATGAGATCGAGGGCATATGATTTTTCTTTGAAGTATCTCTTGATGATGGCCTGGACATGGCATTTCAGCAGAACACCGTCGTTTATAGCAGACATGCCAACCTGCAGTACCAGCAGAAACCATTAGCCATCCTCCGTGCCATGAAGATCCACATCAAATGGCAATGATGCCTGCAGTAAAATTACTGTTGGCAGCCTGCACCAGCAGAGGTTTTCTCGCCTCATGTACGAGTTGTCCATAGAGCAGACGCTAGGAGCTGCAGACCGGTTCAGAAACATTTAGTCAAACACCAGGGTTGCCCCAATCCTTGGTAGCAGAGTAGCCACGGATTGTTGATGGTGCTTACCCACTCGACGCACCAACCAAGAACACAGGCGAGGTAGAAGTCCTCGTTGTCGTCCTCGGTCCCTTCCCTCAGCAGCATGTAACTGTCGATCACCGAGAGCCCACGGTTCAGTTTACCTTGAGAAAGAAGAGTGGCAATTCAGAGCACGTCAACACAAAGCAAAACCGAATTGTATTCAGAGCACGTCAACACAGAGCAAATCCGGACGAGAACAGATGGGTCTCCTCCGGCAGCATGGAAACAGCGGGTGATCTTACTTTACCTCGGCGGCGGCGGGGTCGGGGTCGGGGTCGGGGCCGGAGTCGGCGGCCCACGCGGCATCCTTCCTGGGCCTCCCGCGGCCGCGCCCGCTCCCGCGCTTGGGCGGCATGGAAACGAATTGCCGGCGGCGGAGGAGGAGGAGAGGGGATCAGGGGGAGCAGAGCAGGGGAGGTGCTGCGGGCGTGGGGGTGGCTTTTACTCGAATCGATTCGAACTCGAACCGGAAAAAAAGGAAGGAACGGGGTCGCGGTGCCGCTCCTTGATGCGGCGCAGATCGATGCGCATAGGAGGGGAGGAGGTAGGGAGACGATGGATTAGGGAGGGAGGAAGGTGGGGAGAGGAGGGAAGGAGGGAGGGAGGTGGCAGAGAGGAGAGAGCGAGGCGGCGAGGCAGGGAGGCGGCGGAGGAGGAAGGAGAGGAAGGCTGCGCCTGGTGGAGAAGTGGAGGAGGAGGGGGATTAGGGTTAGTGGAGTCAATATATATAAACATCACGATGAATGTCGACCGTCCGATCGCGAGATCGACGGCTCCCAGCGACCGAGGTGTTGGTGGGCTGACGTGAAAGTGGGCGCTTTCAGGTGGGCCTGTGTGGCTTAACGTTTTTCTTTTTCTTTTTCTTTTATTGCACCATTGTGAAGTAACACATACAAATATTGATCTTATATAAACTAATATATTTTATATATCTAATAGATTATATAAAAGTTGACTGGTGAAAATTTCAATATAATTATAACTATTTTACCATTTTACTAATTCAAATGAATTTCTGTGAATTTATCAAAAATAATGGTCAAAAATGGTCACAAATGAATTTGAAGTATATTTATCTAAAAAGTGCTCAAAAATTTTAAAAAATTGGCATGGAAACATATTTTAGTCTCACGAGTATATGATAAAAAATCTAAATGATTTTTACAAAGTGGCACAATACATTGTCCACAAATAGGACACAAGACTCACATAGTTTCCCACAATTGAAAACGAACTTTGAGATTTGAACAACTAATAACGTGACCAAACTTGTATGCACTTCAATTTTTGACACCATCTCATGTTGACCATAACATTAGAGAATATTAAGTTGTATTAGCAATTATTATGAAAAAACATGTTTTTTATATTCTCTTTTTAGTTGGAAAAGTTATGTTGTATGAAAAGCGACCAAGAAATAGTAATTAAGATACAAACAAATGGCACTAAGTAAAACATCTCGATTTTAGAAAAAATTAGGAAAAAGAATCAACCGATTTGGAGTTCGTATGAGGAAGAAAAAAGTTTACAAGTTTTATCCGAAGATTAAAAACAGAAACTGCAATTGCTATGAACTGAGATGAACAAGTGTGTTTTCTCTTTTTAATCTTTGACTAAAACTTGTAACTAGTTTTTCTGCCTCGTACTAACTCCAAATTCGATGATTCTTTTTTCTAAAATTTTCTAAAATCATTCTCTACCAAGATCTACAACTTTAACAAATGAAAAATTGATTTCAACAGCAGTTTATTAGGAGTAATTCAAACTTACATCTCGAATTTACACTATCACTTTAGGTAAAACTCGAATTTCAACTAGTCACCTTGTTCTACAAATTGGCATAAAATCATGTTTTTGTCCCAAAATATTTAAGTGGTCTGAAGAAAGTAGGATCATTCATTGTTCACAAAAGGATACATCCCTTCTACAGTTTCCTAAAACTCAAAGTCAAACTTTGAGATTTCTGTACCTCATTATAAGTTTGAACTTGTATGCACTTCAAACTTGGAGACAAACTTATGTTGAGCATAATATGATCAAATATGAAGTTGCATTATCAATTCTCTTGCAAAAACATGGTTTTTTTGTATATATATATATATACACACACACATACTCGATAGATGAAAACAAGTCATACTAAAAAGTTCAACAAATTTCAATTAACATAGAAACAAACATCACTAAATGAAAGTTCGTGATTTTAGAAAAATTTGGGAAAAAGAAACATAAGATTTGGAGTTCATATGAAAGAGAAAAACCAAACACAACTTTTAATTCAGGATTAAAAAGAAAAAGATGAACCCTTAAGGTGTTCTTCAATTGGTAAATTTCGGACATAAAATGCAACCCTAACCAACATGTTTTTAATATATATATATATACAAACTTCTGCAAGTAAACACAACTTGACTTGTAACTCAGTGGTAACTCATCTTCCTCCCTACCCCTAGGTCGTGGGTTCGAGTCCCCCATCCGACGCTTTTTTTTGTATGCGGGATATATTTCAGAGGGGTTGGGCCAATGTGGCGTTGTGGCCCATGCGTCGGGCCGGGCCTTTGTGGGGCTAGCGGCCCATGCGGTGTTGGCGGGCTGGCGGCCTAGTGGCCAACCTGGCGCTGGCAGCCCGTGCGGTCGTTGGGCCATCTTAGCGTAGGCGGCCCATGCGGCGGCGGGGCCGCAGCCGAGGTGGCGGTGTGGTGGGCCCCGGTGCTCGCGTGGTGGTGACGTGGCGCCTGGGTGAGGTGACGCCTACGTGGCAGTGAGGTGGGCCCCTAGCGTTCGCGTGGTGGTGACGTGGCGCTCGCGTGGCGTGAGGTGGGCCCCTGGCGCTCGCGTGGTGGTGACGTGGCGCCTGGGTGAGGTGGCGCCTGCGTGGTAGTGTGGTGGGCCCGGGGCGCTCACGTGGTGGTGACGTGGCGCCTGGGTGAGGTGGCGCTCGCGTGGCGGTGGAGGTGGGCCCCGTGCACTCACGTGGTGGTGACATGGCGCCTAGGTGAGTGGCGCCTGCGTGGCAGTGAGGTGGGCCCCCGGCGCTCGCGTGGTGGTGACGTGGCGCCCGGGTGAGGTGGCGCTCGCGTGGCAGTGAGGTGGGCCCCGGCGCTCACGTGGTGGTGACGTGGCGCCCGGGTGAGGTGGCGCTCGCGTGGCGGTGAGGTGGGCCCCTGGTGCTCGCGTGGTGGTGACGTGGCGCCTGGGTGAGGTGACGCCTACGTGGCAGTGAGGTGGGCCCCTAGCGTTCGCGTGGTGGTGACATGGCGCCTGCGTGGCAGTGAGGTGGGCCCCGGGAGCTCACGTGGTGGTGAAGTGGCGCATGGGTGAGGTGGCGCCTGCGTGGCAGTGAGATGGGCCCCGGGCGCTCACATGGTGGTGACATGGCGCCTGGGTGAGGTGGCGCCTGCGTGGCAGTGAGGTGGGCCCCGGGCGCTCACATGGTGGTGACGTGGCGCCCGGGTGAGGTGGCGCTCGCGTGGCGGTGAGGTGGGCCCCGGCGCTCACGTGGTGGTGACGTGGTGCCTAGGTGAGGTGGCGCCGCGTGGCGTGGGAGGTGGGCCCCGAGCGCTCACGTGGTGGTGACGTGGCGCCCGGGTGAGGTGGCGCCGCGTGGCGGGTGGTGGGCCCCCGGCGCTCCCGTGGTGGTGAGGTGGCGCCCGCATGGCGGTGAGGTGGGCCCCGGCGCTCACGTGGTGGTGACGTGGCGCCCGGGTGAGGTGACGCTCGCGTGGCGTGAGGTGGGCCCCGCCCGGCGCCGACGTGGTGGTGACGTGGCGCCCGGGTGAGGTGGCGCTCGCGTGGCCGTGTGGTGGGCGCTTGGCGCTCACGTGGTGGTGAGGTGGTGCTCGGGTGAGGTGGCGCCTGCGTGGCAGTGAGGTGGGCCCTGGGCGCTCACGTGGTGGTGACGTGGCGCTTGGGTGAGGTGGCGCATGCGTGGCAGTGTGGGTGGGTCATAGGTGCTGGTGAGGTGGCTGTTTTTTCGGGATCGCGACGAATCTGCTAAAACGTCACGGTGTTGTGGGCCGTATTGCGACGAATTTAACAAATCGTCGTGATGGTTTGGGCTTCAATATCCATCCATGCACGACCGTGACGAAAAAATATGAATACGTCGTAGAATCGCGACAAACTAAACAAATCGTCGCAGTGTTTGTGACGAAAAAAGGAATACGCCGTAGAATCGCGACGAATTTAACAAATCGTCACAGTGTTTTGGGCTTCGATGCAAATCCGTGACGAAAAAAAGGAATACGTCGTAGAATCGTGACGAATTAAAGAAATCGTCGCAGTGTTTTGGGCTGCAATGCACATTCGTGACGTTTTCTGAAAACGCCGCGGAGAAAGCGTCACAGATTAAATAGTTTCTTGTAGTGCCAGGAAAGCCGCTCTAGAAGCAGAACTGAGAAGCCTGTCAGCTGAGATAGAGGCTGATAAAGATAAAATAACCGAGCTCCCTGGATTGATAGAAAAGACCCAAGCGGAAGCGCAATCGGCTATCACCAAGATAAAGCAATGCAATGCAGAACTCACCAACTTGTCCGGTGCTCAAAAAGATTGCCAGGAACTGTTGGACAGCTTCCGCCAAGCAACATCCAATGCTCGTGGTGTGATTGCGAAACATTTAAACATTTGAATACCCATATTGATGTATAACCGAATTGATCGCTCTTGTAATACTTGTTCTTGCATTTAATTTCCTTTTCTTTCGCATACCTCTAAGTGTAAACGCTGAACAATCCATTCGGCAAGGAAATACCAACACCCGAATGGCACCTTGACTCCCTTCAGCCGAGCCAATTAACTGAATGTGACTCAGCCTAGAACTCCAAGCGACCCACCGGCGGGCTGGCCAAGGAAACTTTTCCACCTTCCGATTTTCTTGGGATATGCGCCACGATCCAGAGCCACGACTCGAAGCCACGATTCATCTTGCCAGGCCTATAAATGTAACCGTAGGTGCCCCTAGCTCTCCACCAAGCCTTTTAGCTCTCGAATCTTTGCCAATCTCAGCTCTTCCTCTCTTCAAACAGTGCACATCCCAAGCCAACATGGTGCGCCGCCTCAACCGCCGCCGCGCCTCCGACGAGGCAGATGGGAGCAGTGCCAACGCGCGCCGGAGGCAATGATCGTCGATTCCTCTTCTTTGCTTCAACTTTTGATCTTTTCTTGTTTTGACGATCATCTCCCTTTCAGGTTGATTCAGTGGAACCCGTCTCCCGCGCCGGCCAATCAACCCCTTCCAGACGACTCTTCGTAGTCCGATGGCCACTCCCCCGTGCCGTACGGGGAAGAATACGCTCTCCGCTTCAAGGAAGAGCTGGAGACGGCCCGGCGCGAGCTGGAGGACGTTTCCAAGAAGGCGGGCATAGCCGAGCTGGAATGGGAGGACCAGCGCAAACAGCTGCTGGAAGCCATCGATGGTACGGCTCTGAAATCAATTCTTGATCCCACCCGGCTTTTTTTGATGCTAATCTCCTTTCTCCTTGCTTCTTGCAGCCCGCGATGCCGAGCTCAACCAGTTGAAGGTGCTGGTGGAGCGGCTGGCCGATAAGGTGAACGCCCGCGGCGACACGCCGGCGGAGCGCCTTGCCGCGGTGGAGCGCCGCGTCGACGAGGTGGCGACCCACAGCGTTCGTTTGGGCACCACCTTGGGCCTGGCTGCCATGGCGACGCATACGGACGTCGACTACTCTACCAGGCCGCGCGGCTTCCGGGGCGGCGCGCCGGAGGACATCGACGAGATCGAACTCATCCTGGAGCCCCTCGATGGCCACGGCGACGCCATTGCCGAAATCACGCATCCCCAATCTGTACTGAACAGGCTTTTCGACTAGATTGTATTAGGGATGTTTGATCATTGGCAATAAATAAGAACCTTTGAATTCTGTGTTTGTGCTGTTGTGAATTCGCTTCGCACTTGCATCCATGATTCTTATTTTTTCCTTGAATGCATCTGGGAACTATCTTGAGCCGAACGCGCGAGAACAGTTGCCCCTTGGCGCAAAATCCACAGAAGATCCCGATTCGGCAATCCACGAGCACTGTTCAGGCAAAAACCCTTTGTACTTGGAGAGAAAAACCCTGCCGTTTGGTATTCCAACAAGGGCGTCGGCTTCGGCCATCACTCCCAATGCACCTCTTCGGTCAATAAAAGAGCCTGCTGAGATGCCCTGCAAATCCACTCGCACACTCATTCATCATTTCTCATTTCTTCCCCTGTCTCTAGAGGAGAAAACCCCAAGGCCATGGACAAGGGCAAGCAACCCCAGGAGAGCAGCTCATCGAAGAAGCGTACGATCCGAAGGTGAGTTTCTTCATGATTTACTCCTCGTTCTCCATATGATCTCGTGCTTCATGTTTTCTTCTTTTCCTCTTTCAGCCTTGATCTGCTCCCTGAAGAAATCATCGGGACTGAAGATGTGCCTGAGTACATCTCCTTCGATTCCTCCCTCGAAGCAGAGGATGCCACGCCCGAGCAGAGGACCAGCCATCAACTGCGCCGCCGCGTTCGGCACCTGGAGCACGGCCTCAGGGACATCACCGCCAGTTGCCAAGCCGAACGTGAGCGTCGCATGGCTCTGGAGGCACTAGTAGGAGGTAAATGCTTCTGACCTGTTCTTGACTTCATGCCTACATTCGGATTTGTTGCCCCTAACATCGATTCCTCCGCTTTAGATGTCTCAGATAGGTACAACAACCTGAAGATGGCCTGGGACAGCTTGATGGAGGCCGCGAACCATGGTCACCCCCATGCGTTCCAAATTGCCGTCACGGTCGTCCTGGAACAGCTAAAGAGGGAGCAGCAGAAGAAGCAAAGAAAAGATTGAATCATACTTTCGCTTCTTCCTCCACGCCTTCTGCTTCCCACCTCCTTGAAGATCTGACCATCAGGGTTGTTAGATGTAAACCTGCAAGAAGCAGTTGTAATATGATTATGTGCTAAGGGCAATGCATCTAGGCACTGGCCATATCTTTTGTTTATGGATTTTTTGTTCTGAAGGCGGCCTCATTCTTGAGCGCCGGCTGTCTCTGTGTCAGATGTGTGTAATCATCGATCGATCTCGATGCTAGGATAATACTTCTTCAGATATCTTCCATTTATTGCAGCAGAAATTCTTCTCCTAGCAAAGTTTTCAATATATATGCATTACCAGGGACGCATCTGACCACACGAAAAGGTCCTTCCCAGTTAGGGGACCATTTGCCAAATTCACTGTATTTAGTTCCAATCGGCAATAGCGCTTTCCAAACCAAATCGCCTTCTGCAAATTGCCTTACTTTTACTTTCTTGTTATAGTACTTGGCAACCCGTAGCTTGTTTTTCTCGATGTTTTCCCAAGGCAAAACCGTGTGGTGCCCATAAACCAACTCGTAAGGAGAAGTTTTTGTAGCTCCGTGGGGGGCCATTCGGTAAGCCCACAGTGCCTCACTGAGTACCGAATGCCACCTTCTTGGCTTCTGGTCGATCTTCTTTTGTATCAGCTTGATCATGATCTTGTTAGAAGCCTCTGCTTGACCATTAGCTTGGGCATGATAAGGAGAAGAGTTAAACAATTTAATCCCCATGCTTTCGGCAAACTCTCTGAACTCTAGTGACACGAATTGTGCCCCTTGATCAGTGGTGATAGTCTGAGGGATTCCAAACCGATAGATGATGTGCTCTTTGACAAATTCAACCATGTTTTCTGATGTCACCTTCTTCAGTGGGATCGCCTCAACCCATTTAGTAAAATAATCTGTAGCCAAAAGCACGAACTTATGCCCCTTGCTAGATGGTGGATTAATTTGGCCAATCAGGTCTATACCCCAGCCCCTGAATGGCCATGGCTTGATGATGGGATATAATGCTGATGTGGGGACCCTTTGAATATTTCCAAACCTTTGGCAATTGTCAGTGCGGAATATGGTCCCGACACTAACTAGTAGATAGCGCCGAGGTCTATCCCTCAATGGTCGATGCTAAGCAATAAGAGACACGGGTTTTATCCTGGTTCCGGCCGAGGGGGCCGTACGTCCAGCAGTGGTGTGCTCAAGGCACTATATTGCTCAGCACCGGGGGTGCCTGTAGTGGGGCTGCTACAAGCAAGGCGGGAGAGGGAGCGTGGCTTCCAAGTCCCTAATGGAGTGGCTGAAGATATTGTGGGAGAATTGGAGGATGAGTACGTGGGGTGTTGTGTGCTCTTGTGTGTATGTCTGTTCGTCGTCTGTCTGTCTTCTCTCCTCTGCGGCTGGGGGGTTCGCCCCCCTTTTATAGATCAAGGGGGAGGCGAATTACATGCGCGCCACGCTATCTAGCTACGTGGGGAAGTGCTTCGTGCTATGCTGTAGAGTGGGCGGCCGTCCGGACGATCCTTGCGGCGATCTGGCCATCATGGCCTACCTTGTACCCGAACAGTGGCTGTTCGAGGGTAGAAGGGCGGCGGATGGTGGCGAAGTCCTCTGATAGGCTCGGGGGAGGTGCTGACGTTGGCCCGTACAGAGTACAGGAGTAGGTAGAACGGCGTCCCTTCCCAACGCGCTCCACAGTGCCGGAGTGGTTGCTACGGAGCCCGGCGTGCGCCTGCACGCGCGGGGATGGCAGCCACGCTGGTACAGTGGCAGGGATGGTGCTCCACCGGCCTAGCGCCACCACCTAACCCTGTAGGGTCACAAGAAAGTGAATCGAGGGTGCATCCGGCCCCCCTTCGAGGGCTCGGCGCGTTAGCCGTACTGGAGCAGGCGCACGGCGTCACGGGACTGACACCGCCGCGCCGCACGGTCCCTCCCCACGGTGATGGGGATGGGCTCCTCCGTGGGGAGTTGGTGCGGCGGCACCGGGGGCGATCCCCGGGCGCATGATGGCGCCGTCCCCGCCGGCGTCGGGGCGTTAAATGCCCGTGTACGGGGGCCGGCGCACGAGTGAGGGGCACCCTCGAGCGTGGCGGACCCCGGCCGAGGGCGGGGCGTACCCTCGAGCGAGGCGGAACCCGCTCGAGGGGGAGCGAGACCTCGAGCGAGGCGGAGCCCACTCGAGTGAAGTGCTACCCCTCGAACAGGGCGGAGCCCGCCCGAGGGGAGCGTGCATCCTCGAGCGAGGCGGGGCCTGTTCGAGGGGATCCCTAAGAGGGCCGCCTTGATGGGCCGTCGGAGTCCCTGCGGCGTGGGCTGTTCCCTGCATGGTTAGGCAAATTGTGTTTTGGCCTTGTTGTGGGTTTTAAGTGAGGATTTCCCCGTTGTTTAAGGGGACCCCTAGGGCTGTCCCCGACAGTAGCCCCTGAGCATCTGCGGGTTTGCCATTGAGGCTCCCGCAGATGCTGGAACCTACTGATAGGACGTTCTTCCCTCCTCGTTTTGCAAATGCTTTCCGTGGGGCCGCGTCAGCGGACCCGCGGGTCTAGCCCCCGAAGCCCTGCAGGAGCGTGGGTGCTCCTGCAGGGGTTAACCGCGAGAACTGGTCAGAGGGCGTGGCACATGTTTCAACCGGCATCGGCAGTGTTTCAGCCGGCTTCGGTGTCGCACGCGCTGCTGGCGCTGTCTCCGGCGGGTGCAGGCCAAGGAGGTGTAGCCGTGCGTTAAGCCCCCGAGCCTGGGCCCGTTCGAGGCGATCGGGTAGAGCTTTACGACTTGTTTTTTAATGCGCCCTCGCCGTCCCTCCGCGGGACGGAGGGTGAGGTTTCCGCAACCCCCATCGAGCGGGTCGCGAATTGCGGATTCCTCTTTGAGCTGTTAGTGGGTGGTTCGAGTGGACGCCCATGCCCCGTTCGCTAAGGGTAGGCTGCGTGGTCCGGAGACACGTCCATGGAAGCGCTTGCATGGGTTTGCTAGGTGGGGCTCGGTCCCGTTCGATAGGGACCGAGGGCGCGGAAGCTCTCCCTCGGTGGGATCCCCCGGCTAGCTGCCCTCGCTGGCTCTCGAACACGACATGTGGGGCACCCTCGAGCCGACGGGCTCGAGGAACGGCTCGAATGCGCGTGCCCTCGTCGTCCCTGACTCTGCGATCTGAGGCGCCTGTTCGAACCCGTCGAGGGTCAGGCTTCGAACCTCTGATCAGTAGGGCCATGCGGGGCGGCGCCTGGGCGGCCCCGTCTTTTGCGTTTGCGGCCGTCGAGGGGTCTGGGCGAGCCAGCCCTCGAGGCGCTGGTTGGTAGCACTGCGTGGCATGGGTGCTCGCAGTGCCTGCTTTGCTTCAAGCGGGCGCCGGGCGACCTTCTCACGCACGTGCCCCTTTTTTAGAGAGTTGATATCGTTTCGAGCCAGGGGCTCGCGCCGCTCGAGGGTTTTGCGTGGCATGGGTGCTCGTGGTGCCTGCTTTACTTCAAGCAGGCCCCGGGCGACCTTCTCACGCCGATGTCCCTTCGAGGACTGAAATCGTCTTGAGCCAAGGGCTCGTGCCGCTCGAGGGTTTTGCACGGCATGGGTGCCCGTGGTGCCTGCTTTACTTCAAGCAGGCCCCGGGCGACCTTCTCGCGCCGATGTCCCTTCGAGGGCTGAAATTGTCTTGAGCCAGGGGCTCGTACCGCTCGAGGGTTTTACGTGGCATGGGTGCTCGTGGTGCTTGCTTTACTTCAAGCAGGCCCCGGGCGACCTTCTCACGCCGATGTCCCTTCGAGGGCTATCTTGGTCTCGAGTCAGGGGTTCGCCCCGTTCGAGGGTCCTCCTTGCTTGGCAAGGGAACGGGCCATTAAATGCCTTACAGTCGAGGCCGCGGCTCTGCAACGCGGGCGCGCCTTTTTAGGCGTTGCGGCCGCGTGCGCGCGCGCGTAGTGGGCGGCGTGGCAGGTGGATGTGACCGCTTGCCTCGGTCCCTGCTAGTCTTCGCCGCGATGATGGCTCGTCTGCGGTGATGTGGCCGCTGCGGTCGTGGTGGGGCCCGTTCGTCGGCGTGAATGGAAGATTCCCTGCAGTTAATGCGCGCGGGACATCCGCTCCGGAGAGCTCTCCCGCGGCTTATAAATCTGAGGGAAAGGGGAGACGGCGGTTTTTTACTTTTGCGTTCCGCCATTTCAGCCCCCTGCGCCTTCGTCTTCGTCCCGCCTTTGCCGCCGTGCGGTGTCGCTATTAGAGCTTTCCTTCCGTTTCTTGTCCTCCGCTTTCTCATTCCTTTGCTTTCTTCCCATGGCGCCGCTTCCGCCCCTCACAATCCTTGACCCATATGCCTGGGAGCGGTCGACGGTGACGCCGCTGGCCCTTGGCGAGCTGGTCGCCGCCGGCCAGCTGTCGGCGAACAAGGATGGCCGCCCGGCGGAGTGGATTGTGCCGCGGCGGCGGACCGCGCGCCCAACCCGCCGGAGGGCTACGTGGTTAGCTTCGTCCGCTTCCACGAGCGGGGCTTCAACGCGCCGGCGAGCCGCTTCATGCGGGCGCTGTGCTACTACTACGGCGTGGAGCTGCACAACTTCGCGCCCAACGCGATCTCACAGGCAGCCACGTTCGTGGGCGTCTGCGAGGGGTACCTGGGGATCCCAGTCAACTGGGAGCTCTGGGTACACCACTTCCGCGCGGAGCTCTTCACACAGCCCACGACGGAGCCGAGGACCCGCCGCGCGGTGCACGCCGGCGGGATGTCGCTTGCCCTGCGGGGGCAATTTAAGGACGACTACATCCCCTGCACCATGACGACGAACAACGCCGGCTGGGAGCGGGGATGGTTCTACTTGCGCAACGCCGAGCCCGGCCTCCCCCCTACACCGGTCGGGTGTTCATGGAGAAGCGCAGCTCTTGGGGCTATGGGGTGTCCACGGCCCAGCACCGGAGGCGGCAGGACTCGGTCCTGGGCGCCCTGAAGAGCCTGACAGCGCAAGGGCTGAACGCGTTGGGCGTCCTCGCCTTCCTCCATCACCGGCGGATCGTGCCTCTGATGGAGAGGCCGCTCTGCATCTTCGAGATGACGGAGGCGGCCAACCCCGTCGACCTGGCGAGGTCGCGGATGCTCCCGACCCCGCTCGGGCGGGCGTACGCGCTCACGCGGGCGCGGAACGCCGTCGACACCCGCATGCCGATGCGTCCGGACTGGTCCCCGTGGGACCTCGAGATGCTCCCCACCGGCCCATTGGTGAGTATGACTCTTGATTTTGTTTTAGTTCTTAGTGTTGCTTCTGCCTCCTGACGCGTCCTTGGTGTTCGTGCGTGCAGCTGGTGAGCTTTACCGCCTCCAAGTTCGTTCCGCCCACCCCCGACTCCCGCGCGCTTGGTCGGGCAGCGCAGCAGCGGGAACAGGAGCGGGCGGCGCGCAGGAGGGAGCGCGCGAGGCGGCGTAATGAGCGCCGCGAGCGGCGGAATGCGGAGTACCGGCGGCGCGAAGAGCCGGGGCTCTCCTCCCGGGGACCGAGAGGAGCCCTCGTCCTCGGGGGATGACGAAGAGGAAGAGGCCGAGGGGGGAGGCCCCTCGGATAGGTGGGAGCCCTCGCCGCCGCCGCCGGAGCCGGCTCCCGGCGGCGGCAAGGGTGGCGGTCGCACGGGGCGGGCGCAACGGCGCCCGTCGCCAGGCAATCGACATCGGGGGCGGCGCGCGCCGCCGAGGCGCCGGCGCGTGCCTCGGGGGCGCGTGCGGCTAGCGTGCTTGTGCGCGCGGCGAGCGCGCGCGCGCGCGTGGGGGCGGGGCCCGCGCGCGTGGCGGCGACGTCGGGTGGCGCGGCGGCGGGCGTGCCGGCCGCGCCGGCCTCATCCGCTGAGGCATCGAGGAAAAGGAAGCGCGCCTTTTCCTCCTCGAGGTAAGGGGCTCGATGCTTTACTTGGTTTGATTAGTTGATGATCAGGTGCTCTAACCCTCTGTTTGTGCCTGCGCAGGGTGGTGCCAACCGTGCCCCCTTGCACCGGCTAAGGTGCTGAGGACGGACGCGTCCATCCCCACCCGGCGGCGCTCGTCGAGGGCGTCGCGGGCGGGGGCAAGCACGGCGGCGGCGGGCGAGAGCTCGCAGGGCACGTGCGGGGCCCCCGAGGCCTCGGCCGGCGGACCGGCCGCCGCGGCGCGGCCGGCGGTCCCGAGGAGCGACCGGGGGCGCCGGCCATTGTGGGGGCGCGAGGTCGCGGCGGCGGTCGTGGCGGAGGCGCGGCCGCGCGAGGCCGTTGGCCGTGGAGGCGCGGTCCGCGGCGCCACCGCGAGAGGGAGGCGGGGCGGGCGCGGCCCGCGGCGGCGCCCGTGGTTGCGCAGGCGCGGCCGGAGGTGGTGGCCGTGGCGCCGCGTCGGCGCCCGCGGCCACGGAGGGCGCAAGTGGAGGCGCGGTGGAGGCGGCGCAAGGGCCGGTGCACCGCCGTCGGTTCCGGGCGGAGGTGGTGGAGGTCCGGATGACGACTCCCCGCCGCCGGGGTGGGACCGGTGGGCTAGCTTCCCCACGGGTTCCCCGAGCCCCGGAGAGGGGGCCCTCGTGAGGCGGCACGAGGGGCACATGGTGGCGGGGGACCGAGGACACGGTGCCGAGGCCTCGTCCTCCCGCGCCGGCCACCCCGCCCGGTGGAGGGGGCCATCGATGATCCCCCGGCGTTCGCTGACGCCCGGGGGGAGCAGGAGCTCTGGGGCGAGCTCCGAAGCCACGGCGCCACGCTCAACCGCGCGCTGAACAAGGCGTTGCAGGTCCATGGCGGCCCTGCATGGCGCGTCTTCCAGGTAGGGCGTCGTCGCTCGTTTTCTTCTTCTCCTTATGTTCGTGTGCTGCTTCTGTGCCGTAGCGCTTATGGGTTTTGATGTGTGGATGCTAGGAGCTCGAGCGCCGCGCCCACGACAAGTACGATGCCTTCGACCGGGTGAACGCCGAGGTCCACCAGCTCCGGGAGCGGTGCAGCGCTTTCGACGCGCTTGCAGACGCCCTCAGGTCCCCGGACAGCTGGCTGGCGTACCGGGCCATGGCCTGGCCTGACGAACTCCCCGAGAGCTCGAGGCAGGACACGGCGCGCCGCTCGAGCCTCGAGCGGGTCCGCGCAACCCTCATCGATCGTGATGAGGTGCTGTGGCACGCGAGCTCGGACCTGGAGAAGACGCGGACGCTGGCCGCCAACTGGGAGGCGGAGGTGGCTAACGTTTGCGGCGAGAACCGAGAGCTTCGCTCGTCGCTTGAGGGGGCGCAGCGCAGCGGGGCCGCCGGGGCCGAGGAACGGGCGCGCGGGCGGGAGCGGCGGGCCAAGGAGGCCGACGACCCGAAGGCCGCACTCGACGCCAAGGCCGCGGCCCTCGTCGCCGCCGAGGAGCGGCTCCCGCAAGAGAGCATCGCCCGCCAAGGGGCTGAGGGGCGGCTCCAGCAGGAGCAGACCGCCCTCGTCAACGCCCGGGCGGTGCTGGAGCAGGAGCGCGTCGCCCACGAGGTGTCGCAGAAGTCCTTGGCGGATCGGGACGCCAAACTCTCCAAGGCTGAGGGCGAGCTCATTGTGCTCCGCATTGCGAGCGCAAACCAGGAGATAGCCCTCCAGGAGCAGAGCAAGGCCGTCAAGCGCCTCGAGCTGGCGGTCGAGGCCGAGCGCCGTGCTCTCGAGATGGAGAGGAAACAAGTCGAAGGTGAGCCACTGTTTGACTCTTGCCTTGTTGGTTTTTCTGTTAGAGGGCTCGCATTCCCCTTTCTGATTTCTTTCTTGTCTTGGCGATTCCAGGCTTGCGCACCGCCCTGGGGCACGCGGCTGAGTGGGCCGAGGCGCTGCAGGCTTCCTACAACTCCTCCGAGCAGGGCTGCGGGAGGCCGCGCGGCGCGGCCCTCGAGACCCGCCGCGCCGTGGAGGAGGGCGAAGCGCGGGCCGGCAGCGGCTCGCCGGCCGGCCGCTTGCGTGCCCTCGGCGGCCATGTCACCGAGCGGATGCGCCGGGCGCTGCATCTGGGCGTCCAGAAGGCCCTCGGAGTGGTGCGGTCCCACTACGAGGTTAACTTCGAGGCGCTGGCGGAGGGCTACATCGTTCCCGAGGGCGTCGAGGACGAGGTGGCGATGGAGCGTGTGGACGCGCTCGCCGCCGACGCCGCCGGGTCGCTCGCCGAAGCCTTCGAGGAGTTCCTCTTCCCGGACGCCGCTGACGCTGCCGCTCCTCCCGCCTGAAAGCAGTTGGGCGCTAGGCCCGTTTTGATGTGTATCAGTACTCTGGCCTCGTGGCGTTTTGTAAATGAACAAGTTATTCTTGGACATAAACATTTGCTGTAATGAAGTCATTTGTTTATCACGCTTTTTGTTTCTCCTTCTTCCTGAGTAGATTCTAGTTAGGGGAGTTCGATTTTCGCGGGGGCCTGCTGGGTTGGAGGCGAGAGAGAAGGGCCATATCCACGCGGCGTAGGCTATCTCTGGCTCGCACGCTCCTTCCTCTGTGCCGCCTGCGCCCTGTTCGAATCGTTGCTCGAGGTTGAAGTAGGAAACAAACTTAGCTCGTGTGAGTTGTTTTTATTTTTGCGCGAAAAATAGGACCATTTTGGGGGGGGGGTGCCCCCCGCAGTAGCCCCCGAGGGTAACTTGGGTTTCAGGGGAAAGCCGAGTTGCCCTTTCTATTAAACTTGAGGTGTTTACATAGTTTCCACCAACTGGGGCGTTGGCCGTGTGATTTTTAAAACAGAAAAAATGCTTGGGAATCCTAGCTAGGGGTAGAAACGACGTAGCTGTTGGATGTTCCAAGCGTTGGTGAGCTCTTCACCGTCCTCGTTGGCCAGCTTGTACGTGCCGGGCTTGAGTACCTTCACCACGACATAGGGTCCCTCCCATGGGGGCGATAGCTTGTGGCGCCCTCGGTTGTCTTGGCGTAGCCTTAGGACCAGATCCCCTTCGCTAAAATCCCGCCGGCGTATCCTGCGTGCTTGATAGCGTCTAAGGGACTGTTGGTACCTCGCGGAATGCATCAGGGCCACGAGGCGTGCTTCGTCCAGTTGATCCAACGAGTCCTCGCGGGCTCGCTGGCTGGTATCCTCGTCATAGCCTTGAACCCTGGGCGAACCGTATTCTAAGTCCGTAGGGAGGACGGCCTCCGCGCCGTGGACTAGGAAAAACGGGGTGAACCTAGTGGCTCTGCTCGGGGTGGTCCTTAGGCTCCACACAACCGCTGGTAATTCTTGGAGCCATTTTCGCCCAGATTTGTTCAACTGGTCGAAAATTCTGGGCTTTAGGCCTTGTAAGATCATGCCGTTGGCACGTTCTACTTGACTGTTGGTCTGTGGGTGCGCCACAGCTGCCCAATCCACACGGATGTGGAACTTGTCGCAGAACTCCAAGAACTTCTTGCCCGTGAACTGGGACCCATTGTCGGTGATGATGGAGTTTGGCACTCCAAAGCGGTAGACGATGTCGGTGAAGAATGTTACCGCCTGCTCTGCCCTTAGATTCGTGATGGGGCGCACCTCCACCCACTTGGAGAACTTGTCGATCGCGACCAGCAAGTGGGTGAAGCCCCCGGGCGCCTTCCGCAAGGGCCCGATGATGTCCAGCCCCCACACGGCGAACGGCCACGTTACGGGGATGGTCTGTAGGGCATGGGCGGGCAAGTTGGACTTGCGGGCGTAGAACTGGCACCCTTCGCAGGTGCGCACGATCTCGCTGGCGTCCGCGACCGCGGTGGGCCGCAAAAGCCCCGGCGGAACGCGTTGCCGACGAGGGGTGCGGGGCGCGGCGTGGTGGCCACAGATCCCCGCGTGGATGTCCCGCAGGAGCTCGCGCCCCTCGGGAATGGGCACGCACCGCTGTAGGATGCCGGAGCCGGCGCGCTTGTACAGCTCGCCGTCGACGAGGGCAAAAGACTTAGCGAGCTTGTAGGGCTCGAAGACGACCGAGGGTTGGGCGACGTCGCGCGCGAAAACGTTCGGGGGAACGGTGATCCGCCCGGACGCGATCTTAGCGAGCTTGTCCGCCTCCTCGTTGTACCGGCGGGGTACATGGTTGAGCTCGATGCCGTAGAACTTGTCCTCGAGTGCTCGCACGGCTTTGCAGTTGGCCTCCATCTTGTCGTCGTGGCAGCTCGCGTTCTTCATGACTTGATCGATCATGAGCTGCGAGTCGCCCCACACGTCGAGGCGCTTGACGCCTATCTCAATGGCAATTTTGAGGCCGCAGAGGAGGGCCTCGTATTCAGCCATATTGTTAGACGCGGGGAAGTGGAGGCGCACCGCGTACCGCATGTGTTCCCCGAGGGGTGACACGAAGAGCAGGCCCGCGCCCGCCCCTGTTTTCATCACCGAGCCGTCGAAGAACAGAGTCCAACACTCCGCTTAGATTTGTGGCGGCGGTAGCTGCGTGTCCGTCCATTTGGCGACGAAATCCGCCAAGATTTGGGACTTGACAGCCTTGCGCGGGGCGTAGGCGAGCGTCTCGCCCATCAGTTCTACGGACCACTTGGCGATCCTGCCCGCGGCGTCGGGGTTGCGGATGATCTCTCCCAGTGGGAAGGATGAAACCACCGTGACAGGGTGGGCCTCGAAGTAGTGGCGGAGTTTGCGCCGCGCAAGAACCACCGCGTACAGCAACTTCTGGACCTGGGGGTAGCGCGTCTTCGTGTCTGAGAGGACCTCGCTGATGTAGTAGACCGGCCGCTGCACAGGCAAGGCATGCCCTTCCTCCATGCGCTCCACGACGATCACGGCGCTGACCACCTGGGTGGTTGCGGCCACGTAGAGCTGCAGGGGCTCGCCGTCCTGCGGCGGCTTGAGGATCGGGGCATGTGTTAGAGACGCCTTCAGCTTGTCGAGCGCATCCTGGGCCTCGGTGGTCCAGGAGAAGCGCTCGTGCTTCTTGAGTAGGCGGTAGAGGGGAAGGCCCTTCTCGCCGAGCCGCGAGATGAAGCGGCTCAAAGCGGCAAGGCACCCCAACACCTTCTGCACCCCTTTGAGGTCCCGGATCGGACCCATTCGTTTGAGGGCCGCAACCTTTTCAGGGTTGGCCTCGATTCCCCGCTGGGAGACAATGTATCCCAGGAGCATGCCTCGCGGCACTCCAAAGACACACTTTTCGGGGTTTAATTTGACCCCATTGGCCCGTAGGCAGTTGAACGCGACGCCAAGGTCGCCAACCAGGTCGTCCGCCTTCCTGGTCTTTACGACGATGTCGTCCACTTATGCTTCAACCGTTCGTCCGATGTGGTCCCCAAAAACGTGCTGCATGCAACGCTGGTATGTTGCACCCGCGTTTCTGAGGCCAAACGGCATCGTGACGTAGCAGAACGTCCCGAACGGTGTGATGAACGAGGTCGCGAGCTGGTCGGACTCTTTCATCTTTATTTGGTGGTGCCCCGAATAGGCATCAAGGAAGCAAAGCAATTCGCACCCAGCTGTTGAATCAACGAATTTCGAACCCGGCTGGGAGGGGGTCCGAGCTACCCATGCAGTAGCGTGTAGGACGGTACTCAGTGCGAATCACCATGGAGGGAGTTGACGGAATGACCTTAGGCGCTCGATGGCCCCACAGTGGGCGCCAACTGTCGGTGCGGAATATGGTCCCGACACTAACCAATAGATAGCGCCGAGGTCTATCCCTCAATGGTCGATGCTAAGCAATAAGAGACACGGGTTTTATCCTGGTTCCGGCCGAGGGGGCCGTACGTCCAGGCGGTGGTGTGCTCAAGGCACTATATTGCTCGGCACCGGGGTGCTCGTAGTGGGGCTGCTACAAGCAAGGCGGGAGAGGGAGCGTGGCTTCCAAGTCCCTGGTGGAGTGGCTGAAGATATTGTGGGAGAATTGGAGGATGAGTACGTGGGGTGTTGTGTGCTCTTCTGTGTCTGTCTGTTCGTCGTCTGTCTGTCTTCTCTCCTCTGTGGCTAGGGGGTTCGCCCCCCTTTTATAGATCAAGGGGGAGGCGAATTACATGCACGCTGCGCTATCTAGCTACGTGGGGAAGTGCTTCGTGCTATGCTGTAGAGTGGGCGGCCGTCCGGACGATCCTTGCGGCGATCTGGCCATCATGGCCTACCTTGTACCCGAACAGTGGCGGTTCGAGGGTAGAAGGGCGGCGGATGGTGGCGAAGTCCTCTGATAGGCTGAGGGGAGGTGCTGACGTTGGCCCGTACAGAGTACAGGAGTAGGTAGAACGGCGTCCCTTCCCAACGCGCTCCACAGTGCCGGAGTGGTTGCTACGGAGCCCGGTGTGGGCCTGCACGCGCGGGGATGGCGGCCACACTGGTACAGTGGCAGGGATGGTGCTCCACCGGCCTAGCGCCTCCACCTAACCCTGTAGGGTCACAAGAAAGTGAATCGAGGGTGCATCCGGCCCCCCTTCGAGGGCTCGGCGCGTTAGCCGTCTTGGAGCGGGCGCACGGCGTCACGGGACGACACCGGCCGCGCCGCACGGTCCCCTCCCCACGGTGATGGGGATGGGCTCCTCCCCGGGGAGTTGGTGCGGCAAAGACGGGGGCGAGCCCCGGCGCATGATGGCGCCGTCCCTACGGCGTCGGGGCATTAAATGCCCGTGTACGGGGGCCGGCGCACGCGTGAGGGGCACCCTCGAGCGTGGTGGACCCCGGCCGAGGGCGGGGCGTACCCTCGAGCGAGGCAGAACCCGCTCGAGGGGGAGCGAGACCTCGAGCGAGGCGGAGCCCGCTCGAGGGAAGTGCTACCCCTCGAACGGGGCGGAGCCCGCCCGAGGGGAGCGTGCATCCTCGAGCGAGGCGGGGCCTGTTCGAGGGGATCCCTAAGAGGGCCGCCTTGATGGGCCGTCGGAGTCCATGCGGCGTGGGCTGTTCCCTGCATGGTTAGGCAAATTGTGTTTTGGCCTTGTTGTGGGTTTTAAGTGAGGATTTCCCCGTTGTTTAAGGGGACCCCTAGGGCTGTCCCCGACAGCAATCCTGACATCCCTTGTAATACTCAAAGCAATCCTCTAATATGGTCGGCCAAAAGCATCCGGCTCGTCTGATAACCCATTTCATCGGGTAGGCTGATTGGTGTGCTCCACATACCCCATCATGTACTTCGCTCATCATGTTCTTGGCCTCTTTGGACCCAGGCATCGTAGCAATACCCCATCTAATGATTTGTAGAATAAGTTATCATCCAGAAGAACGAACTTTATGGCCTTGTACCTGAGCTTCCTAGAGACCCTGCGGGATGGATCCTTCAAGTAATCAACGATCTCTTTCCTCTAATCATCTTCTGCAAGATCCGTCCCCAGTGCACACACTTCTGCAGCAAACGCTTTTTGGCTCTCTTTGTAACCAGAGGCGCTTTGAGCCAGCTTGTTTGCTTCTTCGTTATGTTCCCTACGAATATGCTGTAGAGTCACCAACGGGAAGCTCTTCAAGATTTCTCTGCATTCTTCGTAGTAACTCCTCAGCGCTTCACTTTTGCATTCGTATTGGCCGTTCAATTGCTTGATCACCAGTTCTGAATCTCCATAAACTTCGACTGAAACGGCCCCAGCTTCCCTCAAATATTGAAGCCCTCGAAGCAATGCTTCGTATTCAGCCTGGTTATTCGTGACAGTGGGCTGTATAGGGATAGCAAATTCAAACATCTCACCTCTAGGCGAAATCAGTAGGATCCGTACTCCCCCGCCTTTGCCACATGACGATCCATCAAAAAACAAAGCCCAGGGGGTAATTTCAAGTAAATTAATTGACGGATCGCGATGTTCAGTTATAAAATCGGCAATGATCTGACCTTTGATGGCCTTTGCCGATTCGAACTTCAACTCGAACTCGATAAAGCCAAAATCCACTTGCCAATCCCGCCGTTCAAAATTGGCATAGATAACATATGTTTTATCACATCAAACTTGGAATACACGGTGCATTCGGCATTCAACAGGTAGTGCCGAAACTTTGTACACGAGTAGTACACGCAAAGACACAGCTTCTCTACGTACCGAATACCGGTTCCCGGGATCAAGTAATCTTCGGCTAAGATAGGCTACTACCCGCTCCTTTCCCTCAAATTCTTGAATAAGGGCCGATCCAATGGTTCGGGTATCGGCCGCCACGTACAACTTGAAAGGCTTGTTCAGCTGAGGAGGAACCAGCACCGGTGGCTCTTTCATGTACTGCTTGATCTCATCGAAAGCCTTTTGTTGTTCGTCGCCCCAGGTGAACTTCTGATCTTTCTTTAACTTCAACAGCGGAGAGAATGGCAAGACCTTCTGTGACAAATTTGATATGAATCTTTTAACGAAATTAATCTTGCCGAGCATTGACTGCAACTCCTTGAGGTTAGTTGGAGGAACCACATCATCAATGGCCTTCATGCTCTTTTTGCCAACTTCAATTCCTCCTTCGTGGACCAAAAACCCCAAGAATTCTCCAGCTGATACCCCAAAAGCGCACTTGTTTGGATTCATCTTCAAACCATGCTTTCGGGTGCACTCCAAGGTCCTCTTCACATCTTCCAAATGCGTGTCATGACTCAGGGACTTGATCACCACATCATCAATGTAGATTTCCACGATTTTGCCGATCAACTCGTGAAAAATATAATTCATGGCTCGTTGATAAGTTGCACCGGCATTCTTTAACCCAAACGTCATGACTATCCATTCAAACAGGCCTATATGACCAGGACATCTAAAGGCCGTCTTTGATATGTCCTCTATCGCCATGAAGATTTGGTTGTAACCCGCATTACCATCCATGAAAGCGATGACTTTGTGCCAGTTGCGGCGTCAATCAACAAATCGGCAATAGGCATCGGGTAACCATCCATCGGAGTAGCTCGTTCGGGTCCCCGAAATCTATGCGGAACCCTCATTTTTCCATTCTTCTTGTATACAGGGACGATGTTAGAAATCCACTCCGCATATCTGCACGGCCGAACGAAGTTTGCATCAAGCAACCTTTCAATTTCCTTCTTCACATCGGACAATACTTCATCTTTGTAGATCTTCCGGGGTGGTTGCTTATATGGTTTGAAACCAGATTTGATTGGCAACCGATGCTCGACGATAGAACGATCCAACCCAGGCATCTCCGAATAATCCCAGGCGAAGCAATCTTTGTATTCCTTGAGAAGCTTAATTAATTCTCCCCCGAAGTCCGGCTGCAAGTCTGAGCTGATGAATGTCGGCCTTGGCTTATCACCGTCTCCAATGTCAACCTCTTCTAACTTATCAGCCGACATGAATCCCCGCCCCAACTTGCCGTCAGTGCCGTCTACGGGGTTCTCCATTAAAAATTGCTATAAGAGCCGATCGCTTGAATCGGCCGTTGATCACCGCCGACGAGCTCAACGGGACCTTCTCCCCGGTCTTTCCCGAGAAGCAATCAATACCTTGGTACTCCCGTAAAAGGCGGTTCCATGTTCGCTACGCTCACGGAGTCATCTGCCTGAACGACCTCGATCTCATCGTCCACCCACTGGATAAGCTGTTGATGCATGGTGGACGGGACACAACAGTTGGCATGAATCCAGTCCCGCCCAAGCAGCAGACTGTAGGCCCCCTTGCCTTCGATGACAAAGAAGGTAGTGAGCAGCGTCTTGGATCCAATCATCATATCCACGTGCGCGCATCCCTTGGTATCTGACGGATTCCCAGCGAAGTCATTCAGGATTATGCTTGTAGGCGTCAGATCGCTCGGGCCCATGCCAAGTTTCCTGAAGGTGGTGTACGGCATTACATTGACTGCCGCCCCACCGTCGATGAACATCTTTGTCAATGGCTTGCCATTGACGTATCCTCTCAAGTCCGGCGGCCTCATATGTCGATTCTTGGCCGGCTTGTCGAAGATTGCCTGCTTGTCCAGCACCAGTTGTGCCATCATCCCCTCGGCCTGTTCATCATCTATGGCCGCTTCCTCCTGCACAACCTGGTTAGCAGGAGCCATGAACTCGTTCGGCAGAAAGTATACCATACATGTTGGAGCCGAACGCTTTGATCCTTCAGGCTGATCTTTGGGGCGCCACACCTGCCTCGTCTGGATCCCAGCCTGCCTCAGTTCGCGGTTCCTCAAGCGCTGAACCCGTCTCTTCTGGCTTCTCCTCAGGCGGGGCGGGCACCATTGCCCCTTCTGCCAGACGTAGTCATCTTCATCCTCCTCTTGATCAGCCCACCTGAGGTCGGCCTGCCGCTTCCTAGGATGGTCACTGACTTCAATTTTTTGGCGCCGATCCCCATTAGGTTGGATCCTTCCAATTCTCTCGTGGACGGATCGGCGATTGGCAGTCTCCTGCCTGTACTCAAAATACCTGTCACTGCATTCAGGACAGTTCTTCAATGTGGGCAGCTTCAAACCCTCATTCCAGCAATGCCTGAAGAAGGCGCATCCCCAGTGCGCGCGCTCCTACTTGCGCGTGTATTGCTCCTGGTCCCTTCTGCGCGCTTCTTCCTCAGCTCTACGCCTCTCCTCCTCGGCTCTGCGCTTCTGGTAGCGCTCCTTCTCCATCTGGCGCTGCCACTTGTTCAGGAGGATGCGCGTGGTCACCCTTGGCTTAGCTCTGGATGACTCCCCGATTTCTATGTGACTCCTGAGAATGCGGGGAGCCTCACCATGCACCTGTTCCGAGTCACCCGGCGTTCGGGTCCCTTTGTTCCATCTTGTCTGGCCCTGGCTGAGGTCAAGACCTTGACTTTCCCCTTCTCCTCGGCTGTTATCACGTTAACAGAAAAGCCCACCATGTTCTGAGGGAAGGGGTGGCCATCCAGCTTCATTTTGTTGTCGAACTTGAGGTGGCCCTCCTGAATGGCCTTCTAGATCTTCATCCTGAAGACCCTGCAATCATTGATGGAGTGTGAATCCCTGTCGTGGAAGCCACAGTAACGTTTTCCTTTAACTCCACCGGGCCGAAGCATGGAATGCCCCTCAGGCAGCTTGATTCGGCCTTCCTTTACTAGGAGCTCAAACAATTTGTCAGCGTTTGTGATGTCAAAATCGTAGGTGCCCTTGGTCTGCTTGACCCAGCGCTGATTCATCGTCAAAGGCTCCTTTCCCCACATGATCTCTGCCGCGGCCACATCCAGTTCGTCATCAGAGTCTTCGACCAGGTCAGCTTTGTCTAAGAACTGGTTGTAGATGTCAGCAACATCATGCTGCTTGCCAAACTTGGCATCATACTGCTTGCCAAACCTGGTTGCTCATCAGTGATAGCTTCTGTGATAGCTGGCCCAGGTTCTCGAACTCCATCCCAAACAATTTCTCGCATACGGCCGGCAGCATCCCGGCGACGGCCATGTCAGCCAACTGGTCATCTGGCAAGTTAAGCGAGAAGCACATGCCTTTAACCTCCCTGTATCTCCTGAGAAATTCCAGCGGCGTCTCGCTATGCCTCTGCTTCATGTTAGCAAGGTCGATCAGCTTCTTCTCCGAGCTGCCGCTGAAATAGTGAGCGTGAAATTTCCGCTCCAGGTCCTTCCATCTGCTAACTGACTCAGGGGGCAGGGACGAGAACCACTGGAATGCTGGACCTGTCAGTGACGCGGGGAAGTAGCGGACCCTGAATGCTTCCTCAGCTGAGCATTCCTCGAGCTGCATGAGGTAACGAGCGATGTGCTCAACTGTGCTTGTGTCGTCCTGCCCTGAAAATTTCGTGAACTCCGTCGGCGGCTTCACCCTTGGCGGAAGGAGCACGTTGTAGTACCACTCTGGGAACGGTGGCTTATAGGCGGGTCCCTGCATTTTTGGCTTGAGGCCAAACTGATTTTGCATCAATTCGGCCATTTTCCGCGCCAGGGCATCGTCCTCTTGCGCGCCTGCAGCTGGCGCGTATCCTGGGTGTGGGAAAGAGTTAAATGCCCCATAATTTCCCACCTCATGGTAGCCCCCGCCGTATAGGTTTCTCTGCAACCAGTTGTTCGCCGGAGCAATCCTCTGACCGGAAGCGAACGTGGCCCCAAGCAAGCCGAATGCCATATCTCCGTACGTGGGCTGGTACGGATTCGGCTATTGCACAGGTTGACCTGTGCTGCCCTGTGGTAGTGGCTGGACCGGCTGTCCCCCTGATCCTGAGGCCTGCAGTGGAGGCTGAACCGGCTGTTTCCCAGCGGCCTGTGGTGGAGGTGGGAAAGCTTGACTTCCAGCGCTCTGAGGAGGAGGCTGCACTGGCTGGCTTCGTAGTGGCGGCTGAGAGCTCGATTCGCGCAGCTCCACAGTGCCCCCTTGGACGGGCGCCTTGCTAAATGCTTGTTCCATGCCTGGGCCAAAGACGGCCACCATCATCTGCTAGAGCGCACCAAGGAAAGCTTTGTTGTGCTTGCTCAACATGTAGTCTGCGGATTCTTGGAATACCCGCATGCACTCTTCTTTCTCCTGCTGAACCGTGGCATCGCTCTCCCCTGGCAGCAACACCCTGGGCATCTCGTTCTTCAGGTACGGGACGCCGCTTCTATTCTTCTTGAAAGACAGCAGACATTTCTGCTGAAACTGGTCCATGGCATCCTGGAGTTGCTGCCGCTGCTTGGGAGATAGGTCCTAATGGTTGACATCCATGATGTCCGCGATCTCGGGCATCTCGATCTATTCGGCTGTGGTCCCACCGGGCGTGCCAAAAAGTGTGTTGACGCAAAAAGTGCACCTAGCGCCAAACACACAGCAAGCCGAACAAGCTGGCTTCGCACGCGCAGAGAGTGTCGATGACGTGCCAGTCAATTTTTCCTGAAAATTAACAAAAGATAAAGCAGTTAGATACCAAGGATTGGAACTTGCCGGGTGGTACCAGACAGTTCCATATTTACGGCTAAAAGGCCACATGAGATGACACATAGCTATGGAAAAGCTATTTGCCAATGAACTGAAACCATTCGGGATCTTATAAAAGAAAAATCAATACTGCCGAATGAATGACGTAAGCATGACGGCAATCGGTCTTTGTTTGGTCAAAAATGCATAAACACGATACTATGGCCGATCCCATGATAACCAATATTAAATAAATGAATAAAGTAAAGCACGATCATAATCATGTAATGAACAAGCATGCATAGATCCAAAGCACTAGTCCACCGCATGTCTAGGTACTCTAAAACCCGTCGGGTACGACACCAAACAAATCTATCCACCGCATGATACAATTTGCATAGAGATCGTACCACTTTCCACAAATAGATCTATCCACCGCATGATACAATCTAAATGTGGAAAGCTAAAAGCACGCATTATTTAAAGCATGAATTCCGCATGTGTTCTACTCGTGAAGAAACATAACCGAATACGGCAAGACAGCCGATTCGGGGTCCATGAAGAAGGAACGAACATTACCAAGCGATTAAATCTATCAGGTTGATTCGAAATCTAATCCACCGGATGACTAGCTCTAAAGCAACCCAAAAACCTGCATCTACCGCATGATACTCAGTTCTTTCAAGATTTATACCGACATTGGCAAGCTTGAACCCGCAACATGTAACAACCTAGATCGATCCGGTTTCGGCTATTCGAGAAGCACAAGATCCACGTGTTAAAACATGAAATCTATTCGTACAAGGATCACAAGAGAGGTGAGCCGATCCAAACCTATCTAGATTAGGCAAAGGTGTTACATGAATCTAAACATAAAGTAAAAACTCGAAGTAACACAGGGTAACTTAATGAATCTATTGGATCTTGCCGAAATCCAATAGAGCCGATAACTATCTTCAAGCTAGATCTTAGCCTACCGCATGGCTCATGACCTAACAAGAAACCCTCTTGAACCAAGCTTGAATCTACCGCATGACACGAAGCATGATAACAAGACTACTTGCATCAGATCTAAATCCACCGCATGATACTAGACATGATACAAGGTTGCCGGTACTTACGGAGGTCGACGGATCGATGAACCCTCTCGAAGAACTCGACGACACCACAAAAAGACTCTAGGGTTTGGCGCAAGGCCGGTGTGTTTTGAAGAATGATTGTGTTACATTACATACATTCAGGGCTCATATTTATACCCTGCCAAGTACAATCTCGAATGGATTCATTGCCTAACTTATCTCTAAGCTTGATTGCCCATCCATCCATTCGTCCTTCCTGCTTGAGCCACGTCATCGTTCAAATCCCGCAAAATCAGCTCTACTGCTCCTTTGCCGAACGGGAGCAGATAGCCGACCACAGACTTCTTTGCCGAATACATCTGAAAAATCCTTTCCTTCCTCGAGACGGACTCCTGACCGAGCTGGACCCACTAGTCAGACTCCTTACCAAATTTTGGTGTTAACACCAATTCATAAGGAGAGGTCTTTGTAGCTCCATGGGGGGCCATTCGGTAAGCCCACAGTGCCTCACTGAGTACCGAATGCCACCTCCTTGGCTTCTGGTCGATCTTCTTTTGTATCAGCTTGATCATGATCTTATTAGAAGCCTCCACTTGACCATTAGCTTGGGCATAATAGGGAGAAGAGTTAAACAATTTGATTCCCATGCTTTCGGCAAACTCTATGAACTCCAGTGACACGAACTGTGCCCCTTGGTCAGTTGTGATTGTCTGAGGGATTCCAAACCGATAGATGATGTGCTCCTTGACAAATTCAACCATGTTTTCCGATGTCACCTTCTTCAGTGGGATCGCCTCAACCCATTTAGTAAAATAATCCGTAGCCAGAAGCACAAACTTATGCCCCTTACTAGATGGTGGATTAACCTGGCCAATCAAGTCTATACCACAGCCCCTGAATGGCCATGGCTTGATGATGGGATTTAATGCTGACACGGGGACTCTTTGAATATTTCCAAACCTCTGGCAATCCTGACATCCCTTGTAATACTCAAAGCAATCCTCTAATATCGTCGGCCAAAAGCACCCAGCTTGTCTGATAACCCATTTCATACGGTAGGCCGATTGGTGTGCTCCACATATCCCATCGTGCACTTCGCTCATCATGTTCTTGGCTTCTTCTGGACCCAGGCATCGTAACAATACCCCATCTAATGATTTATAGAACAAATTGTCATCCAGAAGAACAAATTTTATGGCCTTGTACCTGAGCTTCCTAGAGACCTTTCGGGATGGATCCTTCAAGTAATCAACAATCTCTTTTCTCCAATCATCTTCTGCAAGATCTGTCCCCAATGCGCATACATCTGCAGCAAACGCTTCTTGACTCTCTTTGTATCCAGAGGCGCTTTGAGCCAGCCTGTTTGCTTCTTCATTATGTTCCCTAGGTATATGCTGTAAAGTTACCAACGGGAAGCTCTTCAATATTTCTCTGCATTCTTCGTAGTAACTCCTCAGCGCTTCACTTTTGCATTCGTATTGGCCGTTCAATTGCTTGATCACCAGCTCTGAATCTCCATAAACTTCAACTGAAACGGCCCTGACTTCTCTCAAATATTGAAGCCCTCGAAGCAGTGCCTCGTACTCGGCCTGATTGTTTGTAACGGTGGGCTGTATAGGGATGGCAAATTCAAACATCTCACCTCTAGGCGAAATTAGTAGGATCCCTACTCCCCCACCTTTACCACATGATGATCCATCAAAAAATAAAGCCCAAGTGGTAATTTCATGAAAATCAATTGACGGATCGCGATGTTCAGTTATAAAATCGGCAATAATCTGTCCCTTGATAGCCTTTGCCGATTCGAATTTTAACTCGAACTCTGATAAAGCCAAGATCCATTTGCCAATCCTGCCATTCAAAATTGGCATAGATAACATATGTTTTATTACGTCAAACTTGGAATACACAGTGCATTCGGCATTCAACAAGTAGTGCCGAAACTTTGTACACGAGTAGTACACGCATAGGCACAGCTTTTCCGTAGCCGAATACCTAGTCTCAGGGTCAAGTAATTTTCGGCTAAGATACGCTACTACCCGCTCCTTTCCTTCGAATTCTTGAATAAGGGACGATCCAATGGTTTGGGTATGGGCCGCCACGTACAACTTGAAAGGCTTATCCAGGTGAGGAGGGACCAACACTGGTGGCTCCTTCATGTACTGCTTGATCTCATCGAAAGCCTTTTGTTGTTCGTCGCCCCATGTGAACTTCTGATCTTTTTTTAGCTTCTGCAGTGGAGAGAATGGCAAAACCTTCTGTGACAAATTTGAAATGAATCTTCTCATGAAATTAATTTTGCCGAGCAGTGATTGCAACTCCTTGAGATTAGTTGGAGGAACAACTTCATCGATGGCCTTCATGCTCTTCTTGCCAACTTCAATTCCCCCCTCGTGGACTAAAAGTCCCAAGAACTCTCCAGCTGATACCCCAAAAGCGCACTTTTTTGGATTCATCTTTAAACCATGCTTCCGGGTGCACTCCAAGGTCCTTTTCACATCTTCCAAATGTGTGTCATGACTTAGGGACTTGGTTACCACATCATCAATGTAGATTTCCACAACTTTTCCGATCAACTCGTGAAAAATGTAATTCATGGCTCGCTGATAAGTTGCACCGGCATTTTTTAACCCAAATGTCATGACTATCCATTCAAACAGGCCTATATGACCTGGACATCTGAAGGCTGTCTTCGATATATCTTCTATTGCCATGAATATTTGGTTGTATCCCGCATTGCCATCGATGAAACTGATCACCTTGTGTCCGGCTGCGGCGTCAATCAACAAATCGGCAATAGGCATGGGGTAACCATCCATCAGAGTAGCTCTGTTCAGGTCCCTGAAATCTATGCAGACCCTCATCTTTCCATTCTTCTTGTACACAGGGACAATGTTAGAAATCCACTCCGCATATCTGCATGGCCGAACGAAGTTTGCATCAAGTAATCTTTCAACTTCTTTCTTCACATCGGCCAATACCTTATCCTTGTAGATTTTCCGGGGTGGTTGCTTGTATGGTTTGAAACCAGATTTGATTGGCAACCGATGCTCAACGATGGAACGATCCAGTCCAGGCATCTCCGAATAATCCCAGGCGAAGCAATCTTTGTATTCCTTGAGCAGTTGATTAATTCCCCCCTGAAGTCTGGCTGCAAGTTTGCACTGATGAACGTCGGCCTTGGCTTATCACCACTTCCAATGTCAACTTCTTCCAATTTATCAGCCCACATAAATCCTTGCCCCAACTTGCCATCCGTGCCATCGACGGGGTTCTCCGTTAAAAATTACTATAAGATCCGACTGCTTGAATCGGTTGTTGATCGCTGCTGACAGGTTCAACAGGACCTTCTCCCCAGTCTTTCCCTGAGAAACAGTCAATGCCTTGATACTCCCAGAAAGCTGGTTCCATGTTTGCAACGCTCACGGAGTCATCTGCTTGGACAACCTCGATATCATCATCCACCCACTGGATGAGCTGCTGATGCATGGTGGAAGGGACGCAGCAATTGGCATGAATCCAGTCTCGTCCAAGCAGTAGGCTGTAGGCCCCTTTACCTTCGATAACAAAGAAGGTAGTGAGCAGTGTCTTGGACCCGATCATCAAATCCACGTGAGCGCATCCCTTGGTGTCTGAAGGATTCCCAGCGAAATCGTTCAGTATTATGCTTGTAGGCATCAGATCGCTCGGGCCCATGCCAAGTTTCCTGAGGGTGGTGTACGGCATTACGTTGACTTCCGCTCCACCATCGACAAAAATCTTGGTCAATGGCTTGCCATAGACATATCCCCTCAAGTACAACGGCCTCATGTGTTGATTTTTAGCCGGTTTGTCGAAGATGGCCTTCTTGGCTAGCACCAGCTGCGCCATCATCCCCTCGATCTGCTCATCATCTAGGGACGCTTCCTCCTGCACAACCTGATTAGCGGGAGCCATGAATTCGTTCGGCAGAAAATATACCATGCATGTTGGAGCCGAACGCTTTGACCCTTCAGGTTGATCCTTTGGACGCCACACCTGCTTCGTCTGGATCCCAGCCTGCCTCAGTTCACGGTTCCTCAAGCGTTGAACCCGTCTCTTCTGACTTTTCCGTAGGCCGGGCGGGCACCATTGCCCCTTCTGCAAGATGTACTCGTCCTCGTCCTCGTCCTCTTCTTGATCAGCCCACCTTAAATCAGCTTGTCGCTTCCTGGGATGATCAATGATTTCAATTTTTTGGCGCCGATCCTCGTTAGGGTGGATCCTTCCAATTCTCTCATGGACAGATCGGCGATTGGCAGTCTCCTGCCTGTACTCAAAATATCTGTCACTGTACTCGGGGCAGTTCCTTAGCGTGGGCAGCTTCAAACCCTCGTTCCAGCAGTGCCTGAAGAACGCACACCCCCAGTGCGCGCGCTCCTGCTCGCGCGTGTATCGCTCTTGGTCTCTTCTGTGTGCCTCCTCTTCAGCCCTGCGCTTCTCCTCCTCGTATCTTCGCTTTTGGTAGCGCTCTTTCTCCAACTGGCGCTGCCACTTGTTGAGGAGGATGCGTGTGGTCACCCTGGGCTTGGTTCTGGACGATTCCCCGATTTCGATGTGGCTTTTGAGAATGCGGGGGGCTTCACCATGCACCTATTCCAGAGTTACTTGACACTCCGGGTCCACTGCTCCATCCTGTCTAGCCCTGGCTGAGGTCAAGACTTTGACCTTGCCCTTCTCCTCAGCCGTCACCATGTTGACGGAAAATCCCACCATGTTCTGAGGGAAAGGGTGGCCATCCAGCTTCATCTTGTTGTCAAATTTGAGGTGCCCCTCCTGGATGGCTTTCTGGATCCTCATCCTGAAGACCCTGCAGTCGTTGATGGAGTGCGAGTCCCTGTCGTAGAAGCCACATTAACGTTTCCCCTTGACTCCATCGGGCCGAAGCATGGAATGCCCTTCAGGCAACCTGATTCGGCCTTCCTTTACCAGGAGCTCGAACAACTTGTCAGCTTTCGTGATGTCGAAGTCGTAGGTGCCCTTGGTCTGTTTGACCCAGCGCTGATTCATCGTTAATGGCTCTTTCCCCCACATGATTTCAGCTGCGGCCACATCCAGTTCATCATCAGAATCCTCGATCAGGTCGGCCTTGTCCAAGAACTGGTTGTAGATGTCCGCCACGTCATGCTGCTTGCCAAACCTGGCATCCTTCTTGAAGCCATACGCTTGGTTGCTCATCAGTGACAGCTTTTGAGACAGCTAGCCCTGGTTTTCAAACTCCATACCAAACAGCTTCTCACGTACGGCCGGCAGCATCCCGGCGACGGCCATATCGGCCAACTGGTCATCTGGCAAGTTGAGCGAAAAGCACATGCCCTTAACTTCCCTGAATCTCCTGAGAAATTCCAATGGCGTCTCGTTGTGCCTCTGCTTCAAGGTGGCCAGGTCGATCAACTTCTTCTCTGAGCTGCCGCTGAAATAGTGGGCATGGAATTTTCGTTCCAGGTCTTTCCATCTGCTAACTGACTCAGGGGGCAAGGACGAAAACCACTGGAGCGCCGGGCCCGTTAGTGACGCGGGGAAGTAGCGGACCCTGAACGTTTCCTAAGCTGAGCATTCCCCGAGCTGCATCAGGTAGCGAGCAATGTGCTCCACTGTGCTTGTGTCGTCTTGCCCGGAAAATTTCGTGAATTCCGTCGGAGGTTTCACCCTTGGCGGAAGGAGCACGTTGAAGTACCATTTTGGGAACGGCGGCTTGTAGGCAGGTCCCTGCATCTTTGGTTTGAGGCCGAACTGATTTTGCATCAACTCGGCCATCTTCCGCGCCAGGGCGTCGTCCTCTTGTGTACCTGCAGCTGGCGCGTAACCTTGATGCGGGAAAGCGTCAATGGCTCCGTAGTTTCCCACCTCATGGTAGCCTCCACCGTATAGGTTCCTCTACAGCCAGTTGCTTGCCGGAGGAATCCTGTGGCCGGAAGCAAGTGGGGCCCAGGCGAGCCGAACGCTATCTCTCTGTACGTGGGCTGGTACGGATTCGGCTGTTGCACAGGCTGACCCGTGCTGCCCTGCGGTGGTGGCTGGATTGGCTGCCCTCCTGAGGCCTGCAGTGGGGGCTGAACTGGCTGACCCCGGCGCCTTGCGGAGGAGGCTGGAAAGCTTGACTTCCAGCGCTCTGAGGAGGAGGCTGAATTGGCTGGCTCTGTAATGGCGGTTGAGAGCTTGACTCGCCCAATTCAACGGTGCCCGCTTGGATGGGTGCCCTGCTGAACGCCTGCTCCATGCCTGGACCGAAGATGGCCACCATCATCTGCTTGAACGCCCCAAGGAAAGCTTTGTGGTGCCTGCTCAAGACGTGGTCTGCGGCATCCCGGAATGCTTGCATGCACTCCTTTTTCTCCTGCTGAGTTGTGGCGTCGCTCTCCCCTGGCAACAGCACCCTGGGCATGTCGTTTTTCAGGTACGGGACGCCACTTCTGTTCTTCTTGAAGGACAACAGACACTTCTGCTGGAGCTGGTCCACGGCGTCCTGGAGCTGCTGCCGTTGCTCAGGAGAGAGGTCCTCAATGTTGACGTCCATGATGTCCCCAATATCAGGCATCTTGATCTTTCGGCTGTTGGTCCCACTGGGCGTGCCAAAAAGTGTGTTGACGCAAAATGTGCACCTAGCACCAAACACACAGCAAGCCGAACAAGCTGGCTTCACACACGCAAAGAATCACGAGACGTGCCAGTCAATTTTTCCTGAAAATTAACAAAAGAGAAAATAGTTAGATACCAAAGTTTGGAACTTGCCGGGTGGTACCAGACAGTTCCATATTTACGGCTACACAGCCAAATGGGATGACACATAGCTATAAAGAGCTATCTGCCAATAAACTGAAGCCATTCGGGAGCTTGCAACAAGAAAAGTAATATAGCCGAATGGATGACGCAAGCATGACAGCGATCGGTCTTTGTTTGAGCAAAGATGCACGTGCACGAAGTCAAGACCGATCCCCATGATGATTAACATTGAATAAAATAAATAAAGTAAAGCGCGAGCATAAACATGTAATAAACAAGCATGCATAGATCCAAAGCACTAGTCTACCACATGTCTAGGTACTTCAAAACCCGTCAAGTACGATGTCAAACAAATCTATCCACCGCATGATACAACTTACATGAAAATCGTACCACTTTCTGCAAATAGATCTATCCACCGCATGATACAATCTAAATATGGAAAGCTAAAAGCATACGTTATTTAAAGCATGCATTACGCACGTGTTCTACTCGTGAAGAAACATAACCGAATACAGCTGGACAGCCGATTCGGGGTCCATGAAGAAGGAACGAACATTACCAAGCGAATAAATCTATCAGATTGATTCGAAATCTAATCCACCGGATGACTAGCTCCAAAGCAACCCAAAAACCTGCATCTACCGCATGATACTCAGTTCTTTCAAGATTTATACCAACGTTGGCAAGCTTGAACCCGCAACACGTAACAACCTAGATCGATTCGGTTTCGGCTATCGGAAAGCATAAGATCCACGTGTTAAAACACGAGCTCGACTCGCATAAGGATCATAAGAGGGATAAAGCCGAACCAAACCCATCTAGATTGGGCAAATGGTGTTACATGAATTTAAACATAAAGTAAAAACTCAAAGCAACACAGGGTAACTTAATGAATCTATTGGATCTTGCCAAAATCCAATAGAGCCGATAACTAGCTTCAAGCTAGATCTTAGCCTACCGCATGGCTCATGACCTAACAAGAAACCCTCTTGAACCAAGCTTGAATCTACCGCATGACACGAAGCATGGTAACAAGACTACTTGCATCAGATCTAAATCCACCGCATGATACTAGACATGATACAAGGTTGCCGGTACTCACGGAGGTCGACGGATCGATGAACCCTCTCGAAGAACTCGATGACACGACAAAAGGACTCTAGGGTTTGGCGTAAGGCCGGTTTGTATTGAAGAATGATTGTGTGCTCTACATACATTCAGGGCTCATATTTATACCCTGCCAAGTACAACCTTGAATGGATTCATTGCCTAACTTATCTCTAAGCTTGATCGCCTATCCATCCATTCGTCCATCCTGCTTGAGCCACGACACCATCCAATCCCGCAAAATCAGCTCAACTGTTCCTTTGCCGAACGGAAGCAGATAGCCGACCGCGGATCCTTCTGCCGAATACATCTGAGAAAACCTTTCCTTCCACCAGACGGACTCCTCACCGAGCTGGACCCACAAGTCAGACTCCTTACCAAATTTTATTGTTAACAGAAATCACCATTGAAGATTGAGTTCTATGATCAAGACATTCCCTCTGACATAGTAGAATAGCATAAATTCCTTTCTCCGGTTGAGCATTGCTGGGTATTCATGTGCACAAAGGCACAGCTGTATGTTAGAGCTCGAAGCGAGCACACATACATAACGACATGAGGTTCTGGCAGCTGTGAACAAAAATTCATAACCAAAAATCCAGGAACCTTAAATCTTTCCCAAGTTTTCCCGGTTCAAAATAAATTCTTTAAAACCTAATTAAATTTTAAGGTTGAGCATGAACAAGAAAAATAAGGTGGATGGTCAGAACCTAGATGTGCCTATGAAAGTGTGAACCAAACCCAACGGAACTAGGATCGAGACTTGCTAGCACAAGCTAACTAGTTAAGGGGCAATTGTTTTTAACAATTTGGTTTCACTAAACCTAGCACAAGGTAAACAAAATTTTAAAAAATTTCGGCAGCATGACGGCTAGGTAGGAGAGGTACTCTAGTTTATAAAAAGGACACACTAGCATAATCTTCCTTAGAGAACATATGGAATTTCGATTTCTGGGTCCATTTTAGTTGTATCGATTTTTAACATGCATGCAAGACGTCCTATTCGACCTCACATGGCAATGAAGCCAAAAATCAAAGTTAGTGCCGGTGGCAAGGCTTTTAATCGTCTCTCCCTATAATATCTAGTCGAGAGCTACACGGTACTCGCTTAACGACTAACGAAGCGCTGTTATGTACCTGCAGAAAACGAACCTTTCGTGCCAGCACGTCACGAAAGCGTCCCCATTCATTATCGTTCACTATAGAAACGATATCCATGCGTAAAGCCGCTGCATGGACAGCGTCCAACCTCAGATACCCTCAGTTTGAATGGTGTGTATCCTTGCCTTGCATGAGCGACATGCGGAATGCACACGTATGAGACACGTGGCGACACACAACTCATAAACAGACGCGAAGATGGGATCCGTGGAATGGATCACTCCATCAACCCTCGCAATTCCCGTGATGCGGAACAGCACACGTATAAAACACGTGGCTCCTAGTTTGGTTGTGCAAGAAAGTAAGTCTGACATAAAGTAATGTGCTGGAAGTTAGCAAAATAAACCATAGGTTATTTAAGCCACCTGAAAGAACCCAAAATTCCCTCTAGGGCCTCTCGCTCTAGTTTATCCTTAGCGGACCAACGTATTTTTCGAAAATCAGAAAATCTTGGCATATTTTATTCAAAAACCAGTGATTAAGGTTTATTAATTAATCTCTGATGCATATAAGCTCTGATGCCAACTGTGACAACCAGCCTAGGAAAATACCGTACTATCGCCTAAGACCGATCCACTTTGGTCATTAAGCAATAATAAAGTATCATCCTGTCGTTAGTTGCCGGGTTAACACCCGGTAAATCACTTGAAAAGCACAAGGATCGAATATATGCATTAAAAACTCACTCAAAGGCGAGCCCAGAGATACAACAACATTAATATCCAAATTCGTACCCCGAGGGGTTTATTTATTACAAACCATAGTTTTTGCCATGATGAGATAGTTCAGAGTTTTCGAAAAGCAGCGGAAATAAACTAACGGAAGTGAAGACACCACGGGAGGCCATCCATGATGCTTTCAGTAGTCGTCCTCCACCCACTCCAGCTCCCAGCCGGGCGGGTTCTCTCCGGTCCACACATCACTGAAGGCATTACCTGGATCAACACATTATAACAAGGCTGAGTATACTAATACTCAGCAAGACTTACCCGTCGGTGATATCTACTTCACCACTTCTAGACCATGAAAGCTTTTTGGCTACTGGGTTGCTTTTGCTAAAAGTAACCAAGAGTAGGTCCTTACTTTCAAGATTTTAGCACAAGTTCTAGTAGGTTTAATCTTTACTACATTAGCCAACTAGTACAAACAAAGTTGGACAATACAATTAATCAAACATCATCTTCATCAACTTCCATCACTAGGGATCTCATGACTAGTGAAGTATGTAGTCTCGGGTAACGGTGAGAGGCCGACAATCGATTGATTTAAACCTTGCAAGGTAGACCCAAACACACGGTAGGCTATCCCCGCAAGGACAACTTTCCCAGGCTGTCCCCAAAAATCCTCAGGTCGGGATCGAATCTTACAGTCTTTGGTGCAGGCTATCCGGCATACCCCGCGAGATACCCGGAGTCACCATACACCACCGGTAGCTAGCCGTGAGAGCGAATCCCAAGAGTAGTAATAATAGGATCCCTCGCCGCCTCATTAAGGTACTAGGCTTACCGGTCCCATTCCCGGCAAATGTTTGGTACGTTCTAAAACTTAACCCACATAACCACTCGACCGGAGCCCAGATCCCATGCTCTTACCACGTGAGCAATCCATTTAAGGATACATTGTGATTCCTATCTAGGAACCTAGTCTCACGAGTGAGGTCATCACTTGACTTGTAACCGTCCTATAGCTTAGCAGCTATCGACCTATCATACTAGTAGGGACAAAGGTACCTATGGCTCATGCATCTAGGGTTTCATTCAACTCCAGAACGTAAATGCACAATCATTCATAGATAATTGAATGAAGAATTTTAAAAATTGGGTTAGATGCACCGGAGCTTGCCTTCGTTAGCTAGGTTAGCCTGGGCACCCTCGGTGTCGAGCACTTCCACGTACTGCAGCGAAGCTTCCGCTCCTCCTTCCTCGTTTTCCGGGACAAGGGAGTAATCTCCGTCCGGAAGATCAACACGGAATGCAATGCAAGTTCAGGTGATGTGATAGTTTGTTGTCTTATCCAACCCTGGGTTGGTCATATTCACCTTAACAAGCATTCATCTAATGTTTCTCTTTTAGGAAGGTTATTGGGTGTACATGGTTTACTCTTTTATTTGCACATTGAATAAAGGTTTTTATTAAGCCTGTCATTTCATGTGAAAGCTTCAACTCCCTTTATCTTCACCAACAAAGGTGTAATTAATAATTTTATTTATGAATTAATTTCTTGTCAGTGATGATATTTAATTAGCTTTTAATGATATAAATTAATACTTCCCAAAAAGGAAAAAGGATTAATTAGGGTTTATTCTTTATTTAAAAATCCCTTTAATATAAAAGGGCTTTTAAGCTTTTTATTAAACAATTAAATTACCAAAAATTAAAGGAGTGTTTCTTAAGCCTACTAGCACCTATCCTGGTCCATTGGACCCACATGTAAGTGTTGGATGCTAGGAAATTAAATATTATAGAAAATAACAAAGGGCTAGCTAGTGATTCAATTTAAATGCATACAAAAATAAATAAGCACCAAACTAACCCAAACTTTCTCATGCTTGCTCTCTGGTCCTAAACAAGTCTAGAGAACTAGCATGTTCACCTAGGAACATTACTGATCTAGGTTTATTAATTTACAAAGGAAAACATGCATAATTTGAGGATAAATATTTCGGATAAGCCAAAAATACTGATTAAGTCATAAGATGTGTATTTTGATATTACAAGACAGTGTGCACAATTTGACCTCAAAAACATAAACATATTTAGCAAGAAAAATCATTTATGCAGATCTGGCAGAAAAGGGAAAACATTTTTATAAAAAGATTTACATCATAACTTTGTGCAATGTTTGGCATAGTAGCTAGCCATGACATAACACACAACATATCCAAAAATTAGCTACAGAGGATTTAAATATTTTGAGATATTGCAGATCTAGATTTTTCACATTTGTATTTTTCATGCAAAAACTATAAGGAATTAGCTCAGGCCAGAATAACAAAGGTTGTAGGATAATTCACAAAGGATCCAAAAATTTTGGTTTTACATTTTTCGGATTTTTCTGTGACTTTCTATGCAATTTACAAGAATCAGCCAAAGGGTTTTACTATTTGAGTTGACCTTTTGCAGCAGGGACCCTAGAAAGAACTTTGTGTTTGCAATGTAGTCCCCGGGGCAGCTGGCCGGCGCGGGTGGGCAAAATCCGGCGAGCTCGCCAGTGCTCACGGCCGGGGAAGGACGGGGGAAGGATCTAGGGAGCACTAGGGTTCGATTTTGGGGCCGCAGGTGGGTGGGAGAGCGTCGGGGAACGGCGGCCGGCGGTGCTCCTGGAGGCTGGCTGCGGCGGCCTTCGGCCTAGCGTCGCTCCGGCCCGGCGGGGAGGGCGCGGTGGTGCTGGGCGGTTGGGAGGCCATGTGGAAACTGTTGGGCGGCACAGGGCTGGGCGGCACGAGCTAGAGCAGGGGGGGCGCTCGGGAGCCGGCGCATGCATGGGCAGGACGACGGCGTGCAGCAGCGTGTGCGAGACGGCTGTCCTGCGGCCTTTAAAGGCGGGCGCAGCAGCGGGAGATGGCTTTGGGGTGTGGGCCGGCTCCCTCGAAATGTGCGCGCGAACCTCGGCCGGGGCGCCTGGCAGGAGGATAGGCGACGGACCGCTGGTCCATGGCGTGTTGCACGGCGGCTCGGGACTCGCGGCGTTCCCGGTGTCCAAGGCCTCGGGAGGCGCGTAGCAACCTTGGGAAAGCGCGGCCTACTTCGGGAACACGGGCGGCGAGCCGGACGCCGAGGGCGGCGGCGGCCGCGGCGCGGCGCGCGCGCGCGCGCGCGGCGCGCCGGCCGGCGCGATGTCGCGGCGCGGCCGGTCCGGTGCCTCACTATTCCGGACTGCACCACTTCGAGCACGTTTTTCTCTCAAAATTTGAATACAAGTGCACGAAGTGATGAATACGAAAGTTGTAGATCTAGCTACCCTCTACAACTTTTGTAATGGCCGTCTAGTGTTTTTCTCGATGGATTTTGCAGGAACGTCATGTCAACTTCGAATGTCGGCCTATTCTGGAAAACAGGAGGTACTGCCAGTCCGTCAAGTTTTTCACCAATTTCCACCAAAAATTTGAAATGCCAATCTACATGAAAGTTGTGTCCCTCAACAAGATGGACAACTTTCATAAAGGTAGATTTTGAAGTGTTTAGGTGAATTTTGGAGAACGCGGCAAAAGTTCCGGACGACATTCGCTGACGTCAACGGTTAAGCCGGTTTTGATCGTGTCTTTGGCCAAGGGTCCACTACGGGTGTGTGTAGGCTTGGTCAAGGGGTTCATTAGGGTTCATTGGCGAGGTTTTCGGGGTGATGACCCAGGTTGACCTAGGTTTGACCGGTGTCGGCCGGTTTGACTCGGCTGATTCGGTCATTAGCGTTAATGACGGTAATTAAAAACCTGGGGCGTCACACGCGCGCCACGGACCAGCGGTCCGTCGGCGGCGTCGCCGCCGTACGTGCATCGCCCGAGCCGCCGTAGTACGGCGGGTATCTCCGTCCTCACATACTCATCACCGCGAGCGCCTCCCCGACCTATTTAAGCCCTCCCCGTGTTCCCCCGCGTGCCCTCCCGAGCCACCCGCCGCCATTGCCGCCGCCACACGGTGCTAGAGCTCACCGCCCGTGCTCGCCGCCGGTCAACTACTCCGGTAGCTCCTCTAGGCTCTAGTGTAGCTCGCGCGCTCACCAATTTCCCAGCATCCAGCCCCCTCGCCGGATTTCCCCGAGCCGCCGCGGCCGTCGCCGCTGGCCGCCGCCGAGACCCGCCGCCGGACGTCCCTCCGCCTCCACTCCGGTCACCTACGGCTCCTAGGTGAGCTTACGGCCGAGCCGGCCGCTCGCCGGCCCGGCGGCCTCCGCCGGCTCACTGGAGCTGGCCATGCCCGCGCCGCCCCTCCGGCCAAGGGCCGGATTGCAATACTTCAAATCTTTCTAGGGAGTTTTGTGCTAGACTCAGGGCCCGATTGTAAAGAACTCTATCTAGGTTTTCTTACAGTTCAGTCTAGCGCACTAGAAAATCCCTACAAATTCGTAGAAAAATCAGAAAATTGCCAAACCAATTTTGTTAGGTTCAGGGAGAGAAATCCCACAACTTTTCTTATTTGCACATGGCTGGTTTCTAAATATTTTTAACAGGAAAAAAACAAATGAGAAATACTTAGATCTGCCAAAACTTTAAATCTATAACTCTTCTGTATCTAAATTTTGGGTATGTTGTGTATCTTGTTAGGACTAGCTCCTGTGCCAAAAATTGCACAATGTTATCAAGTGGATCTTGTTAAATAAATTGCTTTCCATTTCTGCAAAAACTGCCTAGATGATTTTTCTTGCTAAATATATTTATGTTTTTTAACTCAACTTGTGCACACTGTCTTGTGATACAAATTACACATCTTGTGAATTAATCATGATTTTTGGCTTACCAGGAATAATTGTTCTCAATTTGTGCATGAATTCCTTTGCAAATTAATGAACTAAGATCAGTAAGGTTCCAAGGTGAATATGATGGTTCTTTAGGCTTGTTTAGGACCAGTGAGCATGCATGAGAAAGTTTGGATCATTTTGATGCTTATTTATTTTTGTATGCATTTAATTGGAATCATTAGCTAGCCCTTGTTATTTTCAATAGTATTTAATTTCCTAGCATCCAACACTTACATGTGGGTCCAATGGACTAGGATAGGTGCTAATATGGTTAAGAAACACTTCCTTAATTTTTGGTAATTTAAATTGCTTATTAAAAAGCTTAAAAGCCCCTTTTAATATTAAAGACAAATGAATAAAGGAAAGCCCCTAATTAATTCTTTTCCTTTTTGAAAGTATTATCCAATTTAATTAAAAGATAATTAATTATCCTTGCTGATAAGAAATTAATTCATGAATAAAAATATTATTTATACCTTTGCTTGTGAAAGTAAAAGGACTACCCATTCACATGAATAACAAGTACAATAAAAACCTTTATTCAAATGTACAATAAAAGAATGACCCATGTACGACTAATAACCTTCCTAAAAGAGAAACACTATCTAGATGCTTGTTAAGGTGAATATGACCAACAAGAGTTGGGCAAGATAACAACCTATCACATCACCTGAACCTTGCATTGCATTCCGTGTAGATCTTCCGGACGGTGATTACTCACTTGTCCCAGAAACCGAGGAAGGAGGAGCGGAAGCTTCGCTGCAGTACGTGGAAGTGCTCGACACCGAGGGTGCCCAGGCTAACCTAGCTGACGAAGGCAAGCTCCGGTGCATCTAACCTAGTTTTGAAATTCTTTATTCAATTATCTATGGATGATTGTGCATTTAAGTTCAGGAGTTGAATGAAACCCTAGATGCATGATCCCTAGGTACCTTTGTCCTTACTAGTATGATAGGTCGGTAGCTGCTAAGCTATAGGACCGTTACAAGTCAAGTGATGACCTCACTCGCGAGAATAGGTTCCTAGATAGGAATCACAATTTATCCTTAAATGGATTGCTCACGTGGTAAGAGCATGGGATCTGGGCTCCGGTCCAGTGGCTATGTGGGTTAAGTGTTTGAACGTACTAAGCACATGTCGGGTATGGGACCGGTAAGCCTAGTACCTTAATGAGACGACTAGGGATGGAACTGTCACTACTCTTGGGGTCTGTCTCACGGCTAGCTACCGGTGGTGTATGGTGATTCCGGGTATCTTGCGGGGTATTCCGGATAGCCTGCACCAAAGACTGTGGCCTTACATCCTGACCCGAGGATTTTTGGAAACGACCTGGGAAACTTGTCCTTGCGGGGGCAGCCTACCGTGTGTTTGGGTCTACCTTGCAAGGTTTTTAAATCAATCGATTGTCGGCCTCTCACCGTTATCTGAGACTACTTACTCCACTAGTCATGAGATCCCTAATGATGGAAGTTGATGAATATTATGCTTGATTAATTGTGTTGTACAACTTTGTTTGTACTAGTTGGCTAATGTAGTAAAGATTAAACCTACTAGAACTTGTGCTAAAATCTTGAAAGTAAGGACCTACTCTTTGTTACTTTTTAGCAAAAGCAACCCAGTAGCCAAAAAGCCTTTCGTGGTCTAGATGTGGTGAAGTAGTTATCACCGACGGGTAAGTCTTGCTGAGTATTAGTATACTCAACCTTGCTATAATGTGTTGATCCAGGTAATGCATTCAATGATGTGTGGCCCGGAGAGATCCCACCCCGCTGGGAGCTGGAGTGGGTGGAGAACGACAACTGAAAGCATCACGGATGGCCTCCCGTGGTGTCTTCACTTCTGTTAGTTTATTTCCGCTACTTTCGAAAACTCTGAACTATTTCTTCATGGCAAAAACTATGGTTTGTAATAATTAAACCCCTCGGGGTACAAATTTGGATATTAATGATGTTGTATCTCTGGACTCGCCTTCGAGTGAGTTTTAATGCATATATTTGATCCTTGTGCTTTTCAAGTGATTTACCGGGCGTTAACCCGGCAACTAACGACAGAATGATACTTTATTATTGCTTAATGACCAAAGTGATCGGTCTTAGGAGATAGTACGGTATTTTCCTGGGCGGGTTGTCACACTAGGTTGAATGACTTGCTTGACAACTGTGATGATGTGCTTACAAAGACCAACAAGGAGAACAGGGAGTATAGGTCTTTGCTTGGAAAGTCTAAGGAGAAGGTGATTGAGCTAGAATCTTTGCTTCATGATGCTAGGGCTCAAATAGATTCTCTTATGTCTGCTCCTATTGTGACTAATGAACCTGAATGCACTGATTGTTCCACTTTTCTTGGTGAATTGACTATGCTTAAGGAGAAGTATGCCTCCAAGGTGGAGGAACTAGATGTGCTTAGGGTTGAGCTAGACGAGATGAAATCTAGACCCTCCTTGCTTGGTGCTTGTACCTCTTGTCCTGTTTTGCATGAGAAGCTAGATGTTTTGCTTGTGTATGCTAGATCTCTAGAGGCTCAGCTAAAAGCTCCTATTCCTACAATTTGTTCTACTTGTGAAATAAATGTTGTGATGAATATGGAGCTTGCACACTATGTTGATCGTTTGCAGGATGAGAATGATGAGTTGAGAAAGTTGATGGGTTGATTGTCTGGTCATGAGCCTTAGTTGAGGATAATGATTGAGACATACAAGCACCAGGATGGGGAAGCACTTGGGGCAAACAAGGTTGGTGAGGGAAGTGGTGAGAATTAGGGGAAGATCGGAGATATCCCAGAGCCAACAAAAACCACCACAAAATGCCTTTGTTCCTAAGCAAAATCATCTTAGGAATCGACTAGACACAACCCTAGCTCCACCCGTGTTTCCTCAACAAACTGACAACTTCTAGAAACCCATCAAGTTGAAGAATAACATGGGGAATGAGTTCTTCAGGGAGAAGGGAGATAAACCGAGTGAGGAGAAACTAAAGCCCAAAGAGAACCCAAAACCATAGCCAAAACCAAAATCCTTCCATTTTGAGCATTGTGGGAACGATGGGCACCTTGCTGAGTTTTGCTTTAGGAGGAAGCGCGAGGAGAGGTTAGCTAGAGAGTTGGCCAGCAAGGACAGGTACCGCCCTTCTCGTGGTGTGCCTGAGCCTAGGTTGGTGCCAAGAGGCGAGGGTATGGTGCGTACCATTTACCCTGGAGAGAGGTGTGAGTTTGTGCCTCGTGGAGAGCCACCACATATAGAAGGTGGTAGGCATGTTGGGTTTGGGCGTGGTGAGTTTGCTGGACGTTCCTTTGCTTGTGGCCAATATGAGTATGGGGGGAACGATCGCAGTTTTAGGTCCCAGAGGAGCTATGAGCCACGGTCTCCCCTTCACGGTGCGCATAGTCCTCCAAGGGGACGTGTGGGTGTTCCACCTAGGAGAGATAGGATGGATTTTGCTAACCCCAAGTTTGAGCAAATGGCGAGGCACTGGTTTGATTCCTTTTGTACTAACCCCAATGCTGAGTCTTTTGCTCACTCTCGCTCTCATTTTTGTTTTTGCAGGTGGGAGGCGTGGAGGGCTTTTGGTTGATTGACTCCGGTTGGTCTCGACACATGACAGTAGATCGAAGGTGGTTCTCCAGCCTCACCCCGGTGATGACCAAAGAGTACATCACTTTTGGGGGTAATGTGAAATTAGAGTTCTTTTAGTGGGCACTGTGAAGGTGAGTGAGTCTATGACTCTTCAGCGTGTTTCTCTTGTCAAGTCTTTGGGGTACAACCTTCTCTCTGTCTCCCAACTTCTTGACAAGGGTTTTGAAGTCCGTTTCAAAACGGGTTATTCTCGTGTTTTGGATTCTCGAGGCGATCTCGTGTGCATGATCATCCCTGAGGATCAGATTTTCATAGCCGATTTTTCTCAGTGTGTTTGCTTTCCTCGTTGCTTGGTTGTTGGTGTTTCGGCGGAGCTTTAGAAATGGCATAGGAGACTAGGTCACTTGAGTTTTGACTTGTTGTCACGCTTGAGTGGACTAGGATTAGTCTGAGGATTGCCAAAGTTGACATACCAAAAGGATTTGGTATGTGCTCCGTGTAGGCATGGTAAGATGGTAGCCGCCTCTCATCCGCCTCTGACATCCGTTATGACAGAGAGGCCATGCGAGCTGTTCCATATGGACTTGGTTGGTCATCTCGTGTGTGCTCGGCCGGTGGGAAATGGTATGTCCTTGTGATTGTGGACGACTATTCTCGCTATGCTTAAGTCTTCTTCTTAGCTGACAAGGGGAGACGTTTGGTTCTGTTCGAGATCTAATCTTGAGGTTGAAAATGAGAGGAATGGAGATGTTGTTCGAGCTATTCATAGTGCAATGGCAGTGAATTTAAAAACTCTCGTTTTGAAACCTTTTGTCATGATTTGGGTCTCGAACATCAGTTTTCTTCTCCCTATGTGGCTTGTCAGAATGGTGTGGTGGAAAGCAAGAATCGTTCCCTTTGTGAGATGGCTTAGACGATGCTCGATGATCATAGGACTCCGAGGAGATATTGGGTTGAGGCGGTGAATATCGCTTGCCATGTTGGGAGCCGGATCTTTCTCAGGGCCTTCTTGAACAAGACGTGCTATGAGCTCATGCACGGGCGAGCACCTAGAGTGATCCATTTCATGGCTTGTGGTTGTCGGTGCTTTATTCTCAAGAAGGGTAGGCTAGATAAGTTTGAGTCGAGGTCTTCCGATGGGATTTTCTTGGGTTATGCTAGTCATTCTAGAGCATTTCACGTGCTCAACCTTGATACTAACCTAGTCATGGAGACTTGCGAAGTGACCTTCGACGAGACACAACCATGCAATTCATCTATCTTTGAGTGTGCAGGTGATGATGAAATTGGCAAGAAGATCTTGGAAGACGAGGAGGATGATGCTGGAGATGATGATGGTGAGGCTCCAGCCATGCATGTACCCTCTACTTCCACTACGACGACTACGGTGCAGGATGGTCCATCCCCTACACCGCCAACAATCCAGCAAGATCAAGTGGAAGCAGCTGCTGAGGGGGAGGTTGTCTCCAGGCGAGATGCACCGAGGCGCGTTCAAGTTGATCATCCACCCTAAAGAATCATAGGCGACATCAATGAGCGTACGACACGGTCGAGGTCCAAAAATGCTTCTCACTTTGCTCATTCAGCTTTTGTTGCTACCTTTGAGCCGAAAGACATTGGACACGCTCTGTCTGATCCTAATTGGGTGAATGCCATGCATGAGGACTTAAAGAATTTTGAGAGAAATCAAGTGTGAGAGTTAGTGGAGCCACCACCAAATTGCAAACCTATTGGGACAAAATGGGTGTGGAAAAACAAAGAGGGAGAAAATGGTGAGGTGGTGAGGAACAAGTTGAGGTTGGTTGCTCAGGAGTATAGTCAGAAGGAGGGTGAAGGACCGATACGGCGAACCAGAGAGGGGGGGAGTGAATGGGAGCCAATAAAAATTCTTCTCGATGGAGATGAGAACTCCAACAAGACGAACGCGGCTTCCAACACACGTCTCCGACTCACTACCCAAGTTGGCCAAGCCCACGTAGCCACTGGAGTGCCACTGGACCTAGGAACCAACACACACAGCCTTCCGACTCGAGAACGCAGCGGAACAACAAATCCCGAGTCTACAGACCCACACCGGTCAGACCGGTGAGCACCACCGGTCAGACCGGTCCCTGCTGGTGAGCCTGAGCAACTTCCACTAAGTGGCTCTACACCGGTCAGACCGGTGAGACGCACCGGTCAGACCGATGGCAGCCGTAAAGCCCCCAAGGCACCAAACAAAGCCAACCGACCACCAAACGAACCCAAACTCGAAACAGCAGCACCACGGGACAACAAAGAACACACCAAGACGCTCACCCAAGCGAAAACCCACAAGGGCCTGCACCGGTCAGACCGGTCAAGAGCACCGGTCGGACCGGTGTAGCACTCGGGCGACTCGGGATGAACAAGACACCCGCGGGTCAACTCCCCCAAATCCAAATCTCGATCTCCCGAATCGCTCCACGGACTTGAACAAGACTTTGGGGATATCAGGAGCACCTCATGAGGAGTCCATAGCCAAGTTTAATCCCACCAAATCACGTCCAAAAAGGAGGAATCGAAGAAATCCCGCCGAAAGCACTTCCAACCCAAGAACTCAAGAAACCCCAAATTTGAGCAACTTTTCTCACGGATTTGGGAGGGGAATCACAGCCCAAAGAACCACGAAGGGTTCCCACAAATTTCCCCCACCGAATCACCAAGAGAAAAGCCCCAAAAACACTCCAAAGAAATCACCGGAAGAGGGCTCCGAAAATCACCACCAAAAACAACCGGGTAAAACACATCCAAACCTTGAGGAATCACGCCGAATCATCTATACATGAAACAAGGATTCGTACAAGGTCTAGCAAGCCGCCCGATCATCCATCCCTCTCTACAAGATCTCTCCATGAAGCTCTCTTGCTAGTCCTAAGGAAAACCTAGAGAAAATAGGTGGAAAATAGGAAAACTAATGAGCTAGGGTTCCAAGAGTTGGCTGCCATCCTCTCACCTCTTGGGTTATATAGGCGGCAACCGAATGTCTAAAATGCCCTTCTCTACTAACTAGGGATACAAGCCCCTCAAGGGCGGATTTGGAATTCTTGATGTCTTCACCATCGGACGGATGCCGGCGACCGCACTCGCGTAGCCTCGACGCAAGCCATGCGATCCCGACGCGTGTCCTCCGCTTCGAAGATTCGGATCGCGTCGTCGCACACCGGTCGACCGGTGCTCCTCACCGGTCCGACCGGTCCCCACCCGGTCGACCGGTCGGACCCACCGGTCGGACCGGTCCGGTGTCTTCGCCGCACCTCCGTCTTCGGTTCTCCGGTCTTGGCTTTGTGGATCAACCAAGGAACCCGGTGGTTTTACGGTGAACCACCGGAAACCCCGCGAACTCGGTGTAGCCTCCGCCAATCTCCACTCATGACTTGGCTCCCACGTAGTCCCGGCTCGACCTTGGTTTTGAGGCTCAACCAAGAAACCGTCCACGACTTCATCTTGCCGTTCATGCCACCATGCGGCCCGCACTTGACCCCCGCCGGCCACCGGGTCCCTCGAACGAAGACTACTTGTCTTCTCCACACCGGAGGCCTCACCGGCGACGACCTTTCGCGCTTGTTCTTCACCCGCACCAACACGAGTCAAGCCGCAACCTCGCACCTCGCAATACTTAGCCAAGAATCGGTCCACACAACGTTGTCAATCACTCATCACACAAGGAAGCGACCATCCACCGGTCCTCGAACCACACATGGTCCTCAATCTCCCCCTTGATGAGTGCATTGACAACACCCACACGAAAGTAACAAGAGAGAAAAGAAAAAGAAAAGAAACGAACAAAAAGAAACTCCAACAAGCGATCGAAAGCCAAACAAAGGCAAAGAGCAAGATCACTTGAAGAAGACAAGTCTCGGACCCCTTAGGCAAGGGCAACGGCTCGACACATCCGAGACAAAGCAAAGCTCAAGCAAAGAGCACAAACCACCGAAACAAAGCTCGAAAACTCTCAAAGAGCTCCCCCTGCACACATGCAAGCTCCCCCTGAACCAATGCAACTCCCCCTGGACGAATGCATGCAAAACAGCTGAAAACAGGGCACGCAAAGCAACTTCGGCTCACACCGGTCGGACCGGTCATCACCACCGGTCGACCGGTGCCTAACATGTGTACGGGACCAGCACTCACACCGGTCGGACCGGTGCTCATCACCGGTCGGACCGGTGTACAACGAAAGCCCTTAAATGGCTCGAAACCACCTGAAAACCTTCTAAACGCGTCCAACAAGCCATTTCAAGCTCAAACTTCTCCCCCTTGTTGGCAATGCATGAATCAAGCCAAAAATGCAAAACTTTCAACCTAGAGCTTCTCAAATATACAAAATTCAACAAAGAATGCTACACATGTCCAAATGAGCAAGTTAGATACTCTACGGCTTCGTATCGATCTCAACTACATGATCACCAAGTTTCACAACCATTGGACGAAGCTAAGATGGATTTTGGCAATTTTGCGAAAAACTTGCCTCTCATGAGCAAAGTCCTAAACATGATCAAAGCATATCAAAATGGCAAAGCCACACAAACTTCATGCTAGGACGGCTATTCTAACCATAAGACCATCACAAACACCCACAAGCACCTCATGTCATGTCAAAGCCACCGAGCCATGTGCCTACTTCTATTTATGAGACTTCTCATTGGTAGGCATCATGCAACGGTTTAGCACCCAAAGCAAATTAAATTCAGCACATATGACATGGGAGCACATTTCCAAGCATTTTTCATTTCATTTTCAGATTTGTAAATGGTACATGAAATGTCTTTGCGACAAAAAGGAACTTATGCTCCTTCACAAGATAAATCAAGAGGGCTAAACATTCATGATGGCAAATGAGCCTTTGGCCCCATATGATCAATAAACTAGCTATCCAACCACAAATTAAGCATAGCAAAGCCACAAAAACATGTCAAGAGCATGTAAAGGCATTTACACATGAGAGAGCATACATGTGACATTTTTCAAAAGCATAGCTATCAACCATGGATTATTCATCAAGATCATCAAGAGCCAAGCCAAACTAACCGTAGCATACCAAACAAGCTCATAAAGACATATATCTCATTCCATGGTGAACAATGTATATTAAAGAAGCTTTTCCTAACCAATGCATATGATACAAAATGCATGCAATCTAAGATACAAGGATGCCTATACATCATGTTACATATGCCATGCCAAATGCAAGGAATGCACAAAGGAAAGCTATACATATGCTACAAAGGAGCTCCCACACACCAAGCTCACAAACGACCGGCTCCTCGAGGGGAGGCAAAAAGGGCTCGACACCACCGGCAAAAAGCAAGGGAGCACAAACTTCACAAGCTCCCCCTAACCTCATGCATTAAGGCCAAAGAGCATACAAAGCTCACCTTACACACATGAGATAGGGCAAAGAGCAAAAAGAACCAAGTGGCTTGACCAAGGCCACACACTTGAAGGTCACAAATTCACTTACCTTTATCATTTCTTCACAAGTCACTCATCCTTGTCCACCATCCCCGAAAGTGATGTACCTCTATGTCACCACCGGGATATGAGGCCGAAGAACCACGCCCCGATATCAACCAAATGTTCTCCGGACCATCCACCTGCAACTCAAAACCAAGAGCGAGAGCGAGCAACCGACTCAACACTGGGGTTAGTTCCAAATGTGTAAAACCAGTGCCTAGCCATTTGCTCGAAAGTGGGGTTAGCAAACACCAAACCATCTTTCCTACCAAAGCTACCTCCACGAACACCACCACGACAACCACCATGAGGGAACCAACCCTCTCTGCCTGGAGGAGGACCAAAACCACGAAAGAAAGCCCGTGGACCATCCCTCCTCTCCTTCTCAAAGCCATGACTCCTCCCATCCCCGTAGTGAGCTCGAGGGGGAGAATGCCTAGCAACCGGCCTCCCGCAAACTTTCCCGGACCAACCACCGAACCACGACCTCCGGAAACAACCCTCGCACACCGTACGAGCACGAAACCCAAGCCGCCGCTCGTCCGGAGCTGCCGCACCGGTCCGACCGGTGCTCCACACCGATCCGACCGGTGTGGGCCGGGCGGCAGCACCTCCAACAGCCTTCCGCTCTCCCCAAGCCCGAACCGACCTCACACTCGCCTTGGCCCCGGGCAAGCGCACACGAGGCTCAAGTACACCATCGAAAGGGTGGTACTTGTCCTTGTTAGCCCACTCCTTCGCCATTCTCTCCTCACGCTTCCTCTTGAAGCAAAACGCTCTCTTGTGACCATCCTTCCCACAAAACTCACAATGGAAACGGATCGATATGGGCTTAGGCTTGGGATGAGGCTCTTCACAAGGCTTCTCACTTGGTTTCTCACTAGGCGTTTCACTTGCCTTCTCACTCGGTTTTTCTCTTGGTTGGTTTGGCTTGCATGCAAACTTGTCTTTGGGTGTGGGTTGTGGTGGAACTGAAACATCCCCAAATTTCCTTTCTCTCTCACCACCGCCCTCACCAACCTTATCCAATCCCAAAGCCCAACCGTCAAAGCGTTTACGCCTAGCAATCATCATACCAAGCTGAGGTTCTTGACTCGACAACCAACTCAGTGCTTCACGCAACTTATCATTCTCATCTTGCAAGCGACCAACACATTTTGCAAGATCCAAATTCTTCATAGCATGCAACTCACATGTAGAGCAAGAAGTAGGAATAGGCACTTTCAAATCAGCCTCTAGCGAAACAATGCGAGAACGGAGCTCAAGCAATTTTCTCATGCAAACTAGGGCAAGAAGTGCAAGCACCAAGCAAAGTGGGTCTAGATTGTAGCTCGGCCAACTCAACCCTAAGCACATCTAGTTCCTCACACTTGGAGGCATACTTCTCCCTAAGATCGGTCAAGTCGGCCAGAAAACGAGCAATCAACACAATCGTTCTCATCCGAAACAACGGGGCTAGCCTTAAGGGAATCAATCTCAAGCTTGCTATCAAGCACCCGTGTCTCTAGCTCGGCCACTCTAGTCCTAGCATCCTCGAGTGAAGATCTAAGCTCCTTCCTAAGCTTCTTAGCCTCTCTAAGCATGTGATCGCGATTATCAAGCAAGTCAACCAACTCCTCATTCTCCTTGCGCAAAGAGGAGAGCTCATCACATACCTCATCCTCGGAATCCAAGTCCGAGGCGTCCTTCGGCTTCTCTTGTCGCTCGAACCGCGAGCCATGCCGCGAAGTCGTCCTTGAGGCTTAGGCCCGTCACACAAAGGCCGTTGAGATACTTGCCGATGTTCTTCTTCTTCTTCCTCTTCTTGTCATCCTCTTCGTCTTCATCACTCGAGCTTGAAGACGTGTCCTCGGAATCAGACTCGATGTCGCTCGATCTCTTCATCTTCTCTCGAGACCGCGTCTTCTTCTCATGTCCATGATCCTTCTTCCGGACTTCTTCTTCTTGTCCTTGGACTTGTGCTTTTCGTGGCTGTTCACCTTTGGACACTCGGCGAAATAGTGTCCGGATCTTGCCGCACTTGAAGCATGTCCTCGTGTTCCTCCTCCGTTCACGCGGTTCTCGTGCGGCCTCTCGAACCGCCTCGTCGGGAGCGCCGGCTCGTCCTCTCCAAGCTCGTCGAACTCCTCATCCGGCATAGACATCAAAGAGGAGAAGGAGAACATCCCGGTGGATGGGTTAGAGTTAGCCTTTCCTTTGGAACCACCAACGAGGGCGAGACTATGGGAGTCGGTCGGACCCTCGAGCTTGGCGGTCATGCCCCTATCCACCTCGGCCGACTTGAGCTTCGAGAACGGCTCGTTCACGGTCGAGTGTCATACTTCTCCGACTCCACAATGGCCTCGAACTTTCCGCCCCAAATCGTACGATCCAAAGAGTGTAAGAGCTTGACCGCTCTATCATGATCATCGTACGGGAGCACGTCCACATTGGCCCTCATGTTGTTCACAACCACCGTGAACCTCTGAAACAAGGCATCGATGGACTCACCGGGGAGATGAGTGAAGTTCTCGTACTCTCTCCGGTAGGTCGCATACATCCGTGCCCGAACCCCGGGCATTCCCAACATGAGCCTCCTTCAACACCGCCCAAATCCTACAAGCCAAGTGCTCGGTGTGCACCCGATCGAACTCAGGCTGACACAAAGCACGAAACAAGTAGTCGACCGCCTTATTGTTGGCGTCGAAGCTGTCCCTCGATCCCGGAGCGAGGAAATCAACCATTTGGACATAGCCTGTGTCCACCGTGACATCCCAAAGAAGCTGACCCTTTCCGCGGAGAAACGCACCCATCCACTTGCTCCACATCTGGTAGTTCTTGCCATCGAAGTGTGGAGGACCCGAACCCCGTTCCTGGTACGCCATCCTTGGATCTTAGACTGGTTAGAGTCAATAAAGACCCGAACCGGCTCTGATACCACTTGAAGGACCGATACGGCGAACCAGAGAGGGGGGGAGTGAATGGGAGCCGATAAAAATTCTTCTCGATGGAGATGAGAACTCCAACAAGACGAACGCGGCTTCCAACACACGTCTCCGACTCACTACCCAAGTTGGCCAAGCCCACGTAGCCACTGGAGTGCCACTGGACCTAGGAACCAACACACACAGCCTTCCGACTCGAGAACGCAGCGGAACAACAAATCCCGAGTCTACAGACCCACACCGGTCAGACCGGTGAGCACCACCGGTCAGACCGGTCCCTGCTGGTGAGCCTGAGCAACTTCCACTAAGTGGCTCTACACCGGTCAGACCGGTGAGACGCACCGGTCAGACCGATGGCAGCCAGAAAGCCCCCAAGGCACCAAACAGGCCAACCGACCACCAAACGAACCCAAACTCGAAACAGCAGCACCACGGGACAACAAAGAACACACCAAGACGCTCACCCGAGCGAAAACCCACAAGGGCCTGCACCGGTCAGACCGGTCAAGAGCACCGGTCAGACCGGTGTAGCCTGGGCAGCTCGGGATGAACAACACCCGCGGGTCAACTCCCCCAAATCCAAATCTCGATCTCCCGAATCGCTCCACGGACTTGAACAAGACTTTGGGGATATCAGGAGCACCTCATGAGGAGTCCATAGCCAAGTTTAATCCCACCAAATCTCGTCCAAAAAGGAGGAATCGAAGAAATCCCGCCGAAAGCACTTCCAACCCAAGAACTCAAGAAACCCCAAATTTGAGCAACTTTTCTCACGGATTTGGGAGGGGAATCACAGCCCAAAGAACCACGAAGGGTTCCCACAAATTTCCCCCACCGAATCACCAAGAGAAAAGCCCCAAAAACACTCCAAAGAAATCACTGGAAGAGGGCTCCGAAAATCACCACCAAAAACAACCGGGTAAAACACATCCAAACCTTGAGGAATCACGCCGAATCATCTATACATGAAACAAGGATTCGTACAAGGTCTAGCAAGCCGCCCGATCATCCATCCCTCTCTACAAGATCTCTCCATGAAGCTCTCTTGCTAGTCCTAAGGAAAACCTAGAGAAAATAGGTGGAAAATAGGAAAACTAATGAGCTAGGGTTCCAAGAGTTGGCTGCCATCCTCTCACCTCTTGGGTTATATAGGCGGCAACCGAATGTCTAAAATGCCCTTCTCTACTAACTAGGGATACAAGCCCCTCAAGGGCGGATTTGGAATTCTTGATGTCTTCACCATCGGACGGATGCCCGGCGACCGCACTCTGCGTAGCCTCGACGCAAGCCATGCGATCCCGACGCGTGTCCTCCGCTTCGAAGATTCCGGACTGCGTCGTCGCACACCGGTCAGACCGGTGCTCCTCACCGGTCAGACCGGTCCCCACCGGTCAGACCGGTCAGACCCACCGGTCGGGACCGGTCCGGTGCCGCCGCACCTCCGTCTTCGGTTCTCGGTCTTGGCTTTGTGGATCAACCAAGGAACCCAGTGGTTTTCTGGTGAACCACCGGAAACCCCGCGAACTCGGTGTAGCCTCCGCCAATCTCCACTCATGACTTGGCTCCCACGTAGTCCCGGCTCGACCTTGGTTTTGAGGCTCAACCAAGAAACCGTCCACGACTTCATCTTCCTGTTCATGCCACCATGCGGCCCGCACTTGACCCCCGCTGGCCACCGGGTCCCTCGAACGAAGCCTACTTGTCTTCTCCACACCTGGAGGCCTCACCGGCGACGACCTTTCGCGCTTGTTCTTCACCTGCACCAACACGAGTCAAGCCGCAACCTGCACCTGCAATACTTAGCCAAGAATCAGTCCACACAACGTTGTCAATCACTCATCACACAAGGAAGCGACCATCCACCGGTCCTCGAACCACACATGGTCCTCAGAGGGGATAGACTTTGAGGAGACATTTGCTCATGTAGCCCGTTTGGAGGCGATTAGGATCCTTCTAGCCTTTTCTATGGCTAAATGGTTCAAATTGTACCAAATGGATGTTAAGAGTGCCTTCTTGAATGGGTTTTTAGAAGAGGAAGTTTATGTGAAGCAACCACCAGGCTTTGAGAGTGCTGAGTTTCCCCACAGGGTGTATTGGATACGAAAGGCATTGTATGGGCTGAAACAAGCTCCCTGTGCTTGGTATGGCCATTTGAGGGGGTTCTTGTTCAGCAAGAGTTTGAGATGGGAAAGGTTGATAAGACTCTTTTTCTCCTCAGGCAGGGTGATGATATCCTAACTGTTCAGGTGTACGTGGATGATATTATCTTTGGCGGCTCGTCTCACTCTTTGGTTGCGAGGTTTGCAGAGGATATGAGCAAACAATTCGAGATGTCTATGATGGGAGAATTGCAGTCTTTCTCAGGCTTCAGATCAAGCAGGTGAAGGAGGGAACCTTTATGCATCGAACCAAGTACACGAAGGACATCCTCAAGAAATTCAAGATGGATGACTTGAAGCCCCTGTCAACACCGATGAGTACGACTACAGCGCTCGACGTGGACGAGGACGGTGAGCCAGTGGACCAGGAGTATTGGAGCATGATTGGCTCCCACTTGTACTTGACGGTGACGGGGCCGGACATCCAGTTTTCTATGTGTCTGTGCACTCGTTTTCAGGCGTCACCGAGGACTTCACATTGGCAGGCTGTCAAGCGGATCTTCAGGTATCTTCGATACACTCCTGAGCTTGGTCTTTGGTATTCAGCATCCTCTTCCCTTTCGCTTCTTGCTTTTTCGGATGTCGACTTTGCGGGTTGTCAAGTCGATCGGAAATCTACTTCGGGTACTTGCCAGTTTCTAGGATCTTTGCTTATTTCTTGGTATTCTCGCAAACAGTCTAGTGCAACTCAGTCTACCACAGAAGCCGAATATGTTGCTGCCGCTAGTTGTTGCTCACAGCTACTTTGGATCACATACACGCTGAGTGACTTTGGTGAGGAGTGCTCCCATGTACCTCTCATGTGTGATAGCATGAGTGCCATTAGTGTTGCCAAAAACCTCGTGCGTCACTCCAGAATCAAACACATAGATGTGAGGTACCACTTCCTGAGAGACAATGTTGAGAAGGGAAACTTAGACCTCATCCATGTACCTACAGAAAAGTAGCTTGTCGATATCCTAACCAAGCCTTTGGACCAAGCTACATTTGCTCGTTTGCGTGGAGAGCTTGGAGTTGTTTTTCCTTTTTGAGCTTCGGTTGGGAGGATTAATGTACATATGCATGTTGCATTTTCTTTTATGTATCATATCATGTTTGCATCTTTGTATCATAGACTGCATTTGTATCATATTCCATAGAGATGTGCTTCTCTCATATGCTTTGATCACCATGATATGGTAGATGTGAGGTTATGACTTTGCTCGTGATGCTCATGAGATGTATAGCTATGATCTTGGTAGCTTTCGGATATATATGCTTGTGGATGGCTTTCTTTTTGTACAAAATGCTATATGATCCTCTCTTGTGAGTAGAATGCCTCTCATGTCCAAATTGGGTGCTTATGGCTATATCTTGCTTAATTTGTGCTTGGAACCATGTTCTTTTCATTTGGGATCAAAGATCCTTTTATCATCATGAATGTTTAGCCTACATGCTACCTTGTGGAGAAGCCTAGGCTTCTTTTTGCCGCAAAGGCACTTCATGTACCATGCTTAATTTTTAAATCATGAAAACGGTATGTGAGGTGCCTATGCTTAAAAAATTTGTTTCCATGTCATAAGTGCTTTAACTTCCTTATCTTGGGTGCTAAACCGTTGCATGATGTTCACCAATGAGAATTCTCATATCTAGAAGTGGACACATGGATCAATGGCTTTGACATGACGTGATATAGCTTGTAGGTGTTTGTGATGAACTTGTGATGAGAATTTGTGGGCATGAAGTTTGTGAGTTATATGATGTTTGTGCTCAGTTTGATCATGTTTAGGTCCTATGCTCATGAGAGGGAATTTTTGTCAAAAACGATTCAATTTAATCATGACTATGTCACTTGCTTGTATGTCCCTTTCTATCTTGTTGGCGATGCTTGTGATCAAATTGTGGCTATCTTTCTTGTCTATGTCTCAATGTTAGCATGTTGTTGTGCTCTTTGTATATTTGAGAAGCACATGCTTGCATTTGTAGACTTGATTCATGCATTACCAACAAGGGGGAGGAAAGTACCCAATTCATGTTCCTAGGGGGAGCTTTGCAGCTTTGCATAAAGGGATGAAAACATTGGGAGAAATGCATTTGTTTAGGGGGAGCTTGAATTCATGCATTTGGAGCTCTTTTTCGCCTAAATTTTAGTTGTGTCTTTTGTCGACGGTGTCGAGACCTTTTGTTTGGCTTTTGTTTGGCTTTTGATCACTTGTTTGAGCTTTTCGTTCGTTTCTTCTCTTTTTCTCTTTTTCTCTGAATTGGTTACTTGTGTGTGTTGAGGACTGGAGTATCCGAGGACCGATGGTTGGTCGATCCTAGCTGTGATGAGTGATGGACAACGTGGTGTGGACTGAATCTTAGCCGAGTATTACAGGTGCAGGTTGCGGCTTGATTTGTGTTGGTGCAAGTGAAGAGCGAGCGCGAAAGGCCTATGCCTTGCGGGGCCTCCGAGGAGTGGAGAGACAAGTAGGCTCAGCTTGAGGGACTCGGTGGCCAGCAGGGTCAAATGTGGGCCGCATGGTGACAAGAAAAGCAAGTCGAAGTCGTGAACAGGAGCCAATGTAGGGTAGCGGCTCACAACCAGAGTCTGCACGCGGGGTTTGCGGTGGTTCACCACAAAACCGTTGGTTACTTGGTTGAGCCACAAAATCAAGACCGGAGGCTCGGCGGGTGGAGACGAGATCTAGGCGCGCCGAGAAGCTTCGAAGCGGAGGACACGTGTCGGGATTGCAAGGCTTGTGTCGAGGCTAAGCGAGGTGCGGTCACCGGGCGTCCGTCTGATGGTGCTACGATGAGAATTCCCAAAGTGCCCCTCGGGGGTGTGTATCCTAGTATTATGTAATAGGGGGTAGTTTCATCTTTTGGTTGTCTCCATATATACTTAGAGGAGATAGGATGGCAGCCATCTCTTGGAACACTAGTTCATTTGCTTTTGCTATTTTCCCTTCCTATTTTCCCTAGGTTTTCCATAGAACTAGCTTGAGAGCTTCATGGTGAGATCTTGAGTGAGGGATGGATGTTGAGGAGGCAAGATACACCTATATGAATCTTTCATGGTTTGTATAGAAGCTTCAGCATTGTAATTTTCGTGGGTCTTTTAGTGCCTCTTTGGTGTTTTCGTTCTTCGGTTTATTCTGCATATTTGAGAGGGTTTTTCTCTGGATTTCTTTGAGGGGGTCATGAGTGAGTGTCTTGTGCCTCTTTGTGGATGATCTCGACCCCTCAAACGCTGGGAGAAGTTCATTGTCCTTGGTTGAGTTCGTGTGATCCGCGATTTCCAGTGTTCTAGAGAGTGAGAGGCCAAGAGTTTTGGGGCATAGCATCACCTAGTGACGCCTATCATCTCCCCCAAATCTTGCCTCAAAAGCTTCAGCCGTTTGGGAGATCCGAAGATGACTTTGGGGAGGTGCTCTTTCGAGTTTGTGTGTTTCTACGCAGTTCTTCCACAGACCGTCCGCGCTTAGTTGGCAGACAGTCCGCGACTGGCGGACTGTCCGCGAGGGGTCGCGGACCATTCGGCGGACTGTTTAGACAGATATGATGTTTTTCAGTTGGAGGCGACTTTTGTACTATGGACCGTCTGTGCCCTATCCTCCGGACAGTCCGCCCCTTCTCTAGCAGACAGTCTGCGATAGCTAGGCGAACAGTCCGATCTGTAAGCAGATTCTTGCCAAGGTTGTTCGTTTCCTTTGGTTCTTTTCTAGTGCTTCCGCGTGTGCTTCGAGGAATCGTTCCTAGGACTTGTAGTTGATCCATAACTACATTGTCTTGGCAATTGGTGTTAGTGTGTAACTTTTGGAGTTGCGATTGACATAGGCAGAGTTCTTTGAGGAGAATTTTTATCGGCTCACATTCACTCCCCCCTCTCTGGTCGCCTAATCGGTCCTTCAGTTGCCCGCGGCGTTGACGGCGGTGTTGGCTGGAGCATTGGCTGCAGCATTGGTAGCGGGATTGGCCGCCTACATCACTTTGTCTTTGCCTCATCCCTCTTCAGCTACTAGCTCAAAAGGACTGTTGTTATGACGCTGTTGACGAGGACGTTCCGACCTACTCCTAGAGTAAGAACTTGCTGCCGATCTACTGTATCCAGGGCCTCTTTCTTCAATCTAAGTGGCGGAGACACAGACATTAGTTTGGAGACGTCGTACCGTAGGAGTATCCACAAGCTGGTTTAGTGCAGCAAGAGTGGCACCCAAGTTGGTTTGAGGAGAGTTGTAGACTTCGAGGCCATCCCGCTCAAAGTCCCTCAGGAGGTCTCCGGCACGAAGGCCGTCTGCACGAGGTTCGTTGCCTTGCTGATGTGGCTAACGGGCGTCTGGTGTTGCGGGGGCTTGCGCCCCGAGGTTGCATTGCCTTGCCCGGTGTTGCCTAATTATTGACCTACGGGTGGGGCAGCTGCAATGAGTTCTTCTTGCCAACAAGTAGCTCTGGCGGCGTTGGTGCTCTCGCGCTCCACGCGTTGTTCGTCTGTTTCTCCATCCTGAGGTGGTACATCTGCAGAGACGACCAAGACCTCGCGATTTAGTGTCTCGAGCTCTTCTCCCGAATAATTCGGGGAGATAGTTGTACGGGTAATCTGGAACGTGAGGCGGTCCGGGCACGGCTCCCGGTTCACCCCGCGGTGATTGGGCCGCAGTAAGAGGTCGTTGAAGCTTCTTGAGGACATGGTACTGGCGAGCTGTGTGTTTGGGGTTCTCATGGATAGGGCAGGGTTCGTCGAGGTGACTCTTGCAGCTTTCGTGATCTGGTGTCTTGGTTCTAGATTCGATCTGGATCTTGCGCTTCATGTAGTGGGATGCTACGTGAGTTGCGTTCCGCAATTCAAGAGGCATGATGGATGATGATGATGTCCTAGGAGGGCGTTTGACGCGCTCGCAGACTTTGATTGTGTCGGAGAGCATGCCTCGACACGATCGATCCCAGCGATCAGGTAGCTAGGGTTGGGTGGGTGGGTGTCACACCTGTTTTCCGAAGGGAAACCAAGTGCATCTCATATGTGCGCCAGGATCAGTTTACACACATATGATAGACAAAATAAGTGGAATATCATTAATAGTATTTAAACGTATCTCAGAGTTTAACCACTTATTACACTCATGCAGGAGACTCGAAGGTCTCAAACAACGGAAAACGATAACTATTCGTCAAGTCTTCGTCTTCCGCTCCCACAGGCACTTGACTGGGGGTCCGCAAGCCTCAGAACTCATCGTAGTCATCGTAGAAATCACCTCCAAAGTTCTCCTCTGAACAGCGATAAGCAAGGCTAAGCACACTTATGGTTGGAGCTCAGCAAGTGGGGGAAGATGCAATGCTATCAAGGTAGGCTATGGTTTTGCAGCAGGTAGCATTTTAATGTTGGTCAAGTTTTATTTAAAGAACGCCTAATTACTAGGTGTAAGTTCATACCAACCCACCTAAGAAAACTTTAGTACAAAACAACCCCAAGCTCATCGAGCTTCACCAAACCACGATTTATTCTCATCTTAAAGTTTATTAATCATGTGAGGGTCCAAGCCGCTCATGACCGTGAGCACGGCTGATCGATCAGTTTTACACTCGGCAGAGGTTTGCACACTGTACCCACAGTTCGCGTAAAAGCTCCGAAGAACTTCAAACCCAACCATGCGATACTGGCCAAGAACCATACCACACTTCCGAGGTGTGATTGCATAGGGACGCTACGAAGCCACTACAAAGGCATGCAAAAGACTAACGACCCGCATAGTTACAGATCAGGGCAGACCATAACCCTCCCTAATGAGGACCATGTGTGGTTCGAGGACCAGTGGATGGTGGCTTCCTTGTGTGATGAGTGATTGACAACGTTGTGTGGACTGATTCTTGGTTAAGTATTGCAGATGCAGGTTGCAACTTGACTGGTGTTGGTGCAAGTGAAGAACAAGCGCGAAAGGTCGTCGCCGGTGAGGCCTCCAGGTGTCGAGAAGACAAGTAGGCTTCGTTCGAGGGACCTAGTGGCCAGCAGGGTCGAGTGCGGACCGCATGGTGGCATGAACAACAAGATGAAGTCATGGACGATTTCTTGGTAGAGCCTCAAAACCAAGGTCGAGCCGGGACTACGTGGGAGCCGAGTCATGAGTGGCGATTGGCGGAGGCTACACCGAGTTCGCGGGGTTTCCAATGGTTCACCAGAAAACCACTGGGTTCCTTGGTTGATCCGCAAAGCCAAGACCGGAGAACCGAAGACGGTGCTGCAGTCGACGTAGTCCGGAGACTTCGAAGCGGAGGACACGCGTCGAGATTGCAAGGCTTGCGTCGAGACTAAGCAGGTTGCGGTCGCTGGGCATCCGTCCGATGGAGCGATGACAAAGATTTCCGATTTCTCCCTCGAGGGACATGTATCCCTAATTAGCTAGCAAGGGTATTTTAGACGTTTGGTTGCCTCCTATATAACCCAAGACGTGAGAGGATGGCAGTAACCTCTTGGAACCCTAGTTCATTTGCTTTCCTATTTTCCCTTCCTATTTTCTTAGGATTTCCATAGGACTAGCTTGAGAGCTTCATGGTGAGATTTTGTGAGAGGGTTGGATGATCGGGCGGCAAGCTGGACCTTGTATGAACCTTCTTGGTATGTATAGATGATTCGGCGTGGTTCCTCAAGGCTATGTTGTGTTGTTCCCGGTTGTTCTTGGTGGTGATTTTCGGTGCCCTCTCTTGGTGGTTTTCTCGGTGTGTTTTCGGGATCTTTCTCTTGGGAATTTGATGGGGGAAATTCGTGTGAAACCTTCGTGGTTCTTTTGCCTCTGATTCCCCTCCCAAATCCTTGAGTTAAGGGGCTCGATTTTGGGGTTTTCGGTGTTCTAGGGTTAGAGGAGTTCTTGGCGGGATTTCTTCTATTCCTCTTGATTTGACAAATTTTGGTGGACCAAATCATGGCTATGGACTCCTCATGAGGTGTTCCTATTATCCCCAAAGTCTTGTTCAAGTCCGTGGAGAGATTCGGGAGATCGAAGTTTGGATTTGGAGGAGTTGACCCGCGGGTGCTGTTCATCCCGAGCTGCCCAGGCTACACCAGTCTGATCGGTGCTCTTGACCGGTCTGACTGGTGCGAGTCACTTGTGGTATTTGCCTTGGGTGAACTGCTTGACTCGTGTGTCTTTGGTTCTTGGTGCTGCTGGTCAGTTCTTGGTTGGTTTGGAGTTGGTTTGTTAGGTTTTGTGTAGGGTTTTCCTTCCGTGCAGGTTGTGTTTTGGGGGTGTTTTTATTCCAGGGCCTAGAGAATTCACTGAGGCTTTCTGGAACGCTTGTTATGCGGCTGCTGTAGCCACCAGCCTGACTGGCTCTGTCCACCGGTCTGACCGGTGTCACCAGTCTGACCGGCGCAGGACATCAATCTGACCGGTGCAGCACAGGCAGCAAGGCGTGCAAATTTCTGTTGTGCGTGTTGGTGTGTTTTGTCTTGGGAGGTTGTTTGTTGGTTCCTAGGTCCAGTAGCACTTCAGTGGTTGCGTGGACTTGGCCAACTTGGGTAGTGAGTCGGAGACGTGTGTTGGAAGCCGTGTTCGTCTTGTTGGAGTGTCCATCTCCTTCGAGAAGAATTTTTATCGGCTCCCATTCACTCCCCCCTCTCTGGTTCGCCGTATCGGTCCTTCAAGTGGTATCAGAGTCGGTTTGGGTCTTTATTGACTCTAACCAGTCTAAGATCCAAGGATGGCGTATCAGGAACGGGGTTTGGGTCCACCACACTTTGATGGCAAAAACTACCAGATGTGGAGTAAGCGGATGGCAGCGTTCCTCCGTGGAAAGGGTCAGATGGATGTCACGGTGGACACAGACTATGTCCAGCCGATGGACTTTCTTGCTCCAGGATCGAGGGACATATCCGACACCAACAATATGGTGGACGACTACTTGTTTCGTGCTTTGTGTTAGCTTGAGTTCAATCGGGTGCACACCGAGCACTTGGCTTGTAGAATCTGGTCGGTGTTGAAGGAATCTCATGTTGGGAATGCCTAGGTTCAGGCTCGGATGTATGCGACCTACCGGAGAGAGTACGAGAACTTTACTCATCTCCCCGGTGAGTCCATCGATGCCTTGTTTCAGAGGTTCACAGCGGTTGTGAACAACATGAGGGCCAATGTGGACGTGCTCCCGTACAATGATCATGATAGAGTTGTCAAGCTCTTACACTCTTTGGATCATATGATTTGGGGTGGAAAGTTCGAGGCCATTGTGGAGTCGGAGAAGTATGACACTCTGACCATGAACGAGCTGTTCTCGAAGCTCAAGTCGGCTGAGGTGGATTGGGGCATGATAGCCAAGATCGAGGGCCCGACTGACTCTCATAGTCTCGCCCTCACCGGTGGTTCGAAAGGAAAGGCTAACACTAACCCATCCACCAGGATGTTCTCTTTGTTCTCTTTGATGTCTATGCCAGATGAGGAGTTCGATGTGCTTGGAGAGGACGAGCTGGCGCTCCTGACGAGGCGGTTCGATAGGCTGCACAAGAACCGGGTGAACACGAGGAGGAACACGAGGACATGCTTCCAGTGCGGCAAGCCGGGACACTTCGTCGCCGACTGCCCGAATAAGGTCGAGAACAAGGATGGCTACAAGCACAATTCAAGAACGGATGGCAAGTGCCGGTCGGGGCGCAACCACAAGAGCAAGCACAAGAACAAGCACAAGGACGAGCGACGATCGAGGAAGAAGGAGAGCCAAGGCAAGGCCCGAGCGATGGTTGGAGCGAGCAACGTCGACTCCAGTTCCGTGTATGTTGACCGTTAATAGTTGTATCAAAGTTCGTTTAGACTTGCAAGCGGACAAACCTCCCATCGTAGTCAAGGGACCCTTCTTCCATTGAGTGGTGAACCCAAGGTAACGAATCCATGGAACAAATGTGTGACGCAAAAGATGATCTAGTAAAGCCAAGTAACTTCAATCTTCGGTAAAGAGAAACCGTAATGCATCTAGATAAAGAACACAAAACGAATCTAATCTACTAAAGACCAGAGGTAACAAACATAGATAGGGTAAATAAACCAATCTAGAGAGATCGGGTTAAGCCTTTTGTTGAAGTTCCAAGCAAGAGAAGAAGTAGCAAATCGAATCTTATTAGAAGCTTCTTTAAATCGTGGTTTCCCATCTGACTCCGAAAACGCCCACATTTCGGAACCCCTGTTCTGTCACTACGTATTCCTATTCATGCGGGTAGTCTAGGGCAAGTCCAAGGACAAGTCGAGTTCTTTCGGAAGATCCGGCGTGTACCTCTAGCCACCGCGGCTACAAGAACACCTTATGTAATCTATCTGGAGTATAGATCTGAATAAGCAAAGCCGATCGAAAAATGAAATTATCGAAGAAACGCTTGATCGCTAGAAAAAGATTCAACTTGATAATTCAACTAATACAATGATACATAAACAAGACCACCACCGGGATCCTACCTTGATCTTGCTTCTAGCTCCGGGAACTCCGACGTGGTCTTCCTTGCAAGGTTCCCACGTCGGCTAGGGAGACCCTAGTCAACTAGCTCGACCCTCTCCTCTCCGGGATGGTGTCCCTCTCTTCTCTGCTCCTCAGCGGCCGATGACGAATTGATTCCTCCGTGGATCTCGACCTCAGAGCTATAAATAGCCTGAATGGCGGCTAGGTCAAAGGAGGGGGCAAATGGGCCCTGGACTGGGCTGAGCCGGCAGGCCTGGGCCGACCGGCCAGGGCCCATCCAGGCCCAGTTCCCGGCCTCCTTCGCGTGGTGTCGGTTCCCGAGTCATCTAGAACCTTCCCCCTTCTGCATGTAGGCCCTTGTCGTCAGTTTCTCTCCGAGTTGGACGTAGCTCCTTGTCCCGCAAGATTCAACACTTTTCTGGTTAGGTCCTCGGAGTTTGTCATGTTCTCAGGTTAAGTCCCTGGCTTCTTGGAGTCAAGTTTGCTTCATTCCATGACTTGTACGGGGCTTCAAGGTCTTGTCACAAGGTGCTTGATGAACTTATCCCGGAAGTCTTGCTTTCAATGCTAAAACCCTGCATAAACACTAAACTCCAAACCGACATGCACAAGTGAACTTGTTATACCACGGGGGTTAGTACCAATGGATAAGGTATAAAACTTATGCCAATACCGAAGGTAAACTCATGACTAGGTTGACGGATTTTCACCGTCAACATCTTCCCCATGCTTGAACCTTGCTCGTCCTCGAGTAATCCTTCAATGGATATCATCGTTGCCCATCAATGTTTAAATTTTGCAATTGATCATACATGAGAAAACATAATGCTCTCAAAATTTTAATTTGTTAAGTTCCATAATGTACTAGCCTTCATCTCTGTGGAGGGTAGATCCTTAACTAAGCTTACCCCACAAGTATTAACATGCTCCCAAAATTTAAATAGATCTAAGAAATTTTGAAAATAAAGAACTAGATGAAAAAGAGCTAAACCTAGTTCACAAATTTAAATCATCTTGCATATTGCTCATGAACTCTCATCTCACTTTGTCTCTCAAGCCTACTTTTTTCTACTCCTTTCCCTCTCATAACATATATATGTGGTAGGCTTTATATGGAGATTTTGGGAAAGTTTAGTTCTACCAAGATATTACAAATGAGATGTTGTCAAAACAAGACAAGCTTCTAATGGTCTTACCAGGACTCATCAAAAAGGTCATTAGAAAATGATGTTCAATCAAGGAGGGGAAAGAGAAAAATACACACACTTGAGATAGGTGGGCATGTGCAAATGGTAAAAGAGTGATCCTGAGGCACAAATGAAGTCCTCGTTATCGGATAGCACATGGTTGGAAAATGAGTATGGATCTTTTAATCTTGAAGCCTTGAAATTCCTAATGCACTTTAGAGAACCGGGGAGTTCACTTTATTTTTGTTTTTACACGTTCTCACATTTTTTTCTTTTTCTCACATATATATATATATATATATATATATATATGTTTTTCTTTCTTTTTTACTTTCTTTCTTTCTTTCTTTTGAAAATTTTTATTTGCTCCCCTTCGAACTCTAAAATTGCATCGTACCTACCTCCTCCCCCATGCTTAGACGTTGCTCGTCCTCGGGCAAAGAGGTGATAAATAAAGTAGGTATCGGAAATACTTTTCCTTTGGAGAGATACTTGAGATCTTTCAATGTTGGCACCATCTTGCGATCTTCCTTGAATTGATGATCCATTCTCAACGATAGGTTATAGTCAAGGAGGTAATCACAAAATATGATATTTGGTTTTAAGGGTGGATATCCGGCGAGGTTTGTGAGATCTCCAATGTGGAGATACACAATGCACGGATAAAAGGCTAGCAAAAAGATAGATACGCAAAAACGGAATGACCAGCTTCTTAGTCTCGGGCCAGAGAAATCATGGCCTGCAATAACTTACTCAAAAATAAATCTTGTACACTAAGGTTTATGCACTCAAATATATATAAGGCTCTGGATAGGTTGAGCAAAACACAAGCGATATTCATGACAAGGTTAGCGATATTTTTGGGCATAAAAACCATCGTTAATCTATCTATAACTTGAGAGCACATAAAACACTATGGGTCTTTATTTTAATCATAACCTCCGCTAAAGATTAAGCTAGCATTTAGATAAATTCAGATTCATATTTTAAGATAGCACTAGCTTTAACATGCATAAATCAATTACAAAGATAAACAAAGCAGCAATTATAATCATATATCATCATGGCACAAATTTTGTAACTTTTCCAATGGTGTAAACAAGGTGGTGCCTTTATTAATAATGAAAACAAACTGAAATACATGCTGAAAATAAACTAACACACTTGCTGAAATTTAAATGAAAACTGAAAACATTACGCAAACACAAGCAAACAAAAGCTGAAAATTACAGAAAAAGGGAAAAGAAAAGAAAACTAAAGTTCCTCCTTCTTCCTAATCCTCCGCCGGTGGTTGATGTTGATAATCTTGGTAGTTGTACCCTTGCTCGTAGTAGGGTTGGACATCCCCTCCAACAAATTTATCCGGCTGCACTAGGTGAAGACGCCCAAGCTCATAGGCAATTTTTGCATTGCCTTCACCAAGTTGAGCCGTGTTGGATTGGATGGCTGCGACGTTTTGCATATTTCTCGCAACATACCCTCCAATTATGGCCATGCTTTGTTGTGGTTGGGGATATTGTGCGTAGGTCTCCACGAAGGTTACGTTGGGTACCACATAATTCGGTGGGGGTACCGGTGCACCACCCCCCCATGCTTGCATGTGTGGCCCTCCGTAATAACTTGGCGGAGTAGGAATCCCGCCAAATGGTGGTACATAGTTGGGTTGTGCACCACCCACTTGTGCGGAGGAGGATCCCTCCTCTACGATTCTTCCTCTTTTATTTTTCTTTGTCGGGATGAGGAGTCCCTCTTCCAACCAATCTTCCCTCCCTTGAATGCAAATCCTAAGCCTTGCGCCCGGAATGGGTAGGTACACCTTGGCCACATGAAAGCCTCCTCTCTCATCTCCACTAATATATTTACCTTGTTTCAAATACTCAAGACCGAGAGAGGTCCCACATAAAAGATGTTCGGGGTTTCTTGTGATCCCCGGCCTTAAAGAGATGGCCAACATAGAGAGGTAGCACCCCGAACCAATATCTCCGGATCCCAATGTTGCCTCGCAACACCATCGGTTGATCATGAGGTATGAGGGGTCTATTGGATGCTTGGCAATTAAAGCCGAGTAGAGCCAATTCAACTCCGTGTCGGTCACCTTCGTCTCCCTCATCCTCCCCATAATCCTCTTGCACATCCAATAGTGGAATACTTGCATAATGGGGTTGCGGATGCAATTGCGTTGTTGGTGGGCCTCTCCAGAGATCAGATTCCAAAATCCATCTAACAAGTCGTATGGCACGTCGACCTTCTCCAGAGCTCCCTTTTGGAACCCAAGTAGCTCCCTAACATACTCGTAGGGAACCACTTGTTGGATTCCCTCCAAACGGAATGATAAACTCTGCACCCCCTCATCAAGGATAGGCTCAATAGTCATCAAGATTTCCAAGGCAAACTCCTTGTGGGTGTTTGCCGACACCCGGTTGGAGAATTGCACCCATCCAAGGTGCCCCAACATATAATATACGTCCGTGCCAAAACCCAAATAGTTGAGTGCTTGATCGTCGAACTCGACGTTTGCCACAAGCTTCTTCTCAAGACGAGAGAGTTTCTTCTCCTCCTCCTCCGACAATATGATGAAGCCATATGTGGAATACCGCGGAGTGTATGGAGGTGGCGCGGATGAACAGGTCGATCGATGAGGTGGGACGGGCGGCTCCTCCGTACGCCCTTGAGGTTCGGTAAACCTCATGGACGTGCTCCTTGTTGCCCTCATGCCACCAAGGAGGAGAGTGTCGTTCCTCCTTGGCGGTGCCGTGTCCTCCTCCATGCTCCGAGGAGACTCGGAAACCGAGTGCCTCCTCGAAGACGTCGTCGAAGACGGCTTGGATGACGATGACCCCTTCTTCTTGGTGAAGAGACTTGTGGTTTTCTTCCACATGATTGCAGCACTCTTCTCTCTACTAAAATTCTGGGTTGCAACCGGTAACTAAGCACTTAAAATCTTACTTCAGAATGTGGACTTTGAGTGGATTAAGGGTGTGTATTGTTTGTGCTATCAAGTGTGGGAAGGTTGGCTATGTCTACGGTGGTTCTGGGCACAAAAACTTGAGCACACAAACTGAGGAAGGAGAGGGATGCTTGCCTGCAGAAGACGGGAGCCGGCAGGCTCCTTTTGTAGGGGAGGCCGGCCGGCCTGGGCCGACCGGCCTGGGTGGCCGCGTGCCTCTCCCCGCCTCGGCTTTCTTCAAACACGATCATTTCTCCTCCAGGACCTCCTTGCCCGCGTGCTCCACGAGTTGCACCGCCCAAACGCTCTCGTCCACTCCTTTTCTTGCATTATTGGTCCTTCCACTTGATGCTTCATGTTTGAGTCATGTCCATGCTCCCTTGCTCCACTTGCTTCACATGCAACCATGAAATTCCTGCAGAGTCATGCTAGCTGCCCACCCATGCTTGTCCTTTCCACATGGTCTTGATGAAAGTTGATGAAAAGGCATCCAATGGTGCATGCATGATTAACTTTAACTAGATTGCCTCCCTCTAAGCATGTTTAAGGCTAAGCACTTCTCTAATTTCGAAAATTAAAAATATTTCAAAGCTATGGAGAGCTCAAACATAAATTTAGAGAAGTTTTAAACAAATGTAAGTCGAAAATATTTTTCGACTACGTTGATATTGGTCTCACCGGTATAGTTTGCCTTCATTGGTTGAGAGCAAACTTTTCCCGGCTTGATCACGGGGGCATAGGTTTAGGTTCTAATTTTGGCCAAATGAGAGAGATTTTGAATAAAATAAAATCAAATGAGGCTTAGAAAAATTCTAATCTTAGAGAAACCAAGGATATAGATTTTTAAACCAACCAAAAGTTTAGTTTCTATGTTCACGCGAGTCCTACCACGTGCTGAAAATTAACACCTAAGTATAAGTCGTGGCTCTACTCATGTGTTTTTAGCATGAAAAACAAGTCAACCACAACACCATAACTAGGATGAATGGTTGAGTTAGGTTCTAAATTTATTTGGTTGTGGTTTCTCGAAAAGAAACAAACACACACATAGGAGGGTTCATGTAAAGGGTTTATGATCAAACAAAATATTCAACCAAGAATTATGTCTCTAATATTGTTCAACCACCTCTAAGTATAATGTCTTTGCGTAATAAAATTCAAAACTGAATTATTAAAAAGACTCGAAAACATGGACTCGAGTTGTCCTCCCGGTAGCTTATTCTTGACCCGACGAAACGGGTTGCCTCCCGCCTAGCGCTTCGTTTATAGTCCATAGCTAGACTTCTTCACTTGATTACTTCGGATCAATGCTCTTTGCGGGCATTGCAATCTTGGGTACCCACTTCCGCACCATCTTGGGCACGGGATTATCTTCTAGTTTAGTCATTTTTTTGGTCTTCACAGGCGGCTTTTCTTCCTTTGTCTTGACGGATGCAACATCTTCCTTGACTTTCTTCACGTCCTTCTTCTTCGGCTCTTTCTTCTTTTTCAGCCCTTCCTTCTTCCTTGGTTCTTCCTTAACAACACGACGATGAGGTGGAACATCTTTAACTTCAATCATATTGCATGCCTCAAGTCGTGGTCGGAACATGAAGGAACTCCTTTCTCCGTTAATATCGAACATGATCTCCCCCTTGCCAACATCAATAGTAGCTCCCACGGTCTTGAGGAAAGGCCTCCCAAGGATGAGTGGCGGCTTCTCCCTCTCTCCCATCTCGAGCACCATGAAGTCGACTGGGATGAAGTGGTGTCCGACCTTCACGGGTACATCTTCGGCAATGCCCAAGGGATAGCGAATGGAGTTCTCTCCCAACTCCAAACACATACCCGTAGGCTCCAACGGTACGCATAGCTTCTCGAACACATCCCTTGGCATGATGCTGACACTTGCTCGAAGGTCGCATAACGCCTTCTCGAAATTGAATGAACCAACGGAACATGGAATCGTAGGGCATCCGGGGTCCTTTTGATTCTCTAGCCCATTAGCAATAGCGACACTACACTCCTCGGACATCTTGACATGATCAACCTCGAGTGTTGCTATCTCATATTTATTTGCAGGTATGTCTTTAAAGTAACGAGAATATGTAGGTACTAGTAGGGCATCTAATAATAGCATGTTGATGCTAAGTCTATGCACAACCTCCACAAACTTCTCAAAGTGGTTGTCAAGTTTACCTCGGAAGTAGCTTGTTTTGAGTTGTGGTATCCTCGTGTCTTCTTCCGGCATCTCAAATTCGGGCTCTTCGGTGATGATTCCCGTAACTTTTTCTTAGCAATTCCTTCTATCTCGGCGGATGGTTTAAGCTTCCTTGCTTTCGCGGGATGTTCCGAATCTTCGGTCTCCTTTCCAGAACGTGCTTGAATGGCCTTCGATGATTCGGGACTTTAGGTTGTCCCAGAAGCTTCCCTTCATCATTAGTGAGGCGCCCGGCAAGTTGTCTCACTTGTGTTTCGAGCATCTTCATCATGTTGAGCACTTGATGGTTGGAGCTTCCGACCTTCGTCACTTTGCTATCGATGTTCTCCAACACCTTATCTATGGTCTTCAACTTGGTGACTATGTCCTTGTTGATCTTGGCTTGCTCGTCCACGAATTCCTTCAATTGTATACAAAGCGGAACTGAATTCATAATGGATGAGCTTGCATTGAATTGAGGTCTACCTTTCCTGTAGCGGAAGTTCGGCAATTCTCCCTTCCTCATGTAGTCGAGCACTTTGGCTTCCTTCGGACAATCTTTGTGGACATGGCCGTACTCTCCACAATCTTTGCATGTGGATCTTGCTTCGGCGGCCTTCAAGTCTTGATCCTCTTTCTTTTCTATCTCCATCTTCTCCAACCTCCTCATGAGTGAATAAATCTTGCCTTCAAGTATGTTCTCCTTTTCCACTTGCAAGACTCCTTTGACGTTTCCCGTGGGTTGAACCGGATGTAGGCGTCCAGATGACGCCGATGTGTCATTATCCGCGACCTTCTTGAATAGAGTGAAAGCTTTCGTCGGTGTAAGCTCGATGATAGATCCTCCCGCCGATGCATCGATGATCTTCCTTGACGCCATGGTGAGTCCTTGATAGAACTTTTGCACGAGGTCTTCCTTCGTGAACTTGTGATATGGAACCGCCCGAGTGTACTCATTGAAGCGCTTGAATGCCTCCGAGATAGTTTCCGTAGGATATTGAGCAAAGGTGGTAATCTTATTACGCAAGCTTTGAGTTTTACCCGGCGAGTAGTATTCCTTCATGAAAACTTTCATGAACGTGTTCCAATTTTGCACCGTCTCCGCCGGTTGAGAGTGGAACCCTTGCAAAGCCTTCCCGAGTAGTGAGAATAGAAAAAGCCTTGCCCTCATTTGATCTTGAGTCACCCCATCCATGTTGAAAGTCTGACATAGTTGAATGAATGCTTGGAGGTGAGGTTCGAATCCTCTTTACCGGTGAAGGGTGAATGTTGCACCATGCGGATTGTTGAGGTCTTGATCTCGAACGGTGTTCCGATCTCCTCAAGATTCAAGATTGGTAGGTCAATGATGTCCGGGGTGCATAGCTCCCCAATCTTGCGCTCTTACGGTTGGTCACCCATCGGTGGAAGTCGATTCTCCCGAGGACTCTGAGGTGGTGAATTCTTCAGAGATTTCTTCGATCCTTTGTCTTCTGACTTCGAATCTACAAAATCCAGCTTTTTAGCTTGATGTGCTTTGATTCTCCTTAGCCTGTAAAGTTTTTCTGGATCATCCATAAAATTATCGGGTTTGTTGGAGAGGTAGTTGTCCATCTCCTGTTAGGGTTAGCAATAAACAAAATATGCAAAACTAGAAAGTAAAAACAATACTATGAAAACTTGGATTAGACAAACTAGATTAGATTTATTTTGAGGATGATCAAAGTTTAGTAGATGCAAAAAGAAAAACTAAAAGAAAACTGAAAATTACAAAAAATCAATAAAAGATCAAATCTTAATCACTTGTTCCCCGGCAACGACGCCAGAAAAAGGGGCTTGTTGACGATTAATAGTTGTATCAAAGTTCGTTTAGACTTTCAAGTGGACAAGTCTCCCGTCGTATTCAAGGGTCCCTTGATTCCCCTCTACCTGGCGAGGATGTCCGCCATGCTCTCCGGGAATATGACGTTGTTGGTCGAAGCCATCGAGTTGCACGAAGAACCTTGCTTCCCTTCTACCTAGCGCGCTAACTGCAAATGGTGAGATATAGACAGCCCACTGGGGTGTTAATCCCTGTTGTTTAGTTGTTCGGTGAGGTGGAATCTAAGGCTAAGAACTCAAAGGTTGTGCACGAGCACACAGAACATAGAGAACACGGCGAGTTTATACTGGTTCGGGCCTCCGGAGAGTAAAACCGTACATCCAGTTGTCGGTGTAGATTGCTTGAGGATTGCATATATTACAAGGTGTCGCCTCGCCCACCTTATATTGGCCAACTGTTGACGGTTAATAGTTGTATCAAAGTTCATTTAGACTTGCAAGCGGACAAGTCTCCCGTCGAAGTCAAGGGACCTATCTTCCCTCGAGTGGTGAACCCAAGGTATCGAATCCGTGGAACAAATGTGTGACGCAAAAGATGATCTAGTAAAGCCAAGTAACTTCAATCTTTGGTAGAGTGAAACCCTAATGCATCTAGATAAAGAACACAAAACTAATCTAATCTACTAAAGATCGGAGATAACAAAGATAGATAGGGTAGATAAACCGATCTAGAGAGATCGGGGTAAGCCTTTTGTTGAAGTTCCAAGCAAGAGAAGAAGTAGCTAATCGAATCTTATTAGAAGCCACTTTAAATCGTGGTTTCCCGTCCGACTTCGAAAACGCCCGCCTTTCAGAACCCCCGTTCTGTCACAACGTATTCCTATTCATGCGGGTAGTCTAGGGTGAGTCCATGGACAAGTCGAGTTCTTTCGGAAGATCCGGCATGTACCTCTAGACACCACGGCTACAAGAACACCCTATGTGATCTATCACTAGAATAGATCTAGAATAAGCAAAGCCGATCGAAAAATGAAATCATCAAAGAAACGCTTGATCGCTAGAAATAGATTCAACTTGATAATTCAACTAATACAATGATACATAAACAAGATCACCACCAAGATCCTTCCTTGATCTTGCTTGTAGCTCCGGGAACTCCGACGTGGTCTTCCTTGCAAGGTTCCCACGTCGGCTAGGGAGACCCTAGTCAACTAGCTCGACCCTCTCGTGTCCGGGATGGTGTCCCTCTCTTCTCTGCTCCTCGGCGGCCGATGACGAATTGATTGATGTGTGACTCTCAACCCCGGGGCTATAAATAGCCCGAATGGCGGCTAGGTCAAAGGAGGGAGCAAATGGGCCCTGGACTGGGCAGGGCCGGCCGGCATGGGCCGACCGGCCTGGGCCCATCCAGGCCCAGTTCCCGACCTCCTTCGCGTGGCGTCGGTTCCCGAGTCTTTTAGATCTTTCCTTCTTCTGCATGTAGGCCCTTGTCATCAGTTTCTATCCGAGTTGGATGTAGCTCCTTGTCCCACAAGATTCGGCACTTTTCTGGTTAGGTTATCGGAGTTTGTCATCTTCTCGGGTTGAGTCCCTGGCTTTTTGGAGTCAAGTTTGCTTAATTGCATGACTTGTACGGGGCTTCAAGGTGTTGTCACAAGGTGCTTGATGAACTTATCCCGGAAGTCTTGCTTTCAACGCTAAAACCCTGCATAAACACTAAACTCCAAAACCGACATGCACAAGTGAACTTGTTATACCACGAGGGTTAGTACCAATGGGTAAGGTATAAAACTTATGCCAACACCAAAGGTAAACTCATGGCTAGGTTGACGGATTTTCACTGTCAACAGCGTACTCCACCTCGAGCTCAAGCAGCAGTGAAGATGAAGGTGATCGTCGCAAGAGCAAGAAGTCGTCAAAGAACCTGAGCGAGCTGAGCTGATTCGCTAGAGACAGCTTCTGCACCTTGGCGCTAAGCTCCGGCAGCAAGAAGAGCACACAGAGCGACTCGGACTCTGACTCCGACGACGAGGTGCGTGATGAACTCCCCTTTTTGCGGCAGGAGAATGAACGTCTTGGCTTGTTGCTTGATAATCGTGATGACATGCTTAGAGAGGCTAAGAAAATGAGGAAAGAGCTTAGGGCTTCACTCGGGGATGCTTGGACTGGAGTGGCTAAGCTAGAAACTTAGAATTTGGATGCTAAGCTTGAAATTGACTCTCTGAAAGCTTCACCTGTTGTTTCTGATGATGTTGAATGTGCTGATTGCTCTATTTTCCTTGCTGATTTTGCCTTGTTTAAGGAAAAGCATGCCTCCAAGTGTGAGGAACTAGATGTGCTTAGGGTTGAAGTGGCTGAGCTTAAGTCTAGACCTGCTTTGTTAGGTGCTTGTACTTCTTTCCCTGTCTTGCATGCTAAAGTTGATGAGATGCATGCTTACACTGGTTCTCTTGAGGCTAAGCTAAAAGAACTAATTCCTACATCTTGCTCTACCTGTGAAATGCATGCTTTGAAGAATTTGGAACTTGCACACTATGTTGATCGCTTGTAGAATGAGAATGATGAGCTGAGAAAGTTGATGGGTTGGTTGTCTGGTCATGAGCCTCAGTTGAGGATAATGATCGAGACATTCAAGAGGCAGGTTGGTGAGGGACTTGGGGCAAACAAGGTTGGTGAGGGAAGTGGAGAAAACATTCCATAGCCACCAAAAACCCACCACAAAAATGATTTCCCTCCTAAACCTAACCATCTTCGGAACTGACTAGACACAACCCCAGCTCCACCTGTGTTTTCCCCACAAACACATGATTTCCAAAAGCCTATCAAGTTTGTGAGCACTTACGGGAAAGTGTTCTTTGCGAAGGAAAGGGAGAAGGCTAGTGAGGAGAAACTGGTAGAGAAGTCGAGTGGAGAGAAACCAAGTGAGCAGCCCAAACCCAAGCCGAAACCTAAGCTTGTGAGGTTCCATTGTGGCTTTTGTGGGAGAGATGGTCATAAGGATGAGTTTTGCTTCAAGAGGAAGCGAGAGGAGAGAATGGCGAAGGAGTGGGCTAACAAGGACAAGTACCACCCTTCCGATGGTGTGGTTGAGCCTCGTGTGCAGATGCCCAGGGCTAAGGCAAGTGTGAGGACAGTTCCAGCTTGGGGAGAGCGAAAGGCTGTTGGAGGTGTTGCTGGCCGGGCTACACCGGTCAGACCGGTGAGGGGCACCGGTCGGGCCGGGTGCGGGCACGGACGAGCGGCAGTTCGGGTTTCGTGCTCGTACAGGTGCGAGGTTTGGTTCTAGAGGTCGTGGTTCTGGTGGTTGGGTCGGAGAGTTTGCAAGAGGTCAGTTTGCTAGGCGTTCTCCCCCTCGTGCTCAATACGGGGATGGGAGGATCCGTAGCTTTGAGATGGAAAGGAGGGATGGTCCACGGGCTTTCTTTTGTGGTTTTGGTCCTCCTCCAGGTAGAGAGGGTTGGTTCCCACATGGTGGTTACCGTGGTGGTGTTCATGGAGGTTGCTTTGGTAGGAAAGATGGTTTGGTTTGTGCTAACCCCACTTTCGAGCAAATGGCTTGGTACTGGTTTTACTCGTTTGGTACTAACCCCAGTGCTAAGTCGTTTGTTTGCTCATGTGCTCGTTTTTGAATTTCAGGTGGGAGACTTGAAGAACATTTGGTTGATTGACTCCGGTTTCTCGAGGCATATGACCGGACACAAGGGGTGGTTCTCAAGTCTCGTCCTGGTGGTGACAAGGAGGTACATTACTTTTGGGGACAATGGGCGTGGGCGTGTGCTTTCAGAAGGTGAGATTAAGGTGAGTGACAAGATCACTCTTAGGCGTGTAGCTCTTGTTCAATCGCTTGGATACAATTTGCTTTTTGTGCCTCAGCTGTTGGATGAGGGTTTTGAGGTGTTGTTTCGGCCTGGTGGTTCTCGTATTTTGGATTCTCGAGGGGACCTTGTCTGTATGGTCGTTCCCGAGGGTCAGGTGTTTCGAGCTGAGCGTTGCTTCTTGGCAGGTTCTTCGAGTGAGTTGTGGAAGTGGCATAGGAAGTTGGGTCACTTGAGCATTGATCTTTTGTCTCACTTGAGTAAACTCAGTTTGGTCCGAGGATTGCCACAGTTGAGGCTTGAGAAAGAGTGTGACGCCCCAGGTTTTTAATTAACGTTAATAGCCGGTCAAATGGTCAACCGTGGTCAAACCTAGGTCAACCTGGGCCCTCACCTCGAAAAACTCACTAACCCACCCTAGTGACCCTAATTGAATAGTAAACACACTTGTGGGGCCAACCCATGGTCAAAGGTTGGGTCAAACCCCTTGCCACCCTAGTGTCCACCGGTGTCTGCCGGAACTTTTGCCGCATTCTCCAAAATTCACCTAAACACTTAAAATTCTAACTTTATGAAAGTTGTAGATCTTGTTGAGGGACACAACTTTCATGTAGATTGGCATTTCAAATTTTGAGGGGAAAAACTTGAAAAACCAAGTGCAAGGTAGAAATCACTGTTTGCCAATACAGGCTGACATTCAAAGTTGGCATTCAAATATCTTCAAATCTAAGCAGAAAAACCCTATATAGCCTTTGTAGAAAATGTTGCTGGTAGCTAGATCTACAACTTTTGTATTTATCACTTGGTCCAGTTCTATTCAAAAATTTTGAGAAAAATCGTTTTGAACCGAGCACCAGCAACACAGTTGAGCCAGAGCGTCGCCGCGCGCGACGTCGTGCGCGCCCGCGCGCCGCCGTCGGCGCCCCGCCGCCGGCCTTGCTCCGGCGTCCGCGCCCGCACCTCCCGAGGCCGCGCACGGACCAAGGTGTGCTCCGCCCGAGCCAACCCGTGCCCCAACACGTCTCCCCGCCCTAGGTTGCGCCGAATCCGCGCCGGCCGCGCGCGTGCGTACGCGCGCACGCGCGGACCGCCGGTCCGTCGGCGGTGTCGCCGCCGTACGCGCGCCGCCCGGGCCCCGTAGCACGGCCGGGAGCATCTTGCGCCGTCATCCTTCGTCACCCCGAGCTAATGCCCCCTCGCGCCCCTCCGCGCGCCGCCGCGTGCTCCTCCCCGCCATTGCCGCCGCCGCACGGAGCTAGAGCTCTCCGCTCGTGCTCGCCGCCGGCCAACTACTCTGGTAGCGCCCTTAGGCTCCAGTAGACCACCCCAGCTCGCTTATTGCCCAACACATCGCCCCCTAGCCGTGTTTCCCCGAGCCGCCGCGGCCACCGCCGCCGGCCGCCGTCGAAACCCGTCACTGACCGCTTCTCCACCCCAACGCCAGCCACCTACGGCCCCTAGGTGAGCTCTCGGTCGCGCTCGGCCGCTTGCCCGGCCGGCGGCGCCACCGGCTCGCCGGAGCTGACCACACCCGCGCCGCCCTCCCCGGCCAAGGGCTACATTGCTACGATTTCAATCTTTGTGAGGTGTGACCTGGTTGCTTGAAAGCCTATCTAAGTTTCTTTACAGTTCAGTCCACCGCCTTGTAAAATGCCTAGAAATTTGTAGAAAAATCAGAAAATTCCCAAACCAATTTTGTAGGATTCAGGATGATAAATCCCACCTCTTTTGCTATATACTCATGGCTGGATTCTAAATAGTTTTGGCAGGAAAAATACAAATGTGTTAAACCAAGATCTGTCATAACATGAAATCCATAACTTCTTTGTGGCCCAGTTTTGGATATGTTGTGTGTTAGGATATGACTAGATGTTGTGCCAAACATTGCACAAAGTTATGCAGTAGATCTTGCTAAATAAATTCTTTTCCTTTCCTGCAGTAACTTATTGGATGATTTTTCCTGTTAAATATATTTATGTTCTTGACCTCAACTTGTGCACACTGTCTTGTAATGCCAAAATACAGATCTTGTGAATTAATCATGAATTTTGGATTAACAGAAATAATTATTCTTGATTTATGCATGTGTTCCTTTGTAAATTAATAAACCAAGTTCAGTAGAGATTCCATGTGAACATGCTGGTTCTTTAGACTTGTTTAGGACCAGAGAGCCTGCACATGAAAGTTTGGATCAAATTGATGCATATTTATTTTTGTATGCATTTAAGTTGAATCACTAGCTAGCCTTTGTTATTTTCCATAATATTTAATTTCCTAGCATCCAACACTTACATGTGGGTCCAATGGACCAGGATAGGTGCTAGTAGGCTTAAGAAACACTCATTTAATTTTTGTTAATTTAATTGATTAATAAAAAGCTTAAATTCCCTTTTAATATTAAAGGGAAAGTAAATAAAGAAAAACCCCTAATTAATTCTTTTTCCTTTTTGAAGATATTATTTAATATAATTAAAAGATAATTAAATATCATCACTGATCAGAAAGTAATTCATAAATAAAAATATTAATTGTACCTCTACTGGTGAAGGTAAAAGGAATTAAAGCTTTCACATGAAATGACAAGTATAACAAAAATCTTTATCCGAATGTTCAATAAAAGAGTAACCCATGTACAACTAATAACCTTCCTAAAAGAGGAACACTATATAGGTGCTTGTTAAGGTGAATATGACCAACCCAGAGTTGGATAAGACAACGAACTATCACATCACCTGAATTGCATTGCATTCCGTGTAGATCTTCCGGACGGAGATTACTCCCTTGTCCCGGAAACCGAGGAAGGAGGAGCGGAAGGTTCTCTGCAGTACGTGGAAGTGCTCGACACCGAGGGTTCCCAGGCTAACCTAGCTGACGAAGCCAAGCTCCGGTGCATCTAACCTAGTTTTAAAATTCTTTATTCAATTATCTATGAATGATTGTGCATTTACGTTCAGGAGTTGAATGAAACCCAACATGCATGATCCATAGGTACCTTTGTCCTTACTAGCATGATAGGTCGATAGCTGCCATGCTATAGGACCGTTACAAGTCGGGTGATGACCTCACTCGCGAGAATAGGTTCCTAGATAGGAATCACAATATATCCTAAATGGATTGCTCACGTGGTAAGAGCATGGGATCTGGGCTCCGGTCGAGTGGTTATGTGGGTTATGTTTTTGAACGTACCAGACATTTGCCGGGAATGGGACCGGTAAGCCTAATACCTTAATGAGGCAGCGAGGGATCTTACTATTACTACTCTTGGGATTCGCTCTCACGGCTAGCTACCGGTGGTGTATGGTGACTCCGGGTATCTCGCGGGGTATGCCGGATATCCTGCACCAAAGACTGTAAGATTCGATCCCGACCCGAGGATTTTTGGGGACGGCCTGGGAAAGTTGTTCTCGCGGGGACAGCCTACCGTGTGTTTGGGTCTACCTTGCAAGGTTTAAATCAATCGATTGTCGGCCTCTCACCGTTATCCGAGACTACTTACTCCACTAGTCATGAGATCCCTAGAGATGGAAGCTGATGAATTTCATGCTTGATTAATTGTATTGTACAACTTTGTTTGTATTAGTTGGCTAATGTAGTAAAGATTAAACCTACTAGAACTTGTGCTAAAATCTTGAAAGTAAGGACCTACTCTTTGTTACTTTTTAGCAAAAGAAACCCAGTAGCCAAAAAGCCTCTCATGGTCTAGATTGGTGAAGTAGTTATCACCGACGGGTAAGTCTTGCTGAGTATTAGTATACTCAGCCTAGCTATAATGTGTTGATCCAGGTAATGCCTTCAGTGATGTGTGGCCCGGAGAGATCCCGCCCGGCTGGGAGCTGGAGTGGGTGGAGGACGACTACTGAAAGCATCATGGATGGCCTCCCGTGGTGTCTTCGCTTCCGTTAGTTTAATTCCGCTGCTTTTCGAAAGCTCTGAACTATTTCGTCATGACAAAAACTATGGTTTGTAATAATTAAACCCCTCGGGGTACGAATTTGGATATGAATGTTGTTGTGTCTCTGGACTCGCCTTCGAGTGAGTTTTAATGCATATATTCTATCCTTGTGCTCTTCAAGTGATTTACCGGGCGTTAACCCAGCAACTTACGACAGGATGGTACTTTATTATTGCTTAAATGACCAAAGTGGATCGGTCTTAGGCGATAGTACGGTATTTTCCTGGGCGGGTTGTCACAGTTGGCATCAGAGCTTATATGCACCAGAGATTAATTAATAAACCTTAATCACTGATTTTTGAATAAAATATGCCAAGATTGTTTGATTTTCCAAAATACGTTGGTCCGCTAAGGATAAACTAGACCGAGAGGCCCTAGAGGGAATTTTGGGTTCTTTCAGGTGGCTTATTAATCTATGGTTTATCTTGCTAACTTCCAGCACATTACTTTATGCCAGACTTACTTTCTTGCACAACCAAACTAGGAGCCATGTGTTTTATACGTGTGTTGTTCCGCATCACGGGAATTGCGAGGGTTGATGGAGTGATCCATTCCACGGATCCCATCTTCGCGTCTGCTTATGAGTTGTGTGTCGCCACGTGTTTCATACGTGAGCATTCCGCATGTCGCTCATGCGAGGCAAGGATACACTCCATTCAAACGGAGAGTGTCTGAGGTTGGACGTTGTCCATGCAGCGGCTTAACGCATGGATACCGTTTCTATAGTGAACGGTAATGTATGTGGACGCTTTCGTGATGTGCTGGCACGAAAGGTTCGTTTTCTGCAGGTGCATAACAGCGCTTCGTTAGTCGTTAAGCGAGTACCGTATAGCTCTCGACTAGATATTATAGGGAAAGACGAATAAAAGCCTTGCCACCGGCACTAACTTCGATTTTTGGCTTGATTGCCATGTGAGGTCGAATAGGACGTCTTGCATGCATATTAAAAATCGAAACAACTAAAATGGACCCAAAAATCGAATTTCCATATGTTCTCTAAGGAAGTTTATGCTAGTGTGTGCTTTTTATAAACTAGAATACCTTTCATACCTAGCCGTCATGCTGCCCAAATTTTGTGAAAAAGTTGTTTATCATGTGCTAGGTTAATTAAACCAAATTGTTAAAAATAATTGCTCCTCAACTAGCTATCTCGTAGTAGCAAGTCTCAATCCTAGTTCGTTGGGTTGGTTCACACTTCCCTAGCCACATCCAGGTTAAGGACCATTCATCTTGTTTGCTTGATCGATGCTAAACCTTAAAAAGCTTAATTAAAAGTATTAAAGGATTAATCTAGAACCTAGAAAATTTTTGAGGTTTCTGAATGTTTGGTTATGAATTTTTATTCACAGCTTCCAGAACTTCACCATTTGACATGTCGTTCTCTTTGAGATCTGACATGAGTTACATTTGTGTACAGATGGATTTCCCCGTGTTCCACCAGTTCGACGCTGACGGTACGATCCGTACCAACGGGTTGCGCTGGGAGGGTTTTCCGCGCCTGGCGTGGGAAGCACTCGGTGCCGCGAGCTACCTCACCCCACCGACTTACGAGGTGAAGGAGTTTGAGCGCTTTGGCGTTCCCCGCCGCGAGTGATCGTTCTTGTTACTGCCACACCCAGACCACGCCGACTGGTTTGACTTGAGCTTTATCTACTGGGGATTTATCACTCACGAGTCCGTGGAGTCAGCCGCCCTCAGAGTACTGACAGACTTCTGTGACCACAACCCCACCGTGGTAGCTCTTTCTCCGTTTGGACTGTTTCCTGCTGTGAGTCCTCACGACCCAGCATGGTTGGACCGTATGGACCACCTACGGGAGCTACTGACCCTAGCAGAGCCGTTGGATGTTACTCAGACGCTTGCCCGTTGTCTGAACGTGGTCTTCACACTTCAGGGGCTGCGTTATAACACCGCAGCGATTATTGCACAGCGCTTGGAGGCATCTAGGCGCGATTGGGAGCAGCTTTCAGCAGCACACCAGCAGCTGAACTTCACGCTTACTCAGGTGCAGCAGGAGAATGACAGGCTGCGTGCTAGGAGGTTTCAGCTAGAGCTTGAGAGAGGCGACCGCCGACAGAGGATCGTAGATCTGGAGGAGGAGAACCATGCACTAGGGGAGGATGCCGACGCTCACGAGATAGAGAGGCTGACACTACTGCAGAACATTGCTGATATGCAGCAGCAGGTGCAGGAGGCCGACGTACAGGTGGTAGCCTTGCAGGCTATCGTGGCCTTATAGCCACTACCCCCAGTACAGGCACACCCGGAGGAGCAGCAGGCTTTGTCCGGTCTGGACCAGACGAGCCAGGCAGGACCACCGCTACCGACTCCCCTAGCTTCGCCTACGTACTGTGGTGCTTCAGTGGGCAACTAGGTTGCCGACAGTAGGGATTAGGAGGATGTCGATCCTATCGAGTTATTGGAGGTGTTTTAGAGTAATGGCTTGACAGCACGTCTTCGTGCCAAGTAACTGCTTGTATCGTGTCATGTCATGATATTTCAAATTCGAGTTGTAATGTCTTTGAACCTTGTTCTATCGTGTTGTAATAAAGAATGCTTAAGCTTGCATGCTTTAAGTAAATTTATTTGTCATTCAAATTTGAAATCTTCTTGCGTATGAATACCAGATCCTTGGATAAACCATTGCAAATGACCACGCTTGTCAATTTTGCATTCTCACCTAAAAACGTTGGTAAACCAAAGCATTTTTAGGGACATCACTCATTGCCAGCGAATAAGCGCTTGTTCGTATACCACCTTCTTTGGTATCCGAAATGACGATGATCGTTCGAGAGTAATTATGAGTTGTACAATTGAGTAATCGCAGTCCTAACCGTGTTGAGAAGAACGATTCTGTGAATCTTGGTAGCTATAGAATATTGTTGATTGTTGCTGTCCTCATTGTTTAAATACTAATGAGATGTGATTATGCATGATTGTGCTTGTCATCATTTGGAGTAAGCTTTTGGTTATCTCACTAATAAAGCTCAGTTTTCAGATGGTGGGAACCACGCGCAGCTCTCCCAACGGTTTCGGAGCAAGTGGTAGTGGTGATTTGCCACCACCCCCGCCCATGACACCGACGGAGACCTTCATGGCCACCCAAACAGAGGTGTTGCGCCAGATCCTGCAGACGCAGCAGCAGATCGCCCAACAGATGAACCGAGGGCCACCACACGGGGCCAACCACGAGGGGCCTAACCAGGTCACTACGTATGCCCAGTTCATCGCTATGAAGCCGCCAACCTTCGCTAAAGCACAAGACCCTCTGGAAGCTGAGGCTTGGGTCAAGGCCATAGAGGCAAAATTCTCTGCCTTTGTGTTGCCTTGCTCCGAGGAGAACAAGCGAACTTCGCAGCGCTGCAAATGCGAGGGGAAGCTTTGATGTGGTGGGACCACTTCAAGTCGATGCAGCGAGGGCACGCTGTGACTTGGGATGAGTTCAAGCAGCCTTTCAAGAGCCACCACATTCCCAAGGGACTGATGGATAGGAAGATGAGGGAGCTGTTGGCCCTCCGTCAGGGATCTGACTCAGTGTACCGCTATGCTCAGAAGTTTAATAGCTTGTGCCAGTACGGTGGGCATTATGTTGATACTGATGCCAAGAAGATGGAGAGGTTTCGTGACGGGCTTGATGGCAAGCTGTATGAGCGCCTGAATCTTCTCGAGCCCGCAAACTTCCATGAGCTAGTGAACAAGGCTATCTCTCAGGAGGATGCTATGAAGAAAGCCCACGGGGACAACAAGAGGATGTCCGATTTCACCACAGGCAGCTTAACGAGCAAGAAGTTTCGCTTTGTGAAGAAGGAAGCTCCAGGCCCATCCCAACAATCATCAACTGGACGCTGGACGATGAAGCCACCTCAGGGCAAACGTGCCGGGAACTTCCAGTTCCGCCATGCCCAGCAGCAGGCTCCAAAGCCTAATGCACCTCCCCGCGATGTTGGAGATCGTCGTTGCTACAAGCGTGGCCGGCCGCCGGGGCACTACATTAATGAGTGTCCCAAGCCCGGGCGAGATCAAGCCCAACCCGCGAATCGAGGGTACGGGAAGCAAGCCTACCACTCTGACCAAGAAGCCTATGGTGCAAGTGCGCCAAGGCAAGCTGAACTTCACTACAATGAGTGACATTCCAGCAGGAGCTTCAGTACTCACGGGTACATTCTCTATCAATAACACTCCTGTTAAGGTTTTATTTGATTCGGGAGCCACCCATAGTTTCATAAATGAGAGTCTACTAGACAAATTGGGTCTAAGAGGAGCAAAAACCAAATCCACTTATAGAATTACCACACCCGGTGGAAACATCACGTCTCAGTTAGTGACTTTTGGAGTTCCCCTAAGACTAGGAAGTCGGGTTATTCAATCTAATATGATAGTTGTCAAATTGGGGAGCATGGATGTTATCCTGGGGATGGAATGGATGAATCAACATAAGGTGATTCTAGATATAGCGGATAGGGTCTTAGACATCAACTCTCCTACGGTCGGGCACAGTACCTTGTACCTACCTTTCCGGGACGGTACCGACTCCTGTGCCTATGTGACCATTATCTCCTCTCTTGATGAAATTCCAGTAGTGTGTGAGTACCCGGATGTCTTTCCCGGTGAGTTGCCTGGTATGCCACCAGACAGAGATGTCGAGTTTGTGATCGAACTCCAGGCTGGTACCGCACCCATATCCAAAAGACATTATCGCATGCCACCCAAAGAGTTAGCCGAGCTAAAAACCCAACTCCAAGAATTGTTAGATAAGGGTTTTATTCGCCCGAGCTCTTCTCCTTGGGGTTGCCCTGCTCTCTTTGTCAAAAAGAAAGATGGTAGCTTGAGAATGTGCGTAGATTATCGACCACTCAATGCATTCACCATCAAAAACAAATACCCGCTTCCTCGAATCGATGTTCTTTTCGATCAATTGGCTGGTGCCAAAGTCTTCTCTAAGATCGATCTTCGCTCTGGCTACCACCAAATCAAGATTCGACCTTGCGACATTCCTAAAACCGCTTTTTCCACTCGTTATGGTCTTTACGAGTTCTTGGTCATGTCTTTCGGACTCACTAATGCTCCCGCCTACTTCATGTACCTCATGAACTCCGTGTTCATGACAGAGCTCGATAAATTTGTCGTGGTTATCAGTGTTTTAGACTGGCAACCTACTAAGGGGAGTACCCGAAGTAGATGAATGTGGCCTCGCCGAGATAGGTAACTCGAAGGAAGAGACACGTGGCACACAATTTAGACAGGTTCGGGCCGCGAGGTGCGTAATACCCTACGTCCTGTATGCTGTGTAGCTCTGGATTGATTGGGCACGATTACAAGATGGTGCAATGGTGCGCCGTGGGTTGTATGAGATGTTGTGTTCCTAGAGAACGGTCCCTGCCTCGCCTTATATAGTCCGGGAGGTAGGGTTACAAGTCGGAGTAGGGAGAGAGTACTAGTCGAGTACGTCTAGGAGGCTTCCATACAGTGCGAGACATGTACAGCTTCCTAACCGAGTACTACTCCTCTGCTGTCCTTGTGCTCCACGCCTTTAGGTGCCGTGTAGCGCAAGTCGGGTAGTCTCAGGGGCCCACCGAGTAGTCGGTCCTGGTACCCACCGAGGTAGTGGTCCCAGGGAGGTCCATACGACAAGCCCCCGAGTACTTTGTAGTCGAGAAGGATAGCTTCAAGTAGTCTTGACGGCCTTAACGAGTAGTCCTCAAGCGTCCCTGAGTGCTACAAGTCAAAAGTCCTCAAGAGTAGACGAAGCATCCCGAGGCTGGAATGTACTCCAGCTGATGTTCGAGCAATCCTGAAGTCTTCACGAGTAGTCCCAAGCGTCCTCGAGTACTGCCTTCGAAGGTCTTCAAAAATGCCGGTCTTGTCTTGAAGCCGGAGCTGACATGGAGGTGCGATTGCAAATGGCACTCCATATGGAGTAGCCCCCGAGCCTTAGGTTGAGCCGCGGGCTCTGGCTGAGGGTCCATCTGAAGTCTTGGCAAGAAAATCCCGAAAAATCCGGAGAGAAAAAACCGAAGGACACGTGGCACGGAGCCCCCGAGCCTTGAGTCGAGTACTTCCTCTCGAATTAAAGGGTCATCTTGAAGAATGTGTCCTGAGATGCTCTTGAGACTAGCCGCTTCCCAGGTAGTCGAGTAGAAGTAGCCGAGCCCCCGAGGTGAGGCGTGTCGACTAGTAGAATACGAAGGGTCACACTTAGCCGCTGAGCGGCGTGTGGACTTATCCAGCCGGCCGTTGCGGAGCCGGTTTGACTTATAAATAGAAGCCAAAACCCTTAGGGTTTTCACCCATCCGAGCTGCAGTCATTTCGATTCCATCTGAAGTAGATCCACTCCCAGCGCTTGCTGCCGCCGTAGTAGATTCAAGTGCACCGCCACCCAAAGCTGTTAGGGTAGCCCCCGAGCAGATGCGCGTGAAGACGCCCTGTACTTGGAGGATGAAGTCGTCACCGTCCAAGTCGTCGAAGGCCGCCGGGAAGAAGAGGGGCCGCGAAGAGGCCGCCGTGGCCGCCGCCGGAGTAGCGCCGCCAATGTCTCCACCACGGGCTGATCCAAGCCGTGAATGGAAGAAATCCAAGGTGAAGACGGAAGATCTGCTGACCCTCCTGAACAGTGGGTTCCTCCGGGAAAAGGAGGTCGACATGTGGAGGGCTGCTGGAGATCCATATCCAATGGAGAAGGCCGAAGACGAGATTCCCATGTTCGCGCGGTTCGTGGAGCGCGGGCTTGCGCTCCCGGTGTCGGTGTTTTAGACCGACAACCTACTAAGGGGAGTACCCGAAGTAGATGAATGTGACTCGCCGAGATCGGTAACTCGAAGGAAGAGACACGTGGCACACAATTTAGACAGGTTCGGGCCGCGAGGTGCGTAATACCCTACGTCCTGTATGCTGCGTAGCTCTGGATTAATAGGGCACGATTACAAGATGGTGCAATAGTGCGCCGTGGGTTGTACGAGATGAGATTGGATGCTAGAGATCTATCCCTGCCTCGCCTTATATAGTCCGGGAGGCAGGGTTACAAGTCGGAGTAGGGAGAGAGTACTAGTCGAGTACGTCTAGGAGTCCTCTATACAGTGCGGAACATGTACAGCTCCCTAACCGAGTACTACTCCTGTGTAGTCCTTGTGCTCCACGCCTTCAGGTGCCGTGTAGCGCAAGCCGGGTAGTCCCAGGGGCCCACCGAGTAGTCGGTCCTGGTACCCACCGAGGTAGTGGGCCTGTTGACGGTTAATAGATGTATCAAAGTTCGTTTATGACTTGCAAGCGGACAAGTCTTCCGTCGTAGTCAAGGGACCCTTCTTCTCTCGAGTGGTGAACCCAAGGTATCGAATCCGTGGAACAATGTGCAACGCAAGGATTCAATCTAGTAAAGCAAGGTAAAGCTATCTAATGAAGACAAGATGCATATAATCTACTAACTCATACAGAAAACGAATCTAATCTAATCTACTAAAGAGGTAGCAAGAGAAAGCAAAAGATAACCAATCTAGAGAATCTAGATCATGCTTATGTTGTAGCTCCAAACAAGATAGATGAAGATAGCAAAGCGAATCTCATTAAAAGCATCTTTAAATCGTGGCCTTCCCATCCGACTCCGAAAACATCCGCCTTTCGAGACCCCCGTTCGTCACAACGTATCCCTATTCATGCGGGGAGCTTAGGGCGAGTTCGATAGAACAAGTTGAAATCACTTGGCCGGTCCGGTATGCACCTCTAGCCACCGCGGCTACAAGAGCACCCTATGTAATCTAGCCGCAAACTAGATCGTAGAAGAAGCAAAACCAAGAAGAAAACAAAATCATCGAGAAGGCACTTAATCGCTAGAAATCGGATTCACTTACAAACTTCACCATGAATGATTACATGAACAAGATCACCACCGGGGCCCTCCCTCGATCTTGATCCTCGCTCCGGAGCTCCGACGTGGTCTTCCATGCAAGGTTCCCACGTCGGCCAGGGAAACCCTAGACAACAAGCACGACCCTCATCTCCGAGATGGTGTCCCTCAAGCTTCTCTGTTCCTCGGCGGCGGATTACGACCTCCGTTCCGCGTGGCTCTCGGTCAGGGGGCTATTTATAGCCTGAGAAGCAATTAGGTCAAAGGAGAGGCCGATTGGGCCCCGAATTGGGCTGGGCCGGCCGGCTTGGGCCCACTCGGCCCATCCCGCGGCCGCTTCGCCGGTGTTGCTTCCCACGTCTTCTAGATGTTCTCCCCTTTTGCATGTGGGCCCTTGACGTCGGTTTCTCTCCGAATTGGACTCAATTCCTTGTCTTGCAAGATTCAGCACTTTTCTGGTTCAGTCCTCGGAGTTTATCATCTTCTCGGGCTTGGTCCTTGGGCTCTTGGAGTCATGTTCACTTCATTGCTTGACTTGTATCGGGCTTCAAGGTCTTGTCATGAGGTGCTTAATGAACTTATCCCGGAAGTCTTGCTTTCAACATTAAAACCTCGCGTAAACACATAACTCCAAAACCGACATGCACAAGTGAACTTGTTATACCACGGGGGTTAGTACCAATGAATAAGATACAAAAGTTATGCCAACACCGAAGGTAAACTCATGGCTAGGTTGACGGATTTTCAGCGTCAACATCTCCCCCATGCTTAAACCTTGCTCGTCCTCGAGTAAGCCTTCGATGGATATCATCGTTGCCCTTCATTGTTTAAACCTTGCACTTGATCATACATGAAAAAAACATAATGCTCTCAAAAGTTTAATTCGTTAAAGTTCCATAATGTACTAGCCTTCACCTCTACGGAGGGTAGATTCTTATTAAGCTTATCCCACAAGTATTAACATGCTCACAAAGTTTAAATAGATCTCAGAATTTTTGAAATAAAGAACGAGATAAAGAAAAGCTAAACCAAATTCACAAATTTAAATCATCTCGTGTATTGCTCATGAACTCTCATCTCACTTGTCTCTCAAGCCTATATATTCTACTCCTTTCCCTCTCATATATATGTGGTAGGCTTTATATGGAGTTTTGGGAAAGTTTAGTCCTAACAAGATTTTATAAATGAGGTGTTGTCAAAACAAGACAAGCTTCTCATGGTCTTACCGAGACTCGTCAAAAAGGCCATTGGAAAATAATGTTAAATCAAGGAGGGGAAAGAGAAAAATACACACACTTTTAGATGAGTGGACATGTGCAAATGGCAAAGAGTGATCCCGAGGCACAAAGTAAGTCCTCGTTATCGGATTGCACATGGTTGGAAAATGAGAATGGATCTTTTTAACTTGAAGCCTTGACTGCACTCTTAGAGAACCGGGGAGTTCACTTTACGCACATTTTTTTTTCTTTCTCATATTTCTCATTCTTTTCTTTCTTTCTTTCTTTCTTTCATATATATATTTTTTTTCTTTACCTTGAAAGCCATGAATATCGCTGGATTTTTTTTCTTCTTTCATCATCATTTTTTTTAAATATTCCCCTTTTAACTCTAAAACTGCACCGTACCTACCTCCTCCCCCATGCTTAGACGTTGCTCGTCCTCGAGCAAAGAGGCGAAAAAAAATAAGGTAGGTACCGGGGTATTTTTCCTTGGAGAGATACTTGAAATCTTCAACGTTGGCACCGTCTTGCGATCTTCCTTGAATTGATGATCCATTCTCAACAATAGGTTGTGGTCAAGGAGGTAATCACAAAAAATGATATTTGGTTTAAGGGTGGATGTCCGGCGAAGTTTGTGAGATCTCCGATGCGGGGATACACAATGCACGGATAAGAGGGTAGCAAAAAGATAGATACGCAAAAATGGAATGACCAGCTTCTTAGTCTCGGGCCAGAGAAATCATGGCCTGCAATAACTCACTCAAAAATAAATCTTGTACACTAAGGTTTATGCACTCAAATATATATAAGGCTTTGGATAGGTTGAGCAACACACAAGTGATATTTGTGACAAGGTTAGCAATATTTTTGAGCATAAAAGACATCTTTAATCTATTCATAACTTGAGAGCACATAAAACACTATGGGTCTTTATTTTAATCATAACCTCCGCTAAAGATTAAGCTAGCATTTAGATAATTTCAGATTTGTATTTTTAAGAGAGCACTAGGTCAAACATGCATAAATCAATTACAAAGATAAACAAAGCGGCAATTATAATCATATATCATCATGGCACAAACTTTGTAACTTTACCAAAGGTAAAAACTTGGTGGCGACATTATTCATGATGAAAATAAAAACTAAGACACATGCTGAAAATTTAAACTAACACTAAAAATTAAAGCAAAGCTGAAAATACTACGCAAACATAGGCGCATACAAGCTGAAAATTAAAGAAAAGGGGGTAAAGGAAAGATAACTAAAGCTCCTCCTCTCTCTAATCTTCCGCCGGTGGTTGATATTGATAGTCTTGGTTGTTGTACCCTTACTTGTAATAGGAATGCACCACTACTCCTATGAATTGTCCGACGGTGCTAGGTGAAGGTGTCTAAGCACATAAGCGATGTTTGCATTTCCTTCACCCATTTGGTTTGCATTCGTTTGGATGGCTGCAATAATTTGCACGTTCCTTGCAGCGTATCCTCCAATGGTGGCCACATTTTGTTGTGGTTGAGGAAGGTGTGCAAATTCACCGCAAAGGCTACGTTGGGCACCGCAAAAATGGTGGGGGTATGGCTGCACCACTCCCCCATGCTTGCATTGGTACACCACCGTAGTAATTTGGCGATGCCGGAATTTCTCCGAATGGTGGAACATAATTTTGTTGTGCACCTCCTTCTTGGGCCATAGAAGATCCTTCTCCTAATCCTTCTCTTTTGTTATTTTCTCTTCACCGGCACAAGAAGTCCTTCCTCTAACCGATCTTCTTCCCCTCAAGAAAAGTCTTAATCTTCAATCCGGAAGGGGCAAATTCACCTAGGCCACTTGTAAGCCTCCTCTCTCATCTTCACTCTTATATTTTCCTTTCTTCATATATTCCTAGGGAAGTCCCGGGTAGGAGACGATTTGGGTTCCTTGTAATACCCGGTTTTAAAGAGATAGCCAATATGGAGAGGTAACACCCCGAACCAATATCTTCCGAACTCGATGTTGCTTAACAACACCACCGGTTGATCATAGGTGAGTGGGGTCTATTGGCCACTTGGCAATCAAAGCCGAGTAAAGCCAATTCAACTCCGTGTTGGTTATCTTTGTCTCTCTTGTTCTCCCAAAAATCCATTTGCACAGAAGTGACACACTTGGATGATGGGTTCCGGATAGTATTTCTTTTTCGTTGATGGTCTCTTCCCGTGATCATACTCCAAAAACCTTCCCATGTGTCTTCATGCACATACTTGTTCCGGAGCTCCCTTTTGAAAATAGGGGACACTCGCCCATGGGTCTACGATACTAGAACATGCAATCGTTTCGAACATGAAAGCCAATCTAATCTATCGGGGATTGTGTTGAATGGATCCAAGGAAGCATTGAGGCCTTACTCCCTTTGCGGCATGGTTGCTAGCCTTAAGCATTAAAGTATTTCCAACAAAAGACGATAGATAGATAATCCAACAAAGTTTGATTACATCTCAAGATCGATTGCAACCCATAGATGAAAGGAGATTACCCCATCAAGGTACTAGAAATAGCATCGTTGATCAAGGTTACCCTTCCGACGGTGTCTTCCTTCTTCTCCTCTTGTGGCCCCCCTCCAACGGAATGAGAGACTCAGCACTCCTTCATCAAGGTTATGCGCCATGGTCATGAAAATTTCCTAGGCGAATTTCTTGTGGGTGTTTGCCGACACTCCGCTAGAGAATTGCACCGGTGTCCCGTGTGAAAGCCAATATGTGGAGAGCTTGGTCGTCGATGTCGGCGTTCGCTACAAGCCTCTACTTAAGGCGAGCGAGCTTCTCCTCCTCCTCCGTCACGATGACATACCCCTCGGAATACCGCGGAGCATATGGAGGTGGAGCGGATGATCGTGTCAAGTGGTGAGGTTGGACGGGCGGCTCCTCCATATGTTATTGAAGTTTGGAAAACCTAATAAACGAGTTTTGTGTGGCCCTCATGCCACCGAGGAGAAGAGTGTGATTCCTCCTCGGCGGTGCCGTGTCCTCCTCCATACTCCGAGGATGCTCGGAAACCGAGCGCCTCCTCGAAGAGGTTGTCGATGATGGCTTAGACGACGATGATCCCTTCTTCTTCGGTGAAAAGGCTTGTAGTTTTCTTCCATTATTGCAGCACTCTCCCTCACAAATAAATATCCGGGGTTTTCACCCGGTAACAAGGTACACAAATATTATTTTGGAGTCTGGACATTGAGTGGATTAAGGATGTGGTTTGTTGCACGAAACAAACGCGGTGGATGGCTAAGTCTAAGGTGATTCCGGCCTACAAACTAGAGCACACGAACAAAGAGTTGGATGAAAGACTTACCTCTCTCCTCCTCTTGGCGCGGTTCTTCTCTAGTGCATTCATGTTGCTTCGTGATCGCGTACACCTTCCAAACGTTCCCGTCCACTCCTCCGCTTGCATTATTGCTCCTTCCACTTGATGCTTTCGCTTTGACTCACTTCCATACTCCCTTGCCTCACATGCATCCATGATATTCCTACAAAATAAAGCCTTGGCTGCCCCCCCATGCTTGTACTTTGCATGTGGTTTAAATATGTTGGAGGGGCACCTCGTGATGTATCATGGTGCATGCATGGTTAGGTTAACTAGATTGCCTCCCTTTAAGTGTGTTTAAGGCTAAGCACTCCTCTTATTTCGAAGTTTAAAAATATTTTTCAGAGCCATGCAAGAGCTCAAGCATAAATTTAGAGAAGTTTTTAACCCATTAAAAACAAATGTAAGTCGAAAATATTTTTCAACTACGTCGATTTCGGTCTCACCGGTATAGTTTGCCTTCATTAGTTGAGAGCAAACTTTTCCCGGCTTGATCATGGGGGCATAGGTTTAGGTCCTAATTTTGATTAGATGAGAGAGATTTTGAATGAAATAAAATTAAGTGAGGCTTAGAAAAATTCTAATCTTAGAGAAACCAAGGATATGGATTTTTAAACCAACCAAAAATCAAGTTTCTAGGTTCACGCGAGTCCTACCACATGCTGAAATTTAAATAACATCTAGATACAAGTCGTGGCTCTACTCGTGTGTTTTTAGCATGAAAAACAAGTCAACCACAACATCATAAAGAGGATGAAAGGTTGAGTTTGGTTCTGAATTTTTTTTTTGTTTTGGTTGTGGTTTCTCGAAAAAGAAGCAAACAATCACATAGGATGATTCATGTAAAGGGTTTATGATCAAGCAAAATATTCAACCAAGAATTATGTCTCTAATATTATTCAACCATTCTAAGTCTAAGGTTTTGCGTAGTAAAATTCAAAACTGAATTAGTAAAAAGACTCGAAAAACCTGGAATCGGGTTGTCCTCCCGGTAGCTTATTCTTGACTCGACGAAACGGGTTGCCTCCCGCCTAGCGCTTCGTTTATAGTCCATGGCTAGACTTCTTCACTTGATTACTCCGGATCAACGCTCTTTGCGGGTGTTGCAATCTTGGGTACCCACTTTGGCTTAGTCATTTTTTTTGGTCTTCAGAGGCTGGCTTTGTCCTTTGGTCTTGACGGATGCAACATCTTCCTTGTGGCTCGGCATTTCGAACTCCGGTCCTTCGGTCGTGATCTTCATGGTCTCTAGTGTGATCCTTCATCTCTCCCGAATGAGCTTGAGTAGCCTTCGCCGTCTTGGGACCTTGGAGTTGTCTCGGATATTCTTCTTTGTTTCCCATCGGGCGCCCGGCAAGTTGTCCCACTTGCGTCTCTAGCATCTTCATCATGATGAACACTTCGCATGTGGATCTTGCCTTGGCAGCCTTTAGGTGTTGAGCTTCTTTCTCCATCTCCATCTTCTCCATCCTCCTCTTGATCTTGAATGGCCTTCCGGCGTCTTGACTTGGAGGTGGTGATTCCCTTGGAGATTTCGACGGTCCTTCGACTTCAACTTTTGAATCTAGGGTTTCCACCCTTTTAGCTTGTGTTGCATGTCACCTTTGCCTGTAAAGTTTTCCTGGATCATCCACAAAAAAGTTTTGGGTTTCTTGGAGAGGTAGCCAACAATCTCCGGTTAGGGTTAGTGATAAAACAAAAATCTAAACATAAAAACTAGGGTTAATCAGAACTAGATTAGATTGACTCTTTTTTTTCTTTTTGGGGATGATCAAACATAAGAGATGCAAAAGAAAATCAAAAGAAAAACTGAAAGATAAGCGATACTAGATCGGATCTTGATTGCTTGTTCCGCGGTAACGGCGCCAGAAAAAGGGGCTTGTTGACGATTAATAGATGTATCAAAGTTCGTTTATGACTTGCAAGCGGACAAGTCTCCCGTCGTAGTCAAGGGACCCTTCATCCCTCGAGTGGTGAACCCAAGGTATCGAATCCGTGGAACAATGTGCAACGCAAGGATTCAATCTAGTAAAGCAAGGTAAAGCTATCTAATGAAGACAAGATGCATCTAATCTACTAACTCATACAGAAAACGAATCTAATCTAATCTACTAAAGTGGTAGCAAGAGAAAGCAAAAGATAACCAATCTATAGAATCTAGATCATGCTTATGTTGTAGCTCCAAACAAGATAGATGAAGATAGCAAAGCGAATCTCATTAAAAGCATCTTTAAATCGTGGCCTTCCCATCCGACTCCGAAAACATCCGCCTTTCGAGACCCCCCGTTCGTCACAACGTATCCCTATTCATGCGGGGAGCTTAGGGCGAGTTCGATAGAACAAGTTGAAATCACTTGGCCGGTCCGGTATGCACCTCTAGCCACCGCGGCTACAAGAGCACCCTATGTAATCTAGCCGCAAACTAGATCGTAGAAGAAGCAAAACCAAGAAGAAAACAAAATCATCGAGAAGGCACTTAATCGCTAGAAATCGGATTCACTTACAAACTTCACCATGAATGATTACATGAACAAGATCACCACCGGGGCCCTCCCTCGATCTTGATCCTCGCTCCCGAGCTCCGACGTGGTCTTCCATGCAAGGTTCCCACGTCGGCCGGGGAAACCCTAGACAACAAGCACGACCCTCATCTCCGAGATGGTGTCCCTCAAGCTTCTCTCGTTCCTCGGCGGCGGATTACGACCTCCGTTCCGCGTGGCTCTCGGTCGGGGGCTATTTATAGCCCGAGAAGCAATTAGGTCAAAGGAGAGGCCGATTGGGCCCCGAATTGGGCCGGGGCCGGCCGGCCTCGGGCCCAACTTCGGCCCATCCCGCGGCTCGCTTCGCCCGTGTTGCTTCCCACGTCTTCTAGATGTTCTCCCCTTTTGCATGTGGGCCCTTGACGTCGGTTTCTCTCCGAATTGGACTCAATTCCTTGTCTTGCAAGATTCAAAGACTTTTCGGTTCGGTCCTCGGAGTTTATCATCTTCTCGGGCTTGGTCCTTAGGCTCTTGGAGTCATGTTCACTTCATTGCTTGACTTGTATCGGGCTTCAAGGTCTTGTCATGAGGTGCTTAATGAACTTATCCCGGAAGTCTTGCTTTCAACATTAAAACCCTGCGTAAACACATAACTCCAAAACCGACATGCACAAGTGAACTTGTTATACCACGGGGGTTAGTACCAATGAATAAGATACAAAAGTTATGCGAACACCGAAGGTAAACTCATGGCTAGGTTGACGGATTTTCACCGTCAACAGGGCCCAGGGTGGTCCATACGACAAGCCCCCGAGTACTTTGTAGTCGAGAAGGATAGCTTCAAGTAGTCTTGACGGCCTTAACGAGTAGTCCTCAAGCATCCCTGAGTGCTACAAGTCAAAAGTCCTCAAGAGTAGTCGAAGCATCCCGAGGCTGGAATGTACTTCAACTGATGTTTAAGAAATCTTGCCGGCAGGGGTCCGCCGAAGAGAACGCCGGCCGATGGGCCTTGCCTGCCCCCGGAAGTCGCCGTTGTCTCCGTCGTTCTTTTTCTTGCCTTTCTTGTCGGAGGGTGCGTGGCTCGGGGAGTACTCTTGAGTGCTCGCTCGAGCTGGTAGCACCGCTCGGTGGTGTGGTTGCCGTCCGTATGCCACGGCACTTCTCCTTCGAAGAAGTCTTTGAAGCCGCCGAGTTCTTCGAGTTCTCCTTCGCAGTGGCGCCGGGACAGGCCGCGACGTTGCTGTCCGGCTTGCGCTTGCGTTGGGACCCGAGTAGTTGTTGTTGTTGTTGCGACCTCGCCTTGTCCCTTGTTGCGCCGCCGCCGCCCGTGTTCGCTTGTTCTTGCCACGGCGATGGCGTCGTACTTGGCGTTGGCCTTGTCTTCTTCATCCGCCGTACGGCGGTGATCATGTCCTTGAGGTGGGGGTGGGACTTGGGGCGGCGATGACCGAAGTCTTCAAAGGTGCGGCGTGGTAGAGGCCGGCCTTTGGAAGAGGTCGATGACCTCCTTGCTCAGTGACGTCGACTACGGAGCGCGCTTGTCGAAGAAGCGGCGCATGTACTTGCGAGGGTCTCGCCTTGTTCCTACTTGACCGTGGCCAGGTCCATGCGAGTACCGAGCAGCCCATGGCACCCACGAAGTTGCTAGTGAACTCGCTCCTTCGCCCTGGTCCCACTTGTCGACCAGTGCTTGTCCGGGGCCGACTCGAGCCATGTGAGTGGGCTTGGTCTAGTGTGTATGGGGCGAGGAGGCACTTGGTGTCGTTGTTGCCGCCAACGTTCTCGATGGAGAGCGTAGCACCTCGAGCCACCGGATGGGGTCCTCGCTTCGCGTCATACTTGGTGATCCCCAAAGGCTTGAACTTGCCTGGGACGATGTTGCGAAGTCAGGTGAGCAGAGAAGGCAGCCGTCGTTGTCGCCACAGTGGCCGACTTCTTCCGCCGGCGCCTCTTCGAATCTTCTCGCGCGCGTCGCCCGTGAGGCTCGGAGGCGTGGTTGTTCTTGTGGTCTTCGACCGCCGCGATCGCCGCCGCCGCCGGCCCTCCTGTTGGCTCCGTGGTTGGAGCTTCCATCATCGCTGCCGCCGCCCCCAGGGTCACGGCTACCGCCACCGGGGGCGCGGTGAGGGACGACCTCACGGTTGCTATTGCCACCCTGTGAGGGTCCACCGGCGTTTGCACGAGTACGGTTGGCCGAGCCGGAGCTCGGCTCGAGTACTTGCGCCAAGGTCGGGCCGTTGCGACTTGTAGCTTCGTCGTCGCGTTCCTCGGCGGGGGAGGCCGGTTGACATCGTTGTCGACCCGTATGAAGTAAGCGTTTTCGCGAGCTTGGCGATGACTCCTCCAACCGCGTACTCCCCGAGCTCGGCGATCGCCGTGATCCACATAAGGCATTGCTCGGGTAGTGTGTACCGGCTCTCGACCGCCGAGAGCTCTCCGCAAGGTTGCTAAGGAGGTTGCTCCGAGACGCCGGCACCGTTTGTTGCGCTTCCTGTTACGCTCACGTCGAGCGTCCCTGTTGGCTGCGGTCTCATCCGCAGTGCACCGGCCAGGCACTCGTCCGCGGAGATGTCTTCGAGGTACCTGTCCTGAACTGTCCCTGAGGGTCCTGGTGTGTTGCCGGCATCCATGAAGACTTGGCGACCGTGCTGCCAAGACCGGATCTCGCAATCCGCCACCCCGCTGGGGTGTACGACCAGTTTCGCAAGTGGTGTTCCCTCCCGGAACGGGAGCGAGTCAGTAGGCGACGGAAGGTGAGTCTCACTTATCGTGTCCGCGGCTTGCGATCCGGCCAAGAGACGAACCTCCCGGGGCGAGGTGTGGACGTTGCGACCCGGCCCCGCAGGCCGCCCGTACAGGCACTATAGTGTTGTCCTCGGACTCGGATCCTTTGGGTCCGACCCGGTCGAACTCGTACGCCGAGTCCGAGCAGAAGCCCGGGAGAGGGGGTTGGAGTCCGAAGCGTGGCCGCGTGTCGAGTCCGAGCACGCCGGCACGGCCCGCCGGCCCGCGCGAACAAAGGAGCCTCCTCCGTGCGTCCGTCGATGATGCGGGGGCCACGGTGGAGGCCACGGGGTGGTGAGACCACATGTGATGGCCGAGTAGCCGCCGCATGCGATAGGCTCATCGGGAGATCGTCGAGTTCGAGTTGAAGCGACCCGAGCTCGAAGTCGGCCGTGACTCGGGCCTGGTGCTGGGGGCCTCGCCGAACTGCCGGGATTAGCTCGCCTATGGACAACCCCGGGTAGCGCGTCGAGGCCGGTCCTCCGGTTGGGTGGCATGGTGATGCGTCACGGAAGGATCCCGTGCCGTCGCGCGTGCACCCAAGCACCGAAAATGAAGGTGTCGCCGCGTTGAAGGCGACGGCCGCTGAGCAGACAGAGCCGCTTCTAGGGTTCGCCGAGTGTGATCTCGGCGAGAGCCCATACCGGCACGCCGACTGCCTGTTTTAGGACCTACAACCTACTAAGGGGAGTACCCGAAGTAGATGAATGTGGCCTCGCCAAGATCGAGAACTCGAAGGAAGAGACACGTGACACACAATTTAGACAAAAAAGTTCGAGCCGCGAGGTGCGTAATACCCTACGTCCCGTATGCCGTGTAGCTCGATTGCATTGGGCACGATTACAAGATGGTGCAATTGTACGCCGTGAGATGAGATGATGAGAGAGGGGTCCCTCGCCGCCTTAACAGTCCCAGAGTGCGTGGTTACAAGCTCTGCTTAGGGAGAGAGTACCAGTCGAGTACGTCTAGAGTCCTCTATACGCCATGACATGTACAATTTTCCTATCCGAGTACTCCTCCTCTGCTAGCCTCTTGTGCTTCACGCCATTAGGTGCCGTGCAACAAGTCGGTAGTCCTAGGCCCACCGAGAAGCTCCGTCCCGGTACCCACCGAGGTAAGGCCCGTGGAGATCCATACGAAGGCCGCAAGGGAGCTAACCGAGCCACGCATTGCGCGCTCCGTCCCCATCTTCGCCGAGTCCGCGCACTGCCACTGCCGCCGTCGGTCTCCGGCCGCGCCCGCCGCCGGAGCGCCCCTACCCTCCAATCCGGGCCACCGTACCCTAGGTGAGTGGAATCGAGCATCAAAGTCATTTATTTGCTGCCCCCGCCCCCACTCGCCGGCGAGCCTCCTCCGCTGCCGAGGGTACCCCTCGTGGGGATTTGTGGACTCGAGGGTCTATGCTAAAGCCGAGGGCAAACTTTGTGAAGGTTCAAAACTTCTCTAGGGGCTAGATGAAAGATGATTCTTACCCTTTTCGTGTCTTTCACCGAAATTGTAAAATTGATTAAACATCGTAGAAAAAAATCCAAAAATAGCAAACTCAATTTTGCCGTGCCTGTAACAAGAACTACAACTTTCTTCAAAGATGTATATACTTTGAGCTACAAAGCTTTTGCTTGAAAAATAGAAATGTAAAATACCTAGATTTATCTTTCCGCAAAATCCACACAAGCTCTCGAGCCGGATTTTGGATATGTTGTGGGAACTAGCATGTTTAGGTTCTCAGGCCAAAAATTGCACAAAGTTACTGAAGGGATCTTTTTAAATAAATTATCTTGTGATGTTGTTAAATCGTCTATATAATTTTTGTAGCTTAGAATATAATTATTCTTGAGCCCAACTTCTGTATATCGTCTTGTAATGTTGAAATGCACCTCTGGTAAATTTACCATGATTTTATCTTTGTTGGAAATATTATTTCCTCATTTATGCTTGTTTTTAATCATAAATATGTGTAGCAAGATCCATGAAGGCTATAGGTGTGTTTATTGGTTCTTTAGGCTTGTTTTGGACCAAAGCATGTGTAGGAGAAAGATTGGATTCATTTCTGTTATATTTATTTTGTTATGTATTAACCCTCTTTTTGCTAACTAGAAATGCCTTTATTTTGTGTGTTTAATTTCAGTGGTGCAAAATTTCAATTGCTTGCTAACCAGAGGTGTGCCTCCTAGTCATTAGGACCAGTGGGTACCGCTGGATCAGTTTGCATGTTTTAATTGAGTAAAAGAGAGTAAACTAGATTAATCTAGTAAAGGAAAATAGAAAATACTTTTGTGCATAAGTCACATAAATGAATTAGGAAAGCAAAATGGTGATGCCAAAGTAAATTCCTTGCTGTTTGTTTTAAAATTAAATATTCTTTAATAGATGTACACACAACCACCTTAAAGAGAAGGCTAATTAAGCTTTTTGATTATCTTTAAAAGGAGAAGTGTTTAAATACTTTTCTTAAGGTAAATATGACCAACTTTATACCCTTTGTAAACGTTTGGTACTGTTTTTGAATTAAATTAAATTAATCACCCTCCTAATCATTGGAATTACATTCCCGTGTAGAAGTCCCCGACGGTAGCTATACGCTTCGCCGCTAGCGAGGACGAGGAGCAAAAGACGAGACGTGCACTACGTGACCGTAGAGCAAGACCCGGACCAAAGTCCGGAAGTTTGTGTGTCTGCTTGTGCTGACGAATGCAAGCCCCGGTTTATTCATTAACCTATGCGTTTCTTTAAACTCCCGAATTTATTTATTGTTATTGTATGTGCATTTACGTTCAGGAGTTGAAATGAAACCCTAGTTGCATGATCCTTAAGTACCTTGATCTTTTACTAGCATGTTAGGTCGCTAGTTGCTATGCTTTAAGGATCCGGTACAAGTCGAGTGATGTTCGTCACTCGCGAGAATAGGATCTCCTTTATGGAATTACATTATGGATTAAATGGATTGCTCATGTGGTAAGAGCATGGGATTTGGGCTCTGGTCCAATGGCTTCGTTGGTTAAGTGTTTGAAAGTACTAAACACTTGCCTGAAATGGGTACGATAAGCCTAGTACCTAAATGAGGCTAAAAGACGGGTTTTACTATCACTACTCTTAGGGTTGCGGCGCCGGCTCGCCACCCGCCCCCCCCCCCTGGCAGACCCAGTGGCGAGCTTCCGTAAACCTTGTACTTAAGATCGGTGAGCTATTATCCACAAACCGAATAATGACGGGAACCGCCTGGTTGGTGAACTCTTGGTGAGGACACCTCCCGTGTGTTTAGGTCCACCTTGCAAGGTTATGAATCAATCGATTGTCGGCCTCTCACCGTCATCTGAGACTACTTACCCGACTGGCCATGATATCCCTTTATGATGGAACTTTGTGAAGATTATTACTTTGAATTAATTGTTTGTACAACTCTGGTTGCAATAGTTGCTTATTTAGTAATGATTACTTCTACTAGAACTTGAGCTAAAATGTGAAAGTAAAGATTCACTACTTAGTAGCTTTTTGGCAAACAAACCCACAAGCTAAAAGCCTTGCATGACTAGAGGTAAAGTCTTTCTTTTAGACGGGTAAGTCTTCCTCAGTATTAGTATAGTCAGTCTTGCTTTATAAATGTTATTTACAATGTAATGCATGTGATGTGTGGCCTAGAGAACCCACCTGGCCGAGCCGGAATGGGTGGATGACGCAAGAGTGATTGCATCATGGACAAAGCTCGATGTGATCATACCATTTAGTTATCTCCGCCGTTTTCAATAAACTCGAACCATTTACTTTTAATGTCAAAGAACTATGTTTGTAATAATGAACCCCACGGGGATGTGATGGCACTCTGCGGGCACTCCGGACTCTCCTTCGGTGGGAGTTTTAATGCATACGTTCGATCCTCTCGCGACGTTGCCGACGACGCGCTCGACCCGACAACACTCAACGGATACTCTTCTTTATTATCGCTTAATGACCAAATGGAGTGGTTTAGCGATAGTACTAATTATCTTTGCAGGCTGTCATACAAAGTTCCCCCGTGGGCCCGTAAAAACAGCCATTTCACGTGACTTGGCTAGTTGTGGTAACGGTCGTTGTTTAATGCCCATTAGCGAATATGTCTTACCAAGAATGGGCATCGCTCGTTACCTTTCTTGGCTTATTTGTAACACTTGACGGTAACGGCGCATTGCCTGTTACCGAAGGCGCATCTACGCCTGCTACCAAAGCCAGTTTTGTCACGCAGTCAATCAAATCCAAACCAGTGTCATGAATGAATACGTTTTTTACAGACCAAAATACAACTGGCCAACACCCACGTCGGGTCAAAACCGGTTGGCAGACCTCGTTTCTCCACCGTCGGCGCCAGCGCGCCATCTGCCTGTGACCTCGTCTCGTTGTCGCCGCCCCCGCCGCCTTCCATATTGCGACCCCGTTCCTTCACCGCTGCCCCAGTCCTCCGGACGCCTGGATCCGGCCAAGGTATCGCCGCTGCCCCAGCTCCATGCCCACCTCTGCCTCCGCCATCTTCGTTCGGGGGACGAACGCGCAGCTCGTCGCCATGGGCATGCGCTCGCCCAGCACAGGCCGGGAACGAACATGCATCGAGTTCGTCACCGGCTGACCTCCGTTCCTCCAGCCGACTTCCATCGGCCCCTACTCAACCGGTTCGTCCCACTCGATCTTCAGCTCCTCCAACTCGTCTCCAACCTCACCGCCTAGGTATTCCGTGCACACATTTGGACAGAAATCTTAAATTTTGCATCCAGTGAGCTCTGGTGAACATCATCAGGTAGAATACGTTAATTTCATTTGTTCCTCCCACTTTAATGTTTTGTAACTATAATTAGATCTTGTGCCCTCCCGTTCAGTTGATGTTCATTGATTTTCAACGTTCTTGCCCTCTTTAACGGCAGAGTGCAGTATTTCTTTGATTGACAATTCCCACTTGTGATTTAATGCACTAGTATGAAAACTATATGAGAAATAGTTTTTTATTTAGCTGTCCAATTTTCATATCCCCTTTAGTTTCCTAGTTTTTGTTCAATCTATTTTCATGTAAAGATGGATACTGGTCAGCGGTTGCTGGTTGGTCAGATCCTACAAAGGTTGGTTAGCGGCACGCTGAGACTGCATGATGTCTGGAATTCTTCTGATTAAATTGGATCTTGACAATGATTTTGGTCCAGTTAATCTTATTTCCAATCCTAATTTTTGCTCCTTCGTGTAGATCTAACACTACCCGAGAGGAGGATCTTATTTCCTATGATAATCCTTCTTCATATGCTCATTGCTATTTGGGTTTCTGAACTCAATTCCTGTCACATTTGACACAAAGTTTAGTACACATTGACTCTGACAACTGCAGCAGTATTGATTGAACTTGATTATACATCCTAAGTATGCAATCCATATAGGATGTCTCTGCAATTCCGCAGTTCATTGATGATGGGTCCTATTGTTCTGTGATTGGACATGACCAGCGTGTATAGTCGATTATAAATTTTTATTGGGTGTATGTCACAATTGGGTGTCGTGGTGCTTTTTGCGGCAAAGAACGGCTAAATACTATATAGCACATGGTTGTGTTACTGGTCAACTGATGTTATATTCTGCTACTGAATTTTCTTGAGGGAAGCTGTTCAACTGAAAGTCTGAACCTGATTAGGATTTACCAATTTTGGTATACTATTACATTATGTGTATAGTTGAATGTTGAATCATACATATACCTTGAAATTGAACTGCAATTATTTTCAAAGCTCAGCACTACAAAGAAGCAATGATCAATTTGATCATAAATGCGTACATGTTATGAGCAGAATCTGCACATACTGTGTTCTTCTACACATAATATTGAACATATCTGCATCTTCAATTGTTGTTATTCCTTTCACCAATACTGAATATAATTGGTTCATTAATTAGTTGAATTTTATTTGTAATAGAATTGATGTCGACCTGCATCAACAAGAGATAATTGAGTTCCTCTGTTTGCATCGCATTTAGATTTTTTAGTTGGGTGCTCTTTTTCGTCCACAACACCCATTCGTGAAACTATATCCATGTGAACCATGCCATAAGACAAGTCCTGCATGTTAAAATTTATGCTAAAGCACCAAGCTCGCTCCACCTTTCCATTGACTAAACAACAAAAATTTGTTACAGACACAGGCAGTGGTTCAAAACTTAAACCAAGCAAATAATGAAAGGTGCAACATTGAGGGATCAGGCAACACAGAGGTATCTCGTTCTTCTTCCTTTTGTGCATTGTGACTTGTGATTGATAAATTAGATTTCTTGTGGTTTAATTTCAAATGTTGCTATATCCATCTCCAATGAAGGCAGAATTGTTAATCAAAGTACTATAGTAGCTAGTCTTCCAATGTTCCATCCAGTCCCGCTCATAAATTTTCCAAAAAGCACAATATTTAATGAAAACATTTGGTGCAACTCCTGAAACTACAGTCAATACTGTCTAGGTCAAATCTGATTGAATTTTAGAATATGTGTATTTTGAGACATGAATACCTGTCACTATCACCAGTTCTGGTGAAAATGAGGTTCTAGTGTAGTTTTGGTGCTCTGATTCATGGTTCCGAGCTTTCTGCATTTTTATCCTAGTTTAATTAAATAAGTGTCAAAACCAAAGGTCTCTTTAGAAAATCACAAAACAATTTTAGAAGCTTATTGTTCCATGTTTAATAATTAATATGTACCATGCAACACTGAAATGGTCCATGTATTAACTTGTGATGCATGTGGCAAGTTGTGATGCTATTTCTAAGTATGTGCATCTCAATTGAAAATAAAACTTTCATCATTGTTGTATTATACACGTTAACGTTTCTCATTCATATTGAGCTGTTTAAGAATCAAATGCACATGACAGAATTTACCAAGTGCCCAGGGCCACTCCATGGGCTAGTTCATGAATAAATATTATACTAAGCCATACTTGGATCTACAAGCAGGGGACAATTCCGGCCTATGCCTAGGGCCATGGTCTGGCAATTCTAGGCCTCCATCTGCCACTGTTTGCAACCATGAAACCAACACAATTATAACTTTATGGCAAGTGTATTTGGGAATAAAATTGCAGGATAGTGAAAAGCTTGTTGGTGCGCCCAGTGCTTTTAATTTTAGTACCAACCTAGCTCACCATTGGTACTACCACCAATTTGAGCTGAAGTAGTACAAATAATTGAACTAAAGAGGTTCGGAGGTGCACCACATCATAATCAATTTGCACCCCTACTTGTTGGCTCATCTCGGAGGAGCAAACCTTTGTTGCCGATCCAAGGCTGAAGATAACGGCGAGCACAGCTGGGTCGGCTCCGCCTGTGCGCCGTTGCAGAATGTGATAGCTGAAAAACTGATTCCTTAAGTTGTATAAAATCTGTATGTTGTCTTGCTTAGTATTTGGTCCAGGCCATCAGAATATAAATGTCCTATATTTCTTTGAGGTTTGTACTTTCTAAGTTTTTATACCTTTCTGTAATCTTTTCTAGATTTTCTGTGGTTTTTATTCTATACAAATATAGTCTACTTCGTGTTGAATGTATATGTCAGATCTGCACACATCACAAATTGCGATAGAATAAAGCACTTGCAAATGTAATACAATTTTAAAACCAGAACCCTCATAACTTTGAAAAAAACATTTACTAATTATGAGAAAAATAATGAGAACCAAGACATCACCGCACCCTTACTCCAAATGAATATTTTCTCTAATTGATATTGTCACCATTATACAATTTAGTGTATGTTATGTTGAGAAAAAATGTTTTGTTGGGATCCTCTAGTGTCAAATGATGGCACCGGTTGGTGTTGATTTTTTTATGGAAAAACGGGACATGGGGAGAAAAAATTGGAGTTGGATGCAGAATGCAGTAGACACGTGAGAGCTTGTAAGGAATTGGACGTCACACCTCGTTATGGCGCGAATTGCGCAACTTAAAACCTTATCCTACGCTTCACTAAATTTACACAAAGATAAACTAACATGCTATCTAGATGTGCAACTAGGATTGTTCTAGTGCGAAACTCCCATCCCAAAACAAGGTTTGCAACCTATAGTCAATCCTAGCATGATACTACTCTAGGAAAGTAACAAAACAAAGACCGTAATAGCATGCGAAACGTAAAGGGGATGAAAGGAAGTAAACTTCTGACACGCGATTTATCCCGTGGTATCGTAGGCACTAAGTCACCCCTAGTCCACGCTCGTCGGGCACTCAAACAAGAAAGATCGTCTCCCGTCACCAAGTCTCTCCCAAGAGCACCACTTGGCTCGCCACAAAGCAGCCACTTAGGCACTTGCCAAGCTCTCTTGGTCACCTTGATGCCGCCTCCACTAAGGAGCTTCTCCTAGGAAGGGGGTCTCCACGCCCCCGCACAAAGCCGTCCTCGCCGCTCCACACCAAGAAGGAGGGTTGATGACGATCGCCGTGAGCCACTTAGGCCCCAAGGCTTCCTAGTGAACCCGTACACCTCGATTCACTCAAGAATCACCCCGCTGCTGGCACAACCCCGCACTCACTCAGCCTCTAAGCTAAGCCTAGCACTAAGCACATACACTAAGCATGTACAAGTCTAAGGATGAGCAATTAAGCACTTGGATGGATTGGATATGATCTTCTAGGCGTCTTGAACTCCTCTGCACTTCCACACAATCCAGCAACCTCAAATGGGTGAGTGGAGGGGGTATAAATAGCCCAAGGCATCTAAAGAGCCGTTGGCTAACGGCCACTGAAAAAGTAAGTGCCGCCGATGAACCGATGCTATCTTTTCAAGGCCGGTTCATCCGATGCCCCTCCCACGTCACATAGCCGTTGAGATTCTCTGACACAACTACTCCGACGCTATGCACCGACGGCGTGCATCGATCACTCAGTGCCGAAGACCCCGCGACCAAGTCGCCCTCTCGTTGGGGCCACGCCGACCGTGGACAGACCGACGCTTCACCTTGACCAAGGCATCGGATCAATCGCGTCGAAGGCTTCGTCTTGGCGCGTCTCCGCCTTGGATTCAAACCGAGCGTCGGATAGACCGACCAGCGCGCGTTCCCGGTTACACGTATTGCTTTTGTGCGCTGCCTACGTGCGTAGCGCTTATGGGTTTTGATGTGTGGATACCGGGAAGCTCGAGCGCGCGCCCCCGCAACCAGTACGATGCCTTCGACGGGGTGAACGCGGGGGTCCCGCAAGCTCGGGGGCGGTGCGCGCTTTCGACACCGCCCCGCGACGCCCTCGGGTCCCCGGACGACCGGGCCCCCCCGTGCCGGGCCGCGCGCGCGCCTTACGATCTCCCCAGGAAGCCCGAGACGGAGACACGCCGCGCCGCTCGAGAGCCTCGGCCGGAGTCCGCGCGCCCTCATCAATCGTGATGAGATTTCGCGCGCGCCCGCGCTCGGAGCACGGAGACAGAAACGCGGACGGCGGCCGCCGGCGGAGAGGCGGCGGTGGCTGCGTGCGCGGCGCGCCCGAGAGCTTCGCTCGTCGCTTGAGGCGCGGGCGCGGCGGCGCCGGTGAGGGGCGGGCGCGCGGGGGCCGGGCCGGCCGGGCCAAGGAGGTCGGCGACTTGAAGGCCGCCCTCGACGCCAAGGCCGCGGCCCTCGTCGCCGGCGAGGGCGGCTCCTCGCAAAGAGCACCGCCCCTTGAGGGGGCCCGAGGGGCGGCTCCGGCAAGAGCGAGGCCGCCCTCGTCGACGCTCGAGGGCGGCCCAGAACGGAGCGCGTCGCCCACGGAATGTCCACGAAGTCCTTGGCGGATCGGGGCTCGCTCTCCAAGGCCGAGCGAGCTCATTGTGCTCGACATTACGAGCGCAAACCGGGAGATAGCCCTACGACCGCGCTGAGGCCGTCAAGCACCTCGGTGGCGGTCGAGGGGCGGCGTGGCCGCTCTCGAGATGGAGAGGAGGCGAGGTCGAAGGTGAGCCCTTCATTTGACTCTTGTCTTGTTGGTTTTTCCTTAGAGGGATCGCATCCCCCTTTCGATTTCTTTCTTGCCTTGGCGATTCCGGGCTTCGCCCGCCTGGGGGCGTGTGGGCGGGGCGGGGCGAGGCGGCTGCCGGGCTTCCGCGGCTCCTCCAGAAGCGGGGTGACTGTGGGAGCTGCGCGGCGCGGCCCCTCGAGACCTTCCGCGCCGTGGAGGAGGGTGAAGCACGGACCGGCGGCTCGGCCCATCCCGGCCCCCGCTGCGTGCCCTCGGCAGCCATGTCACCGAGCGGATGCGCCGGGCGGCGCATGGCAGATGTCCGAGAAGGCCCTCGGAGTGGTGCGGTCCCACTACGAGGTTAACTTCGAGGCGGCGGCGAGAGGGAGCTGCATCGTTTCAGAGGGCGTCGAGGACGAGGTGGCGATGGAGCGTGTGGACGCGCTCGCCGCCGGCCTTGTGGGGTCGCTCGCCGAGCCTTCGAGGAGTTCCTCTTCCCGGACGCATGACGGCCACGCTCATCCTTATGAATGCGAGTTGGGCGCTAGGCCGGATTTTGATGTGTATCGATTACTCGGCCTCGTGGCCTTTTGTAAATGAACAAGTTGTTCTTGGACATAATCGTTCTTTGTAATGAAGTCATTTGTTTATCACGCTTCTTGTTTCTCCTTCTTCTGAGTAGAGATCTAGTTAGGGGAGTTCGATTTTCGCGGGGGGCCCTGTGGGTTGGAGGTGAGAAGAAGGGCCATATCCACGCGGCGTAGGCTATCTACGGCTCGCACGCTCCTTCAGCTGGGCCGCACAACGCCCTTTGTTCGAATCGTTGCTCGTAGTCGAAGTAGAAAACAAACTTAGCGCGCGTGAGTTGTTTTTTATTTTTGCGTGAAAAATGGGACCATTTTGGGGGGTGGCCCCCGCGATGGCCAGAGGGGTAACTTGAGTTTTCGGGGGGAAAGCCGAGTTGCCCTTTACAAGTAGACTTGAGGCGTTTACATAGTTGCCATCAGCATTGGGCGTTGGCCATGTGATTTTTACAACGAGAAAAAATGCTTGCGAATCCTAGCTAGGGGTAGAAACGACGTAGGCTTGTTGGATGTTCCAAGCGTTGGTGAGCTCTTCACCGTCCTCGTTAGCCGACTTGTACGTGCGGGCTTGAGTACCTTCACCACGACATAGGGTCCCTCCCCATGGGGGCGATAGCTTGTGGCGCCCTCGGTTGTCTTGGCGTAGCCTTAGGACCGGATCCGCCTCGCTGGAAATCCCGCGGCGTATCTGCGTGCTTGATAGCGTTCGAGGGAGGCTTGTTGGTAGCTTGCGGAATGCATCGGGGCCACGAGGGCGTTCTTCGTCCGGTCGGTCAACGAGTCCTCGCGGGCTCCGTTTGGCTGGTATCCTCCTCGTTATTACCCTCGAACCCTAGGCGAACCGTATTCTAAGTCCGTGGGGAGGACGGCCTCCGCGCACGTGGACTAGAAAAAACGGGGTGAACCTCGTGTCTGCCTCGGGGGGTGGTCCTTGGAAGCTCCACCTCAGCCGTTGGTAATTCTTGGAGCCATTTCGCTTGTGCGTTGTTCAGCGGTCGAAAAATTACGGGCTTTAGGCCTTGTAAGATCATGCCATTGGCACGTTCTACTTAGCTGGTTGGTCTGTGGGTGCGCCACGGTGCCCAATCCACACGGATGTGGAACTTGTCGTAGAACTCCAAAAAACTTCCTGGTAGGTGAGACGGGACCCTTTGTCGGTGATGATGGAGTTCGGCACTCCAAAGCGGTAGACGATGTCGGTGAAGAATGTTACCGCCTGCTACGCCCATAGATTCGTAATGGGGGCGCACCTCCACCCACTTGGAGAATTTGTCGATCGCGACCAACAAGTGGGTGAAGCCGTAGGCGCCTTCTGCGAGGGCCGACGATGTCTCGACCCCCACGGGGGCAAACGGCCATGTTACGGGGATGGTTCGTAGGGCGTGGGCGGGAAGTTGGACGTGCGGGCGTAGGCGGCACCCTTCGCGGTGCGCACGATCTCGGCGGCGTCCGCCGACCGCGGTGGGCCGGTCGCCACACGGCGGAACGCGTTGCGCGACGAGGGTGCGGGGCGGCGGGGGGGGTGGCCTGCTGGTCCCGCGTGGATGTTCCGCGAGGAGCTCGCGCCCCTCGGGAATGGGCACGCATAGGCTCGTAGGATGCCGGAGGCGCGCGCTTGTACGGCTCGCCGTCGGCCGAGGCCCGGGTTTAGCCATCTCACGAGCGATGCGCCTAGCGCGGCCGGTCGGCGGGGTTCCCCCTCGAGCGATCCGGGCGATGTATTTTCCCGCCGATCCGCAGCCGAGGGCCGGCTCGATATCCATTACGTCGGCCTCGTGGAGCCATACCCCCTCGAGAGGGGGGGGAGAGCACATACGCCTCGTTCGAGGCGTCCTCGTCCATGGGTTCCGCACCGGCCCCGGATTCGAGGGGAGCCCCCAGGGGTTCGTTGTGACTCGAGGGGTAGGGCTCGAAAACCGGCGAGGGTTGGCGCGTCGCGCGCGAAAACGTTCGGGGGCAACGGTGATCCAGCCGGGCCGCGATCTTGCGAGCTTGTCCGCCTCCTCGTTGTCGAGTCGGCGGGGTACATGGTTGAGCTCGATGCGTAAAACTTGTCCTCGAGTGCTCGCCACGGCTTTGCGATAGGCCTCCATCTTGTCGTCGTGGTAGCTCGCGTTCTTCATGACTTGATCGATCACGCGTACAACGAGTCGCCCCGCACGTCGGCGCTTGACGCCTAACTCAATGGCAATTTTGAGGTCGCGAGAGGAGGGCTGCGTACTCGGCCATGTTGTTAGACGCGGGGAAGTGGAGGCGCACAGCGTACCGCATGTGTTCCCCGGCTGACACGACGACCTTCCGCGCCCGCCCCATGTTTTCATCACCGAGCCGTCGAAAAACGGGGTCCGGCTTACTACGCGGATGTTGTGGCGGTGGTAGGCTGCGTGTCCGTCCATTCGGCGACGGAAATCCGCCGAATTTGGGACTTCGCGGCCTTGCGCGGGCGTGAGACGAGCGTCTCGCCCATCGCTCCACGGACCGCCTGCGGTCCGCCGCGGCGTCGGGGTTGCGGATGATTTCTCCCGGTGGGAAGGAGGAAACCACCGTGACGGGGGGTGGGCCTCGAAGTAGTGGCGGAGTTTGCGCAGCGCAAGAACCACGCGTACGACGGCCCCGGACACGGGGTGACGCGTCTTTGTGTGCGAGAGGACCTCGTCGCGATGCTTCGTAGACCGGCATGTTGCACGGGGCAAGGCATGCCCTTCCTCCATGCCCTCCACGACGATCACGGCGGCCCCCCCACTGGTGGTTGCGGCCACGTATTGCCCCGAGGGTTTCGCGGTTCTTGCGGTGGCGTGAGAGATCGGGGCGTGTGTTAGGGGACGCCTTCGGCTTGTCGAGTGCATCCACGGGCCTCGGGCGGGTCCCGGGGAGAAGCGTTCGTGCTTCTTGCGTGAGCCGGTAGAGGGCGGGCCCTTCTCACCGAGCAGCGAATGAAACGACTCAAAGGCGGAAAGGCACCCCAGCACCTTCTACACCCCTTTGAGGTCCGGATCGGACCCATTCGTTCGAGGGCCGCAACCTTTCGGGGTTGGCCTCGATTCCCCGGCCCCGGGAGACGATGTATCCGGGGAGCATGCCTCGCGGCACTCCAAGACGCACTTTTCGGGGTTTAATTTGACCCCATTGGCCCGTGGCGGGTTGAACGCGACGCCAAGGTCGCCGGCCGGAGTCATCGCCTTCTGGTCTTTACGACGATGTCATCCACGTACGCTTCGGCCGTACGCAGATGTGATCCCCAAAAACGTGCGCATGCGGCCCGGCCCAGTATGTTGCACCCGCGTTTACGAGGCCAAACGGCATCGTGACGTAGCGAACGTCCCGAACGGTGTGATGAACGAGGTCGCGAGCTGGTCGGACTCTTTCATCTTTATTTGGTGGTACCGGGAATAGGCATCAAGGAAATAAGAGCAATTCGCACCCGGCACTTGAATCAACGATTTGATCAATGCGTGGCAAAGGAGGGAAAGGAACTTTAGGACATGCTTTATTAAGACTAGTGTACTCCATACACATCCGCCACTTCCCATTCTTTTTCTTTACAAGCACGGGGTTTGCTAGCCACGTTGGGTGGAACACCTCCTTGATGGATCAGGCCTCGAGAAGCTTTCGCGACTCGCTCGGATTGCCGTCGCCGCTCCTCGTCGAAGCGGCGGAGCGTTCTTTGGCTCGGCGCGGGCGTTTGGCGGGGGATGTCAAGGGAGTGCTCGGCGACTTCCCTCGGGATGCCTGGCATGTGCGAGGGGCTCCACGCGAAGATGTCGGCGTTGGCGCGGAGGAAGTCAACGAGCACCACTTCCTATTTGGGGGTAGAGGGTGGAGTGACCCTCAACGCCTTGCCCTCGGGGGCCGAAGGGGTCGAGGGGACCCCCTTGAGTGCCTTTCCGCGGCCTCGAAGATGCAGCGTGCTTGGCAGCGGAGTTGGGGTCTTCATTGACCATCTTCTCCGGCGTGTTTACCGGCGCTTCATCCCGCAGCCCCAGCGCCTTCGCGTGTTCTACACACTCGACATCGCGATCGAATGCGTGCTCGATCGGCGATCCGACGGTGATGATCCGTTTGGGCAATAGGGCATCTTCATCTTCGAGGTAGGTATAATTGGGGACCTCACATGAATTTGGCGTAACGGGGTCGCCCAAGTATAGCGTGGTAGGCCCCCTTGAACCCCCCACCACCTCAAGGGTGAGGGTCTCCTTGCGCGAAATTCTTTGGGGTGCCAAAAAGGCGCGCGGGTCGATCTGCCCCAGGGGGTGGACACCTAGCCCAGGAGCGATGCCATGGGCCGGCTTCGTCTTCCGGGCCCGCGGCTCGATCCCGACCCGATCCCCATCGGGCGCAAAGTGTGCGCGTAGAGGATGTTGAGGCTGCGCCTCACGTCCATGAGGACCTTCGAGAACGGGGCGTTCTCGATGATGGGAGTCGACCACCGTCGGCTTGGGCCGGGACAGGGACGCGGTTTGGGTGGTCTTCTCGAGCTGAGATGTGATGGCGTCCTCGCGAGCCAATTGAGGAAGGACGGAGTCGCCCTCTCGGCGGCGAGGACCTCGTGCGCTCCTTCTTGCGCTTGGCGATGTCGACATGTCGGCTTGTTGGCCCCCCCAAAAATGAGGAACACATTTTCGACGGCGGGGGAAGCGCCTGCGTCGCCATCGCCTCCCGTCTTTCTTGGCCCCTCCGCCTCCTTCGCGGCGGCACGGCCATAGAACTTCTTGAGCATATCGCCTTTGCTCAAGGGTGTGGTTCTACTAGGGGTCTTATGGTAAGGACATGGCTTTTTCGGCATGTCGTCGGAACACCCCGGGCCTCGAGGGGCCGGTCGGGGCCCTCGTCGAGCGGCGTCGGCGCCAAGGGCCTCGGCGTTGCCCCCGCCGTCCCGCCCCCTGCTCGCGCGCCTCGCGCGCGACTTCTTCCCCTTCTTGCCCCGCTTGTCGTTGCGGTGGGGCTCCTTGGACTTGCGCACCCAGGCGGGCGCGTCCCTCCGGCGCTTGCCCTTCTTGCGCCGTCGATAATTGCCCCCACGGCCTCCTCCCCGGAGCGGCGGCGGTGGCGATGTCGAACGGCTTGTTGGAGTCGCGGGCGGGGCTGCGTCCCGGCTCCCGCACGAGGTCCGGCACGTGGTGCCCTCGCGCCGGAAGGCGTGCACGATCTCGGAGCGCGCCACGGCGGGAGCTCGGGCGCGCCCGCAGAGCGCGGGGGGGTCCGCGCGCGGCTTCCTTCGGGCCCCGCGCGCGCGACGCGCGGGTCCCCCGCAATTTCCGGGGCGCACGTATGTGCCCCCGGGAGGTAGCACGAGCGTGTGGACCGAGATCGTCCCGGTTGTGGATGCGGGCTGACGGAGCAAGTGCTCGGCCGCGTGCGAGCGCGGCGCGGGGTGCGGGGGCAAGTTGCGGATGATGACCTCGGCGGCGGGTGGCCGCCCCGAGCAGACAAGCCAAGCGGCGATCGTTGAGCCACACACGGGGGTCCATGTCACGGTGTACTTAACAGATAAGTCGAGGATTAGCGGAAGCGTTAGGGAAACAATTGCGCGCGGATCTCCCGGCCCGAACACACGGGTGCACAGGGGCTCCCGGCGTCGGGGAGCGGTCTTCGCTCTTGTCGTAGCGTCCACCCAGTTGAGTGTGGTAGCCCCTTGATTTGCTCGTGCGTCCGCCATGTTAGGTGCGCTCGGCGTTGATGACGTTGCGGCGTCGCCATCCGGCGCCTGCGTGCGTCAAGGAGCCGCTCCTTGGACGGCGTGCGTCCTTGGTCGGCGAGGCCGCCCGTTCGGTCCCCCTGCGTGCACGAGGGTTAAGCCTCCGTGCGGCTTCGTCGTCCCGCGCATCCCCGCTTGTTGGCGGATGCGCGAGGCGAGAGCTCTCGGTCTGGCCCCGGACGTGCGCTTGCTCGATGAGTTTGCACCTCGCGGTGCATGTCTCGAGCCTCGGGGGTCGAGGGTGCGGCATGGCCCCGCGAGCGGCGTCGCGGCGGCGGCGAGCTTTTGGCTCGCCGCGGCGCGTCCGCGTTGTCGACGTTGGGGACGGTGTTGATCTGCGGTCGCGGACTCGCTCGGCCCGGCTCCGCGCGCGCGTTCGAAAGCGCGCGCGAGGGCTTCCCCGGCTATTGAGGGCGCGGAGCAACCGCCGCCGTTCGGTATTCCTCCACTAGCTTGGCCTCGAGCTCGCGGGGCTGCAGGCCCTTGACAACGCGTCGGCGTCGGCCCCGGCCAGGCGCTTGGCCCGCGGCCGAGCGCGTGGCGATCACGGGGCGGGCGTGACTTTCCTGTCTCCTTCGCCCACGCGGCGGCGGCGTTGGCCGGGTCATTGGTGATGGCCGGCGCGGCACTCCCGCGCGGATCGTGACAACCTCACCGATTCTTTGGAGTCGTCGGAGCAACCAAACACGGTAGTCCAGCGGCGTCGAGGAAACGGCCAGGAACATGGTGGTCGACACGGCGGGAGAAGTCCCCCTCCAGAAGTATCCGTGGCGGTTGGCGGGTGGCAACGCGTCGACGGAACCCAGGGACGACTCGTCCCCTGCTGAGGCGCCGGGGTCCCTGGCGACGAAGACGTGGCGGCCAGGCGGAACCCTGCGCATCGTGGTGTTGACGTTGGCGTTGTAGGCCGACGTAGCGCCCGCGCGGCCGTGGGATGTGCGGTCCGAGGGAGGCCGTGCGTTTGTCCGCCGGGGCGGTGGCGATCGTGATGGCGGGCGCGCCGCGGCCTGGTGGCGGTGCGTCGGACACCGCCCGGCCTTCCCGGAAGGCCGGCGCACAGCGCGGGCGCGCCGGGCGGCAGCCGGCGTAGTGGCGTCGACGGGCCGCGGCATCCCGCCGTGCCCTCGGGCGCTGCGCCGTGGTGGTGCGTGCGGCGGGGGCCAAGGGCGGCCCCCGGCAGCGCAGCGCGCGGGGCTCCTCACGGTTGGTGAGGCGCATGAGATAGTCGTTCCCAGAGTGGCTCGCCGTTCGGGCCAAGCGACACGAACCGGCTGGAAGGGGTCGAGCTACCCATGCGGTAGCGTGTAGCACGGTACTCGGTGCGGATCACCATGGAGGAGTTGACGGAATGACCTTAGGCGCTCGGTGCCCCACGGTGGGCGCCAAGCTGTCGGTGCGGAATATGGTCCCGACACTAACCAGCAGATAGCGTCGAGGTCTATCCCTCGATGGTCGATGCTAAGCAATAAGAGACACGGGATTTATCCCGCGGTTCCGGCCGAGGGGGCCGTACGTCCGACAGGGGGCGTGCTCAAGGCACCGTATTGCTCGGCACGGGGGTGCCTCGTAGTGGGGCCGCTACAAGCAAGGCGGGAGAGGAAGCGTAGCTTCCAAGTCCCCGGAGGAGTCGGCGAAGATATTGTGGGAGAATTGGAGAAGGAGTACGTGGTGTGTTGTGTGTTCGGCTTCGTCTGTGTCTCTCTCGTTTTTCCCCGCGCGCGCTGGAGGTTCGCTCCCCCCTTATAGATCAAGGGGGAGGCGGACTACAATGCGCGCCGCGCTATCTAGCTACGTGGGGGAAGTGCGACGTGCTATGCCGTAGAGTGGGCGGGCGTCCGACGATCCTTGCGGCGATCTGGCCATCATGGCCTACCTTGTACCCGAACAGTGACGGTTCGAGGGTAGAAGGGCGGCGGATGGTGGCGATGTCCTCTGATAGGCTCGAGGGAGGTGCTGACGTTGGCCCGTACGGAGTAAAGGAGTAGGTAGAACAGCGTCCCTTCCCAACGCGCTTCACCGTGCTGGAGTTGTTGCTACAGCGCCCGGCGTGCGCCTGCACGCGCGGGGATGGCGGCCACGCTGTTACAATGGCAGGGATGGTGTTTCACCGGCCTAGCGCCTCCACCGAACCCCCGTAGGGTCGCGCGAGTGAACGAGGGTGCATCCGGCCCCCTTCGAGGGCTCGGCGCGTTAGCCGCATCTTGGAGCGAGCGCACGGCGTCACGGGACGACACCGGCCGCGCCCCGCACGTCCCTCCCCACGGTGATGGGGATGGGCTCCTCCCCTCGGGGGAGTTGGTGCGGCGCACCGGGGCGCGAGCCCCGGCGCATGATGGCGCCGTCCCACCGGTGTCGGGGCGTTAAATGCCCGTGTACGGGGGGCGGCGCATCGTGAGGGGCGCCCTCGAGCGTGGCGGGACCCGGCCGAGGGCGGGACGTGCCCTCGAGCGAGGCGGAACCCGCCGAGGAGGAGCGAGCCCTCGAGTGAGGCGGGGCCCGCTCGAGGGAAGTGCGACCCCTCAAACGGGGGCGGAGCCCGCCCGAGGGAGCGCGCATCCTCGAGCGAGCGGAGCCCCGTTCGAGGGGATCTCTAAGAGGGGCCGCCTTGATGGGCGTCGAGTCCCCGCGGCGTGGGGCCGTTCCTCGCATGGTTAGGCAAATTGTGTTTTGGCCTTGTTGTGGGTTTAAGTGAGGATTTCCCCGTTGTTAAGGGGACCCCTAGGGCCTGGCCCAGCACAGAGCCCCCGAGCATCTTACGCAGTTGCCATTGAGGCCCCCGGCATGCCGGAACCCACCGGGATAGGACGTTCTTCCCTCCTTGTTTTGCGAATGCTTCCCGTGGGGCCGCGCCTCGGCGGGGACCCGCCGGTCTAGCCCCCGAAGCCTTGCAGAGTGTGGGTGCCTCCCGCAGGGGTTAACCGCGAGAACTCGGTCGAGGGCGTGGCACATGTTTCAACCGCATCGGCGGTGTCTCGCCCGGCTCGGTGGGCGCACGCGCGCCGGGCGCCGTCTCCCGGCGGGTGCGTGCCAAGGAGGTGTAGCCGTGCGTTAAGCCCCCGAGCCCGGCCCGTTCGAGGCCGATCGGGTAGAGCTTCACGACTTGTTTCTTAACGCGCCCTCGCCGTCCCTCCGCGGGACGGGGGTGAGGTTTCCGCAACCCCCATCGAGCGGGTCGCGAATTGCGGATTCCTCTTTGAGCCGCTAGTGGGTGATTCGAGTGGACGCCCATGCCCCGTTCGATAAGGGGGTAGGCCGCATGGTCCGAGACACGTCCATGGAAGCGCTTGCGTGGGTTTGCTAGGTGGGGCTCGGTCTCGTTCGATAGGGACCGAGGGCGCGGAAGCTCTCCCCTCGGTGGGGATCCCCCGCCAGCTGCCCTCGCCGGCTCTCGTACACGACATGTGGGGCACCCTCGTGCCGATGGGCTCGAGGAACGGCTCGAGTGCGCGTGCCCTCGTCGTCCCCGACTCGCGATCCGAGGCGCCCGTTCGAACCCGTCGAGGTCGCTCGAACCCCCGACCGCAGGCGCCGTGCGGGGGCAGCGTCTGGGCAGCCCCGTCTTTTGCGTTTGCGGCCATCGAGGGGTCTGGGCGAGTTAGCCCTCGAGGCGCCGGGTTGGCGCACGCGTGGCATGGGTGCTCGCGGCGCCCGCGTACTTCAAGCGGGCGTCGGCGACCTTCCCACGCACATGCCCCCTTTCCTAGAGAGGTGATATCGTCTCGAGCCAGGGGCTCGTGCCGCTCGAGGGTTTTGCGCGGCATGGGTGCTCGTGGTGCCTGCTTTACTTCAAGCAGCCCCGGCGACCTTCTCACGCCGATGTCCCTTCGAGGGGCCGAAATCGTCTTGAGCGAAGGGCTCGCGCCGCCGAGGGTTTTGCGTGGCATGGGTGCTCGTGGTGCCCGGCGCTCCTTCGAGCGGTGCCCCGGCGACCTTCTCACGCCGATGTCCCTTCGAGGGCTGAAATCGTCTTGAGCCAAGGGCTCGTGCCGCTCGAGGGTTTTGCGTGGCATGGGTGCTCGTGGTGCTCGCTTTACTCCAAGCCGTGCCCCCGGCGACCTTCTCACGCCGATGTCCCTTCGAGGGCTGAAATCGTCTTGAGCCAAGGGCTCGGGCCGCTCGATGGTTTTGAGTGGCATGGGTGCTCGTGGTGCCTGCTTTACTTCAAGCAGGCCCCAGGCGACCTTCTCACGCCGATGTCCCTTCGAGGGCTATCTTTGTCTCGAGTCAAGGGTTTGCCCCGCTCGAGGGTTCTCCTTGCTTGGCAAGGGAGCGGGTCATTAAATGCCTTACAGTCGAGGCTGCGGCTCTGCAACGCAGACGCGCCTTTTTAGGTGTTGCGGCCGCGCGCGCGCGCGCGTAGTGGGCGGCGTGGCAGGCGGATGTGACCGCTTGCCTCGGTCCCTGCTAGTCTTCTCCGCGATGATGGCCCGTCCGCGGTGATGTGGCCGCTGCGGTCGTGGTGGGGCCCGTTCGTGGGCGTGAAGAGAAGATTCCCCGCAAGCACGCGCGCAGGACATCCGCTCCGGAGAGCTCGCCCGCGGCTTATAAATCTGAGGGGAGGGGGAGACCGCGGTTTTTTACCTTAGCGCCTCACCATTTCAGCCCCCTGCGCCTTCGTCTTCGCCTCGCCTCTGCCACCGTGCGGTGTCACCATTAAAGCTCGTCTTCCGTTTCTCGTCCTCCGCTCTCGCATTCCTTCGCCTCCTTCTCATGGCACCGCTTCCGCCTCTCACGATCCTTGACCCGTACGCTTGGGAGCGGTCGACGGTGACTCCGCTGGCCCTTGGCGAGCTGGTTGCCGCCGGCCAGCTGGCGGCGAACGAGGATGGCCGGCCCGCGGGAGGGATAGTGCCGCCGGTGGCGGACCGCGCGCCCAACACGCCGGAGGGCTACGTGGTCAGCTTCGTCCGCTTCCACGAGCGGGGCTTCAACGCGCCGGCGAGCCGCTTCATGCGGGCGCTGTGCTACTACTACATTGTGGAGCTGCACAGCTTCGCGCCCAACGCGATCTCGCAGGCGGCCACGTTCGTGGGCGTCTGTGAGGGGTACCTGGGGATCCCAGTCAACTGGGAGCTCTGGGTACACCTCTTCCGGGCGGAGCTCTTCACGCAGCCCACGACGGAGCCGAGGACCCGCCACGCGGTGCGCGCTGACGGATGTCGCCCCGCCCCGGCGGCGCGTTCAAGGGACGACTACATCCCCCGCACCATGACGACGAACAACGCCGGCTGGGAGCGGGGATGATTCTACTTGCGAAACGCCGAGCCCGGCCTCCCCCCGTACACCGGTCGGGTGTTCAAGGAGAAGCCCGGGCCTCTGGGGCTACGGGGTGTCCACGGCCCGGCAGACCGAGGCGGCAGGACTCGGTCCTGGCCGCCCTGAAGAGCCTGGCGGCGCAGGGGCTGACCGCATTGGGTGTCCTCGCTTTCCTCCATCACCGGCAGATCGTGCCTCTGATGGAGAGGCCGCTCTGCATCTTCGAGATGACGGAGGCGGCCAACCCCGTCGATCTGGCGAGGTCGCGGATGCTCCCGACCCCCCTCGGGCGGGCGTACGCGCTCACCCGGCGCGGGAACGCGTTGGACACCCGATGCCGATGCGTCCGGGACCGGACCCCATGGGACCTCGAGATGCTCCCCACCGGCCCATCGGTGAGTGTGATTCTTGATTTTGTTTTGGTTCTTGGTGTTGCTTCTGCCTCCCGACGCGTCCTTGGTGTTCCCGTATGCACCGGGTGAGCTTTACCGCCTCCAAGTCCGTTCCGCCCACCCCCCCGACTCCCCGTGCGCTTGGTCGGGCGCGCGCAGCCAGCCGGGAACAGGAGCGGGCGGCGCGCAGGAGGGAGCGTGCGAGGCGGCGCAACGAGCGCCGTGAGCGGCGGAACGCGGAGTACACGGCCAGCCGCGAAGAGCCGGGGCTCTCCTCCCCGGGGACCGAGGGAGTACTCGTCCCTGGGGATGACGAAGAGGAAGAGGCCGAGGGGGAGGCCCCTCGCATAGGTGGGAGCCCTCGCCCCCGTCGCCGGAGCCGCTCCGTCCGGCCGAGGGCGGCATCGCCGGGGGGCGGCGCAACGGCGCCGTCGCCGTGCAATCGACATCGTGGGTGGCACGCGCCGCCGAGGCGCCGCGCGCACCTCGGGGGGGCGCGCGTGACGAGCGCGCTTGTGCGCGCGGCGAGCGCGCCCTCGCGAGCGGGGCGGGCCCCGCGCGCGGCGACGACGCCTAGGGAGGCGCGGCCGGCGGGCGCACCGGCCGCGTCGGCCTCATCCGCCGAGGCTTCGAGGAAAAGGAAGCGTGCCTTTTCCTCCTCGAGGTAAGGGGCTCGATCCTTTACTTTGGTTTGGATTTCTTGACGATCGGTGTTCTAATCCTCCTGCTTGTGCCCCCCGCGCAGGTGGTGCCAACCGTGCCTCCCCTTGCACCGGCCAAGGTGCTGAGGACGGACGCGTCCATCCCCACCCGGTGGCGCTCATCGAGGGCGTCACGGCGGGGCGCATGGCGCAGGCGGCGAGGGCTCGCAGGGCGTGGGTCGGGGCCCCGAGGCTCCTGGGCCGACAGATCGGGGGCCCCCACCGCGGCGCGGCCCGGCGGTCCCTCGAGGGAGCGACCGACAGACCGTTGTGGGGGCGTAGGCCGCGGCGGGGCCGGCCGTGGGCGAGGCGCGCACCGCGCAGGCCGCGGCGGTGGAGGTGCGGCCCGTGGCGCCACCCGGCGGAGGAGGCGAGCGGGTGCAACTCGCGGCGGCGCCCGTGGTCGCAGGCGCAGCCGCAGGTGGTGGCCGGGCGCCGCGGCGGCGCCCGCGGCCACGGAGGCGCAAGTAAAGGCGCCGGTGGAGGCGGCGCAAGGGCCGGTGCCCGCCCGCGCGTTCCCGGCGGAGGTGGTGGAGGTCCCGATGACGACTCCCCCGCCGCCCGGTGGGACCAAAGGCTAGCTTCCCCACGCGTTCCCCCGAGCTCCTAGGAGGGGCCCTCGTGAGGCGACACGAAGGGCAACATGGTGGCGGGGACCGAGGACACCGGTGCCGAGGCCTCGTCCTTCCGCGCCGCCACCCCCGCCCGTGTGGAGGGGGCCATTGATGATCCCCCGCGGTTGCCGACGCCCGTGGGGAGCAGGAGCTCTGGGGCGAGCTCCGGAGCCACGGCGCCACGCTCAACCGCGCGCTGAACGAGGCGTTGCGGGTCCATGGCGGCCCCGCATGGCACATCTTCCAGCTAGAGCGTGGTTGCTTGCTTCCTTCCATCTCTCGTTTTTGTGTGCTGCCTCTGTGCCGTAGTGCTTACGGATTTTGACGTGTGGGTGCCAGGAGCTCGAACGCCGCGCCCACGACAAGTACGACGCCTTCGACCGGGTGAACGCCGAGGTCCACCGGCTCCGGGAGCGTTGCAGCGCTTTCGACGCGCTTGCTGACGCCCTCCGGTCCCCGGATAGCTGGCTGGCGTACCGGGCCATGGCCTGGCGCGACGAACTCCCCGAGAGCCTTGAGCGGATCTGCGCAGCCCTCATCGATCGTGATGAGGCGCTTTGGCAGGCACGCTCAGACTTGGAGAAGATGCGGACGTTGGCCACCAATTGGGAGGCGGAGGTGGCTAACGTCCGCGGCGAGAACTGGGAGCTTCGCTCGTCGCTTGAGGGGGCGCAGGCGCACCGCCGTGGCCGAGGAGCGGCGCGCGGGCCGGGAGCGGCCGGCCAAGGAGGCCGACGACTTGAAGGCCGCCCTCGACGCCAAGGCAAGGGCCCTCGTCGCCGCCGAGGAGCAGCCCCGCAAGATAGCACCGCCCGCCAAAGGGCCGAGGGGCGGCTCCGCGAGGAGCAAAGCCGCCCTCGTCGACGCCCGACCCGCGCCGGGAGCAGAGTGCGTCGCTCGCGAAGCGGCGCAGAAGTCCTTGGCGGAGCGGGACGACAAGCTCTCCAAGACTGAGGGCGAGCTCATTGTGCTCAGCATTGCGAGCGCAAATTAGGAGATGGACCTCCAGGAGCAGAGCGAGGCCGTCAAGCGCCTCGAGCTGGCGGTCGAGGCCGAGCGCCGTGCTCTCGAGATGGAGAGGAAACAGGTCGAAGGTGAGCCACTGTTTGACTCTTGCCTTGTTGGTTTTTCTGTTAGAGGGCTCGCATTCCCCTTTCTGATTTCTTTCTTGTCTTGGCGATTCCAGGCTTGCGCACCGCCCTGGGGCACGCAGCTGAGCGGGCCGAGGCGCTGCAGGCTTCCTACAACTCCTCAGAGCAGGAGCTGCGGGAGTTGCGTGGCGCGGCCCTCGAGACCTGCCGCGTCGTGGAGGAGGGCGAAGCACGGGCCGGCAGCTCGCTGGCCAGCCGCTTGCGTGCCCTTGGCGGTCACGTCACCGAGCGGATGCGCCGGGCGCCGCATCCGGGCGTCTGAAGGCCCTCTGGAGTGGTGCGGTCCCACTACGAGGTCAACTTCGAGGTGCTGGCGGAGGGCTACATCGTTCCCGAGGGCGTCGAGGACGAGGTAGCGATGGAGCGTGTGGACTCGCTCGCCGCCGACGCCGCCGGGTCGCTCGCCGAAGCCTTCGAGGAGTTCCTCTTCCCGACGCCCGCCGACGCCGCCGCTCCTCCCGCCCTCGAAAGCAGCTTGGGCACTAGGCCCGTTTTGATGTGTATCAGTACTCTGGCCTCGTGGCCTTTTGTAAATGAACAAGTTGTTCTTGGACATAAACATTTGCTGTAATGAAGTCATTTGTTTATCACGCTTTTTGTTTCTCCTTCTTCGTGAGTAGATTCTAGTTAGGGGAGTTCGATTTTCGCGGGGGGCCTGCTGGGATGGAGGCGAGAGAGAAGGGCCATATCCACGCGGCGTAGGCTATCTCTGGCTCGCACGCTCCTTCCGCTGGGCCGCCTGCGCCCTGTTCGAATCGTTGCTCAAGGTTGAAGTAGAAAACAAACTTAGCGCGCGTGAGTTGTTTCGTTTTTGCGCGAAAAAATGGGACCATTTTGGGGGGGTGGCCCCCCGCAGTAGCCCCCGAGGGTAACTTGGGTTTCAGGGGAAAGCCGAGTTGCCCTTTCTATTAGACTTGAGGCGTTTACATAGTTGCCACCAACTGGGGGTGATAGCTTGTGGCGCCTGTCGGTGCGGAATATGGTCCCGACACTAACCAGTAGATAGCGCCGAGGTCTATCCCTCAATGGTTGATGCTAAGCAACAAGTGACACAGGGTTTTTATCCTGGTTCCGGCCGAGGGGGCCGTACGCTCCGGCCAGGGTGTGCTCACGGCACTATATTGCTCAAGACCGGGGTGCCCGTAGTGGGGTCACATAAGCGAGGCGGAGAGGAAGCGTGGCTTCCAAGTCCCTAGTGGAGTGGTCAAGATGTTGTGGGAGAACTAGAGAGTGAGTGCACGAGCCGTATGTCAAGGGCTCTTGGTCTATGGCCTTGAGTGTGTCGCCGTTCGTGTCTCTTCTCCCCTCGCGGGCCGGGGGGGTTCGTCCCCCTTTTATAGATCAAGGGGGGGGCGAACTACATGCATGCCGCGCTATCTAGCTACGTGGAGAAGCACGACGTGCTATGCCGGAGAATGGGCGGCCATCCGGCGATCCTTGCGGCGATCCGGTCATCATGGCTCGACTTGTACCCGAACAATGGCAATTCGAGGGTAGGAGAGCACCGGATGGTGGTGATGTCCTCTCGATAGGCTCGAGGGAGGTGTCGACGCAGCCCGCACGTGCGGGACAGAATAGTCGAACGGCGTTCCTTCCCGACACGCTTCACGGGGCTAGAGTCGTTGCTACAGGGCCCGGCGTGCGCCTGCACGCGTGGGTACGGCGGGCACGCCGTTGCGCGGGCGGGGATGGCAGTCCACCGGCCTAGCGCCTCCACCTACCCCTGTTGGGTCACAAGAAAGTGAATCGAGGGTGCGCCGGCCCTTTTTCGAGGGCTCGGCGCGTTAGTCGTACTAGGGCGTGCGCACGGTGTCACGGGACTGACACCGGCCGCACGCACGCCCCCTCCCCCACGCGGGCGGGGATGGGCTCCTCCCCGGGGAGTAGGTGCGGCGGCACCGGGTGCGAGCCCCGGCGCATGATGGCGCCGTCCTGCGGTGTCAGGGCGTTAAATGCCCGTGTACGGGGCCGCGCGCACGTGTGAGGGGCACCCTCGAGCGTGGCGGACCCCGCCGAGGGCGGGCGCACCCTCGAGCGAGGCGGAGCCCGCTCAAGGGAAGTGCTGCCCCTCGAGCGGGGTGATGCCCGCCCGAAGGGAGCGCGCATCCTCGAACGAGGCGGAGCCTGTTCGAGGGGATCCTTACATGGGCCGCCTCGATGGGCCGTCGGAGTCCCTGTGGGCTGTGTCCTGCATGGTTAGGCACCTGCATGGTTAGGCTTAACGTATTTGGGTTTCGTTGCGGTCTTTAAGTGAGGTTTTCCCCATTGTTTAAGGGGACCCCTAGGGGCAATCCCCCGACAAGAGCCCCCGAGCATCCGTGGGTTTGCCATTGAGGCTCCCCGCATGCCGGAACCTACCGATAGTACGTTCTTCCCTCCCTTGCTCCGCGAACGCTTTCGGTGGGGGGCCGCGTCGGCGGCCGGACCCGCGGGTCTAGCCCCCGAAGCCCCGCAGAGTGTGGGTTCTCCCCGCAGGGGTTAACCGCGAGAATTTTGGTCACGCAGGCGTGGCACATATGCCAACCGGCATCGGCGGTATTTCAGCGGCTTCGGGGGTGCACGCACCGCTGTCACTGTCTCCGGCGGGTGCGGTTTCAAGGAGGTGTAGCCGTGCGTCAAGCCCCCGAGCCTTGGCCCGTTCGAGGCGATCGGGTAGAGCTTGGCGACTTGTTTTTTTAACGCGCCCTTGCCGTCCCTCCGCGGGACCCGAGGGTGAGGTTTCCGCAACCCCCATCGAGCGGGTCGCGGATTGCGGATTCCTCGTCGAGCCGCTAGCGGGTGGTTCAGGTGGACGTCCATGCCCCGTTCGATAAGGGTAGGCCGCGCGGTCCGAGACACGTCCATGGAAGCACTTGCGTGGGTTTGCTAGGTGGGGCTCGCGTCCCGTTCGATAGGGACCGAGGGCACGAAGCTCTCCCTCGGTGGGATCCCCCGGCTAGCCGCCCTCGCCGGCTCTCGAACACGACATGTGGGGCACCCTCGAGCCGACGGGCTCGAGGAACGGCTCGAATGCGCGTGCCCTCGTCGTCCCTAACTCGCGATCCGTGGCGCCCGTTCGAACCCGTCGAGGGTCGGCCTTCGACCTCTCGATCGCAGGGCCGTGCGGGGTGGCGCCTGGGCGGCCACGTCTTTTCACGTTTGCGGCCATCGAGGGGTCTGGGCGAGCCAGCCCTCGAGGTGCTGGTTGGTAGCACAGCGTATGTGCCCTTCCTTGGAGAATCGATATTGTCTCAAGCCAAGGGCTCGCGCCGCTCGAGGGTTTTACGTGGCATGGGTACCCGTGGTGCCCTCGCTCTACATCGAGCAGTCCCGGCGACCTTCTCACGTCGGTGTCCCTTCGAGGGCTGACATCGTTTTGAGCCGAGGGCCCGCGCGGCTCGAGGGTTTTACGTGGCATGGGTACCCGTGGTGCCTGCTCTACATCGAGCAGGTCCCGGGCGACCTTCTCACGTCGGTATCCCATCGAGGGTTGTCATCGTTTTGAGCCGAGGGCCCGCGCTGCTCGAGGGTTTTACGTGGCATGGGTACCCGTGGTGCCTGCTCTACATCGAGCAGGTCCCGGGCGACCTTCTCACGTCGGTATCCCATCGAGGGTTGTCATCGTTTTGAGCCGAGGGCCCGCCCCGCTCGAGGGTCTTACGTGGCATGGTACCCGCGGTGCCTGCTTTACATCAAGCAGGTCCCGGGTAACCTTCTCACGTCGATATCCCATCGAGGGTTGTCTTCGCTTTGAGCCGAGGGCCCGCCCCGCTCGAGGGTTTTCCTTGCTTGGCAAGGGACCCGGTCATTAAATGCCTCGCAGTCGAGGCTGCGGTTTTTTGCAGCGCGGGCGCGTCTTTTTAGGCGCTGCAGCCGCGCGCGCGCGCGTAGTGGGCGGCGTGGCAGGTGGACGTGACGGCTTCACCTCGAGCCTTGCGGGTCTTCGCCGTGATGATGGCCCGCCCGCAAGGATGTGGCCGCTGCCGTCGTGGTGGGGCCCGTCCGTCGGCGTGAAGGGAAGATTCCCCGCAAGCTAATGCGAGCGGGGCGTTCGCTCCGGGAGAGCTCGCCCGTCGGCTTATAAATCTGAGGGGTGGAGGAGACGGCGGTTTTTTACCTTGACGCCTCACCATTTTCAGTCCCCCGCCCCTTCGTCTTCGCCTAGCCCTTGCCACCGCGCGGTGTCGCCATTAGAGCTTTTCTTCCGTTCCTTGTTCTCCGCTCCTGCTTTCCTTTGCCTTCTTCATGGCGCCGCCTCAGCCTCCCCTCACGATCTTGGAGCCGTATGCTTGGGAGAGGTCGACGGTGACGCCACTGGCTCTTGGTGAGCTGGTCGTCGCTGGCCAGTTGACGACCAATGAAGACGGACGTCCGGCGGAGTGGATCGTGCCGCCGGCTGCGAATCGCGAGCCCAACCCGCCGGAGGGCTACGTGGTGAGCTTCATCCGCTACCACGAGCGGGGCTTCAACGCGCCAGCGAGCACGTTCATGCGGGCGATGTGCCACCACTACGGAGTGGAGCTGCACAACTTCGCCCCCAACGCGATCTCGCAGGCGGCCACATTCGTTGGCGTCTGCGAAGGGTACCTGGGGGTCCCAGTCAATTGGGAGCTCTGGGTAAACCTTTTCCGCGCGGAGCTCATCACGCAGCCCACGACGGAGCCGAGGACCCGCCGCGCGATGCGCGCCGGCGGGATGTCGCTCGCCCTGCGGGGGCAATTCAAGGACGTCTATATCCCCCGCACCATGACGACGAACAACGCCGGGCCGGGAGCGGGGATGGTTCTACTTGCGTAACGCCGAGCCCGGCCTCCCCCCCCTACACCGGTCGGGTGTTCAAGGAGAGGCCTGACTCTTGGGGCTACGGGGTGTCTACGTCCCAAAGACGGAGGCGGCAGAGTCGGTCCCCGGCCGCGGCGCGCCGCCCGGCGAAGATGGGGCTGAACGCGATGGGCGTCCTCGCCTTCCTTCATCACCGGCGGATCGTGCCGTTGATGGAGAGGTCGCTCTGCATTTTCGAGATGACAGAGGCGGCTAATCCCGTCGACTTGGCGAGGTCGCGGATGCTCCCGACGCCCCTCGAGCGGCCGTACGCGCTCACCCCCGGCGCGGAGCGCCGTCGACACCCGGTGCCGCCGCCTGCGGGTCGGACCCCATGGGACCTCGAGATGCTCCCCACCAGCCCGCTGGTGAGTTTGGTTCTTAATTTTGTTTTGGTTCTTGGTCTTGTTTCCGTTTCCTAACGCGCCATTGTCGCTCCTGTGTGCAGCTGGTGGACTTCACCATCGCCAAGTCCATTCCGCCCACCCCGACTCCCGCGCGCTTGGCCGGGCGGCGCAGATGCGGCGGCAGCGGGAGCGGGCGGCGCGCAAGAGGGAGCGCGTGAGGCGACATCAAGCGCGCGCGCGACCGGCGGGCCGCGGAGTATCGGCGGTGTGAAGAGCCGGGGCTCTCCTCCCCGGACCGAGGAGTTCTCGTCCTTGGAGGAGGACGAAGAGGAAGAGGCCGAGGGGGGAGGGGCCCCTCCGACAGGGTGGCGCCCGCGCCTCCGTCGGCCGAGCCGCGCCGGCGGCGAGGGCGGCATCGTGCGGGGCGGGCGCAACGGCGCCCGCCGCCGGCCATCGACATCGAGGGCGGCGCGCGCGCGGCGGAGGCGCCGGCCGCGCTCGTCGGGGGCGCGCACGGCCGAGCGCGTCGGCGCGAGCATCGAGCGTGCCCGCGCGCGCGGGGAAGCGCGTCCACGCGCGCGGCGACGTCGTCGGGGAGTGCGGCGGCGAGGCACACCCGCACGCGGGGCGAGCGTACCGCGCGCGCGGTGGCGTTATCGGGGCGCGCGTCATCGGGCGCGCCCACGCGCGTGGCGCGCGCGGAGACGCGCGGCGGCGGGCGCGCCGGCCGCGCCGGCCTCATCCGCTGAGGCTTCGAGGAAGAGGAAGTGTGCCTTTTCCTCCTCTAGGTAAGGGGCTCGATGCTTCGCTCGGTTTAACTAGTTGATGATTAGGCGTTCTAACGTTCCGTTCGCGACTGCGCAGGGTGGTGCCAACCGTGCCTCCTCTCGCACCTGCCAAGGTGCTGAGGACGGACGAGTCCATCCCCACCCGGCGGCGCTCGTCGAGGGCGCCGCGGGCGGGGACAAGCACGGCGGCGGCGGGCGAGAGCTCGCAGGGTGCGGCCGGGGCCCCGAGGCCTCGGCCACCGCATCGCCCCGCCGGCGGCGCGGCCGGCGGTCGCCGAGGAGCGGTCGCGAGGGGCTCTTCTTGCCGTGGAGGAGGCGGGAGCAGGGAGCAACCCGCGGCGCTCGTGGCCGCAGGCGCAGCCGGTAGGTGGCCGCGGCGCCGTGCCGGGTGCCCGCGGCCGCGGAGACGCGGGGAGGCGCCGGTGGAGGCGGCACGAGCGGCGGCGCCCGCCGGCGTTCGCAAGCGGAGGTGGTGGAGGTCTCGGACGACTCTCCGCCGCCCGGGTGGGATCGGTGGGCCGCCCGGCCCACGACTCTCCCGAGCCCCGTGAGGGGGCCCTCGTGAGGCGGCGCGAGGGTCACCCGGTGGTGGGGAGTCGAGGACACCCGCGCCGAGGCCTCGTCCTCCCGCGCCGGCCGCCCCCGCCCCGGTGGGAGGGGGCCGTCGATGATCCCCGGCGTTTGGCCGACGCTCGGGTGGAGCAGGAGCTCTGGGACGAGCTCCGGAGTCACGGCGCTACGCTCAATCGCGCGCTGAACGAGGCGCTGCGGGTCCATGGCGGCCCGGCATGGCTCGTCTTCCAGGTTAGCCGTGGTTGCTCGTTCTCTCCTTTCTTTCGTTTGTGTATGCTGCCTTCGTGTCGTGGTACTTATGGGTTTCGATTCTGTGGTTGCCAGGAGCTCGAGCGTCGCGCCCACGACAAGTACGATGCGTTCGACCGGGTGAACGCCGAGGTCCACCAGCTCCGGGAGCAGTGCAGCGCTTTCGACGCGCTTGTCGACGCTCTCGTGTCCCCCGACACCGGGCCGGCGTACGGCCCCGGCTCGGCTCGACGAGGCGCCCGAGGGCTCGAGGCGGAGACACGCGCGCCGCTCGAGCCTCGAGCGGGTGCGCGCGAGCCCTCGTCGATCGTGATGAGGCGCCGTGGAACGCGCGCGAGGACTTGGAGAAGACGCGGACGCCGGCCGCCAACGGGAGGCGGAGGTGGCGACCGTCCGTGCCGAAGCCCGGGAGCTTCGCTCGTCGCTTGAGGGGGCGCGGGCGCGGCGGCCGCCGGGCGAGGAGCGGGCGCGAGCCGGAGGGCGGGCCAAGGAGGCCGACGACCCCGAAGGCCGCCCTCGACGCCAAGGCCGCGGCCCTCGTCGTCGCGGAGGAGCGGCTCCCGCAAGAGAGCACCGCCCGCCAAGGGGCCGAGGAACGGCTCCCGGCGAGGGGGCCGCCCTCACCGACGTTCGTGCGGCTCCGGGAGCGAGGAGCGCACCGCCCACGAGGTGACGCGAAGACCTTGGCGGCTCGAGATGCCAAGCTCTCCGAGGCCGAGGGCGAGGTGATTATGCTCAGCATCACCAACGCCAGTCAGGAGATATCCCTCCGGGAGCAAGGCGAGACCGTCAAGCGTATCGAGCTGGCGGTCGAGGCCGAGCGCCGCGCTCTCGAGATGGATAGGAAGCAAGTCGAAGGTGAGCCACTGTTTGACTCTTGTTTTGTTGGTTTTTCATTTGGGAACTCGCATTCCTTTTTTCTGATTTCTTTCTTGCCTTGGCGTTTCCAGGCTTGCGCACCGCCCTGGGGCATGCCGCTGAGCGGGCGAGGCGGCGCAGCTTCCTACAATTCCTCCGAGCAGAGTTGCGGGAGCCGCGCGATGCGGCCCTCGAGACCTGCCGCGCCGTTGAAGAGGGCGAGGCCCAGGCCGGCAGCTCCCTGGCCAGCCGTCTGTGTGCTCTTGGTGGCCATGTCACCGAGCTGATGCGCCGGGCGCTGCAGCTTGGCGTCCAGAAGGCCCTCGGAGTGGTGCGATCCCACTACGAGGTTAACTTCGAGGCGCTGGCGGAGGGGTACATCGTTCCCGAGGGCGTCGAGGACGAGGTGGCCATGGAGCGTGTGGATGCTCTCGCTGCCGACGCCACCGGGTCGCTCGCCGAAGCCTTCGAGGAGTTCCTCTTCCTGGACGCCGCTGACGCTGCTGCTCCTCCCGCCTGAAAGCAGTTGGGCGCTAGGCCCGTTTTTTGTTTATGTGTATCAGTATTCTGGCCTCGTGGCCTTTTGTAAATAAACAAGTCGTTTTATGAACATGAGCATCTGCTGTAAATGAAGTCGTTTGTTTATCACGCTTTTTGTTTCTCCTTCTTCCTGAGTAGATTCTAGTTAGGGGAGTTCGATTTTCGCAGGGGGCCTGCTGGGTTGGAGGCGAGAGAGAAGGGCCATGTCCACGCGGCGTAGGCTATCTCTGGCTCGCACGCTCCTTCCGCCGTGCCGCCTGCGCCCTGTTCGAATCGTGGCTCGGGGTTAAAGTAGGAAACAAACTTAGCGCGTGTTGTTTTGTTTTTTGCGCGAAAAAATGGGACCATTTTGGGGGGGGGGGATGCCCCCCGCAGTAGCCCCCGAGGGTAACTTGGGTTTCAGGGGAAAGCCGAGTTATCCTTTTCATTAGACTTGAAGTATTTACATAGTCGTTGCCCACTAGGGCGTTGGCGATGTGATTTTTACAACAAAGATATTTGGAAAATCCTAGCTAAGGGTAGAAGCGACGTAGCTGTTGGATGTTCCAAGCGTTGGTGAGCTCTTCACCGTCCTCGTTGGCCAGCTTGTATGTGCCTGGCTTGAGTACCTTCACCACGACGTAGGGTCCCTCCCATGGGGGCGATAGCTTATGGCGCCCTCGGTTATCTTGGCGCAGCCTTAGGACCAGATCCCCCTCGCTGAAATCCCGTCGATGTATCTTGCATGCTTGGTAGCGTCTTAGGGACTGTTGATACCTTGCGGAATGCATTAAGGCTACGAGGCGTGCCTCGTCCAACTGGTCCAGCGAGTCCTCACGGGCTCGTTGGTTAGCATCCTCGTTGTAGCCTCGAACCTTGGGCGACCCGTATTCTAAATCCGTGGGGAGGACGGCCTCCGCGCCATGGACTAGAAAAAATGGGGTGAACCCAAGTGGCTCGCTTGGGGTGGTCCTTAGGCTCCACACGACCGCCGGGTAGTTCTTGGAGCCATTTTCACCCAGATTTGTTGAGCTGGTCGAAAATTCTGGGTTTTAGGCCTTGTAGGATCATGCCATTGGCACGTTCCACTTGGCCGTTGGTCTGTGGGTGCGCCACAGCTGCCCAATCCACACGGATGTGGAACTTGTCGCAAAACTCCAAGAACTTCCGGCCCGTGAACTGGGACCCATTGTCTGTGATGATGGAGTTTGGCACTCCAAAGCGGTAGACGATGTGGGTGAAGAATGTCACCGCCTGCTGCTCGCCCTTAGATTCGTGATGGGGCGCACCTCCACCCACTTGGAGAACTTGTCGATCGCGACCAACAAGTGGGTGAAGCCCCCCGTGCGCCTTCCGCAGGGGCCCGACGATGTCCGGCCCCCACACGGCGAACGGCCATGTGACGGGGATGGTCTGTAGGGCGTGGGCGGGCAAGTTGGACTTGCGGGCGTAGAACTTGCACCCTTCGCAGGTGCGTACGATTTCGCTGGCGTCCGCGATCGCGGTAGGCCAGTAAAAGCCTTGGCGGAACGCGTTGCCGACGAGGGTGCGGGGTGCGGCGTGGTGGCCGCAGATCCCTGCATGGATGTCCCGTAGGAGCTCGCGCCCCTCGGGAATGGGCACGCACCGCTGTAGGATGCCAGAGGCGGCGCGCTTGTACAGCTCGCCGTCGACGAGGGCAAAAGACTTAGCCATCCTAGCGATGCGCCTAGCCGCGGCCCGGTCCGCGGGGAGCTCCCCTCGAGCGATCCAGGCGATGTATTTTTCCCGCCAATCCGCTTGGACAGGAGCCGGCTAGACGTCCATCGCATCAGGCTCGTGGGAGCCGTAGCCCTCGAGGAGGGAGAGCACGTACGCCTCGTTCGAGGGGTCCTCGTCCATGGGTTCCGCACCCGTTGGGTTCGAGGGAGCCCCCGAGGGTCTGTCGTGGCTCGAGGGGTAGGGCTCGAAGACGACCGAGGGTTCCGCGATGTCGCGCGTGAAAACATTCGGGGGGACGGTAATCCGCCCGGACGCGATCTTTGCCAGTTCGTCTGCCTCCTCGTTGTACCGGCGGGGTACATGATTGAGCTCAATGCCATAGAACTTGTCCTCGAGGGCCCGCACGGCCTTGCAGTAGGCCTCCATCTTGTCATCATGGCAGCTCGCGTTCTTCATGACTTGATCGATCACGAGCTGCGAGTCCCCTCGCACGTCGAGGCGCTTGACACCCAACTCAATGGCGATTTTGAGGCTGCAGAGAAGGGCCTCGTACTCAGCCATATTGTTGGACGCGGGGAAGTGGAGGCGTCATCGCGTAGCGCATGTGCTCCCCGAGGGGTGACACGAAGAGCGAGTGCCCGCGCCCGCTCCCGTTTTCATCACCGAGCCGTCGAAGAACGCAGTCCAAGCCTCGCCCGGATTTGTGGGGGTGGCACGTGCGTGTCCGTCCACTCGGCCGACGAAATCCGCCAAGATTTGCGATTTGATGGCCTTGCGTGGGGCGTAGGCGAGCGTTTCGCCCATCAGCTCCACGGACCACTTGGCGATCCTTCCTGCGGCGTCGGGGTTGCGGATGATCTCTCCTAGAGGAAAGGAAGAAACCACCGTGACGGGGTGGGCCTCGAAGTAGTGGCGGAGCTTGCGCCGCGCAAGGACTACTGCGTATAGCAACTTCTGGACCTGTGGGTAGCGCGTCTTCGTGTCCGAGAGGACCTCGCTGATGTAGTAGACTGGCCGCAGCACAGGCAAGGCATGCCCTTCCTCCGCGCGTTCCACAACGATCACGGCGCTCACCACCTGGGTGGTCGCGGCCACGTAGAGCTGCAGGGTCTCGGCGTCCTGCGGCGGCGTGAGGATCGGGGCGTGTGTTAGAGACGCCTTCAGCTTGTCGAGCGCATCTTGGGCCTCGGTGGTCCAGGAGAAACGCTCGTGCTTCTTGAGTAGGCGGTAGAGGGGCAGGCCCTTCTCACCGAGCCGCGAGATGAAGCGGCTCAAGGCGGCAAGGCACCCCAACACCTTCTGCACCCCTTTGAGGTCCCGGATCGGACCCATTCGTTCGAGGGCCGCGACCTTTTCAGGGTTGGCCTCGATTCCCCGCTGGGAGACAATGTATCCCAGGAGCATGCCTCGCGGCACTCCAAAGACACATTTTTCGGGGTTTAACTTGACCCCATTGGCCCGTAGGTAGTTGAACGCGACGCCAAGGTCGCCAACCAGGTCGTCCGCCTTCCTGGTCTTCACGACGATGTCGTCCACGTACGCTTCGACCGTCCGCCCGATGTGATCCCCAAAAACGTGCTGCATGCAGCGCTGGTACGTTGCACCCGCGTTTCTGAGGCCAAACGGCATCGTGACGTAGCAGAACGTCCCGAACGGTGTGATGAACGAAGTCGCGAGCTGGTCGGACTCCTTCATTTTTATTTGGTGGTACCCGGAGTAAGCATCGAGGAAACAGAGCAATTCGCACCCAGCCGTTGAATCAACAATTTGATCAATGCGTGGCAGAGGAAAAGGAACTTTAGGACATGATTTATTAAGACTAGTGTAGTCTATACACATCCGCCACTTCCCATTCTTCTTCTTTACAAGCACGGGGTTTGCTAGCCACGTAGGGTGGAATACTTCCTTGATGAATCCGGCCTCGAGAAGCTTCCGCAGCTCCGCTCCGATTGCCCGTCGCCGCTCCTCGTCGAAGCGGCGCAGCCGCTGCTGCACGGCGCGGGCTTTTGGCAGGATGTCAAGGGAGTGCTTGACGACTTCCCTCGGGATGCCTGGCATGTCCGAGGGGCTCCACGCGAAGATGTCGGCATTGGCGCAGAGGAAGTCGACGAGCACCACTTCCTATTTGGGGTCGAGGGTGGAGCTGACCCTCAACGCCTTGCCCTCGGGGGCTGAAGGGTCGAGGGGGACCCCCTTGGTCTGCTCCGTGGCCTCGAAGGTGCCGGCGTGCTTGGCAGCGGAGTTGAGGTCTTCATTGACCATCTTCTCCAGCGTGTTCACCAGTGCTTCATCCAGCGCTAGTGCCTCTGCGTGTTCTACGCACTCGACGTCGCAGTCGAATGCGTGCTCGATCGACGAGCCGACGGTGATGACGCCGTTTGGGCCGGGCATCTTCATCTTCAAGTAGGTGTAATTGGGGACCGCCATGAATTTGGCGTAACAGGGTCGCCCAAGTATAGCGTGGTAGGCCCCCTTGAATCCCACCACCTCAAAGGTGAGGGTCTCCTTGCGGAAATTCTTTGGGGTGCCAAACCAAACTGGCAGGTCGATCTGCCCGAGGGGTTGGACCTGCTTGCCGGGCGTGATGCCATGGAACGGCTTCGTGCTGGGCCGCAGCTGGTCCAAACCGATCCCCATCAGGCGCAGCGTATGCGCGTAGAGGATGTTGAGGCTGCTACCTCCGTCCATGAGGACCTTCGAGAACCGGGCGTTCCCGATGATGGGGTCGACCACCAGCGGGTACTGGCCCGGGTTGGGGACGCGATTCGGGTGGTCTTCCCGGCTGAAGGTGATGGCGTCCTCCGACCAATTGAGGAAGGCCGGAGGCGCCTCTCCGCGGCGAGGACTTCGTGCCGCTCCTTCTTGCGCTGCCGGGTCGACATGTCGACGGTAGGTCCCCCAAAGATGAGGAACACATTTTCGACGGCGGGGAAGCCGCCTGCGTCGCCATCGCCTCCGTCTTTCTTGGCCTCTGCCTCCTTCGCGGCGGCGCAGCCATAGAACTTCTTGAGCATGTCGCACTGCTCAAGGGTGTGATGCACTGGGGTTTTGTGGTAGGGACATGGCTTCTTCAGCATGTCGTCGAACACCCCCGGGCCTCAAGGGGCCGGTCGAGGGCCCCGTCGAGCCGGGTCGACGGCCGAGGGCCTCGGCGTTGCCGCCGTCGCGCCCCTGCTCGCGCGCCCTCGCGGCGAGGCTTTTTCCCCCTTCTTGCCCCGCTTGTCGTTGCGGTGCGGCTCCTTGGACTTGCTGCCCTCCGCGGGCGCGTCCCTCGCAGCGCTTGCCCTTTCTCGCCGTCGAAGATCGCCCCCACGGCCTCCTCCCCGAGGCGAAGCCGGTGGCGATGTCGAACGGCTCGTTGGAGTCCGCGGGCGGGCTGCGTCCCGGCCTCCCGCACGAGATCCCGGCACGTGGTGCCCTCGAGGAAGGCATGCACGATTTCGGACTGCGCCACGCTGGGGAGCTCCGTGCAGCGCTTGGAGAAGCGCCGTATGAAGTCCCGCAACGACTCGCCGGGCTTCTGCGTGCAGGAGCGCAGGTCCCAAGAGTTCCCAGGGCACACGTATGTGCCCTGGAAGTTGCCCACGAACGTGTGGACTAGGTCGTCCTAGTTATGGATCTGGCTAGCGGGCAGGTGCTCGAGCCATGTCCGGGCCGCATCGCCAAGGTGTAGGGGTAAGTTGCGGATGATGACCTCGTCGCTGGTGGCCCCGCCCAGCTGGCACGCCAAGCGGTAGTCGTTGAGCCACACGCGGGGGTCCGTCTCCCCGTTGTACTTGACGATCGTCGAGGGTTGGCGGAAGCGTTGGGGGAATGCTGCCGCTTGGATCTCCCGGCTGAACACGCGGGTGCCTGGGGGTTCCGGCGTCGGGGAGCGGTCCTCGCCGCTGTCGTAGCGCCCACCCCGTCGAGGGTGGTAGCCCCTTGCCGCTCGTGCGTCCGCCTTGCCGGTGCGCGGGCGTTGATGACGTTGCGAGCGTCGCCGTCTAGTGTCTCGCGCGCGTCGAGGAGTCGCTCCTTGGCGGCGTGCGCGCTTGCTCGGTGGGGACGCCCCGCCGGTCCCCCCCACGTGCACCAAGGGTTCGCCTCCCCGGTGCGGCTTCATCGCCCCGCGCATCCCCCCCCGTTGGCGGATGCGTGAGGCCGAGCTCTCGGCCTGCTGGACGGCCGCTTGCTCGATGAGAGTTTGCACCTCGCGGTGCATGTCTCGAGCCTCGGGGGTCGAGGGTGCTGGCATAGCCCGCAGCAGCGTCGCGGCGGCGACGAGCTTCTGGCTCGCCCGTGGGGGCACGTCCGTGTTTTCAACGTTGGGGGCGGTGTTGATGCTGTCGCGGACATGTCAGCCCAGCTCCCGTGCGCGTTCGCCACGCGCGGAGGCCTCCCCTACCATTGAGGCGCGGAGCAACCGCACCGTTCGGTACTCTTCCGCCAGCTTGGCCTCGAGCTCGCGGGCTTGTGAAGGACCGATAAGGCGACCAGAGAGGGGGGGAGTGAATGGGAGCCGATAAAAATTCTTCTCGAGGGAGATTGGAACTCCGACAAGACGAACTAGCTCGGTCGAACCCCCGAAATCACACGCTCCGCACTTCTACCTCCCATTTGCCAAAACCACGTAGCCACTGGAGTGCTACTGGTCCTAGGAACAAACTCTACCAGCAACCACAACACACACGCAGCACCGACAGCGGAAACAACTCGAAAGCCGGCTAACCAGAGGGGGCGGTTAGACCGGGTATAGGGGGCGGTTAGACCGCCTCCACCTGGCAACCAAGAAATCCTCCGAAACGTCTCTTCCGAGCACCAAAACACACCACGGTTTCACCAACAGAGATCTCTGGTCAAGGCCAAGCAAGCTACCAGAAAATCTTGGCGAAAACCAAAACTTCACCCAAGGGCCTAGGGGCGGTTAGACCGGCTACCTGGGGCGGTCTAACCTCCTGTACCCAGCAACGAACTCCAACCAAGAACACCTAGCAAACTGCACGACAACGACCCCAAATTTCACCCGGACACTCCTCCGATCAAGGCGAACGAACTCACGGAGGAAAATCCGGCGAAACAAAACTTTGACCCGGAAGCACCCCCGGCGGTTAGACCGCCCCCTGCAGCGGTTAGACCGCCCCTTCCCGAACGAGAACCCGCGGGTCAAACCTCAACTTCCTTGCGCTCAATCTCCCGAATCACTCCACGGATTGCGGCCAAACTTCGGGGATAGTCGAGGTTACCTCCCGGGCAACCTCTACCTAAAAGGAATCGACCCGAAACGCTCACAATCAAGAGGAATCGAAGAAATCGCTTCTCTAGGTCAAGAACTCGCCCAACTCGAAAAACCACCAAATCGAGTCCGATTCAAAGGGGATTTGGGGGCAAAGTCACCAGCCAAAGAGGCACAAGAACCTCATACGTGACACCCACCAAAAACCCCAAGAAATCGTTCTCAAAACACCGCCAAAAAAGAGCTCCGAAAATCAACATCAAAGAGACGGGAAAACCACCATCAAGAACCACGCCGAACCTTCTATACATGCCATGAATGGTTCGTACAAGGTCTAGTTTGCCACCCAAACATCCATCCCTCTCTCTTGATCTCACATGAAGCTCTCAAACTAGCCTTCTAAAAACCTAGGGAAAATAGAGAACGAAAATGGAAAAACGAAATGAGCTAGGGTTCCAAGAGTTAGCTGCCAACCTCTCACCTCTTGGTTTATATAGGCGGCAACCGAATGTCTAAAATGCCCCTCTCTACTAACTAGGGATACATGCCCCTCAAGGGCGGATTTGGAATTCTTGATGTCTTCACCATCGGACGGATGCCCGGCGACCGCACCTCGCGTAGCCTCGACGCACGCCTTGCGATCCCGACGCGTGTCCTCCGCTTCGAAGCTTCTCGGCGCGGCGGCCGGGCGGTCGACCGCCCCCCCGGGCGGTTAGACCGGCCCGGTGGATCCGACCGGCCCCGGGCGGTCGACCGCCCCTCCCGGGCGGTTGAACCGGCCCGGGTGGCCGCACCTCCTCGTCGAGTCTTCGGCCTCGGTTTTGTGGCTCAACCGAGTAACCCCGGGCGGTTTTCGGTGAACCACCGCAAACCCCGCGAACTCGGTGTAGCCTCCGCCAATCTCCACTCATGACTCGGCTCCCACGTAGTCCCGGCTCGACCTTGGTTTTGAGGCTCTACCAAGAAACCATCCACGACTTCATCTTGCTTGTTCATGCCACCATGCGGCCCGCACTTGACCCCCGCCGGCCACCGGGTCCCTCGAACGAAGCCTACTTGTCTTCTCCACACCCCGGAGGCCTCACCGCAACGACCTTTCGCGCTTGTTCTTCACCCGCACCAACACGAGTCAAGCCGCAACCTGCACCTGCAATACTTAGCCAAGAATCAGTCCACACAACGTTGTCAATCACTCATCACACAAGGGAGCGACCATCCACCGGTCCTCGAACCACACATGGTCCTCAATCTCCCCCTTGATGAGTGCATTGACAACACACTCACATGAAGTAACATAAGAGAAAAGGAAAAGAAAAGAAAGAAAATAAAAGGAAACCCCAACAAGCGATCGAAGGCCAAAGAAAGGCAAAGAGCAAGATCACTTGAAGAGGACAAGTCTCGGACCCCTTAGGCAAGGGCAACGGCTCGACACATCCGAGACAAAACGCAGCTCAAGCAAAGAGCGCAAACCACCAAAGCAAAACTCGAACACCACAGAGAGCTCCCCCTGCACAAATGCAAGCTCCCCCTGAGCCCCAAAGACACTCCCCCGAACACATGCATCAATGCAACTCGGAAATGCACCAAAGAGCAAAAACACTCGCTCACACGCCCCGAGGCGGTTAGACCGCCGCCCCGGGCGGTTAGACCGCCTCTGCCCGACTTGACCGCCCGGGGGGCGGTTAGACCGCCCAAAGAGACCGGCCCCGCACCAAACTCGCTCAAAAGCTGCCGAAACAATTGGAACACCTTCCAAACACTCCCAGGTGCCCAAAACATGCACAAACTTCTCCCCCTTGTTGACAATGCATGAATCAAGGAAAAATGCGAAAACTTGCAACATATAGCTTCTCGAATATACAAAATTCATCACAAGGAGCTACACAAGTCCAAATGAGCAAGTTAGATACTCGACGGTTCGTAAGGACCTTAACTACGTGATCACCAAGTTTCACAACCATTGGACAAGGCTAAAAAGGATTTTAGTAATTTTGCGAAAAGTTACTCCCTCACAAGCAAATACCTAAACATGAGCAAAACATATCAAAATGGCAAAGCCACTCAAACTTCATGCTAGGACAGCCATTCTAATCACAAGACCATCATAAACACCCAAAAGCACCTCATGTCATGTCAAAGCCACCGAGCCATGTGCCTACTTCTATGTATGAGACTTCTCATTGGTAGGCATCATGCAACGGTTTAGCACCCAAAGCAAATTAATTTCAGCACATATGACATGGGAACATATTTTCCAAGCATTTTCCATTTCATTTTCAGATTTGTAAATGGTACATGAAATGTCTTTGCGACAAAAAGGAACTTATGCCCCTCCACAAGATTAAGCAAGAGGGCTAAACATTCATGATGGCAAGCGAGCCTTTGGCTCCATATGATCAATAAACTAGCTATCCAACCACAAAGTAAGCATAGCAAAGCCACTAAAACATGTCAAGATCATATATAGGCATTTACGCATGAGAGAGCATGTATATGACATTTTTCAAAAAATTAGCCATCAACCATGGATCATTCAACAAGATCATCAAGAGCTAAGCCAAACTAACCATAGCATACCAAACAAGCTCACAAGAACATATATAGCAACCCATGGTAAACAATGTATATAGGAGAAGCTTTTCCTATCCAATGCATATGATACAAAATGCATGCAATCTAAGATACAAGGATGCCTATACATCATGTTACATATGCCATGCCAAATGCAAGAAATGCACAAAGGAAAGCTATACATATGCTACAAACCGGCTCCTCGAGGGGAGGCAAAACGGGCTCGACACCACCGGCAAAAGAAAGCTCCCACACACCCAACTCGGAAATCAAACACACACCAAGTTCCCCCCGCAAACGAGTGAAAGTTGCTTGATCTAGGGGTTTGGTGAAAATATCGGCTAGTTGGTCATGAGTGGGTACATGGATCAAAGCTATCTTTCCTTTCTCGACATTGTCTCTCAGAAAATGATACCTCACTTCTATGTGCTTGGTTTTGGAATGGAGCACTGGATTCTTTGCAACGCTTATGGCACTGGTGCTATCACATTGAAGTGGGACATGGGTATACTCCTCACCAAAGTCACTCATGGTGTAGGTGATCCAAAGGAGCTGAGAGCAACAACTAGCAGCGGCAACATACTCGGCTTCGGTCGTGGATTGAGCAACACTCGACTGCTTACGAGAAGACCAAGACACCAACGAAGAACCCAAAAAGCCGGCAAGTCCCGAAGTGGACTTCCTATCCAACCGACACCCGCAAAATCCGCGTCCGAAAAACCATGAAGCGCCAAAGAAGAGGACGCGGAGTACCAAAGGCCGAAGTCGGGAGTGTGACGCAAGTACCCGAAAATTCGCTTCACCGCTTGCCGATGCGAAGTCCTCGGAGACGCTTGAAAACGAGCGCACGGACACACCGAGAACCGTATGTCCGGCCTCGTCGCCGTCAAGTAGAGGAGTGACCCGATCATGCTTCGGTACTCCTTCTAGTCCACGTGTTCACCTTCCTCGTCCGCATCAAGAGCCGTAGTTGTACTCATCGGCGTCGTCATAGCCTTGGAGTCCTCCATCTTGAACTTCCTCACAATGTCCTTGGTGTACTTAGCCTGGTGCACAAATGTTCCTTCCTTTGATTGCTTGATTTGTAGCCCGAGGAAGAACTGCAACTCGCCCATCATGCTCATCTCGAACTCCCTGCTCATATCATCTGCAAACCTCACAACAAGAGAGTTAGACGAGCCACCAAAGACAATATCATCCACGTACACCCGCACAATCGGGATATCTCCGCCCCCGCTCTCTCGCAAAAACAAGGTCCGATCGACCTTCCCCATCTCAAAACCTCTCTCAAATAAGAACCCCCTCAACCTCGCCATACCAAGCTCTAGGCGCCCGCTTCAACCCATACGCCGCCTTCCTCAACTTGTACACCCGGTGGGGGTACTTCTCACTCTCAAACCCCGAGGTCGTCTCACATACACTTCTTCCTCCAACACTCCATTCAGAAAAGCACTCTTCACATCCATTTGGTGCAACTTGAACCCTTTAGCCACGGAAAAGGCTAGAAGGATCCTAATCGCCTCCAAACGGGCTACGGGAGCAAAGGTCTCCTCGTAGTCAATCCCCTCCTTCTGACTGAACCCCTGGGCAACAAGTCTCGACTTGTTCCTCACTATCTCACCCTTCTCTCCCTCTTTGTTTTTCCACACCCACTTTGTACCAATCGGCTTACACCCTGGGGGAGGGTCAACCAACTCCCACACCTGATTCCTCTCAAAATTCTCCAACTCCTCATGCATCGAGTTAACCCAATTGTGATCAGATAGTGCGTGTCCAATGTCTTTGGGCTCGAAAGAAGCAACAAACGCAGCATGAGCAAAATGGGAATTGTTCCGAACCCTCGACCGTGTAGTGCGCTCATCCATGTCGCCGATGATCCTCGAAGCTGGGTGATCCACTTGAACTCGCCGGGGAGGCTCTCGCCTCGAAGCTACCTCCCCCTCAACATCAGCTTCTCCTCGTTCTTGATGTGTCGTCGTAGGTGTAGCAGAGGGTCCATGCATCATCGTAGTCGAAGTAGTGGGTACATGTTCAGCCGGGGGAACTGCACCGCCATCCTCATCATCTCCATGTTCATGCTCCTCCTCCTGAAAGATCTCCTCGCCAAGCTCATCATCACCTGCACACTCAAAGACAAGCTGACTACGTGGCTCTGTCTCGTCGAAGGTTACCTCGCAAGTCTCCACGATTTGGTTAGTTTCAAGATTGAGCACACGATATGCTCTAGAATGAGATGCATAACCAAAGAAAATGCCATCGACGGACCTAGCCTCAAACTTATCCAACTTCCCGCCCTTCTTCGAATAAAACACTCGCAACCAAAGACATGGAAGTGACTCACCTTGGGTGTGCGACCATGCATCAACTCATAGCATGTCTTCTTCTTGTGCACTCGAGGTATATTCCCGTTCGACACATAGCATGCGGTATTCACCGCCCTCGCCCCCAATACCTCCTCGGAGTCCTATGCTCATCAAGCATCGTCCGAGCCATCTCGCACAAGGTCCCGTTCTTCCTTTCCACAACACCATTCCGGGGAGGCGTATACGGACTCGAAAACCGGTGCTCAAGACCTAAGTCATGACAAAAGGTTTCAAAACGAGAGTTCCTGAATTCCGAGCCATTATCACTGCGGATAGCTCGTATGGCATCTCCGTGCCTCTCGTTCCTCAACCTCAAGACTAGATCTCGAACAAAACCAAACGTCTCCCCCTTCTCCTCAAGAAAGAACACCCATGCATATCGAGAAAAGTCGTCCACCACAACAAGGACGTACCACTTCCCACCCACAGATCGCACACGAGCTGGGCCAACAAGGTCCATATGGAGCAGCTCGCATGGACGCTCAGTCATCACATCGGTGAGAGGCGGGTGAGAAGAGGCCACCATCTTGGCATGCCTACACGGAGCACAAACCAACTCTTTCTCAAGCCTCAAACGTGGCAATCCTCGGACCAAATTGAGTTTACTCAAGCGAGACAGAAGGTCAAAGCTCAAGTGACCCAACTTCCTATGCCACTTCCACAACTCACTCGAAGAACCAGCCAAGAAACAACGCTCAACACCCGAAGACTGAGAAAAATCAGCACGAAACACCTGACCCTCGGGAACGACCATACAAACAAGGTCCCCTCGAGAGTCTACAATCCGAGAACCACCTGGCCGAAACAACACCTCAAAGCCCTCATCCAACGGTCGAGACACGTAAAGCAAATTGTACCCCGCCGATTGAACAAGAGCAACACGCCTCGCAGTGATCTTGTCACTCACTTTTATCTCACCTTCCGAAAGCACACGCCCACGCCCATTGTCCCCAAAAGTGATGTACCTCTTCGTCACCACCGGGACGAGACTTGAGAACCACCCCCCGTCTCCGGTCATATGCCTCGAACAACCGAGTCAATCAACCAAATGTTCTTCAAGTCTCCCACCCGAAATTCAAAAACAAGCACGTGAGCGAACAAACGACTCAACGATCAGGGGTTAGTACCAAAAGAGGAAAACCAGTGCCGAGCCATTTGCTCGAAAGTGGGGTTAGCACCAACCAAAGCATCTCTCCTACCAAAGCTACCTCCACGAACACCACCTCGGTAACCACTCCGAGGAAACCACCCCTCACTGCCTGGAGGAGGACCAAAACCACGGAAGACAACCCGTGGAGCGTCCCTCCTCTCCTTCTCAAAGCTACGACTCCTCCCATCCCCGTAGTGACCTCGAGGGGGAGAATGCCTAGCAACCGACCACCCGCCGTCTTTCCGGACCAACCACCGCAACTCCACCTCCGGACCCGAAACCTCTCGACTCACCACCTCGAAAACCACTCCGCCCCGAGTGCTGGGGGGGCCGGCGAAACCGCCTAGCCGGGCCGGCCTAACCGCCCCCCCTCGGGCCGGGGCCGGCTCCGACCGCCTAGCCGGGCCGGTCCGACCGCCCCCTCCGAACGGCTCCTCGGCTGCGGAACTCGCATCTCCCCATGCCGGAACACTTCTTACCACGCCCTTACCCCCGGGCGGTGGCATACGAGGCTTAGGTACACCATAGGAAGGGTTGTACCTATCCTTGTTCGCCCACTCCTTTGCCATCCTCTCTTCCCGCTTCCTCTTGAAGCAAAACTCATCCTTGTGACCCTCCTTCCCACAATGGCCACAACGGAACCTCACAAGCTTAGGTTTTGGCTTGGATTGGGGTCGCTCGCTTGGTTTCTCTCCACTCAACTCCTCCACCGATTTCTCCTCACTTGCCTTCTCTTTCACTTTCCCAAAGAACACTTTCCCCCGAAGTGCTCACAAACTTGATGGGCTTTTGGAGATCATTTGTGGGTGTAGGAAATATAGGTGGAGCTGGGGTTGTGTCTAATCGGTTCCTAAGATGATTGGGTTTTGGAGGGAAATCATTTTTGTGGTGGGTTTTTGGTGGCTCCGGATATTCTCTCCACTTCCTTCACCCACCTTGTTTGCCCCAAGCCCCTCACCGTCTTGCCTTTTAAAGGCCTCGATCATCATCCTCAACTGAGGCTCATGACCGACAACCAACCCATCAACTTCCTCAAGTCATCATTCTCATCCTGCAAGCGATCAACATAATGTGCAAGCTCCAAATTTTTCAATGCATGCATTTCACAAGTAGAGCAGGATGTAGGCATGGGTTCCTTCAATTTAGCCTCTAGCGAACTAGTGTAAGCATGCAACTCATCAATCTTAGCATGCAAAACAGGGCAAGAAGTGCAAGCACCTAGCAAAGCAGGTCTAGACTTAAGCTCAGCCACTTCAACCCTAAGCACATCTAGTTCCTCACACTTGGAGGCATGCTTCTCCTTAAACAAAGCAAGATCAGCAAGGAATATGGAGCAATCAAGACAATCATTTTCATCGGCAACAACAGGGGCTAGCCTTAAGCGAATCAATCTCAAGCTTGCCGTCAAGCACCCGTGTCTCTAGCTCGGCCCACTCTAGTCCTAGCATCCTCGAGTGAAGCCCTAAGCTCTTTCCTCATTTTCTTGGCCTCTCTAAGCATGTCATCACGGTTATCAAGCAAAGAGCCAAGCCTCTCATTCTCCCGGCGCAAGAAGGGAAGTTCATCACGCACCTCGTCGTCGGACTCGCAGTCCGAGTCGCTCCGTGTACTCTTCTTGCCTTGCCGGAGCTCGGCGCCATGGTACGAGGCCGTCTCTCGCGGCGCCCCTCAACCCGCTCGGGTTCTTGGACGACCTCTTGTTCTTGCGACGATCTCCCTCGTCGTCGCCGCCGCCGCTCGAGCTCGAGGTGGAGTACGCGGAACTCGGAGTCGACGTCGCTCGCTCCAACCATCGCTCGGGCCTTGCCTCGGCCCTCCTTCTTCCTCGATCGTCACTCGTCCTTGTACTTGTTCTTGTGCTTGCTCTTGTGGTCGCGCCTCGAACGGTACTTGTCGTCGTTCTTCCTCGGCTTGTGCTTGTAGCTGTCCTTGTTCTCGGCCTTCTCCGGGCGGTCGGCGACGAAGTGTCCGGGCTTGCCGCACCGGGAAGGAGTCCTCGTGTTCCTCCTCATGTTCACGTGGTTCTCGTGCGCCTCTCGAACCGCCTCGTCAACGCCGCCGGCTCGTCCTCTCCAAGGTCATCAAACTCCTCATCCGGCATAGACATCAAAGAGGAAAACGAGAACATCCTGGTGGATGGGTTAGAGTTAGTCTTTCCTTTGGACCCACCAACGAGGGCAAGACTATGGGAGTCAGTCGGTCCCTCGAGCTTGGCAGTCATGCCCCTATCCACCTCAGCCGACTTGAGCTTCGAGAACAGCTCGTTCACCGTCAGAGTGTCGTACCTCTCCGACTCGACTATGGCCTCGAACTTTCCACCCCATATCGTATGATCCAAAGAGTGTAAGAGCTTGACCGCTCTATCATGATCATCGTACGGGAGCACGTCCACATTGGCCCTCATGTTGTTCACCACCACCGTGAACCTCTGGGACAAGGCATCGATGGACTCACCGGGGAGATGAGTGAAGTTCTCGTACTCTCTCCGGTAGGTCGCATACAACCGTGCCCTCGAACCCGGGCGTTCCCAACATGAGCCTCCTTCAACACCGCCCAAATCCTACAAGCTAAGTGCTCCGTGTGCACCCGATCGAACTCGGTCGACACAAAGCACGAAACAAGTAGTCGACCGCCTTATTGTTGGCGTCGAATCCGTCCCTCGACCCCCGGAGCAAGGAAATCCATCGGCCGGACATATCCTCGTGTCCACCGTGACATCCCACGAAGTCCGACCCTTTCCGCGGAGGAACGCACCCATCCGCTTGCTCCACATCCGGTAGTTCTTTCCATCGAAGTGTGGAGGACCCGAACCCCGTTCCCCGGTACGCCATCCTTGGATCTTAGACTGGTTAGAGTCAACAAAGACCCGAACCGGCTCTGATACCACTTGAAGGACCGATAAGGCGACCAGAGAGGGGGGAGTGAATGGGAGCCGATAAAAATTCTTCTCGAGGGAGATTGGAACTCCGACAAGACGAACTAGCTCGGTCGAACCCCCGAAATCACACGATCCGCACTTCTACCTCCCATTTGCCAAAACCACGTAGCCACCGGAGTGCTACCGGTCCTAGGAACAAACTCTACCAAAGCAACCACAACACACACGCGCAAAGACCGACAGCGGAAACAACTCGAAAGCCGGCTAACCGGAGGGGGCGGTTAGACCGGTATAGGGGGCGGTTAGACCGCCTCCACCTCGGCAACCAAGAAATCCTCCGAAACGACTCTTCCGAGCACCAAAACACACCACGGTTTCACCAACGGAGATCTCTCGGTCAAGGCCAAGCAAGCTACCGGAAAATCTTGGTGAAAACCAAAACTTCACCCAAGGGCCTAGGGGCGGTTAGACCGGCTACCCGGGGCGGTCTAACCTCCCGTACCCAAGCAACGAACTCCAACCAAGAACACCTAGCAAACTGCACGAGAACGACCCCAAATTTCACCCGTACACTCCTCCGATCAAGGCGAACGAACTCACGGAGAGGAAAATCCGGCGAAACAAAACTTTGACCCGGAAGCACCCCGGGCGGTTAGACCGCCCCCTACGGGCGGTTAGACCGCCCCTTCCGTAACAGGAACCCGCGGGTCAAACCTCAACTTCCTTGCGCTCAATCTCCCGAATCACTCCATGGATTGCGGCCAAACTTCGGGGATAGCCGGGTTACCTCCCGGGCAACCTCTACCTCAAAGGAATCGACCCGAAACGCTCACAATCAAGAGGAATCGAAGAAATCGCTTCTCTAGGTCAAGAACTCGCCCAACTCGAAAAACCACCAAATCGAGTCCGATTCAAAGGGGATTTGGGGGCAAAGTCACCACCAAAGAGGCACAAGAACCTCATACGTGACACCCACCAAAAACCCCAAGAAATCGTTCTCAAAACACCGCCAAAAAGAGCTCCGAAAATCAACATCAAAGAGACGGGAAAACCACCATCAAGAACCACGCCGAACCTTCTATACATGCCATGAATGGTTCGTACAAGGTCTAGTTTGCCACCCAAACATCCATCCCTCTCTCTTGATCTCACATGAAGCTCTCAAACGAGCCTTCTAAAAACCTAGGGAAAATAGAGAACGAAAATGGAAAAACGAAATGAGCTAGGGTTCCAAGAGTTAGCTGCCAACCTCTCACCTCTTGGTTTATATAGGCGGCAACCGAATGTCTAAAATGCCCCTCTCTACTAACTAGGGATACATGCCCCTCAAGGGCGGATTTGGAATTCTTGATGTCTTCACCATCGGACGGATGCCCGGCGACCGCACCCTGCGTAGCCTCGACGCACGCCTTGCGATCCCGACGCGTGTCCTCCGCTTCGAAGCTTCTCGGCGCCGGCGGCCAGGGCGGTCAGACCGCCCCCCTGGGCGGTTAGACCGGCCCGGTGGATTCGACCGGCCCCGGGCGGTCCGACCGCCCCTCCCGGGCGGTTGAACCGGCCTGGGTGGCCGCACCTCCTCGTCGAGTCTTCGGCCTCGGTTTTGTGGCTCAACCGAGTAACCCGGCGGTTTTACGGTGAACCACTGCAAACCCCGCGAACTCGGTGTAGCCTCCGCCAATCTCCACTCATGACTCGGCTCCCACGTAGTCCCGGCTCGACCTTGGTTTTGAGGCTCTACCAAGAAACCGTCCACGACTTCATCTTGCTGTTCATGCCACCATGCGGCCCGCACTTGACCCCGCTGGCCACCGGGTCCCTCGAACGAAGCCTACTTGTCTTCTCCACACCTGGAGGCCTCACCGGCAACGACCTTTCGCGCTTGTTCTTCACCTGCACCAACACGAGTCAAGCCGCAACCTCGCACCTCGCAATACTTAGCCAAGAATCGGTCCACACAACGTTGTCAATCACTCATCACACAAGGGAGCGACCATCCACCGGTCCTCGAACCACACATGGTCCTCGCCTTGGGCTAGCCGTGCGTCGACGTCGGCCCCGGCGGGAGCGCTTGGCCCCGCGGCCGGGCGCGTGGCGATCCCCCCGGGCGGGCGTGACCTACCCGTCTCCGGCGCCCATCGCGCCGCGGCGTTAGCCGGGTCGTTGGTGATGACGGCGTAACACTCCCCGCGCGGGTCGTAGCTCCCGGTGCGGGAGTCGTCGGAGCGACCAAACCGGTGGTCCGTGGCGTCGAGGAAACGCCGAACGCGGCCCGGGTCCGGCACGCGGAGAAGTCCCACTCCGCGTATCCGTGGCGGTTGGCGGGTGGCATCGTGTCGACGGAGCCCGGGGATGACTCATCCGCCGCCGAGGCGCCGGGTCCCCGGCGACGAAGACGTGGCGGCCGGCGGAACCCCGCGCATCGTCGTGTTGACGTTGGCGTTGTGGGCCGTCGTAGCGCCACGCGGCCCGATGGGGATGCGCGGTCCGGAGACCGCGAGCCGCCCCGCCGGGGCGGTGGCGGTCGTGATGGTCGGCGCACCGCGCCGGGCGGCGCGCGCGCGCGGCCGCCGCCGCTCGGACCGCGCCCCGGCGCGAGCGTTGTCCCGAGCGACGACGCGGCGTCGTGGCGTCGATGGACCCGCGGCCTCCGTGCTCGCGGCGCGCTGCGTCGGAGTCGTGCGTGCGGCGGGGGTCCGAGCGGCACCGGCCGACGCCGCGCGCGGGAGTTCCTCACGGTTAGTGAGGCGCATGAGATAGCCGTTCCCCGTGGCCTGAAAGTTCAGGTCCCCGAAGCGGATCTCGAACCCGGCAGGGAGGGGGTCCGAGCTACCCATGCAGTAGCGTGTAGCACGGCACTCAGTGCGGATCACCATGGAGGGAGTTGGCGAAATGACCTTAGGCGCTCGCTTGCCCCACGGTGGGCGCCAACTGTCGGTGGGGAATATGGTCTCGACACTAACCAGTAGATAGCGCCGAGGTCTATCCCTCAATGGTTGATGCTAAGCAACAAGTGACACAGGGTTTTTATCCTGGTTCCGGCCGAGGGGGCCGTACGTCCAGCAGGGGTGTGCTCACGGCACTATATTGCTCAGCACCGGGGGTGCCTGTAGAGGGGCTGCTACAAGCGAGGCGGGAGAGGAAGCGTGGCTTCCAAGTTCCTAGTGGAGTGGCTGAAGATGTTGTGGGAGAACTAGAGAGTGAGTGCACAGCGTATGTCAAGGGCTCTTGGTCTATGGCCTTGAGTGTGTCGCTGTTCTGTGTCTCTTCTCCCCTGCGGCTGGGGGGTTCGTCCCCCTTTTATAGATCAAGGGGGGGCGAACTACATGCATGCCGCGCTATCTAGCTACGTGGAGAAGCACGACGTGCTATGCTGGAGAATGGGCGGCCATCCGGGCGATCCTTGCAGCGATCCGGTCATCATGGCCTGACTTGTACCCGAACAGTGGCAATTCGAGGGTAGGAGAGCAGCGGATGGTGGTGATGTCCTCTGATAGGCTCGAGGGAGGTGCTGACGCAGGCCCGTACGGCGTACAGGAATAGTCAGAACGGCGTTCCTTCCCGACGCGCTTCACGGGGCTGGAGTCGTTGCTACAGGGCCCGGCGTGCGCCTGCACGCGTGGGTACGGCGGGCACGCCGTTACAGTGGCGGGGATGGCAGTCCACCGGCCTAGCGCCTCCACCTACCCCTGTAGGGTCACAAGAAAGTGAATCGAGGGTGCGCCGGCCCTCTTTAGAGGGCTCGGCGCGTTAGTCGTACTAGGGCGTGCGCACGGTGTCACGGGACTGACACCGGCCGCACTGCACAGTCCCCTCCCACAGTGGCGGGGATGGGCTCCTCCCTGGGGAGTAGGTGCGGCGGCACCGGGTGCGAGCCCCGGCGCATGATGGCGCCGTCTGCGCGCGTCGGGGCGTTAAATGCCCGTGTACGGGGCCGGCGCACGCGTGAGGGGCACCCTCGAGCGTGGCGGACCCCGGCCGAGGGCGGGGCGTACCCTCGAGCGAGGCGGAGCCCGCTCGAGGGAAGTGCTGCCCCTCGAGCGGGGTGATGCCCGCCCGAAGGGAGCGCGCATCCTCGAACGAGGCGGAGCCTGTTCGAGGGGATCCTTACGTGGGCCGCCTCGATGGGCCGTCGGAGTCCTTGTGGGCTGTGTCCTGCATGGTTAGGCACCTGCATGGTTAGGCTTAACGTATTTGGGTTTCGTTGCGGGCTTTAAGTGAGGTTTTCCCCATTGTTTAAGGGGACCCCTAGGGCAATCCCCGACAGCGCCCTCGGTTGTCTTGGCGTAGCCTTAGGACCAGATCCCCTTCGCTGAAATCCCGCCGGCGTATCTTGCGTGCTTGATAGCGCCTGAGGGACTGCTGGTACCTCGCAGAATGCATCAGGGCCACGAGGCGCGCCTCGTCCAGCTGATCCAACGAGTCCTCGCGGGCTCGCTGGCTGGCATCCTCGTCATAGCCACGAATCGTGGGCGAGCCGTACTCTAAGTCCGTGGGGAGGACGGCCTCCGCGCCGTGGACTAGGAAAAACGGGGTGAACCCAGTGGCTCTGCTCGGGGTGGTCCTTAGGCTCCACACGACCGCTGGTAATTCTTGGACCCATTTTCGCCCAGATTTGTTCTGCTGGTCGAAAATTCTGGGCTTTAGGCCTTGTAAGATCATGCCATTGGCACGTTCTACTTGGCCGTTGGTCTGTGGGTGCGCCACAGCTGCCCAATCCACACGGATGTGGAACTTGTCGCAGAACTCCAAGAACTTCTTGCCCGTGAACTGGGACCCATTGTCGGTGATGATGGAGTTTGGCACTCCAAAGCGGTAGACGATGTCGGTGAAGAATGTTACCGCCTGCTCTGCCCTTAGATTCGTAATGGGGCGCACCTCCACCCACTTGGAGAATTTGTCGATCGCGACCAACAAGTGGGTGAAGCCCCCGGGCGCCTTCCGCAGGGGCCCGACGATGTCCAGCCCCCACACGGCAAACGGCCACGTTACGGGGATGGTCTGTAGGGCATGGGCGGGCAAGTTGGACTTGCGGGCGTAGAACTGGCACCCTTCGCAGGTGCGCACGATCTCGCTGGCGTCCGCGACCGCAGTGGGCCAGTAAAAGCCCTGGCGGAACGCGTTGCCGACGAGGGTGCGGGGCGCGGCGTGGTGACCACAGATCCCCGCGTGGATGTCCCGCAGGAGCTCGCGCCCCTCGGGAATGGGCACGCACCGCTGTAGGATGCCGGAGGCGGCGCGCTTGTACAGCTCGCCGTCGACGAGGGCAAAAGATTTAGCCATCCTAGCAAAGCGCCTGGCCGCAGTCCGGTCCGCGGGGAGTTCTCCTCAAGCGATCCAGGCGATGTATTTTTCCCGCCAGTCCGCTTGGACAGGGGCCGGCTCGATGTTCATTACGTCGGCCTCGTGGGAGCCGTACCCCTCGAGGAGGGAGAGCATGTACGCGTCGTTCGAGGGGTCCTCGTCCATGGGTTTCGCACCCACTAGATTCGAGGGAGCCCCTGAGGGTTCGTCGTGACTCGAGGGGTAGGGCTCGAAGACGACCGAGGGTTGAGCGACGTCGCGCGCGAAAACGTTTGGGGGGACTGTGATCCGCCCGGACGCGATCTTGGCAAGCTCGTCCGCCTCCTCGTTGTACCGGCGGGGCACATGGTTGAGCTCGATGCCGTAGAACTTGTCCTCGAGTGCTCGCACGGCTTTGCAGTAGGCCTCCATCTTGTCGTCGTGGCAGCTTGCGTTCTTCATGACTTGATCGATCACGAGCTGCGAGTCGCCGCGCACGTCGAGGAGCTTGACGCCTAACTCGATGGCAATTTTGAGGCCGCATAGGAGGGCCTCGTATTCAGCCATATTGTTAGACGCGGGGAAGTGGAGGCGCACCGCGTACCGCATGTGTTCCCCGAGGGGTGACAGAAAGAGCAGGCCCGCGCCTTCCCCTGTTTTCATCACCGAGCCGTCGAAGAACAGAGTCCAGCACTCCGCTTGGATCTGCGGCGGCGGTAGCTGCGTATCCGTCCACTCAGCGACGAAATCAGCCAAAATCTGGGATTTGACAGCCTTGCGCGGGGCGTAGGCGAGCGTCTCGCCCATCAGCTCTACAGACCACTTGGCGATCCTTCCCGCGGCGTCGGGGTTGCGGATGATCTCTCCCAGTGGGAAGGAGGAAACCACCGTGACGGGGTGGGCCTCGAAGTAGTGGCGGAGTTTGCGCCGCCCAAGAACCACCGCGTACAGCAACTTCTGGACCTGGGGGTAGCGCGTCTTCGTGTCTGACAGGACCTCGCTGATGTAGTAGACCGGCCGCTGCACAGGCAAGGCATGCCCTTCCTCCATACGCTCCACGACGATTACGGCGCTGACCACCTAGGTGGTTGCGGCCACGTAGAGCTGCAGGGGTTCGCCGTCTTGCGGCGGCGTGAGGATCGGGGCGTGTGTTAGAGACGCCTTCAGCTTGTCGAGAGCATCGTGGGCCTCGGTGGTCCTGGAGAAGCGCTCGTGCTTCTTGAGTAGGCGGTAGAGGGGCAGGCCCTTCTCTCCGAGCCGTGAGATGAAGCGGCTCAAGGCGGCGAGGCACCCCAACACCTTCTGCACCCCTTTGAGGTCCCGGATCGGACCCATTCGTTCGAGGGCCGCAACCTTTTCAGGGTTGGCCTCGATTCCCCGTTGGGAGACAATGTATTCCAGGAGCATGCCTCGCGGCACTCCAAAGACACACTTTTCGGGGTTTAATTTGACCCCATTGGCCCATAGGCAGTTGAACGCGACGCCAAGGTCGCCAACCAGGTCGTCCGCCTTCCTGGTTTTTACGACGATGTCGTCCACGTACGCTTCGACCGTCCGCCCGATGTGATCCCCAAAAACGTGCTGCATGCAACGCTGGTATGTTGCACCCGCGTTTCTGAGGCCAAACGGCATCGTGACGTAGCAGAACGTACCGAATGGTGTGATGAACGAGGTCGCGAGCTGGTCGGACTCTTTCATCTTTATTTGGTGGTACCCGGAATAGGCATCAAGGAAGCAAAGCAATTCGCACCCAGCCGTTGAATCAACAATTTGATCAATGCGTGGCAAAGGAAAAGGAACTTTAGGACATGCTTTATTAAGACTAGTGTAGTCTATACACATCCGCCACTTCCCATTCTTTTTCTTTACAAGCACGGGGTTTGCTAGCCACGTTGGTTGGAACACCTCCTTGATGAATCCGGCCTCGAGAAGCTTCCGCAGCTCCGCTCCGATTGCCCGTCGCCGCTCCTCGTCGAAGCGGCGGAGCCGTTGCTGCACGGCGCGGGCTTTTGGCAGGATGTCAAGGGAGTGCTCGACGACTTCCCTCGGGATGCCTGGCATGTCCGAGGGGCTCCACGCGAAGATGTCGGCATTGGCGCAGAGGAAGTCGACGAGCACCACTAACTATTTGGGGTCGAGGGTGGAGCTGACCCTCAACGCCTTGCCCTCGGGGGCTGAAGGGTCGAGGGGGACCCCCTTGGTCTGCTCCGCGGCCTCGAAGGTGCCGGCGTGCTTGGCAGCGGAGTTGAGGTCTTCATTGACCATCTTCTCCAGCGTGTTCACCAGTGCTTCATCCAGCGCTAGTGCCTCTGCGTGTTCTACGCACTCGACGTCGCAGTCGAATGCGTGCTCGATCGACGAGCCGACGGTGATGACGCCGTTTGGTCCCGGCATCTTCATCTTCAAGTAGGTGTAATTGGGGACCGCCATGAATTTGGCGTAACAGGGTCGCCCAAGTATAGCGTGGTAGGCCCCCTTGAATCCCACCACCTCAAAGGTGAGGGTCTCCTTGCGGAAATTCTTTGGGGTGCCAAACCAAACTGGCAGGTCGATCTGCCCGAGGGGTTGGACCTGCTTGCCGGGCGCGATGCCATGGAACGGCTTCGTGCTGGGCCGCAGCTGGTCCAAACCGATCCCCATCAGGCGCAGCGTATGCGCGTAGAGGATGTTGAGGCTGCTGCCTCCGTCCATGAGGACCTTCGAGAACCGGGCGTTCCCGATGATGGGGTCGACCACCAGCGGGTACTGGCCCGGGTTGGGGACGCGGTTTGGGTGGTCTTCCCGGCTGAAGGTGATGGCGTCCTCCGACCAATTGAGGAAGGACGGAGGCGCCTCTCCGCGGGGAGGACCTCGTGCCGCTCCTTCTTGCGCTGTCGTGTCGACATGTCGACTGTTGGCCCCCCAAAGATGAGGAACACATTTTCGACGGCGGGGAAGCCGCCTGCGTCGCCATCGCCTCCGTCTTTCTTGGCCTCTGCCTCCTTCGCGGCGGCACGGCCATAGAACTTCTTGAGCATGTCGCACTGCTCAAGGGTGTGGTTCACGGGAGTCTTGTGGTAAGGACATGGCTTTTTCAGCATGTCGTCGAACACCCCCGGGCCTCGAGGGGCAGGTCGAGGGCCCCGTCGAGCCGGGTCAACAGCAAGGGCCTCGGCATTGCCGCCATCGCGCCCCTGCTCGTGCGCCTCGCGGCGCGGCTTCTTCCCCTTCTTGCCCCGCTTGTCGTTGTGGTGGGGCTCCTTGGACTTGCTGCCCTCCGCGGGCGCGTCCTCTGAGCGCTTGCCCTTCTTGCCGTAGAAGATCGCCCCCACGGCCTCTTCTCCGGAGGCGAAGCTGGTAGAGATGTCGAACAGCTCGTTGGAGTCCGCGGGCGGGCTGCGTCCCAGCTCCCGCACGAGGTCCCGGCACGTGGTGCCCTCGAGGAAGGCGTGCACAATCTCGGACTGCGCCACGCTGGGGAGTTCAGTGCAGCGCTTGGAGAAGCACCGTATGAAGTCCCGCAGTGACTCGCCGGGCTTCTGCGTGCAGGAGCGCAGGTCCCACGAATTTCCAGGGCGCACGTACGTGCCCTGGAAGTTGCCCACGAACGTGCGGACCAGATCGTCCCAGTTGTAGATCTGGCTGGCGGGCAAGTGCTCGAGCCACGTCCGGGCCGCGTCGCCAAGATGCAGGGGCAAATTGCGGATGATGACCTCGTCACTGGTGGCCCCGCCCAGCTGGCAGGCCAAGCGGTAGTCGTTGAGCCACACGCGGGGGTCCGTCTCCCCGTTGTACTTGACGATGGTCGAGGGTTGTCGGAAACACTGGGGGAATGCTGTCGCGCGGATCTCCCGGCTGAACACACGGGTGCCTGGGGGCTCTGGCGTCGGGGAGCGGTCCTCGCCGCTGTCGCAGCGTCCACCCCGTCGAGGGTGGTAGCCCCTTGCTGCTCGTGCGTCCGCCCCTGGCCGGTGCGCCCGGCGTTGATGACGTTGCGGGCGTCGCCATCCAGCGCCCTGCGTGCGTCAAGGAGCCGTTCCTTGTCCCGGCGTGCGTCCTTGGTCGGCGGGCCGCCCCGCCGGTCCCCCTGCGTGCACCGAGGGTTCGCCTCCCGGCGCAGCTTCGTCGTCCCGCGCATCCCCCTGTTGGCGGATGCGTGAGGCCGAGCTCTCGGCTGGCTGGACGGCCGCTTGCTCGATGAGTTTGCACCTCGCGGTGCATGTCTCGGGCCTCGAAGGTCGAGGGTGCCGGCATGGCCCGCAGCAGCGTCGCGGCGGCGATGAGCTTTTGGCTCGCCCGCGGGGGCGCGTCTGCGTTGTCGACGTTGGGGATGGTGTTGATGCGGTCGTGGACCTGTCGGCCCAGCTCCCGCGCGCGTTCGCCGCGCGCAGAGGCTTCCCCTGCCATTGAGGCGCGGAGCAACCGCACCGTTCGGTATTCCTCCGCCAGCTTGGCCTCGAGCTCGCGGGCTTGGGCTAGCTGCGCGTCGGCGTCGGCCCCAGCAGGAGCGCTTGGCCCGTGGCCAGGCGCGTGGCAATCCCTGGGGCAGGCGTGACTTCCCCGCCTCCGGCGCCCACCGCGCCGGCGGCATTGGCCGGGTCATTGGCGATGACGGTGCAGCACTCCTGCGTGGGATCGTAACTCCCTGTGCTAGAATCGTCGGAGTAGCCGAACCACTAGTCCGTAGCGTCGAGAAGACGCCGGAACATGACTGGGTCCGGTACGCCGGAGAAGTCCCACTCCGCGTACCCGTGGCGGTTGGCGGGCGGCAACGTGTCGAGGGAACCCAGGGACGACTCATCTCCTGCCGAGGCGCCGGGATCCCTGGCGACGAAGACGTGATGGCCAGGCGGGACCCTGCGCATCGTGGTGTTGATGTTGGCGTTGTAGGCCGACGTTGCGCCGCGCAGCCCGATGGGGATGCGCGGCCCGGAGAACGTGCATTGTCCCGCCGGGGCGGTGGCGGTCGTGATGGCGGGCGCGCCGCGCTGAGTGGCGGTGCGCTCGGCTCGCCGCCGCTCGGAACGTGCACCGGCGTGAACGGCGCCGGAGCGACGGCGGCGTCGTGGCATCGACGGGCCCGCGGCATCCGTGCTGCGGGCGCCCGCGCGTGGTGGTGCGTGCGGCGGGGGCCAAGGCCGACCGGCTGGCGCCGCGCGCGAGCTCCTCACGGTTGGTGAGGCGCATGAGATAGTCGTTCCCCGTGGCCTGAAAGTTCAGGTCCCCGAAGAGAATTTCGAACCCGGCTGGGAGGGGGTCCGAGCTACCCATGCAGTAGCGTGTAGCACGGTACTCAGTGCGGATCACCATGGAGGGAGTTGACGGAATGACCTTAGGCGCTCGCGTGCCCCACGGTGGGCGCCAACTGTCGGTGCGGAATATGGTCCCGACACTAACCCGTAGATAGCGCCGAGGTCTATCCCTCGATGGTCGATGCTAAGCAATAAGAGACACTGGATTTATCCTGGTTCCGGCCGAGGGGGCCGTACGTCCAGCAGGGGCGTGCTCAAGGCACTGTATTGCTCACACCGGGGGTGCCTGTAGTGGGGCTGCTACAAGCAAGGCGGGAGAGGAAGCGTAGCTTCCAAGTCCCTGGAGGAGTCGCTGAAGATATTGTGGGAGAATTGGAGAAGGAGTATGTGGTGTGCTGTGTGTTCCGGTTCCTCTATGTCTGTCTGTTTTTCCCCCTGCGGCTGGAGGGTTCGCTCCCCTTTTATAGATCAAGGGGGAGGCGGATTACAATGCGCGCCGCGCTATCTAGCTACGTGGGGAAGTGCGACGTGCTATGCTGTAGAGTGGGCGGCTGTCCGGACGATCCTTGCGGCGATCTGGCCATCATGGCCTACCTTGTACCCGAACAGTGGCGGTTCGAGGGTAGAAGGGCGGCGGATGGTGGCGATGTCCTCTGATAGGCTCGAGGGAGGTGCTGACGTTGGCCCGTACGGAGTACAGGAGTAGGTAGAACGGCGTCCCTTCCCAACGCGCTTCACAGTGTTGGAGTTGTTGCTATAGCGCCTGGCGTGCGCCTGCACGCGCGGGGATGGCGGCCACGCTGTTACAGTGGCAGGGATGGTGTTCCACCGGCCTAGCACCTCCACCTAACCCTGTAGGGTCACAAGAAAGTGAATCGAGGGTGCATCCGGCCCCCCTTCGAGGGGCTCGGCGCGTTAGCCGTCTTCGGAGCGGCGCACGGCGTCACGGGACGGACACCGCCGCGGCGCACAATCCCTCCCCACGGTGATGGGGATGGGCTCCTCCCCCGGGGAGTTGGTGCGGCGGCACGGGCGCAAGCCCCGGCGCATGATGGCGCCGTCCCCGCCGGTGTCGGGGCGTTAAATGCCCGTGTACGGGGGCCGGCGCACGCGTGAGGGGCGCCCTCGAGCGTGGCGGACCCCGGTCGAGGGCGGGACGTGCCCTCGAGTGAGGCAGAACCCGCTCGAGGAGGAGCGAGCCCTCGAGCGAGGCGGAGCCCGCTCGAGGGAAGTGCTACCTCTCTAACGGGGCGGAGCCCGCTCGAGGGGAGCGCACATCCTCGAGCGAGGCGGAGCCTGTTCGAGGGGATCTCTAAGAGGGCCGCCTTGATGGGCCGTCGGAGTCCCTGCGGCGTGGGCTGTTCCCTGCATGGTTAGGCAAATTGTGTTTTGGCCTTGTTGTGGGTTTTAAGTGAGGATTTCCCCGTTGTTTAAGGGGACCCCTAGGGCTGTCCCCGACAACAACGTTGCAGCGGATGTCCTCTCGAAGCTTGGATCCACCCGCGCTCAAGTGCCAGCGGGTGTCTTTGTCCACGAGCTTCACACGCCATCCATCCCGGAGCCGGTGACACCGACCACTGTCCCAGCTCATCCTCCAGCTGGGCAGGAGGTCATGATGATCGACGTGGACTGGAGGCAACCCTTCATCGGCTACCTCAGCGAGCAGAAGGTCCCCTCCGACAAGAACGCGGTCGAGCAACTTGTCCGCCTCGCCAAGTCCTACGTCCTCGTCGGAGACAAGCTTTACAAGCGGGGCGCGTCTTCTGGAGTACTCATGAAGTGCGTCCCTCGTGAAGAAGGCAAGGACATCTTGGAGGAGATCCATAAGGGCGTCTGCGGCAACCACGCGTCCTCACGCACGCTGGTCAGCAAGGCCTTCCGACGAGCCTTCTACTGGCCCACAGCTCTGGGCCACGCCGAAGAACTCGTCAGAAAGTGCCAAGGATGCCAATACTTCGCCCAAGCGGCGGCACGTCCCGGCCTACAAGCTAGTCACCATACCGCCAACCTGGCCCTTTGCTTGCTGGGGGCTCGACATGATTGGGCCACTGCCAACTGCGCCAGGAGGATTCAACAGGGTATTGGTGGCTATCGACAAATTCAGCATGTGGATCGAGGTCAAGCCAGTCACATGCCCGAAGGCTGACAGAGTACTCGACTTCCTGGACGAACTCGTACACCGCTACGGGCTACCCCACCGCATCATCACAGACCTGGGCTCCAACTTCAACAACCAACAGTTCTGGGAGTACTGCGAGAACAGCGGGATCGACGTCCGATACGTCTCAGTTGCCCATCCACGGGCCAACGGACAAGTCGAGCACGCCAATGGGATGGTGCTCGACGCTCTCAAGAAGTGGCTACACGACGCTGCGAACTCCAAAGGGGCAAGTGGATCAAGGAACTACCCAACGCACTCTGGGGGCTGCGGACTCAACCATCCAAGCCAACGGGGCAAGCCCCCTACTTCCTGGTCTACGGCTCCGAAGCAATCCTCCCTGCCGACGTCATATGGAACTCGCCAGCAGTGGAGCACTACGACGAAGGCGTCTCAGAAGACAGCAGACGAGTTGACATCGACAGCCTCGAAGAAGCTCGCTGCGCTGCCCTAGTCCAATCAGCAAGGTACCTAGAGGGTATCCGACACTAGCATGATCTCAACGTCAAGGAACGCTCCTTCAACGTTGGAGATATTGTCCTCCGCCGTATCTAGAACACGGAAGGACTTCACAAGCTCAGCTCCCCCTGGGAAGGGCCCTTCACCGTGGCGAAGGTGACTGGGCCAAGCTCTTACTGCCTCCAAACACTTGAAGGCGAAGATATCAACAACTCGTGGAACGTCGACCAGCTCTGTCGATTCTACGCCTAGTCTACACGACTACTCTGGGGTTCAAGTCTGCATGACTACATCAACACCTCCTTGCCATATGCGACCCCCCGGGTCCTGGCTCCAGTCTCCGGACTTCTCCTCTCCAGGATCCAGCCCGTGCGACTACCTACGGATCTTGGGCTGCGACGAGCGTCAAGGACTCTAGCAGCGGTCTACTAAGAGACCACACTCCAAGATCCAGCCGGAGAGAAAGACCGAAGGACACGTGGCACGGAGCCCCCGATCCTTGAGTCGAGTACTTCCTCTCGAATTGAAGGGTCATCTTGAAGAATGTGTCCTGAGATGCTCTTGAGACTAGCCGCTTCCCAGGTAGTCGAGTAGAAGTAGCCGAGCCCCCGAGGTGAGGCGCGTCGACTAGTAGAATACGAAGGGTCACGCGCAGCCGCTGAGTCAGCCGCGCGTGGACTTATCCAGCCGCCCGTTGCGGAGCCGTTTTGACTTATAAATAGAAGCCAAAACCCATAGGGTTTTTCACCCATTCGAGTTGCAGCCATTCCGTTTCCATCTGAATTAGATCCACTCCCAGCGCTTGCTGCCGCCATAGTAGATTCAAGTGCGCCACCACCCAAAGCTTTTAGGGTAGCCCCCGAGCGGATGCGCGTGAAGATGCCCTGCACTTGGAGGATGAAGCCGTCACCATCCAAGACGTCGAAGGCCGCCGGGAAGAAGAGGGGCCGCGAAGAGGCCGCCGCGGCTGCCACCGGAGCAGCGCCGCCCATGTATCCACCGCGGGTCGATCCGAGCCGCGAGTGGAAGAAATCCAAGGTGAAGACGGAGGATCTGCTGACCCTCCTGAACAGCGGGTTCATCCGGGAGAAGGAAGTTGACATGTGGAGGGCCGCTGCTGGAGATCCGTATCCAATGGAGAAGGCCGAAGACGAGATCCCCATGTTCGCGCGGTTCGTGGAGCGAGGGCTTGCGCTCCCAGCCAGTGATTTCTTCAAGGGTCTCCTCGGGTACTACGGGATCGAGTACCTGAATCTGAACCCCAACGGCGTCTTCCACACCGCGGTCTTCGTGCACTTCTGCGAGGCCTTCCTTGGGATCAAGCCGCACTGGATCCTTTTCCGGAAGTTCTTCCGCGTCAAGCCGCAACCAAGTGCCACCAACCCAAGGGTAGTCGGAGGAGCCGACATCCAGTTGAGAGAAGACGCCGCGGAGCAGTACCTAGCGTACAAGCTTGTTGACTCCAACACCGACTGGAAGACGAGGTGGTTCTACATCACGAACCACCACCCCGGCCTACCGAAGCCGAGCGGACGGCAGCCCAGGCACCGCGTGTGGTGGAACACGGAGCCCACCATGCAGGAGGGGATCCAGCTTCCCGAGCTGCTGGCACGCATCAAGGTGCTCAGGGAAGCGGGACTGAGGGACGAGCACGTGGCCTTCAGTTTCATGAAGCGGAGGGTGCAGCCGTTGATGGCTTGAGACACCTTGGGCTTCGAGTACACCGGCGACGACGACACGTCGCGGATGCCCGGAGGCGAGCTGGACGACAGCGACATCATCGAGAGGCTGTCGCGGATCTTCAAAGATATGCCGCCGTACACGGCGTGCCCTGTCCAAGAGTACTCCGCCGCGCGCCCGCCAAAGAAGGTGAGTAGTCGTACTCCTCTTGGTCGAGTAGTCCTTGCTTGGTGTAGATGTGGTGATGTCTTCGTGTCTTGCAGGAGGACTTCAAAAAGTTCGTCTTCGAGCCGCAGCCGCCCCCGAGCGGGATCGAGATCCCGAAGGAAGGGATGGCGAAAGAGCGGTGAGATGTCGGTGAAGGCGATGACACCGTCATCATGGAAGACACCACCGACGACGACGACGATGACGACGATGAAACGTTGCAGGACTGCTTTCAGTTGCGGTCGAGGTTTAGCCGTCCAGGCTTGCCTCATGTGCCTCTGGTGCGAGACCCCCCGACTAGCCTGGAGGCTAGCCTGGCTGCGCCGCCACGGAAGCTGCACAACCCCGCCCGCAAGCGGGTGGCAAAGAAGCTCAAGGTCTCGGAGACCATGCCTGAGGAGGTAAGATGCCTTGACTAGAGTAGTCGAGTACCCATCGCTTGAATATCTTTGCTGATGAGTAGTCTTCCTTGTATGCAGGAGGTGCCACCAACGGAGCCCGTCGAAGAGGGCGACGAAGGCGTGTGGGACACAGTGGGGGAGCTAGCCGGAAGTCGTAGTCCAGCCCCCACTGTCGAGGAGCTCTTGGCGCAGCTGGAGCGCCAGCCCCCTGCTCCACAGGGGAGCACGGAACCCGTGGCCGCCGCCGTTGAAGAGGTGGTGGCTTCAGGAGCGCAGGAGAGCACTGCGCTGGCCGCCGTTGCTGCGGAGGAGGCGGTAGCCACAGGGGCGCAGGAGGAGGCGCCCGCCGAGGGTGGACTGGTCGACATTGCCAGCATCCTCGGTGCCCCGGCCGTGACAATAGTCCGGTCGAACTTGTAAGTACTGCATCTTCCCGAGTAGTACTTGTTGTAGTAGTCGAGGTTGACTGACGACCAATTGTGTGTGCTTCTGCAGGAAATCCACGGATCTGTCCTGGGAGGAGCATGAACCCTCTTTGTCGGTGGCGGAAGAAGTCGCGCCGCCCGCCGAGGAGTCCGCTCCTGCTTCCCAGGCGGTGCCCGAGCCGCCGGCTACCGAAGCGCTGTTGCCGGAGGCCAGCATAGTCGAAGGTGAGTACTCTTCTGAAGCTGTGGAGCTCCTCGAGGAGTAGTCGTAGTCGCTGATGCACTTGTCTTCTCTTTGACGGGCGGCGAGGCCGAAGGTAGTGACATCCCCCGCGGGGGTGCCAATGCGAGAACTCGACACCGAGGGCCCGGAGGGCGTGGGAGGAGCCCGAGCACGTGGAAGAAGTCGTCGAGGAGGCCGCCGTGGCGGCCGGGGGAGAGGGGGTCACCACGTCACCGCAGGTCGCTCTGGGAGGTGGCTATCCGCTCCCGGAGATCCGGGATGCGAGGCCCATCCGCTCCGCGCCGATGACGGAGGCCACCGCGAGTAGTCGCGGCGGAATAGAGCTGCTCGCGGACGATCTTGTCGAGCCGGCGACGGTGGCGAAGCACCTGGAGGCGATCCGCCAGGCCGAGCAGTGGATGAAGGTAAGTAGCCGTAGCTTCTGAGTAGCCAATCCTCTGCCGTTGAGTGCTCGTGTGACTTGAGTTGCCTTTGCAGGATGTTGCGGAGAGGTCCCGCGACAAGTCCAACATGCTGCAAGGCTATGGTGACGCGGTGCTCCGGGCTGAAGCGCTAGAAGAGCAACTTGTGAAGTCGCGGAAGCACGCGGCTGCCATGCAGTCGAAGCTCGACGCCGCCTTCGCCAAATACCACAACGATGTCCAAGAGTTGCAGGCGAAGGCCGACGACTTGGTGTGGAAGAATAAGGGCCTCCGCAACAAGAACAAAGGTACGCCGCTGGACTTGTCGGCTACTTGTTGGAGGTCGAGAAGTCCCTGACCCGTTGTACTGTTGCCGTGTTGCAGAGCTTGAGGGCCAGGTGGAGCAGCTGAAGTCTTCGGAGACGAGCATGAAGAATCTCTTCTACTGGGAGCAAGAAGCCCGCCAGGTACTCGAGCTCGACTACAAAGAACTTGCCTTCCAGTGCGAGAAGCACATGGAGCTCCGGATTGCATCTGACCACGATCTCGTCAACTGCTACAAATCCTTGCAGAAGTTGAATGAAGACTGCGAGGCACTGCGAGCCCAATTGACGGAGCTTGAGGAAGCCGCACTGCCGATCGCGAGGCTCCTGGTGCCGCACCCGGGCGGCCCCAAGATTTCTCCACTGGTCGATCGCCTCAAGGAAGCTCCGAGCCGGCTGGCGGCCTATGTGAAGCACATGGCGAGGTCGATCCCAAAGCAGGTATTGGCCTTCATGAAGTCGTACTTCCCGAAGGCCCCAGTGGAAGTAGTCGTCGGCGGGGTAGCCGCCAACTGCACTGATGAGCAGTATGCAGAGCTGCTGGAGCAGATGGCTCCCATCGCGGAGCAAGTAGCTGAGAAGCTTAATCTCCGGTAGCCCTGTAATAGATAGCTAGCAGCCAGGGTTGTACAAAAAACAATTGTAATGAATTGCTTAAGTATCAATGAAAGAAAAATTTCCAGCAATGAGTACTCGTAGTCGCGATCTCAGAGTGCGGAGCCCCCATTGTGGAGTGGATGCGAGTAGTCGTACTCGGCTTTAGTGGTCCCGTTGTAGGGAATAGACAGTAAAGAAGTTGATGAACGATCAAACTTTATTACTGAAGAAGTACACGTGGATGGCTAGGGACGTAGTTACAGAGTAGTCGCCTAGACCCGGAGGCCGCTTACAGCTAAGTAGCGCTGGAGCGGTTAGCCGATTACAGCAGTAGATCCGTAAGTAGCCGTGTAGGCTGGATCGTAGATCCGTAGGTAGCCGTGCAGGCTGGATCTTGGAGTGTGGTCTCTCAGTAGACTGCTGCTAGAGTCCTTGACGCTCGTCGCAGCCCAGGGTCTGTAGGTAGCCGCACGGGGTGGAGCCTGGAGAGGGGAAGTCCGGAGACTGGAGCCAGGGCCCAGAGGCCGCTTACGGCAGGGGGGTGTTGATGTAGTCGAGTAGACTTGAACCCCGGAGTAGTCGTGTAGACTAGGCGTAGAATCGACAGAGCTGGTCGACGTTCCACGAGTTGTTGATATCTTCGCCTTCAAGTGTTTGGAGGCGGTAGGAGCCCGGCCCGGTCACCTTTGCCACGGTGAAGGGACCTTCCCAGGGGGAGCTGAGCTTGTGAAGTCCTTCCGTGTTCTGGATACGACGGAGGACAAGATCTCCAACGTTGAAGGAGCATTCCTTGACGTTGCGATCATGGTAGCGTCGGATACCCTCTAGGTACCTTGCTGATTGGACGAGGGCGGCGCAGCGAGCTTCTTCGAGGCTATCGATGTCAACTCGTCTGCTGTCTTCTGAGGCGCCTTCGTCGAAGTGCTCCACTGCTAGCGAATTCCATATGACGTCGGCAGGGAGGATTGCTTCATAGCCGTAGACCAGGAAGTAAGGGGATCGCCCTGTCGGCTTGGATGGTTGAGTCCGTAGCCCCCAGAGTGCGTTGTGTAGTTCCTTGATCCACTTGTCCCCTTTTGAGTTCGTAGCGTCGTGTAGCCGCTTCTTGAGAGCGTCGAGCACCATGCCGTTGGCGCGCTCGATTTGTCCGTTGGCCCGTGGATGGGCAACTGAGATGTATCAGACGTCGATCCCGCTATTCTCGCAGTACTCCAAGAACTGGTGGTTGTTGAAGTTGGAGCCCAGGTCTGTGATGATGCGGTGGGGTAGTCCGTAGAGGTGTACGAGTTTGTCCAGGAAGTCGAGTACTCTGCAGCCTTGGGGCATGTGACTGGCTTGACCTCGATCCACTTGGTGAACTTGTCGACGGCCACCAATACCCTGTTGAAACCACCTGGCGCAGTTGGCAGTGGCCCAATCATGTCGAGCCCCCAGCAAGCAAAGGGCCAGGTTGGCGGTATGGTGACTAGCTTGTAGGCTGGGACGTGTTGCTACTTGGCGAAGTACTGGCATCCTTGGTACTTTCTGACGAGTTCTTCGGCGTCACCCAGAGCTGTGGGCCAGTAGAAAGCTCGCCGGAAGGCCTTGCTGAGCAGTGTGCGTGAGGACGTGTGGTTGCCGCAGACGCCCTTGTGGATCTCCTCCAAGATGTCCTTGCCTTCTTCACGAGGGACGCACTTCATGAGTCCTCCAGAAGATGCGCCCCGCTTGTAAAGCTTGTCTCCGACGAGGACGTAGGACTTGGCGCGGCGGACGAGTTGCTCAGCCGAGTTCTTGTCGGAGGGGACCTTCTGCTCACTGAGGTAGTCGATGAAGGCTTGCCTCCAGTCCGCGTCGATCAACATGACCTCCTCGCCCACCGTGGTGGATGGGGCGGGACAATGGGTCGGTGGCGCCGCTCCGGATGGATGGCGCGTGAAGCTCGTGGACGAAGACACCCGCTGGTACTTGAGCGCGGGTGGATCCAAGCTTCGAGAGGACGTCCGCTGCAACGTTGTTGTCGCGGACGATGTGGTGGAACTCGAGACCGTAGAACTTGTTCTCGAGCTTGCGGGCTTCTAGGCAGTAGGCGTCCATGTTCTCCTTGTTGCGGTCCCAGGATTTGTTGACTTGGTTGATGACCACTGCGGAGTCGCCGTAGCCTAGTAGCCGCTTGATGCCCAGTGAAGCCGCGAGGCGGAGCCCGTGTAGGAGGGCTTCGTACTCGGCTTCGTTGTTTGAGACCTTCCAGAAGATCTGCAAGACGTACATGAGTTGTTCGCCTGTTGGAGAGATCAGGAGTACCCCTGCACCTGCGCCCTCGAGGTTGAGTGAGCCGTCGAAGTACATCACCCAATGCTCTGGTCGCGCGGTGGGATTGGGTAGCTGGTTCTCCTGCCATTCTGCCATGAAGTCGACTAGTGCCTGCGACTTGATGGCTGTGCGTGGCTTGAAGTTGATAGTCAGGGCGCCGAGCGACAGCCCACTTGGAGATTCTTCCAGTAGCATCTTGGTTCCGCAGGATGTCGCCGAGCGGGTAGTCGGTGACGACGGAGATCGAGTACTCCTGGAAGTAGTGTCGTAGCTTCCGCGAGGTGATGAGTTGTGCGTACAGGAGCTTCTGCACAGGCTGATAGCGTGCCTTGGACTCTGATAGAACCTCGCTGACGAAGTAGACTAGGCGCTGGACTGGGTAGGCGTGGCCGTCTTCTTGCCGCTCGACAACGACGGCAGTACTGACCACGTGAGTAGTCGCAGCGAGGTAGAGCAGTAGCTGCTCGCCCTTGTGAGGAGCCGTGAGGATCGGTGGCTTCGATAGGAAGTCCTTGAGCTGGGCAAGGGCTTGATCCGCCTCTGGAGTCCACACGAACTTCTCTTGATGCTTGAGTAGTTTGAAGAAGGGGAGCCCCCGTTCTCCTAGCCTCGAGATGAATCTGTTCAACACCGCCATGCACCCCCGTCGGCCTTCCGGACGTCTTTGATGCTCGTGGGAGCTTTCATGCGTCGGTGATGGCGGAGATCTTCTCGGGGTTGGCTTCAATGCCGCGCTGGCTGATGATGAAGCCGAGTAGTTTGCCTGAAGGGACGCCGAAGACGCACTTGTTTGGGTTGAGCTTCCAGCGGTACTCGCGCAGTGATGCGAAGGTCTCTTCAAGGTCGTCGATGAGGGTACTGGAGTCTCTGGTCTTGACGACCACGTCATCCACGTAGGCCTCGACGTTCTAGTTCAGTTGCCTCTTGAAGCAGGCCTGGATAGCTCGTTGGTAGGTAGCGCCGGCGTTCTTCAACCCGAAGGACATGGTCGTGTAGCAATACGCGCCAAACGGTGTGATGAGCACGGTCTTCTCCTGGTCTTCTTCCTTGATCGCGATCTGGTGGTACCCGGAGTAGCAGTCGAGGAAGCGAGCAGGTCGCGCCCGCCGTGGAGTCGATGACTTGATCAATCCGCGGCAACCCGAAGGGGTCCTTGGGGCGAAAGGCTTGTTGAGGTCGGTGTAGTGGACGCACATCCTCCACTCGTTCGAGTTCTTCTTGCGGACGAGGACGGGGTTGGCAAGCCACTCGGATGGAAGACTTCTCCGATGAAGCCGCCCGCGAGTAGTTTGGCGAGTTCCTTCTTGATGGCGTCCCGTCTGTCGTCGGCGAAGCGTCGGAGGTGTTGTCGCTTGGGGGTGGCCTTAGGATCGACGTTGAGGCAGTGCTCAATCAGCTCCCTGGGCACTCCTGGCATGTCCGCTGGCTTCCACGCGAAGATGTCGCGGTTAGCCCGAAGGAATTTGATGAGCACGTCTTCCTATTTGGGGTCAGACTTCTCTAGGATGTCGAGTTCACTTGTGGCAAGCTTCTTCGACGCGGCGTAGACCTCCATCATCGCGTTGGGTACTTGGTTCGTAGAGGCGATCTCCACGGCTTTTGTGTCACAGTCGTGGGAGATCTTCAAGTCCCCTTTAAGGGAGAGTACAGCAGCTGGGCTTGGCATTTTGAGTACCAAGTAGGTGTAGTGGGGCACCGCCATGAACTTGGCGATGGCCGGTCTGCCGAGGATGGCGTGGTAGGAGGTCTCGAAGTCCGCGACCTCGAACTTGATGTACTCGGTACGATAGTTGTCCCGAGACGCCCCGAAGGTGACTGGCAGGACCACTGAGCCCAGTGGAATAGCCGCGTTGCCGGGGACGATGCCGTAGAAGGGCATGTTGCTCTTGGTGAGCATATGAGTGATGTCGAGCTTCATTTTCTTCAAGGTCTTGGTGAAGATGACGCTGAGCCCGCTTCCACCGTCGATGAGCACCTTGTTGAGTTTGGAGCCTGCCACCACTGGCTTCAGGACGAGGGGGAACCGTCCTGGTTCGGAGAAGATGGTCCATTGATCCGCGCGGGAGAAGGTGATGGGTACCTCCGACCACTTGAGAGGGGTCGGGACCGCTGGCTCGATGGACATGACTTCACGACGGGTAGCCTTCTGCTCCCGCCTGCTGGGCAATCCGCCGAAGAGGACGTTGACGGTCTTGTCGGGCTCCTGGAAATCATTATTGTCGCCGTCCTTCTTCTTGCCCTTTTGGTCGTGAGGGTGCGGTGGCTCTGGCGTATCCTTGAGTGCATGCCTGAGTTGGTAGCATTGCTCAGTGGTGTGGTTGCCGTTTGGATGCCACGGGCACTTCTCCTTCAGCACGTCTTTGAAGCCGCTGGAGTTCTTCTTCGAGTTCCCTTTCGCAGGGCACTGGATAGCCGCGACAGTGTTGTCTGGCTTGCGCTTGCGGTTGGGACCCGAGTAGTTGTTGTTGTTGTTGTTGCGGCCGCCTTGGTTTGCATTGCTGCCGCTGCCGCCGCCCTGGTTCTGCTTGGCCTTGCCACGGATGGCGTCGTATTTGGCATTGGCCTTGTCTTCTTCATCCGCCCAGGACGTGATCATGTCCTTGAGGTGGGGGATGGACCTGGGGCGGCGACGACCGAAGTCTTCAAAGGTGCGACGATGATAGAGACCGTCTTGGAAGAGGTCGATGACCTCCTTGTCGGTGACGTCGACGATGGTAGCGCGCTTGTTGAAAAAGCGGCGCATGTACTTGCGGAGGGTCTCACCTTGTTCCTGCTTGATCATAGCCAGGGCCATGCGGGTGCCCGATCGGCCCATGGCGCCCGCGAAGTTGCTTGTGAACTATTCCTTCAGCTGGTCCCACTTGTCGATCGAGTGCTTATCCAGCGACTCGAGCCAGGTGAGTGGTGCTTGGTCCAGGCAGAAGGGGAAGTAGAGGCACTTGGTGTCGCTGTTGCCGCCAGCGTTCTCGATGGAGAGGGCGTAGCACCTGAGCCACTGGATGGGATTCTGCTTCGCATTGTACTTGGTGATCTCCAAAGGCTTGAACTTTTCGGGGAGAAGCAAGTTGCGATGTCGAGGTGAGAAGGCGGGGAAGCCGTCGCCCTCAGCTGTGGTGGTCGACTTCTTCCGCCGCAGCTCCTCAATCTTCTGGCGGGCGTCGTAGCCGCCCTGCGAGGCGCCAGAGGCGTGGCTGTTCGCGTGGCCTCGGCCGCCGCGACCTGCCGCCGCCTCCGGCCCCTCCCCGTTGGCCCCATGGTTGGAGCTTCCGCCGCTTGCCGCCGCCGCCGTCGGGGATCGTTGCCGCCCCCGCCGGCCGAGCGCGGGTGAGGGATGACTTCTCGGTTCTTGTGGTCGCCCGTGAAGGTCCGCCGGCGTTGGAGCGACGACGGTTTAGATCGGCTGGGAGGTCGCTCGAGTACGCTAGGATCGTTATTGGCGCCGCGACTCGTGGCTTCGTTGTCGCGGGGGTCCGGGCCGGAGGAGGTTGGTTGACTCCGTTGTCGACCCGCATGAAGTAGGCGTCTTCGGCCGAGCTTGGCGATGACCTCTCCGGCGCGTATGCCCTGAGCCTGGCGTGCGATCGCTGTGATCGACATGTGGCATTGCTCAGGGGTAGTGTGTACTCTGCTCTCGACCGCCTCGAGAGCTTCCGCAAGGTTGCGGACGGGGAAGTTGTCGCGGAGGCACTGACGACGTTCGCTGCGCTTCCGGTTACGCTCACGTCGAGCGTCTCTATCTGTAGGGTTCTCGTTCGGTGGAGCATCAGCAGAGAGCTCGTCGGAGGAGATGTCTTCCAGGTACTTGTCCTGAGCCGTGCCTGAAGGCCCTGGGGTGTCGCCAGCAGCCATGAAGACTTGGCGATCGGGGGTGCCAAGGCTGGACTCAGAGGGTGCCACCTCAGTTGGTGTGCTTGAGTCTGCCCGGGCTAGGGGTGTTCCCTCCTGGAACGGTAGCGAGTCGATGTAGGCGACGTAGCGTGAGTCTCCCTTTATCAGGTCGGTAGGCTTGCGGTCTGGCCAGTAGACGTATCTCCCGGCCGGTGTGGATGTTATAACCAGCCCAGAGGCTGGTCCTAACAAGGGAAGCTCGGTGGAGTTGTCCTCGAACTCGGGCTCCTCAGGGTCCGACCCGAAGTCGAACTCGTAGTCCGGGTTCGAGTAGAACTCGGAGAGAGGGCTGGAGTTCGAAGCGCGATCGGGGGTGGCATCGGAGTCCGAGTTGCACCCGGGTACGGTCTCCTTGCCGGCCCGGCGCGAAGTGGGAGCCCCCGTGTGGGCACGACTGAGGATGCGGGGGCCACGCGCGGAGCGCTCGCGAGGTGAGGGGACCGCCTGCGATGGCTGAGCAGCCGGCTCGCATGCGATGGCCCATGGCGACGTCGAGTTCGAGTTGGAAGCGGACTCGAGCTCGAAGTCAGCGTGGTGGTTAAAGAGCGAAATTTCGCCGAACTTGCCGGCGAGTTCGCCTGTGACAACTTCGGGAAGTGTCACAGAGCATGTCTTCGGGTTGGGCTGCATGGTTAGGCGACGCTGGAAGGAGCCCGCGCCGTCAGCAGTGCAGACCCAAGCGCCGAACACGAAGGTGTCGCCGCGGTTGAAGGCGACAGTTGGCTTGAAGTAGACGGGAGACGTCGAGTTCGCCATGTGATCTTGGGCGAGATCCCCTACCTGGCGCGCCAGCTGTCGGTGTTTTAGACCGGCAACCCACTAAGGGGAGTACCCGAAGTAGATGAATGTGGCCTCGCCGAGATCGGTAACTCGAAGGAAGAGACACGTGGCACACAATTTAGACAGGTTCGGGCCGCGAGGTGCGTAATACCCTACATCATGTATGCTGCGTAGCTCTGGATTGATTGGGCACGATTACAAGATGGTGCAATGGTGCGCCGTGGGTTGTATGAGATGTTGTGTTCCTAGAGAACGGTCCCTGCCTCGCCTTATATAGTCCGGGAGGCAGGGTTACAAGTCGGAGTAGGGAGAGAGTACTAGTCGAGTACGTCTAGGAGTCTTCCATAATGTGTGGGACATGTACAGCTTCCTAACCGAGTACTACTCCTCTGCAGTCCTTGTGCTCCACGCCTTTAGGTGCCGTGTAGCGCAAGTCGGGTAGTCCCAGTGGCCCACCGAGTAGTCGGTCCTGGTACCCACCGAGGTAGTGGTCCCAGGGAGGTCCATACGACAGTGGTCTTTATCGATGATATTCTCATCTATTCTAAGAGCGAGCAAGAGCACGCCAACCATCTCCGAGTTGTCCTTCAGCGTTTGCGAGATCACAAGCTCTATGCTAAGTTCTCCAAATGCGAATTCTGGTTGAAAAGTGTCAAATTCTTAGGCCACACCATTTCCCACGATGGTATCTCCGTAGATCCTAGCAAAGTTCAAGAGGTGATGGATTGGAAACCACCCAAGTCCGTGCATCAAATTCGCAGTTTCCTAGGATTGGCGGGATACTACCGTCGATTCATTCCTGACTTTTCTAGAATCGCAAAACCCATGACCGAATTACTCAAGAAAGGAGTGAAATTTGTGTGGAGCGAAGCATGTGAGAAAGCTTTTCACACCCTCAGGCAACATCTTGTCGGTGCGGAAAGTGGTCCCGACACTAACCAGTAATGAGCGCCGAGGTCTATCCCTCAATGGTCGATGCTAAGCAATAAAAGACACAGAGTTTATCCTGGTTCCGGCCGAGGGGCCGTACGTCCAAAGCGGTGGTGTGCTCAAGGCATCGTATTGCTCAAGACCGGGGGTGCCTGTAGTGGGGCTGCTACAAGCAAGGCGGGAGAGGAAGCGTGGCTTCCAAGTCCCTGGTATAGTGGCTGAAGATATTGTGGGACAATCGGAGAATAAGTGTGTGGCGTGACCTGTCTCGTGTTGCGCTGTGTCCCTTCTCCTCTGTCCCCTGCGGCGGGGGAGTTCGTCCTCCTTTTATAGACCAAGGAGAGAGCGAATCACATGCGAGCCGCACTATTTAGCTACGTGAGGGAGCGTGGTGTGCTGTGCCGTAGAGTAGGCGGCCGCCCGGACGATCCTTGCAGCGATCCGGCCATCATGGCATATCTCGTACCCGAACAGTGGCGGCTTCGAGGGTGGAAGGGCAGCAGACGGCTGTGATGTCTTCAGACGGGCTCGAGGGAGCTGCTGACGTCGGTCCGTACGGGGCACAGTGGCAGGTATGGTGGCGCCCCGTTCCCGCACGCCCCACAGCGCTGGAGCTATTGCCACAGCGCCTGGCGCGGGTCCGTACGCGCGGGGGCGGCAGCCATGCCGTTAACAGTGGCAGGGATGGCGGACCACCGGCCTAGCGCCTCCACCTAACCCTGCAAGGTCACAAGAAAGCAGATCGAAGGTGCGGCCGGCCCCCCTTCGAGGGCTCGGCGCGTTAGCCGTACCGGAGTAGGCGACGCGGCGTCACGGGGCTGGCACCGGCCACGCCGCACAGTTCCTCGCAGTGGCGGGGATCGGTTCCCTCCTCCGGGGAGTTGGTGCGACGGCACCGGGCGCGTGCCCCGTGCGCATGATAGCGCCGCCTCGCGGTTGTCAGGGCATTAAATGCCGCGTACGGGAGCAGGCGCGCGTGTGCGGAGCTCCCTCGAGCGAGGGCGGAGCCCGCTCGAGGGCGGAGCGGACCCTCGAGCGAGGCGGAGCCCGCCCGAGGTAAGTGCACCCCCTCGAGCGGGGCGGTGCCCGCCCGAGGGAGGCATGCGCCCTGGAGCGAGGCGGAGCCTCTTCGAGGGGATCTTTGAGTGGGCCGCCTTGGTGGGCCGTTGGGGCCACCGCGACATGGGCCATGCCCTGTGTGCTTAAGAGGAGTGCGCTCGGCTTTGGCTTGTTTGTAGGTTTTAAGTGGGGATTCCCCAGTTTGTTTAAGGGGACCCCTAGGGCTGTCCCCAACAGTAGCCCCCGAGCATCTGTGGGTTTGCCATTGAGGCTCCCGCAGATGCTGGAGCCTGCTGATAGGACGTTCTTCCCTCCTGGTCTTGCGAACGCTTTCCGTGGGGCCGCGTCAGCGGACCCGCGGGTCTAGCCCCCGAAGCCCTACAGAAGCGCGGGCGCTGCTGTAGGGGTTTTATCGTGAGACTTGGTCAGAGGGCGTGCTACATGTTTCAACCGGCCTCGGCAATGTCTCAGCCGGCATCGGTGGCGCACGCGCTGCTGGCACTATCCCCGGCGGGTACAATACAGGAGGTGTAGCCGTGCGTCGAGCCCCCGAGCCTGGGCCCGTTCGAGGTGATCGGGTAGAGCTCCACGACTTGTTTTTTATCGCGCCCTCGCCGTCCCTCCGCGGGACGGAGGGTGAGGTTTCCGCAACCCCCATCGATCGGGTCGCGGATTGCGGATTCCTCGTTGAGCTGTTAGGGGGTAGTTCGAGTGGACGCCCATGCCCCGTTCGATAAGGGTAGGCTGCGTGGTCTGGAGACACGTCCATTAAAGCGCTTGCGTGGGTTTGCTAGGTGGGGCTCGGTCCCGTTCGCTAGGGACCGAGGGCGCGGAACCTCTCCCTCAGTGGGATCCCCCGCCTAGCTGCCCTCGCTGGCTCTCGAGCACGACATGTGGCGCACGCTCGAGCTGGGGGGCTCGAGGAATGGCTCGAATGCGCGTGCCCTCGTCGTCCCTGACTCTGGTGATCTGGGGCGCCTGTTCGAACCCGTCGAGGGTCAGGCTTCGAACCTCTGATAAGTAGGGGCATGCGGGGCGGCGGCTAAGCGCTCCCGGCCTGGCATCTGCGAACCACCGAGGGGCCTGGGCGAGCCAGCCCTCGAGGCGCTGATCAGTAGATTAGTGCGGGGCGGCGGCTAAGCGCTCCCGGCCTGGCATCTGCGGACCATCGAGGGGCCCGGGCGGGCCAGCCCTCTAGGCGCTGATCAGTAAAGTGGTGCGGGGTGGTGGCTAAGCGCTCCCGGCCCGGCATCTGCGAACCTTCGAGGGACCTGGGCGAGCCGTCCCTCGAGGCGCTGATCAGTAAAGTGGTGCGGGGCGGCGGCTAAGTGCTCCCGGCCTGGCATCTGCGAACCTTCGAGGGGCCCGGGCGAGCCGGCCCTCGAGGCGCTGATCAGTAGAATAGTGCGAGGCGGCGGCTAAGCGCTCCCGGCCTGGCATCTGCGAACCTTCGAGGGGCCTGGGCGAGCCGGCCCTCGAGGCACTGATCAGTAAAGTGGTGCGGGGCGGCGGCTAAGCGCTCCTGGCCTGGCATCTGCGACCCTTCGAGGGGCCTGGGCGAGCCAGCCCTTGAGACGCTGATCAGTAGCGTGGCATGGGTGCTCGCGGTACCTGTTTTGTTCCAAACGGACCCTGAGGTGACCTTCTCACGCCTATACCCTTTCGAGGGTTGATTTCTCCCGAGCCAGGAGCTCGTGCCGCTCGAGGGTCCTCCTAACTTGGCAAGGAGCCGGGCCATATAATGCCCCCCGTCGAGGCTACGGTTTCGCATCGCGGGCGCGCCTTTTTAAGCGTCGTGGCCGCGCGCGTAGTGGGCGGCGTGGGCAGGCGGATGTGACCGCCTGCCACGGCCCTCCCAATTCTTCGTTGTGATGATGGCCTGTTTGCGGTGGCGTGGCCGCCGCGGTCGTGGTGGGGCCCGCCCGTCAGCGAGAAAAAGATTCCCTGCAGTTAATGCGCGCGGGACGTGCGCCCCGGAGGGCACACCCACGGCTTATAAATCTGAGGAGAGGGAAAACGGCGGTTTTTACCTTAGCGTTCCACCATTCTTGCCCCCTGCGCTCTCTCCTTCGTTTTGTCCTTGCCACCGCGCCCTTTCGCCATTAGAGCTCTTCTTCTTCTTCCTGTCCTCCGCTCTCGCATCCATTGTCTTTTCTCATGGCGCCGCTTCCGCCCCTCACGATCCTCAACCCGTACGCATGGGAGCGGTCGTCGCGGAACCGGCCGGCCCTCGGCCGACTCGGTCTCCGCCGGCCGCCGGGCGGCGGCAGACGAGGAGGGCCGGCCGGACGGAGGGATCGTGCCGCCGGCGGGGGTCCACGCGCCCAACCCACCGGAAGGCTACGTGGTGAGCTTCATTCGCTTCCATGAGCATGGCTTCGCCGCGCCGGCGAGCCGCTTCATGCGGGCACTCTGCCACCGCTACAGCGTGGAGTTGCACAACTTCGCGCCGAATGCGATTTCGCAGGCGGCCACGTTCGTGGGCGTCTGCGAAGGGTATCTGGGGATCCCAGTGAACTGGGATCTCTGGGTGCACCTCTTCTGCGCTGAGCTGTTCACGCAGCCGACGACCGAGCAGAGGACCCGCCGCGCGGTGCGCGCTGGCGGAATGTCGCTCGCCGTGCGGACGCAGTACAAGGACGACTACATCCCTTGTACCATGACGACCAACAACGCCGGCTGGGAGCGGGGGTGGTTCTACCTTCGCAACGCCGAGCCCGGCCTTCCCCCCTACACCGGTCTGGTGCTCCTGGAGAAGCCCAACTCCTAGGGCCACGGGGTGTCCACGGTCCAGCATCGGAGGCGGCTGGACTCGCTCCTAGCTGCGCTGAAGAACCTGGGGACGCGCGGGCTGACCACGGCAACCGTCCTCACTTTCCTCCACCACCGGCGGATTGTGCCTCTGATGGAGAGGCCGCTCTGCATCTTCGAGATGACGGAGGAGGCGGACCCCGTCGCGCTGGCAAGGTCGCGGATGCTCCCGACCCCCCTCGAATGGGGGTATGCGCTCGCACGGGCACGGAGTGACGTCGACACTCGGATGCTGCGCAGCGACCGGTCCCCGTGGGACCTTGAGATGCTCCCCACCGGCCCGCTGGTAAGTAAGAGTCTTGGCCCTGTTTTTGACCTTGATGATGCTCCTAGTCTCTGACGCGCCTTTTGACGTTTTCGCCTGCAGATGGTGAGCCTGAGCGCCGCGAAGTCCGTTCCGCCCACTCCTGACTCCCGCGCGCTTGGTCGGGCGGCGCAGCAACGGGAGCGGGAGCGGGCGGCGCGCAAGAGGGAGCGCGCAAGGCGGCACCGCTAGCGCCGCGAGCGGTGGAGCGAGGAGTATCGGCTGTGTGAGCAGCAGGGGCTATCCTCTCCGGGGACCGAGCAGTATTCGTCCTCGGAGGAGGACGAGGAGGAAGAAGCTGGGGGCAGGGCCCCTCCGATAGGTGGGAGCCTGCACCCCCGTCGCCGTAGCCAGCTCCGGCGGCAAGGGCGGCATCGCCTGGGGCGGGCGCGGCGGCTCCCGCCGCCGGGCAATCAACAACAGGAGTGGCGTGGGCCGCGGAGGTGCCGGCACGCGCCGCGCAGGCGCTCGTGGCAAGCGCGCCCGCGCGCGCGAAGGGGCCCGCGCGCGCGGCGAAATGTCGGGAGGCACGGCGACGGGTGTGCCGGCCGCGCCGGCGCCATCCGCCGAGGCCTCGAGGAAGAGGAAGCGCGCCTTCTCCTCTTCGAGGTAAGGGGTTCGCTCTTCTGTGGGGTTGGTTTTTTGGCGACCAAGTGTTCTGATCACTTGTTTGTTCGCGTTTATGCAAGGTGGTACCAACCGTGCCTCCCCTCGCACCTGCCAAGGTGCTGAGAACCGACGCGTCCGTTCCCACCCGGCGACGCTCGTCGAGGGCGCCGCGGGTGGGGGTGAGCATGGCGGCCGCGGCGGGCGAGAGCTCGCAGGGCGCGGGCCGAGGCCTCGAGGCCTCGGCCGGCGGATCGGCCCGTCGTGCCATAGCCGGCGGCCGTCGAGGAGCGGCGGGCGCCGGTCGCGATGGAGGCGCAACCGCGGCGGCGGCCGTGGTGGAGGCGCGGCCCACGGCACCGCCCGCGGTGGAGGCACGGCAAGTTGTGGTGGCCGCGGGGGAGGCGCGGCTCGCGACGCCGGCCGAGGAGGGCGGTCGGGCGCCCACGGTCGCGGGGGCGCGGCCGGGAGGCGGTGGCCGGGGGCGCCGCATCGGGCGCCGCGGCTACGGAGGCGCGGGCGGAGGCGTCCGACGGAGGCGACGCGGGCCGCGGCACCCCCCCGCCGGCTCCCCGGCAGTGGTGGTGGAGATTCCGGACGATGATTCCCCGCCACCCGGGTGGGACCAGTGGGCGAGCATCCCCGCGCTCTCCCCAGAGTCCAGGAGGGGGCCCTCGTGAGACAACGTGAGGGCCACATGGTGGCGGGGGCTGAGGGCACGGCGCCGAGGCCTCATCTTCCCGCGCCGGCCACTCCGCCCGAGGTAGAGGGGGTCGTCGGCGACCCGCCCGCGTTCGTCGACGCCCGTGGGGGGAGCAGGAGCACCGGGGAGAGCTCCGTAGCCACGGCGCCGCGCTCAACCGAGCGTTGAACGAGGCGCTGAGGATCCACGGCGGCCCCGCGTGGCGCGTCTTTCAGGTGAGGTGTCTTTGCTTGTTTCTCTTTTTTCCTCGTTTCTGTGCGCAATCTTCGTGGCGTGATGCTTACGGGTTTTGGCTTGTGGGTGACAGGAGCTTGAGCACCGCGCCCGCGACAAGTACGGCGCCTTTGATCAGGTGACCGCTGAGCTCCACCAGCTCCGGGAGCGGTGCGACGCCTTCGATGCGCTCGCCGACGCCCTCAGGACCCCGGACGGCTGGCTGTCGTACCGGGCCATGGCCCTGCGCGATCAACTTCACGAGAGCGCAAGGCAGGACCCGGCGCACCCCTCCAGCCTCGAGCGGGTCTGCACAGCTCTCATCGACCGGGATGAGGCGCTGCGGCAGGCGAGGGCGGACCTGGAGAAGACGCGCACCCTGGCGGCCAACTGGGAGGCAGAGGTAGCCAGCGTCCGCAGCGACAACCGAGGGCTCCACTTGTTGCTCCAGGAGGCGCAGGCTCAGCAGCGCCATGCCGAGGGGCGGGCGCGCGCGCTCGAGCAATAGACACAATTGCAACCAAATTATTTCGTGGGCCATGGGATGCGAAAGGCCGCGTTGCATTAGGGTATTGCGTCGTTGTCCATCTAGTGGTTGCCAAAGTTTTTTTGTTGCAACGTAACGCAACGTTGCAATTAGGGTTTTTTACAACACTTGTTCTGGTTGCAAAGTGTACTATTGCGACACATATGCGGTGTTGCCAAAGGTGCAATTGCAACGTTTCTGTTTCGTTGCAAGTTATAGTATTGCTACGCACTGACTTTGGTTGCTATTGGTTGAACTTCGTCTATTACCACGAAAGTAATTTGGTTGGAATATGTAGTATTGTCTGATGCCACGAAATTGGTTAGTTGCTATAGGTGGTCTCCTCTATTGCCGCAAAAGTTGATTTCGATGTGATAGGTAGCATTGTCTGATGCCACGATATTGGTTACGTTGCTTTAGGTGGTATCCTCTATTGCCACGTAATTTGATTTGTTGTAATATGTGGTCCTCTATTATTGCTTCGAAATTTGGCTGGTTGCCATAAGTTAAAGTCTTTATTACAACGTTTCTATTAGGGTTGCTACAAGTGCACTATCTATTGCCACTCTCATTTTGTGTTGCTACAAGTTGAACTTCTTATTACCACGTTCCTATTAAGGGTTGCTTCAAGTACACCATACTATTGCCACGTTTCTTTTGTGTCGCTACAAGTTGAATTTCTTATTACCACGTTCGTATTAGGGGTGCTACAAGTGCACCTTACTATTGCCACGCTACTTTTTGGCAACGAAAAACACTGGTTGTGATATCATGATTTATCATTTGCAACGTATGGTGTATTCTGCCACGCTCATTTATGTAGCAGCAGTAATTGTAACATTAATTAACATCAGCAGATAAATATAACAATGCATCTATAGTTAATTAACCAACATTGAACCATCCACTGAGTTAATTACATGACTCATGAAGTACTTAAATACTAAAAAGTTTGGCACAGGACATTGTTTCAACACATAGTAGCCAAATTTCCTAGGACATGAAGAACTTGGTCTGCCAATTGTGACTTGGAGATGATCCCAACACTTGATCAGCAAAGGGGGATTCAATGCAAGGAGGTCGCATCACCTGTAAAGAATCAACAAATTTTTTAAGCTAGCATCAATTAATCTCTAATATTGGAATTTGTGAAACAACAACATATAGCAAACCAAAGATTGATTGTGATTCATAAAAATAGCATAATGACATCAAATAATTACCACAACCATAACCACACTTTGACAGCTGAAACATGAATTACATTCACAGCAGTAAGAGTTGTTGAAAAAAGCTTCACCTCATGTCTTTTTGGTGCTTTGTCGTCTCCATTGTGCAACTTGTACCTGTAGCTGTTGAGAAGAAATTTGTCTAACGGTGCATTGTGTTTCAGGATTGTTAACACCACCTTTAGTGCTTCTGGTTTTGCGAATTACTTGTTTTCGAGCTTCTTCAAATTCCTTCTCTTATGAACCAATCATTTGGAAGGACAAGATTAGGCGTAATTTCATCAGTAACTGATGATATGTACTAGTAAAAAGTTGTGAATTCGAGAACAACCTGAGTACACGAGAGCACATTCCTGGAGTCTGGTTGTACATTCCCAGATGTAGGAATTGATGGTTCTGCCGCCACGTTGTCCGCGGATTCGGCGACAAGGTTGTTTTGCCGGGTGATTGATGCAACCGCCGCCACGTCGGCATTCGAGTGACATTGTTGCTTGGGCATGGTTGCACGGATATTGGCCGGTCAACCTACCAAAGGATACAAACATTCATATATAGAACCCAAGGAAAGAAACCCATTCATGCAAATAGCTTGACCGACACTGTGGAACTTGTGATTGTCCATTTGATGCTTGCGGCATTGATAGGAACTCTTGCCTAAGCCGTTGTAGATCCGCTCGCCTTCTCTTTTCACTTTCTTCAAGTTGGCGTGCATGTTCTCTCCTTTCTCGCTTCCCTTTCTTCTTCCCATCCCGACATTTTTTCTTGTAGCCGCCCAAATGCGTCCATGAGCTCGACGTGTTCCTCATCTTGTAGCCGTTCCCTACGAATTTGTTCCTCGCGCTCCGCATTAAGCAGCTGCCTTCTAGTTGGGTTTTTTGCCAGGTACCCGTTTCCATGCAACTTGGTTGATTTGCACTTCGTGACTTCTTTGTAGGCTTTTTGGAACATCTCGTTTTTTTCCTTTTGGGAAACAAAGTTGTTGTCCGCATTTGATTCCGCCTCAGCAATAACGCTTCTTGCGGTGTCCTAACATTTGCAAGGCACAGGTGGAGGAGTTAGTTGAACAAGAGATTGGTTGCATTCTATAGTTGCATAAGCCTATGTATAGTAATGTATGAACTAATTCATTGAGAACTCACATAGACATTTTTAGATTGTTCATCTGTCCAAGACCCGTGGTTAGTGTGAGTTATCCACCAAAGTTCCATATCATCGGGCTCTTCACCGCTTCGGGTCTCTCTCGTTATGCCAAGAAAATAACAAATTAATGTTCTTCATCCCGCAAGACGATTGGAGATGTGTTTGTCCAGTTATTACCTTCTCATAGCTGCGCTGAGAATAAGGCTTAGCGCCTGACAAATGTCTTGTCATTTGTTGGCATCGAATCGCAGAATTTTGTGTGCTCCTTCCCTATACAATGTAAAGTTATGAACAAAAATCTTAAAGACTCAGACATCGCCATTTGAATGAAAAATGTAGTGGTCAGAAATCGTAATTAACAATGTGGAACAAACCTTGAATTTAGCAGTACTAAAATACTTCAACAGATAGTGCCATTCAACAATATCTAATTCTGTAGGCTTATGTAACATTCTCTCGGTGGTAGTCGTTGTATGTCTTGGTCGTAGCACTCGAAAGTTGAACGCCATCCTTTGTAACGCTCCCTAGCAATGGCCCATATCTTTTCCCTTGATTCAAAGATTATCCTTCATGTCCCACTTTGCCCGTTATATAATCACAATAGCATTCAAATATTGTGTGAGTTCATATGTTAGTTTTTATTTGAATTGTACCGAAAAGCAAAGTCTATTATTACCAATACATCGATTGCTATTGCGTTTTTGACTTCTTCCCTAACATTTTTCCATGATTTTACTCCAATGATAGGAGCCCTTTTCCTTGTATACATGACCACTTCATCAACGAATGAGCGGTAGTTATCACCTACCGGTCCTCCATGTTTAGAGAATTGAATGTCTAACTCGTCGCTTGCCCGCCTTGATTCTCTTGGCGATTACCGTCAATGCTCTTACGGGACCGCGTCCTCTTTTCTTAACTTTTTGTGAGCCTATTCCATGCGAACAACATGCATGTGATAATACCCACAAAATAATTGTATGCACGGACAGTAATTTCTATGGAACACATGTTACCGCATCCTTGCTCCCGTTGTTTCCAACGCCGAGCATGAGATGGAGGCTGCACTGCAGGTGTTGGGTTCATTTCATTCCTGTGTTGCAAAATGAAGGTGGGGTCCACGTACCGTTCTGCAGAGAATTTAGTGGCATATGATGACGGATCATATTTTGTAGTATGACAAAAAATGGTAATTTGCTTGCAAATTAGGAGAGGGATATTACCGATGTCTTCAAGTAGTCCTGCAACATTCAGGTATTCTCTGTATGTATCGATTGTGTCATCCCTGAAAATGTCTTTTAATTCTGAAATATAATCCATAATTAATTTCATTCATGTGACCGAACATGCAAATTCAGGAGTATAAGTACACAAATATTTGGTCAAGCATATCTTACCCAAGGCTTTCTTCTCTTGATGCAAATCAGCTAGCCAAAGTTTGTATTCATCTAAGTCACATTCTTCTACTTCTTCTTCATCATCGCATTTATGTAAGCACTTTTGGATTTCAAAGGTGTTATGGCCATGGTATGGTTTATAGGTATTGGCTCTCCGGAGATAACTAATCCGATCACCATCTCCTCCTCGTGAATCTGTTTCATTCTTTCTACGTCGACGTCGTAGTCGACCTCGGTGAGTGTTGCTTCCGCAAGAGAGTCGGAATTCTAGTCTTGTAGTAAACAATGTCCCTCATCCCGTACCCCGCTTTTGTTTCGGTTGTTTATGGTTTGTAGGGTGATTTGTGAACCACGAGGGTGACAAGTATGTGTTGTATCTCGGCTCCCCATCTATACCCTTCTCAATCATATATACGGTCCAAGACCGATCATCTAATGATCCGCGCATTCATTTCGATGTCATATCAATAACATGTGAAGAAATTTGGTGTGCAAATCGCGTGATCAAATGCATGAAATCTAGGGTACCGGTGCGTGCACGGATGCATGAGATGTTGGATGCGGTACGAACGAGGGGAAAGATGGAACCACGATACGCAGTACCCGGCCTCGGTCGTCTCGTCCCGAGATGAAGGTAAAACATCGTGTCCGCACCTATGTCCACGTCGACGCATGCTTCATCGTCGCCCGAAGGTGATGATGACCCAAAGAGAGCCCCCGTCGCCCTAGGCCTGGGGGCCATGGTGGTGGTAGGTTCACCAATCGCCGCACCAGGGGTTGTGAACATTCTAGGTAGCATGGCCGACGACGGTGTGCGCTGCGCTTTAGAGGACGTAGGGGTCACCCTTGCTGGCTCCCTCGACGACGGCATCCTCGTGTACGCGCGGCGAGAAGCAGCTTGGCGGCGGCGGCGGTAGTTGTATCGTCTACCCGGCCCCTAACTGACCGAGTTGTAGATTTGTTTTGCGAGGGAATTCAGGAGGGAAAGTAAAGATGCGCGACTGTTGACGGTGTATTTTGGTGCACCTAGCATGTTCATTACACTTTGGTTTGGATTTGATTATGGAACTAACGCGCCACTAGGCACACTAATCATATAACAAGTTCATCTTTGTGCATGCATTTGGAAGTGTTGTGTTTATGTAAGAAAACTTGGACATAAAGGACGGATTCGTAACAAGTTCAAAGGAGCATTCATGGAGTCTTGTTCGTGTTCATGAGCTTGCTGAAATCACTTCCAATGGTGGCGAGGACCGAAGTGCTACGAGGAACACCCCCGGGGATTGAAGCGTAAAAGATCAAACTTCATGCAAAGAGAGCCTCCATCTTGGACGCGAGGATAACAGCATCAAAATCATGCAAGTGGAGGGGGCAAAGTACATAAGTGCACGAGGTCCCACGGAGCAAAAGGGGCGACCGAACCGGGGCCGACCGGGCCGGGCCGGCCGGCCCGGCCCACTTCCGCACCGGTTCGGTCCCGTTTTCCTTGCCCTCGAAGGATCTTCAACCCTAAAACCCCCGAGGCGCCGCCAACATCGAGGAGAGGAGTCATTCGCACCAGAAGGCCATCCACAAGCTAGAGAGAGAGGAGGAGGATCTCCGGCGGGAGATCAACCACCTCGAAGGAAGCACCCTCTCGTGGAGAAGAAGGAAGACACCGGCGGAAGGGAAACCATGATCAACGGTGCCATGATCAGCACCTTGATGGGGTAATCTTTTCATTCGTCCATGGGTTGTAATCGATATTGAGATGTAATCGCACTTTGTCGGATTATCTATCTATCATCTTGTGTTGAATATACTTTCATGCTTAAGGTTCGCTACCATGCCGTAGAGGGAGTACGAGCTCCAATGCTTCCTTGGATCCATTCTATACGCCGTGTCCATCAAAGGTCTAGTCATGATTACCTTCGCGTAGTGACAGTACGAGAGGAGGAAAAGGGCGAAACCGTGGTCACAACCCCGATAGATTAGATTGGTTTTCATGTCTTTAAGCGATTGCATGCTCTAGTATCGTAGACCCGTGGGCGAGTGTCTTCTACCTTGATCGTTTATCATTCTCTTTAGTGTAGTTTAGTTGTTTTCTAGGATAATAGTAGTTAGGGTTTTAGTAGCTAGTGTGTCGTTGTTGATCGAACGCTTGTAATCCCCTTGCTCCGCGGATTGACAAGAACCTTGGGAATCCCGTGGTGAAAAAGGTGTGGGGTCCGTACGCTTGCGGATCGTAGAGGGATACGTCTTTTATCCGTCAACAAGCCCCTTTTTCTGGCGTCGTTGCCGGGGAGCAAGTTAGTTTACATCGTTTGATTTGCATCTAACTTAGTTTTATATTTAGTTTATCTTTAATTTGCTATATCTAACATATATTATCTAGAAAAACACTTGTTTCGTTTTTGTTTTTGTTTTTATCTTATTGTCTAGATGGAGTTCATTAATCAACCCGTGGAAGAACCGGAGAAATCATTAAGGGATTACGCTAGCCCTCGATGTGAAGACATAAAAGTACAAGAGTCGGATTCGAAGCTCGAAGCGACCAAGTATGAAATTAAATCCAAGATCATCAAGATGGTGGCGGAAAACCCATTTGAAGGGATGGTTACGGAGAACCCATATAGACACATAAGGGATTTCACGACAATATGCAACACGGTGCGTCAAGAAGGAGTTCCCGATGAATGGTTCAAATGGAATCTCTTTCCCTACTCACTTGCCGGCAAAGCAAAGACATGGTATTCGGTTGCGTCCTTTGAAGTTGAAGGCAATTGGAACAAGTTGACAAAGAAGTTTTGCAAGAAGTTCTTTCCAATTAGCAAGGTTCAACATCTAAGGAGGCAAGTGATCACTTTCATGCAAGGAGAAGAGGAAGGGATAGACCAAGCCCGGGATAGGTTTAATGAATTAATCGAACAAGGACCAAAACTCGGCTTCACCGGTGACGTACTCTTGCATACATTTTTCTTTTCCCTAACCCCTAGTTGCATGCGACACGTTGAAATGTGTGCAGGTGGGGATCTCATGGAGAAAACACTCACGGAAGCCGCCCAACTTCTACAAAAAGTTAGTAAAGCGGCTGCCATGCGAAGAGAATGGGAAACAAGACTTGCGGAAGAGCCGGAATTCAATTCAAGGAAGAAGAAGCTTGCTGATTTTTCTAAAGAGGCAACCCCGGAAGTCACAAAAGAGGAGCCAATCATGGAAAAGCTCGAACAAGAACACATCAAGTCAAGAACTACACCAAGCGCCGACTTTGCCACACCAAATGAGACGAACAAGAGAAGCATGTCAAGCGCGAAGCCACTAAGGGAGTTCGAGCCAATGGGTTGGGTTCCTATTGATTACGGAGAAGTATTCGACAAGAGAAGACCGTTCCCTAATCAAAAGGGAATGGCAAGAGCATTGCAAGTGGATTTCCCACCGGAGAAGAAAGCTGAAAATTCATACGACCTCGAAACCACCGGTGAGATTTTTGAAAAGCTCTTTGAGATGACGTGGTGGATCCGGAACATATTGCCGAGGTGAAGAGAATCATGGGGATCAAGCCCGAAGCATCACCATACGCTCGCCTGGCTGAAATTTACTCGATAGGATCCGAAGAAGAAGAGAAGATGACGCCGCACTTGAGTTGCGAGATCAACGGAGTTCAATGCAAAGCTTTATGCGACATCGGAGCCCAAGTAAGTGTTCTATCTTCTAAAATTTACGATAAAGTTCAATACCACAACCTACACTTAGCTCCAACATCAACGAAATTAATTATGGGAGATGGTAGAACTATCAAACCTCTAGGTATTGCTTGCAACATCAAAGTAAAAATCTCTAGAAACTATATACCAACCGATTTCTTTGTTATTGATGCTTACCATAGTAATTCTGATCATATAATCTTAAGTAGGCCTTTTCTTAAGTTGGTTGATGCCGTGTTAGATGCCGGAGAAGGCAAAGTAACAATGAACCTTAATGGAACAAAGTACACATATAACTTTCTTCGTGCTTCTAAACACCTTACACCTTTTCCTCCCGAAGATGAAGAAGTAGAAGAGATAGATAGTCTTTGTTTTGTTGAAACCCTTAGAGACCCGCTGCAAAGAGCGATGGAAAATCAAATTAGTAATCAACAAGATGAAGAACTAGAGGAAGCAACAAAAGGCTTAGAGCCGCATGATGGTAGTGTGGAGGAAGAGAAATTCGAAGACATAGGAGAAATCAAACCCGAGGAGCCACAAGTGCCCGAGGCAGACCTTAAACCTTTGCCCAAGGGATTAAAATATGAATTTTTGGGCCCAGACAAAACTTATCCAGTCATTGTGAGCGACGAGTTGAGTCCCGAAGAGAATGAAGCGTTGCTGATTTTATTAAAAAAACATAGGAAGGTGATTGGATATTCAATTAATGATCTCAAAGGTGTTAGCCCGGCCTTTTGCACTCATCGTATACCAATGGAAGACCAATGTAAGCCTGTAGTGGACCATCAAAGGAGGCTAACCCATGCCATGGGAGAGGTAGTAAAGAAAGAGGTTATCAAGTTACTTGATGCCGGAATCATCTACCCGGTTCCACATAGCGAATGGGTGAGCCCGGTACATTGTGTACCGAAGAAGGGAGGTTTGACCGTGGTGAAGAGTGAGAAGAACGAGTTGATACCGCAAAGGACCGTGACCGGGTGGCGGATGTGTATCGATTACCGTAAGCTTAACAAAGCGACGAAGAAAGATCACTTCCCCCTACCGTTCATAGACGAGATGCTCGAGAGGTTAGCAAACCATTCTTATTTTTGCTTTCTCGATGGATACTCGGGGTTCATGCAAATTCCTATTCACCCGGAAGATCAACATAAGACAACGTTTACGTGTCCTTACGGAACGTTTGCACATAGGAGGATGCCCTTCGGCCTATGCAACGCTCTGGCCTCTTTTCAACGTTGCATGATGGCCGTGTTTTCGGAATTCATCAAAGAAATTGTTGAAGTGTTTATGGATGATTTTTCCGTTTACGGGAAGACGTCCATGGATTACTTAGCAAACTTAGAAAAGGTCCTTACAAGTTGTGCGGAGGTAGATTTGGTTTTAAATTGGGAAAAGTGCCACTTCATTAGTTAAGCAAGGCATAGTGCTCGGACATGTTATATCCGAGAGAGGAATTGAAGTGGACAAGGCTAAGGTAGAGACGGTTGATCAACTCCCACCTCCTACGGATGTTAAGTCCTTAAGGAGCTTTCTAGGTCATGCCGGATTTTATAGAAGATTTATAAAGGACTTCTCGAAGATCACTTAGCCTTGAACGCACCTTCTTCAAAAGGATGTGGCTTTCGACTTTTGACGAGAAGTGCCTAGCGGCATTCCGGACCTTGAAAAATGCGTTGGTGAGTGCTCCCATCATCCAACCTCCGGATTGGAGCCAACCTTTCGAGATCATGTGTGACGCAAGTGACTACGCCGTAGGCGTGGTCTTGGGTCAAAGAAAGGAAGGCCGAGTTCACGCCGTTTACTACGCTAGCAAAACTCTTAGTGGGGCACAATTAAATTACGCCACTACGGAAAAAGAGTTGCTAGCGGTAGTATTCGCTTTCGAAAAATTCAGATCTTACATCGTGAACTCGAAGGTCATTGTTTACACCGATCACGCAGCTATCAAGTATCTCTTGGCTAAGAAGGAAGCTAAACCACGTCTGATTCGTTGGATCCTTCTTCTCCAAGAGTTTGATGTTGAAATTCGTGATAAAAAGGGGGTGGAGAATGTTGTGGCCGATCATTTGTCTAGGATGAATCGTGGACAAGATGATAAAGAGCCCATAGAAGATAAGATGAGAGATGACCACCTCTATAGAGTGCTTGATAAAGATACTTGGATGATCGACATCATTCGAGCAATTCGAAAGATGCCCCTCGATCATCTAGATAAAAACACTCAAAGGAAGATAATCTCCGAAAGTAAGAAATATTTTTGGGATGCACCATACCTCTTCAAGCTTGGCAATGATGGAGTGATGAGAAGATGTGTGCCAAGGGAAGAGAGGGTTGAGATTCTAAGGAAGTGCCACTCGGCGGAGTACGGTGGACACTATAGCCATTTTCGAACCGAAGCAAAGGTATGAGATGCATGAAGATACTAAACGATATGTTGCGTCATGCCCCGAATGCCAAAGAACCGGAAACATCTCTCAAAGAAATTCTATGCCTTTGAAATACAACTTGCAAATCGACATATTCGATGTATGGGGCATAGACTTCATGGGGCCTTTTAAAAACTCATTTGGATTCGAGTACATCCTAGTCATGGTTGATTATGTATCCAAGTGGGTAGAGGCTATACCATGTCGTAAAGCTTCCACGGAGGAGTCCATCACTATGATCAAGAACGTGATTTTTCCCCGTTTCGGTACGCCGAGAATCTTGATAAGTGATGGAGGAACTCATTTCACCGGGAAGAACTTCAAAAAGTGCTTGTCAAAGTTGGGAATTGAGCATAGGGTCTCCACGACCTATCACCCACAAACCAACGGACAAGCGGAGACGTCAAATAGGCAATTAAAAAGCATACTCAACAAGATCATAGAGAAGGGAGGCAAGGATTGGTCAAAGAAATTAGATGGAGCTTTATGGGCTTATCGAACGGCGTTTAAAACACCGATAGGTATGACCCCTTATCAATTCGTCTATGGAAAAGCTTGCCACCTTCCGGTTGAGTTGGAACATAAATCCTATTGGGCAATTAAAGAGATGAACCTTGATCTCGATGCCGCGGTGGTGAAACGAAGAATTCAAATAAGCGAGCTAGAGGAGTTGAGGTTGAAAGCTTATGAAAACGCAAGTATATACAAGGAGAGAATCAAAATGTGGTATGATAAAAGATTAAAGAAAAAAGAATTCAAAGAAGGAGATAAGGTCCTCCTCTACAATTCCAGGTTTAAAACCTTCGGAAAGGGGAAATTGCAAAGCAAATGGGACGGACCTTATGTTGTGCATTCGGTGTTCTCCAACGGAGCGGTAACCATTATGGATATAAACGGCGATCAATTTGTGGTGAATGGACAGCGGCTTAAGGTTTACTACGAACCTGATGTCGTGCCCATTCACCATGTTGACGTCTTCACCATGGAGGAAGAGCCCGAACGTCCCGCCTAGGACGAAAAACAAGGCATCAACTTCTGTAAATAATTTTTCCTTTAGTTTTCTGGAGTTTTTCGCGAAGATTTACTGGGCCAACTTTTTCCCATGGGCTAAGGAAGAAAAAATAGGGCGGTGTGCAAAAAAACCGGACCGGCCCGGCCCCCGAGGGAGGGCGGGCCGGCCGGCCCGTGCGGACCGGCCCGGAGGGGCCCGACGCCCGATGACGCCGAATTTCGCCCGAATTGCTCCTTTTTGACTTCCTTGTTTGGTCGGAAAATTTTAAGGGAAGTGTAAAAAAGGAAAATAAGGTTCACAGGGCTTTTCTCTCAGGACTATTTATTTGGCCGAATTGGGAGCTCGAGGATCAAACCTTGCAAGCAATGTGTTGCACCCTTGTAGCAGCCATTGTGCCTCCAAGAAGCTCAGAGTTGAAGATAGAAGCCAAGAAGCCATCGATGGAGGAGGCGATGCGATGCGAGCTCAAGCTACCCGTCAAGAGGACCGCACGCATCCGTTGCGAAGGACGTGTCCCGACCGGAGCTCTTGCATCTCGCAACCCCGTCGAAGGAGAGAAGGTCCCTACACCCGTCCGAAGGTCGGCACGCCTCCAAGGCATCAAGCGCAAAGATTACAAGGAGGTGTCGCCAGAGCCTAAGGATTATGGGGATAGCGACTACTCCGACGATCGTAGTCCGAGCTCGTGGGCGGCCGCCGGTAGAGATGATGATGATTGGGATGAGCAGCCCAAGGAAAGGACTCCCGAAGGCCCCAACGGCGACGGCAACGACGGCGGCGAAGGCAACGACAATGGAGGTGGCAACGACAGTGGTGACAACGGTGGAGATTATGGCAACGACGACCCCTTCGGATTGCATCCGGTGTGTTGTCGAGTTTGCCGTCAATCCATCGCGGATCTCTACACGTCGGCCGACGAATGTCTCCAAGCCATGGAAGCGATGAAGCAGCGTATGGAGGACTTGGAGCACGTAGTTGAAGATGACTACAAGTTCCTTAACCGCAACGTGCGCAAACTTTTCGGCATGGTTGGAAACATGAGAGGCAAGTGGTGCAAAACTTGCTTGAAGTACCACTAGATCTAGTTTTCCCATTAGGATTTTGTAAGATACGACGAGGACGTCGTATGTTTTAAGTGTGGGGGAGAGCTAGCTCGCTAGCCTTAGCTTTTGAACTTCAAATTTAGGTTCGGTTTAATCTTCGTGTGAGAGTCTTAGTGTTTTTAATGAGTCTTTAGTTTTTGAGTCTATTTTAAAATTTTTTGCAAGTGTCTTAAATTAGTGTTGAGTCAAGAAAACCAAATAAAAAGAGTCTTTATATATATCTTTGTGTTTTATGTATTGTTTATCTTTATTTACTTGTTTGTTTAATCTTCGATTCTTGATATATGAACACAAGTATGTGGTTTGAAAAACGTTTACCGTGGTGCTTAGTGGAATCGCTACTACTTAAAGTACCCATACCGCACTTCGATCTTGAGCTTCACATGTTAGTTGTGCTATGTTCGATGCTAAAAAATTGGAGGATTTCAGTTCTGAAAATTATCTTAGAACCCTTGTAATAAAGGTTAGCAAAACCTCTTTTTCCAAGTTGAGAGTAAAAAAATTCCTATCCAAAGCCAAGTTTATTTTTTTCGCGCCACCATAAGTGTGATTAGCACGATGAGTTAGGCTAGGACCCTTCTCTCTTGGTGAGTTTTAATTTCGAGCAATGATCATGTTCTTGTGCTTATCTTTTGTTGCTAGCCTCGTCATATATTCGGTAACGTGACCTTCGCAATGAAAGTCACGTATATCGCCGAATTCCATACCCAACCCTATACATCTCTTTTGTACATCGTATTCCTTGAACACAACCTATTTTCAAAGTTTCGTCTCGTCTCTAGCATGATTTATTTAAAATTTCAGATTGTATGCATGCGAGGAAAGAGAGAATTGAAAGCTTTGAAAAGTTGTCAAGAGAGAGAAAAATAAAGAGAAAAAAGTATGTGTATGGAAAAGAAAGAAAGAAAGGAAAATCATATGTGAATGAAAAAAAAAGAGAAAAAGAAAAAGATGAGTTAGCAATGAAGATATGAGAGGGATGGATCAAGTGAAAGAAAAGAAAGAAAAATAAAGTGTAAGGAAGGATGTCACGTTGATTGTGAGACGAAACTTTTACTCTATTTCCAACCATGTGCAATCCGACAACGAGGACATCATTGGTGCCTTGTAGTCACAATTTTCTTTTGCCCTTGCACATGTCCACCATTCTAAATCTTCTCATCCTTGATATCCCTACATATGGTTAATTCTCATGATCATTGACTTTGAAAGGTAGACAACCATTAGAGGAAGTTCTTAGTTTGACAATACTTGTGTTGATTGCGCTAGCCCTACCTATAGCTCCACTTTACATGATATATGAGAGATTAATGGGAGGTGAGAGTTTTATAAAATTTGGTTAGGATAGCCACTTCATATGAGTGACTTGAGAGAGCTTGGAGAAAGGTTTTTGCCTAATACTTGTTGCAGGAATTTTTGTTTTGAAAACCATAAAAACCTCGTTGTGTTTATGTTTGATTATCATTACTTTGTGTTTATGTATTAAAGATGAGAAGATTGACTAACTTGTGAAGAAGGATTAATGATACACGATTACAACACCTCGGACGAAATTCTTTTATGAGTACTTGCTCGAGGACGAGCAAGAGCTAAGTGTGGGGGAGATGTTGACGGTGTATTTTGGTGCACCTAGCATGTTCATTACACTTTGGTTTGGATTTGATTATGGAACTAACCCGCCACTAGGCACACTAATAATATAACAAGTTCATCTTTGTGCATGCATTTGCAAGTGTTGTGTTTATGTAGGAAAACATGGACATAAAGGACGGATTCATAACAAGTTCAAAGGAGCATTCATGGAGTCTTGTTCGTGTTCATGAGCTTGCTGAAATCACTTCCAATGGTGGCGAGGACCGAAGTGCTACGAGGAACACCCCCGGGGATTGAAGCGTAAAAGATCAAACTTCATGCAAAGAGAGCCTCCATCTTGGACGTGAGGATAACAACATCAAAATCATGCAAGCGGAGGGGGAAAGTACATAAGTGCACGAGGACCCACGGAGCAAAAGGGGCGACCGAACTGGGCCGACTGGGCTGGGCCGGCCGGCCCCGGCCGGCCGGCCCGCCCACTTCCGGCACCGGTTCGGTCACGTTTTCCTTGCCCTCGAAGGATCTTCAACCCTAAAACCCCCGAGGTGCCGCCAACACCGAGGAGAGGAGTCATTCGCACCGAAGGCCATCCACAAGCTAGAGAGAGAGGAGGAGGATCTCCGGCGGGAGATCAACCACCTCGAAGGAAGCACCCTCTCGTGGAGAAGAAGGAAGACACCGGCGGAAGGGAAACCATGATCAACGGTGCCATGATCAGCACCTTGATGGGGTAATCTTTTCATTCGTCCATGGGTTGTAATCGATATTGAGATGTAATCTCACTTTGTCGGATTATCTATCTTTCATCTTGTGTTGAATATACTTTCATGCTTAAGGTTCGCTACCATGCCGTAGAGGGAGTACGAGCTCCAATGCTTCCTTGGATCCATTCAATACGCCGTGTCCATCAAAGGTCTAGTCATGATTACCTTCGTGTAGTGACAGTACGAGAGGAGGGAAAGGGCGAAACCGTGGTCACAATCCCGATAGATTAGATTGGTTTTCATGTGTTTAAGCGATTGCATGCTCTAGTATCGTAGACCCGTGGGCGAGTGTCTTCTACCTTGATCGTTTATCATTCTCTCTAGTGTAGTTTAGTTGTTTTCTAGTATAATAGTAGTTAGGGTTTTAGTAGCTAGTGTGTCGTTGTTGATCGAACGCTTGTAATCCCCTTGCTCCGCGGATTGACAAGAACCTTGGGAATCCCGTGGTGAAAAAGGTGTGGGGACCGTACGCTTGCGGATCGTAGAGGGATACGTCTTTTATCCGTCAACAACGACTTTTTACTCTTGTAACCCGGCGTGGTGGCCCCAGTCATGGTTGCTCGGTAGTTTGGGCTAAAGTTAAATAATTCGGATGGGAAAAAACTGGCGCCACATTCCAAATCACTGGCTACTCATTTTTTCTGAACGTTTGGCGTATTTGAGGGATGCGTTTTGGTGTGGCCAGCTGACGGGTGGGTCCCACAAAGTTTACTTCTTGTTTACCACAAAGTTATTGTATATTGGTTACACATTTTTGATGTGGTCAGAGTAAATTTACGAATGTCATATTTGTATAAACTTTAGCAGACTACCATAAACCCTTTATCAGATTTGTACCAGAGTAAAATGCATCACACAAATATGTGTAACAAACATAAAGATCGGGTAGCAATCGGTAAGATTTAT